>JAOUQZ010000044.1:5675104-5686094 GCA_028564935.1 Neosilurus hyrtlii
CAACTTCAAGTTCATGTGACAGTACACACACACACACACACACACACACACACACACACACACACACACACACAAAATAACACATATATGACGGTGATAGACCTTCAGACTCAATGGGGAATAGAGAAGAGAGACTTATGAAGGACACACACACACACACACCCACACACACACACACCATCAACTCACATACATACATACATACATACACACACACACACACATACACACACACACACACACAAGTTCACAGAAAGAGCTTCTAGACACTTTTTTCCATGTGATCACCTGAACACGGCAACACACAGACACCCCACGAATAACGATCAGAGCGGCGTATTGAGCGACGGAGAAGGTGAAGCGTGGAAAAATAACAACACGGCTAAAAAAACAGCTCCAAAAAAAAAGAACAAAGGAAAAGAAACTCAAATAACAACAAAAGGATTCATATGTGTGTGTGTATGTGTGTGGTAATTTTTTCCCTGTATGAAAATCCAATCATAAATCATAATCCCTGATGGTCTAGTGACCAGGATTTGGCACGGCCTGGGTTCAATTCCTGGTCAGGTTCGCGGGGCAGCCGTGGCCTAATGGTGAGAGAAGCGGCTTTGGTGCCGAAAGGTCGCTGGTTCGCTTCCCGAACCAGCAGGAAAAATGTGTGGTGTTGGGGGAGTGAGCTGCACCTTCCCTTCCTCCACATTCATGGCTGAAGTGCCCTTGAGCAAGGTACCTAATCCCCAACTGCTCTCCGGACGCCCCAGTGTGTCTGGCAGCCCACTGCTCCGAGTGTGATTGCGTGCGTGCGTATTCACTTTAGATGGGTTAAATGCATAAGCTAAATTTCCCATGTTGGATTAATACACTCTATCTATTTATCTAAATAAATAAACCAGATAGGCTCCGGCCTCCCCACAACTCCAAGAGGATGAAGCGTTTCAGTGAATGATTGAGAGAGTGAGTGATCTTTGAGGCTGCACACATCTACCTGCATGTTCTCTCCGTCTGTATGCGAACCGAAATACGCAATTAAAAACGCAAATCTCTCGTCAAACATGAGGTATTGTCTGCACCGCGTCACCTATCCCGCCGACGCCATGGATAAATATTACACCTCATATCAAAAGCAAACCTCATAAATCTTCAATTTATTCTCCACTCGAGCTGTGTTTACACCACGGAGAATTATAAACGTGATGGGGCAGAACGCAGGAGCAGCATCCCTACAAGTATCTACGCCGCATCACACCACGACGCCACACCGCATCACACCACACCGTCCCACGCCATGGCTTTTAAAGGACGTTGGGTGAGTTTTATTGAAAATAGATGCTGGGGTTTATTAGACAGAAGAGCCACTTGGTATTTCGAGGTTATAATGTTTATGGTTGCGGTGAGGAGGCCGCTGTCGCTCGGGGAATGGAACCAAGGGTTTATGGGGCTTTTTCTCTCTTTTTTTTGGGAGAATAAGGAAGTGTGTTAGTTTGAAACATGGCCATAAATCATGGCAGGGAATCTGTGAGACGTGGCAGCTTTTCCTCAGGCACTGGGGAGAGAGAGAGAGAGGAAGTGAGTGAGAGAGAGAGAGAGGGATGGAGAGAGAGGGGGGAGAGAGAGAGAGAGAAAGGAACATTAAGGACTGACCTAAGAAGAACTCTTTTAAGTTAGAAGAGGAATTGTACCTGGGAAAAAAAGGAAGCCTTAATCGATCCTCTTTCCTTCTTCCTTTCATGAGAATCTTGAATCTTGAAGAATTCCAGTTCTGCAGTTCTCCCCGGTATCCAATCCCTTCATTAAGCTTTCACGTTTACTGATCTGTCTGCGACACGTCGCTAATAGGCTGCATATCGATGTTTGGGTTCGATGCACTCAATAAACTTCTCCCGCTCTATTTCCCCCTCTCTACACCCCTCCCTTCAACCCCCCACACACACCCCACACCCACCCCCACCCTGAGACCCCTGGGTTTTCTCGCAGCCACTTAACGTATAAATAGGAGGCATCGAGCGTCCCGAGTTTATCAGGAAACCTTAAACTCATCCATCACAACTCCATTTTTATCCTCGGTTACAAGAAACGCGCCCTGGCACTCGTTTAAAGACGAGATAGATAAGATAAAGCAGTCAAGGTCAGGAGTGGATCTTTTAATTATTAAAATCTGGTAATTATATTAGTGTCCTTAAGGTAAAACATGCCAGTTTCATTAAAATCACTCGCACATCACACTCTAACGAGCCGCTCCTGATTGTGATGAAGCTCAGCAGCTCTACGATCCTGCTTTCAAAAAAAACATACTGTGTGTGTGTGTGTGTGTGTGTGTGTGTGTGTGTGTGTGTAATATCTGCACAAGTGTAAGTATCATTAATACGTCAGTATTTGTTTAATATAACTTATTGTAATAATTATTTTTACCCTGAATAGTTTTATTTTGAGTCAGATTTCACTTCTTACCAGAAATAAAGAGCTCATATTCCATCCAATAATTTTCTGAACCGTTTAATCCTATATAGGATCACAGGAAGGCTGGCACCCAGCTCAACCAGACCATTGCAGGGCAACACACATACAACCATTCACACTCACACTCACAACTAGGGGCGATTTGGAACAGCCAATCAGCCTACTGTGCATGTTTTTGGACTGTGGGAGGAAACTGGAGTACCCGGAGGAAATCCATGCAAGCACTGGGAGAACATGTAAACTCCACACAGAAACGCCTGAGCTGGGAATCGAACCCAGGACCTTCTTGCTGTGAGGCAGACGTGCTAACCACTGCACCACCGTGCCACCCATTACTCATATTTGAAGTTCAAAATGAATAAGAAATGTTTTTATTCATTTTCACCACCAATCGGCAAAGATGGTTGTCTTCACCAGTGTCTCTTTTTTATTAAACTTGGTGAAGGGACTGAGTGCGGGTCTGGCAACATGTTGGAGTAGATCTGGATCACATTCCCGATCCAGGAATTAATTAAAATCATTTTAAAGTGCCCCTGTGGTGGATTAGTGTATTACTTATTTAAAACAATTACGTAGATCATCAGCGGTTCCTTCCAGCATCATCAATCCATACTCAATTTTAAAGTGCACTCTAGACATTATACATGATGTCTTTCTGATTGGCTCTTCCAGCCTGGTAGTGACCTGAACGCGTTGGATTGGCTGGGCCGCGTCACTGACCCCGTGCATCATAACACATTATGGTCCAGTGCTGAGCTGCACAAACGACAAGTGCAGAAATCACGAAAAACATTTCTTTCTGTTTAAAAACCAACTGACGACAGGAAAGACGAGTCGGCAAAACGTTAGCTGCGTAAACCATTTTGGATTCACCATCACACTCATTTCTGGAAGCATCCGCATCCTCAGAGTCACTAGAATGTGTCGTTTCACCGTCTCCAAAAGAGACGTCAACCCCGCCCAACGCATTGACGTCATTTTTGGGGAAAAACGAATGCTAAGCTGCTAATACCCGTAGTTTAGCACACCGCTAGTAATCCACGTGGTAAACTTACCCAGTTTTGTGCTTTGTCATTTATGTTAAAATAAGTGTCTGAATCACTTAAATGTATTACATTAAACACTCTGCGATGGCCTGGCGAGCTGTTCAGGGTGTACTCTGCCCTCGCCCAGAGTCGGCTGAGATGGGCGCCAGCCTTCCCGCGACCCTAATTAGGATTAAGCGGTTCAGAAAATGACATGACATGACATTGAACACAAATTATACTGTAAGGATAAACAATGCCGTTACTCTTTAACAAGCATTTATTAAAGGATTTTATTTCTGTTAGCAGGATTATGGAGGGGTGGAGCCTGGGCCTGGAAAGGACCCATAACATTTTGGAGGTTATCTCTGCATTACCTAGTCATGTTAAAAAAAATAAAATAAAATTTTCAAGTTCTGAAAAATCCCTTTTTTTTATATTAACATTAGGCAGAATGTTCGTCTGACATGCACTAGGGGGAGACATTTCATTATAACTCTGTCAAGTTACAATAATCCCTTTTCCCCTGATGGAAGTCACTTACACTCTAAGAGCACCCCTCTAGTTTAATATCTCTCATTGTGGGATGTCCCATTTTTTTGCTCTACCACGTGCCGCTGCGTCGTATAACCCACACACTATGTGACATCATCGCCCACTGACTGACCTACGGACTCTGTGATGATGTCACGGAGAGGAGTAGTACCACCTGCAGAGCTTTACTGACTGTTTCTAGTTTCTTTTATTTTTATTATTTTATATTTACATATAGATATCAGATGAAAGGAAAAGTACTGTATTTTAATTATTTGTACTTTTACTAGGAAATAATGTGTGCAGTGTTTTATGGACGTGGATTGGATTATTAAGGGAGAGGAGAGTTGGAGAGGGGGAAGCATGTCTAAGGTTTAAGGTCTGGTTGTTTAAGGTCGCAGAGGAACCATTGAGGAACCTGTAGAAGCCGACGAGTCCCGCTGTGTTCCGCAGATCTGTCTTTTCTCTATTTGTTGTTGTTTTTTTCAACACTTTTCTGTTAAATGATTTAAAATGATGCCTTTTATTTTTCCCTCCTCGCTCACCTGCCTTGTTGATGACTTCATCAAGCGCCTCATGTGTTCAGACACTGACGTCTCTCCTTCTTGTCTGTCGCAGCCCGAGTGTGTGATGATGAGCTGCTCCGTTGCCAGAATGGCGGTGTGTGTGTGAACAACGTGAGGTGTCAGTGTGCACCGGGATACTCGGGCTTGCTGTGCGAGAAGGTTCGCTGCGATGGGGAAGCCGACTGCGGCCCGTCTGATTCGGCTCAGACCTTCATCGCTTCCTCCAGCGTCGGCATCGTCATTGTCATCCCGCTCCTGCTGCGTTGTGTCTGGGCTTTAACGCTCTGAGAAAGAAACACACACACATACACACACATACAGTGTTTATCGTACAAGCAAACTCCTGCACACACACACACACACACACACACACACACACACACACACACACACACACACACAGACACACACACACCAGGCTGATCATCAGAAATCAGAAGAAACCTTAATTTGAGAGGACAATAATTAAATATATAAATATATATATGTATACAAAATGTAAAAAAAATACTACAAACCTATTAAAAGAGAATCACGAGATGTTATTTAGAGAATTTATCTGAGCATTGCTTCATAAAAGCATCAGTGTGAAGAAGTATGGTGGACTAAGCCATAGCAGAAGCTCAAAACGCCCCCCCCCTCCCCACCCCTCCCCTCTCCTTCCCCAGCCTGCACCACCCCACCACGAGCAAACAGGAAGTGGATCTTCTTACTTCCTTTCTATCGCCACGGGAACTTGGAATCAAGATGGCAAACACACCTGCAACTTTGGACAACTTCGGACTGCTTTTTGGCTTTCCTCAACGGAGAACGTGTCCAGATCTCCTGGACTATTTACAAAATCCTGAACGAAAAAAAATTCATAAAATTAAAAAAAAATTCAAATCATATAAACAAAAAAGGATAAATGGACACTCATGAGAAGAAGAAGAAGAAGAAGAAGAAGAATCATGAACATTCTTTACTGTCTGTGCATTGTGGAGATCAGACTGAGCTGCGTTTAAAGAAAGTCCATCAATTCCCACCTGTATTCGGTGAAAAAGCCTCGAACGTCACATCACCCTTAGGTTTATTATTATTATTATTATTATTATTATTATTATTATTATTATTATTATTATTATTATTTGAATCTCCTGATGTCAGTGTCAGTGTGGCACTTTTGTATTCACTGTCCCCAAAATATGAATAAACCCATGAAGAAGTGCTTAAAGAATCATCAGTGTATTTAATTTTTGTATTTACAAAGATTTATTTTCTTTACAAATAAAAAAGTACAGAATTTTTTGTATTATGATGATGATGATGATGATGATTATTAGTATCGTCATTATTATTATTATTATTATTATTATTATTATTATTATTATTCACATTTCTGATAAACTCTGTTTAAAAGCGATCCTGTTAAAAATGTTAAAGAGACATGAAAAGATGGATGATGCAACTTTAATTACTATCATTTTATTATTATAATTTTTTTTTAGGGGGCCAAGCAGCAAGAACCCTAAAACATTCTGATTTTGGATCTCGATCCTGACAGGTGAATGTACTTGTAGAGGTGTGTTTAGAATGTGAAGGGTCAGTTCGATTGCACCAACAGGATCTGAGATCTGAATGATCTGAGATCAGGTGACTTTACTGTACGTCCGAGCTGTAAATGTCACCTTTGTTGGGTCCAAGAACGTCTTTTGGGAACGCGTGCATCCGAACAAGCTAAAATCAATTATTTTATTTTCCTTTTGTTTTGTATTTATGCCTTAAAAGGAAATTCATTCCAAAATTGAATAAAAAAACTTTATTGATGCGGTTGGTAAATTCAGTGAAAAAATTTCCTGGGGTTTTTTTCAACCCTTTTACCCCTTTTTCCACAATTATATTTTTTTCTTCATTTATCTATTTGCTGAACCGCTTAGACCTACTACGGTCACGGGGAGACTGGAGCCTATCACAGCCAACTCTGAAAGAAGGCAGGGTACACCCTGAACAGCCTACCAGACCACCACACACAACCATTCACACTCACACTCACACCTCACAGCCAGTTAGCCTTCTGTTCATGTCTTTGGACTGTGGGACGAATCCGGAGTACCCGGAGGAAACCCACACTAGCACAGGGAGAACCTCAAACTGCACAGAGAAAAGCCCTCTCCAAGCCTGGGACTCGAACCCATGCCCTTCTTGCTGAGAGATGAACATGCTAATCACTGATAATGATCATTTTAATTACCTAAACGAGTGTTTCCCTATAAGGAAAAATCAAAAGACGCTCGTTACCATATATGGAAGACGGAGCACAGGGGGCGTTTCTGTGGTACTCGGGGAAGTCCATGTCAGTACTTCACTCTGGTTATTGCGTACTGCAGGCGACTAAGGCCTGGTTTGATGTGTTCAGCACTCATACACGGTTAAGTTGTCCAGTTTCCTTTGATCTGTACACCCCCTTTAATTTCGTTTGTTTTAAAATTGACTGTGTTTAAACATTCTTTTACATTGTTTTTTTTTTTGGTTTGTTGATTAGCATGTTAGCTGGGTCTATACATATGTGTAACCTGTTTGTCTGCATATCTGTTGGTGCAACCGAAATGAAATGAAATGTGTTGGTAATACTGTAGGTGATTCCAACACTCGATTTATCATGCAGGTGTTTTCTTTCCTCACACCATCATATTGGATATAAATTCCTATTTTGGAAGCACCAATAATAAGTCTTATTTACAGCTGTTAAATCTACATCATTAAAAAAAACCTTCCACAGTGCAGAATCGCTGCTTGGCCCCCGCAAATCGCTGCTCTGAGCTCTGTCTATACATAGATAAATAACATGCGATATTTTATTTTATTTTTTTTTACTCACGCCATTTTTTAAGTGCTGGCAGCGTGCCAGCGATATAGAAGCTTGGTTTACATGAAATGAGGCTGAAGTGTAATGAAAAAAAAACCCACCAAAGGACATTCTCAATGTTTTCTCGTTGCTTTAAACACTGAAAACTTTAAGTGAATAAAAGTTTAAAAAGCTTTTCGAGGCGCCGGTTTGTTCCCTGTGTCCTTTATTTCACCACCTTTAACGAGCGCGGTATAGAAAAGTCATTATTTACACTACTAACGCTTGCATATAAATTGCATAATTGGCACAATGTACCGTGGATCTCCAATAACTATTTATCTCCAGCGCAGAACCGATTTGTTCCATCGCACTGCATTGTGGGAAGGGCAGAATTAAATATTAACAGGTCCCGCTGGCTCACGTCGAGTCGATGGTGTCAAACAGGAGGGGGAAAAGTCTTGCACTCAATCGATGTCAATTTTTTTTTAAGTTTTTATTCTGTGTGACGTTTTTCAAAACAAATAATGATTTAAAAATAATAATAATTATTCACAGCAGACGTGGGATGAAATTGTTAATATAACATCCCGGTGACTCCATTCTGGAGCAGGCTGGATACATGGCAGCATTGTTGTTGCTGTTCTCTCATTGCGTTACACTCCTGAAATAAATCATCCCATCCTGAGGTAGGGGTGGGGCAACATGTCAAAAATATCTAATCACAAAATATGAAGACCTTAATACACAATATGTACATCAAGTAGAAATACATTCATTCATTCATTCTCTAAGCCCCTTAATTATTTTTTTTTCTGTAATTAAGATGTTGACCTCCTTTCGTGGTTTCCTGCATTACCCACAATGCTGTTCACCCAGCTGCCGAGAGCCTAGTAGTGTGATGTAGCCCTCACTTCCGCTTTACCTAAACCCAGCCAAGTAAGCCAAGTCAAGTCTTACTCTTATCCTGAATCGGCCATTAACCGAGTCAAATTTAACTCCATTCTCAATCGCTAACTAGCCAAGTCAAGTCTTACCCCATCCTGAACTGCTAACTAGCTACGTTGAGTCTTACTTCAACCTGAATCGCTAACTAGTCAAACTGAGTCATACTTCATCCTGAATTAGTAACCAGCCCATTCGAGTCTTACTTCATCTCGAGTCACTAACTAGCCAAGTCTTTCTTAATCCTGAATCACTTACTAGCTGACTCAAGTCTTACTCCATCTTCAATTGCTAACTAACCAAGTCAAGTCTTACCTCATCCTAAATCGCTAACTAGCCAAGTGTTATTTCAACCTGAATCGCTAGCTAGTAAATTGCGTCTTACTTCATCCTAAATCACTGACTAGCCCAGTCGAGTCTTAACCCTTTCCTGAATCGCTAAATAGCTGAATTAAGTCTTACTTCATCCTGAATAGCTAACTAGCCAAATTGCACCTTCTCCATCCTCAATCGTTAACTAGCTAAGTCAAGTCTTACCTCATCTTGAAACACTAACCAGCCAAGTTTTACTCCCCTGTCCTAATGCTAACTAGCTGTCGTCTTTCACTCCATTCTTAATTGTTAACCAGACAAGTCAAGTCTTACTCCATCTTACATCGCTAACTAGCTGAGGCGAGTCTTAATCCATCCTCGTTTACTATCCAGCCATCTTTCTTCATCCTGAATTGCTAACTAGCTGAGTTGAGTCTTACATCATCCTGAATCGCTAAAAGCGGAGTCGAGATTTACTTTATCTTGAATCACTAACTAGCCGAGTCCAGTCTTACTCCATCCTGAATTGCTAACTAGCCGAGCTGAGTGTTACCGCGTCCTGAATATCTAACCGAATGAAATATGAGTGATGCGTGATTCTGGTGCTGTTCTGATGGTGGTGATTTGTTGCTATTCTTGTGTGGGATGTCAGCAAGTTAAGCATTTAAATTTTCTGTTAGCTTCGTGTCCGTACACTGTCTACATCTGATTTTCTTTTAACATTTAAGTTCTTTCTTTAATCGAAACCCGAGAGGTCAGCGAGCTTTGCGAGGTTACAGAATCTATAAAAAGAAATAAACTCGCCTATTTTTTCGCACTGCACTCGTTACTTGTTTACAGCCTTCGGCTACGTGACTCCTCGTCACAGCTTCTGAACAAATTTGCCTCGTTAAGTGTTTAAATAATCAGTAGCTGTGGGAAACCTATGCTTTTAACCTTATTTCTGCCTTGTTATTCTGCATGAATGAGAAAACGTTAGCTATTATCTCCACGCAGGCCTTTAATGAGAGAAGTGATTTCAGTTACGGCTCTGCTGGGCATCTGCCGCCGCTGAAAGGGGAGCACAGATGGCTAACAAACTGTCTCGCTTTGTTTGTGTTTGTTTTGTTTGCATGTTTATTGTGATCCCAGGCTATGAATACGCTTATCAAAACCCGTGGAGTGTGAAATGTTGGTTTGGCTGCTCAGAGCCAGGCTGGCAATGCTAACACTGCTGAATCTACAGCGTAGAATAATGCTAAATGATCAGCTAAAGATGCTTCATTATGGACCTGGCTTTACTTATTCTCACATTTGCTGTTGGTAGTGTTTGATAGATGAGACCAACCGATTAGTAAATGCTCCCTTTGTTTTTGAGACCTATACTAGCATGAGCACACTCACGTCACACTCCAGTGTCCTCAGACTCAACATCTCGAATGCTTTAACAGCCAGTGACCCCTTTAACAGTAAAATCACTTCCACACGCCTCCTGCGAAAAGATTTATAAACAATATTTCCTTCAGGTGCTCCGGTTTCCTCCGACACTCCAACAGCATGCACATTAGGTCAACTGGCTACTTGCATGGGGGTTCCACTGGGTATTCCGTTTTCCTCCCACAGTCCAGAGAGATGTATATTAGGTCAGCCAGCTATTCTGAATTGTGCATAAGTGTGATGGTGTGTGTGAATGTGAGTATGAATGGTTGCCTGTGTCCGGATTAGCCCTGACGGATGACCTGTGCAGGCTATAACCCCGCCTCTCACCTGGGATTGGCTACAGCTTCCCTGTGATCCTGATGGACAAGCAGCATACAGATGGATTTAATTCCAGTGTGTACTGATAGATCAATAAATAAAGGAAGTCATACCCTGTTCCTGAAGATTTACCTCCCTGAAGAAGTTCTTGCGGACGCCAGTTCAAAGTTCACATCCAGCCAAGTACAGTCCGAATACCCGGTTGAATTCTTGCTCTGCACATTTTACCTTGGATTCAGGTGGCGACTTCTGAGGACTTCGGACCACCCAGTATCCCAGAATTTATTTTTCACCAACCTGTATATTTGTGTTGTTTATGTCCGATTTCATTTGTCATTCATTTATTTTAGTTTTGTTTTGTGTCTCTGATCCAACACAACTGCTGTCGTTAATAACAACAATCTCCCACAATCTCTTCCTTGAGCAAGTTTTTCTGCATCATGCAGTGACATCATATTTTTTATTTTAGCGATATTTCTGAAATGAAAGAAGGCTATCCGAGTAATATTATCAACATGAGCTTTAAATGAAAGACTAGGGTCAATAATCACTCCAAGGTTCTTAACTGCTACACACGACGAAACTGAAAT
>JAOUQZ010000044.1:5708849-5730903 GCA_028564935.1 Neosilurus hyrtlii
ATGGGCGCCAGCCTCCCCGCGACCCTAATTAGGAATAAGCGGTTCAGAAGATGAATGAATGAATGAATGAATGAATAAAACTTTTCATAAAACTTTTTATTCAACATCACTCCCACCCCACTTTTTGCACTACAATGGCACCCCCGTCTGTGAGGTAGCATGACGGGGTAGCATGACATAATAGCATGTTTGGATGGGAATAATCTTTTACTGCAGTATGTATGCAAGCTTTTATTGAATTCAAGTTTAATTTCCATAAAAGGACATAATAATAAGAAGAAGAAGACGAAGAAGAAGAAGACGGCACCATTGTGTAGTGGTGAGCACGTCCGCCTCACAGCAAGAAGTTCCCTAATTAGGATTAAGCAGTTCAGAAAATGAATGAATGAATGAAGTTTCAAGTAAAACATCCTCTAAACTAAGATTTCCCGACTTCACTCCCGGAGTTCTGCTCTGCTGCTCACTTTCGAGCTGTCTCTTCTCCCAGCGCACCTGATCTAACATATGGAGAGCTTTATATATAGCTCTTGAGC
This sequence comes from Neosilurus hyrtlii, assembly GCA_028564935.1. Lineage (NCBI taxonomy): Eukaryota > Metazoa > Chordata > Actinopteri > Siluriformes > Plotosidae > Neosilurus > Neosilurus hyrtlii. The sequence goes on from JAOUQZ010000044.1 coordinate 5,709,383, forward strand.
TGGTTCAGGTGTGTCGCATGTGGATATAGCTATAAACAGATCCAGGAAGGCAGTGCGTTGAGGTGAAAAGTGGGATAAAATAAAGCTTTTAGTTGATTAACTGCACAGGAATCACATTTAGGGTTTATTTTACACTTTAACACCATGACACAAGAGGGGGACGTTACAGAGCGAGCCAGGGAGGAACTGGGACGGACAAAGACCACTGGACTGTTTTCCATATAGGTACAACATAACCAGTAGGCACACACACACACACACACACACGTCATAATATTGTTTCACAATACTATACCAGAGATGCATTCAGCATGTTGATCTAACAAAATGAAACAAAAAGTTAGCACTTAAGGTTGGCTAATGTTAACCACCATTCTTGAGAGTTAGCTCGCCAGTAACAGATGGTGAACAAAAAAGGCTCTCTTGTTCACCATTCGAACTGTAACTACCAACAGATTGAATCTTAGGAATCTCTTAAACATGAAATATATCTTAGCCAACAAAATATAAGAAAATATTAGCTGACCGAAAATTTATGCTGAACTCATCCTGGTTCTGTCCTTCGGTTCTCTGCTTTGGTTTTCTCCTTTTGTCGCTGCCGAGCCCAGCGAAAGGAAGATGATAGATGAAAGACCTTCTTCCATCTTTGTTTCAAGGTGTTTTTAAATGATTAGCAAATAAATTAGCGCCCTCTGCTGTTAGCTATCACTTTTGAATAATTGTTTCATATTAGGGTCGCAGGGGGGGCTGGAGCCTATCACAGCCAACACTGGGTGAAGGCAAGGTTCACCCTGAACAGCTCACCAGACCATCGCAGGGCCACAAACACACAAGCATTCACACTCACACCTAGGGGCAATTTGAAACAGCCAATTAGCCTACTGTGCATGTGGGAGGAAACCGGAGTAACCCCACACAAGCACGGGGAGAACATGCGAACTCCACTTAGAAACACCCCGAGCCAGGGATGTGAACCCAGGACCTTGTTGCTGTGAGGCGGACGTGCTAACCACTTCGCCACCATGCCACCCTATTGACTGTCACTGTCTCTTTATCTAAAGCTTAGATCTGGTTTCCACCATGCGCATCTGCATCACGTTCCATCTGTGACACGCCGTTGCGTTTTAACGGTATGTGTTGAGGCGATTTTCAGAAGCGTTCTATGGCTCTATGTGCCATTCTGCTAAAAATATGCGTCTGGTCTATTTTTGCGGCTTGGCGACCATCAGCAAATGGAAAATCATAAATAAGACAAAATCGGAAAAACAAGACACCCTGCTTCGGACAGACGCCACTTCGGAATGCCCCCGGTATGGTAAAGGGCTACACTGAGAGCGAAGGACATCACGCAGCCATGACTTGTAGAAATCCGGCTTTAAGCTTGATGAGCCGTGAAACCAAACGGCTGTTTTCCAAGGTCCGGAAAGTCTGGTTTTACATCCAAAGATGTGATGCAAAATAAGCCCTTTTGCGATCTGTTCTCATCTTTGTATCGCTGGTTCTGCCGACATTTACATTACTTCTTTAAATTCGTCAAGATGTAAGACAGTTAAAATAAGTGCGGTGGGTTTCGAACCTGATCCTCCTGTTTAAATAATCTTTAACACACCAGCACCTCTCCTAACCATCTGAACTACCAGCCTGCCAAAGGAAGCAGGGAACAATCTTCTCTCGGTCTCTCTTTCCAGAACGATCCGATGACCAGTCTGCTCTGAAGGTAGAGTTGATAGAACTACATGAGCCACACAGTAGAGTACAACAGACACCAGATTCAGAGGAATCACGTTAACAAGTTCAGCAAATGAATGAATGAATGAATGAATGTTATGTCAGCTGTAACGAATGGACAGTGCGCATGGCTGCCTCACAGCAAGATTCCCAATAACAGTGTTTCTGTGTGGAGTTTGCATGTTCTCCCCATGCTTGTATGGGTTTCCTCTGGGTACTCCGGTTTCCTCCCACAGTCCAGAAACATGCACAGTAGGCTGATTACCTGCTCCAAGTCGCCCCTAGGTGTGAGAGTGTGTGTGAATGGATGTGTGAGTGATGGCCCTGTGATGGCCTGGCGAGCTGTCCAGGGTGTACCCCGCCCTCACCCAGAGTCGGTTGAGATGGGCTTCAGCCTCCACGCGACCCTAATAAGGATCAATTAATGAATTAAGCGGCTTAGAAAATGAATGAATGAATAACGAAGGATTTATACGCAGTGATTAAGTTAAACGGTACAGACGGCTGCTCGCTCTTTAAAGACTTTCATTAGCGTTCGTTTCTAATCCAGATCCATTTTTCTATAAATCACCCGCTTCTATCCATTCACAGTTAAATCGGAACATCAATAACGGCTATAAAAACCCAAGCGTGTGGGCTCTTCTGCAGATCGGAGCTCAATACATCTGGAATAAACTTCTCTCATCACACCGGTTTACACGTTTAATCATGAGCGTAGATGGGCCTAACCATTTTTTTCTGCCTTTCGAGAAATCTATTACTTTCGTACCTCAGCACTTTTGGAAATGTCCTCGAACTCCAGTCTCCAGGGGTAATACATAAATACACACTACCGTATTAGGCTCATATAAGGCCAGAGTAATGTTTTCCGGAGAAGGTTACGGAGGTATATGTTAAATTAGATAGAAAATCAGGACTAAGGTAGAAACGTTACTGTATCCCCCAAACGTCACTCAATAATCAACCCTTCAAGCAGCTTCTTAACCAAATGTAAAAGATACACAGAGGTGCACTGCAGTATCCACGCAAAAGTATGTGCACCTCTGACCTTCACAGTCCACGGAAGCCAATTCTGAGTGGAGGCGGGGTACACAACTGAACAGATCGCAAGACACTCGAGGGCCAACACACACACACACACACACACACACACATACAACAATTCACGCTCACACACAGGGGCAATCATTATTCATTCATTTATTTGCTGAAGCGTTTAATCCAGCTAGGGTCGCAGTGAGGCTGGAGCCTATGTTAGCCGACTTTGGGCAACACACACACATAACATTTCACACTGTCAAACCATTTTAACACACAGCGTCTAATAATGACTACCTCCCAACTCGTACACACACTTTTTTCCCTGTATGTATAATACCCTGATGTTAAATCAGAATATTAAATGCGAGTCCTGTTTCAGACGTCTTCCTGGTTTCGACATTTACCTGTTTGTGATATTCTGTGATTGTGTACAGTAGTATTCCTATTTATCTCTCTATTTCTGTAGTTTGACCCCTACCATGGACTCTAATTATAATTCATGGATTTGCCCATACAAAACATGGACAAGGCACCCTGTCTCATCCCCCTGGGCCGTACAGTAAGTTACAAGAAGAACCATTGTTTATTTATTTATTTCATGAGCGGCTTAATCTTGCAAGAGGAGAGCAGGGAGGCTGAAGCCAACCTTGGTCGACAATCTCAAGCAAGGGCGGGGTACACCCTGAACACTTCACCTGGCCATGGTTGGGCAACACACACAGACAACCATTCACACCCACACTTACAGCGAGGGGCGATTTGGAACAGCCAGATAGCCTACTGTGCATGTTTTTGGACAGTGGGAGGACACTGGAGTACCTGGAGGAAACCCACACAAGCATGCGAACATGCAAACTCCACCCAGAAATGCTCTGAGCCTGGGAATCGAACCCGGAACCTTCTGGCTGTGAGGTGAACGTGCTGACACTACGCCACCGTGCCGCCCGGAGGAACCATTCATTATTTATTTTCCAAGCCGCTTAATCTCACAAGAGTAGTGGGAAGGCTGGAGCCTATCTCAGCCGACTCTGGGCGAATGCTGGGTACACCCTGATCACCCGGCCAGACCATTGCAGGGCCATGTCAAAATGTCAAATATTTATTTGTATCATATTTACACCCACTGGATATGAGCAATCCTGCATTCTGAACAACCAGTTAGCCTATCGACTTTGGACTATAGGAGAAAACCAGAGTACCCAGAGGAAACCCATGCAAGTATGGAGAGAACATGCAAACTCCACACAGAAACGCTCTCACAGAGCTGGGACTCAAACCCATGACCTTTTTGCTGGAAGGTGGACGGGCTTACCACTATGCCACTGTGCCACACTTATAGGAAGAATCACTTAAACCTAAACACCAGCTCCAGTTTATTCTTACAGCAACATCAAAGCACATCACCGTCACTCACTCACATACTCACATTCTTCTATTTTCCACCCCAGGACTGCACATGCAGTTCGATTCTGCATGACAAAATATCTCTTGTAATTTCTTTTTAAGATAAAAGACTATAAATGGAGTCTGGAGTCTGAGAGCAGCAGCAGCAGTGTGTATACAGACACCCCGAGGAGACAGGCAGAGATTAGATACTGCTGTAAGATTGAAGAGTCGCTTGCCGGGATGAGGAAAGCACTCAGCAGATGGAGGCTCAACCACACACACACACACACGCACGCATGCACGTACGCACACACACACACACACACACATACACACACACACACACACACACACACACTGCTGCCAGATCCCTCTTTGACGCTCATATCCTGCAGCTCGCTGTCTGAGACGTGTCTGCTGTCTTCAGGTGCCAACTCAGGACCTGCCACAAGACTGCATCAGTCTTCACTAACATGAGTCCAGTGTGTGTGTTTGTGTGTGTGTGTGCTGTGTGTAGTAAACACAACCAGCCCTAAATTAGCATGATAGCTAATCCTACCACTATTGCTATCTTACTAGCCTGACGAACCCCCAGCTTCATTTGGACCTAATATACATCTGCAATGGTGGTCAGAGCGTTTCTGTGTGGAGTTTGCATGTTCTCCTCGTGCTTGCGTGGGTTTTCTTCTGGGTACTCCGGTTTCCTCCCACAGTTTAAAGACAGTAGATTAATTGGCTGTTCTAAATCATCCTTAGATGTGAGTGTGAATGTGAATGGGTGTATGTGTGTTGGCCCTATGATGGTCAGGAGAGCTGTTCAGGGTGTACTCTGCTCTCGTCCCAAGTCGGCTGAGATGGGTGCCAGCCTCCCCACAACCCTGATTAGGATTTAGCAGTTTAGAAAATGAACAAATGAATAAATATTGAATATCTGATTGGTTATTACTACTAATATTATTACCTACCGACAGCATGGTGGTGTAGTGGTTAGCACATCTGCCTTACAACAAAAAGGTCCTGGGTTCAGGTGTTTCTTTGTGAAGTTTGCATGGATTTCCTCCCACAGTCCAACAACATGAACATTACACTAATTAATCGTTCTTTAATGTGTAAGTGGTTGTGTGTATGTTTTGCCCTGCAACGGTCGGGCGAGCTGTTCAGTGTGTACCCTGCCTTTGCCCAGTGTTGCCTGAGGTAGGCTCCAGCCTCCCCACGACCATAGTAGAACTTAGCGACTGAGCAAATGAGTAAGTGAGTGAGCATTATTACCCCCACCAAGGATTCAAGGGTTTTGCCGGTCTCGGTTTGTTTGTTTGTCTGTTAGAAAAAGTTACAGGTAATCAGTCTTCTAAATTTTGCCCGAGTGGGCACCCGTAGCCTAATGGTTAGAGAATTGGGTTTGGGATGGAAAGGTTGATTCCTGAACCAGCAGGAAAAATGTGTGGTGGTGGGGGAGTGAGATGCACCTTCCCTTCCTCCACCTTCATGGCTGAAGTGCCCTTGAGCAAGGCACCGAACCCCCAACTGCTCTCCAGGTGCACCAATGTGTGGAAGCCCACTGCTCCGAGTGTGTGTATGCACTCACTGTCCACGTGTGTGTCCTCACTTTGGATGGGTTAAATGCAGAAGTCAAATCAGAAATAATGCAGTGCATTAAACGTTTACAAAAAAAATACATCAAACCACACCTAAGTCAGTGGCAGTACGCACTTACCAAAGGGATGTACCTACATGGACTTCCCTCGGTCACACAGAAATCACGTGTTGCCTATGCATGGTGCCCCATGTAACTCCACCCACCCACTTGGCTAAATAGGTAAACCCAATCAAACAGGCGAAGTAAAAGCAGCAGCCTATAGCGAGACGTGAGCCTGTTGTAATTCCACAATTCACGTCATATCTCACAGTAGAAAAGAATTCTCTAGAGAATTCCTGAGGTCCAGAATTTGATCTGAATCTCCTTTAAAATCTAACACAGTCTTCCTTTTCCGAAGCCCCTCCCCTGGTAAAAATTTCACTTTAATCCACACATCAGTGCTGCAAAAAATAACAGATAGTACACAGCACCCCCTGCTGGACCTGCTGTGATATGACAATTCCAAAAAAAAAATCTCACAATGGTAACGAATCCTTTAAAAACATTTCTGGATGCAGAATTTGCTCAAAAATATCTATAAAATCGAAAAGAGTCAAACACCCAAACCACAGGTAAAACACAAGCTCATTGGTGGAGGTAACAAACAAAAAACATCTTACATTACAGAGGACATCTCTGACACTGGCGACTCCTTCTATGTTCTGTGAACATCTCCGTAAATGTATAAATGTATTCAAACAAGCGCATTCATTATTAATAAACCTGTAAATCATGACTTGTAGCTACACATCAGCATATCCAGCATTGTTTTGCTTTTGCAGTGCATTCTGGGTAATTAAATTCTCTAAGTACTGTATTAGTTTTCGAAAACAGCCCTCAGATTTTATGTACAGAGTGTATTAGTCTGAAGAACAGTTCTGCTGTGGCCATTACCATGGAGCTGTATTGTTTTTCACACCTCATCCATTACTGTTAGAGAGGACTACAGGGACATTTGTCAGGGATCAGTGTGAGGTTAAGTGGCTTGTTTAAGCCCAAAGTGGCTGCAGCTATCAGCTGGGATCAAACCTGTGACCCTGTCTGAGTGATGGCCAAGTGCACAGATCACTGAGCTCGCATTACGGCCCAGTGCAGCAGGATATCCTAGACGCGTTAGCCAATTTGGTGCAAGCTGGATGCAATATGACGATATTTACAGATGGAATCAATCAATCTAAAACCAAAATGCTAGCATCGGCTCGCTCTTTACCACCTCAAGTGCTGTGGCGAGACGTTTCACGTCAATGGGAGTATTCGAAGTCACTGACGTTAGTGTGTAACTGTAACAGAGACTGAGGGTTTCTGAGCATCACTGAGCTGGACATTACTGAAGGAGGTGTAATGCAGTAATCCCCCTCTATATCATTCACCTATCGTGCCCCCGCTATATCGCTTTTTGTTTTATTTTATCAAAATATTTTTTACCCCTGCAAATTCTCGCTATATCGCAGGAATCTGCAGTAAAAAATTACTAATATATAAAAATATCACTAATATATAATATATATCATAACAAAGCATACATATTTCAGCACTTACTACAAATTCTCATGTATCACAAGATGAAAAACGAGACTTGGGATGCTAAAATAGCCACGCTATTGGCTGAGGAAGGAGACTCAACCAATCAGAGGGTGTTTTCCATTCTCTTTGGTGCTGATTGGCTGCTGCTAATATGACCCACCTTGGATAGAACAGTGGTAAGCGTCCCGTCTTTCTCAGTTGCTGGTGTATCTATTTACTTATTTATTTTTTTACATACTGTATTGTAGGGCTTAAGTTTTGTTTTAAGCCCTACGATGCCGCCCAAATGCCCTGCATCTTCTAAGCCTTCTGGTAATAAGCCCAAGCGCCAGAGGGTGTCCTGGAATGTCCTGACCATCCAGGAGACAGTAAAACTCCGGGATATGATTAAAGAAGGACGAAGTTATGTTGCCATGGTCATTATTATTATTATGTATTTTTGCAATAATTTTATGGTTGCAAATGTGTTTTTTTGTTGTTGAAATATGATTAAAAAGTGTTTAGGGAGTGTATTTAAAAAGTGTGCGAGGGCTATTTTAAGGCTAAAACTATAAAAAGATGATTCTTGAGGTGGTCTTTCTATACCACAGATTTTCAGCTATTGCAGCGGGGTCTGGAACGTGACCCCGGTGATAAACGGTGGATTACTCTTCTTCTTGCACTCTACTTTTTTTTTTTGGTCTACTTTTTTTATTTGCATCCATCTTTACCTCCATCTCACGAGAGTGTCTGAATCTACGGAGTTAAACACAGTACTAAAGGGAGTAAAGAACCTCTTAGGGTACTCAGAGACAACGAGATCCTCGAGGACACTGAAACCAGGTGTCTCGATGCTGCGCAGTGAACCAATTCAGATTGAAACTGTTTGAAAAGATTGTTATTGATTAAGAAACACTGCGCTTGAGAGGCTGCAAAATTTTCCAGTAATTTGGCTCTGAAGTGACGGTAAGACACGAGGCGACTGTGGTTCAGAATCCAGGACGACTGGTTGTGAACTTTATGCATTATTCTCGACATAACAATTAAAATAAGTACTACACATGAGGTACAGACACATAATTATTAATCCACTGTACTTACGTATTTGTGGAGTAAAGGGAAATAAAATGGGGGGAAAATAAACACAAAAGAAAAGGAGTCTGATCTATTCACACACTCACACCTAGGAACGATTCGGAACAGCCAGTTAGTTCGCGTGTTTTTGGCCTGCAGAAGGAACCCGGAGTACCCGGAGGAAACCCACCCAAGCACGGGGAGAACATGCAAACTCCACACAGAAACGCCTGGCAGAGGCGCACATGCTAACCACTGCGCCATCGTGCCACCCCTATTCATTTTTGTTCTTTATCATTTTGCCCTGTGTTTCCTCCTGATACCCCGGTTTCCTCTTACAGTCCAAACACATGCACCTTCAGTCAGCTGGCGACTCAAACTCTTCCACAGGTGTGAAGGTGAAGGTGAACGGTTGTTTGTGTTTGTGTTATTCCTGCGATAGGCTGGCGATATATTCAAGGCGTAACCCCCGCCTCTCACCCAGAGTCAGCTGTGATTGGCTCCAGCTTCCACCAATACTCTGACAGATAAGAGGTAATAAAAAAGTTTTAGAGTTTAACCATATTAACCCTGGACCACACCGAGGCAGGTAAATAAAAACAAACAGATTTTAAATGAAAACATTTTGCTTTTGTTCCATTTTACAAATTTCTTTGTGTGGGTGGTGATGTCTTTCCCCAATCAAGGACTTGATCGTATTGTTCATCAGATCAAAGTGTATTCATGACGATTTTAAGCAAAGCATGTGTTGTGAATTTAAAACTAAACTTTAAAAGCGAATGGCTTTCTGGGTGGTGTGGTGGTTCGCACGTCTGCCTCATAGCAAGAAGGTCCTGGGTTCAAGTCCCGGGCTTGGCAAGGGTGTTTCTGTGTGGAGTTTGCATGTTGACCCCGTGCCAACGTGTCTGTGCCAGTGCCAAAAATCCGACTATGCTTGAAATTTTTGCAACTGTCGCAAAATGAGGCTCTGGCGAAGAGTAGTCCCAGTCTCTTCTCAAACGGTCACGAGCAGGTCGCAAAGTTGTTTCGCTCAAAAATTCGCACAACTTACTCACACAAGTTGAAGACTTCCACACAGGAAGTTTGAGACTTGATAGCGTCCGCCATATTCCGTGTATTTTGTCAATATTCGTATTTTATTCAAATTGTATTTTGTTTGCGCTAATAACGCACAAATAAAGAGCGATTGGCTTGAGAACAAAAAGTGACCAAAACTCGACTGATTCACGACAGGAGATTCGCTTTTTATCGCCAAACATTCACAAACCAATTGCAAATTACTCTTAACTTTCACGCGATGTATGTGTTTAAGCCGCAAAATATTCGCCTGCACATGGAATCACAAAACATTTTGATGCAAATTTCACAATTCACAAAAAAATGTGCAAAAAATAATCCCTTTGCATCAGTCGCTTTTCTATCACACGTCTAGTGTGATCATCCCCTTACGCAGGACAGAAAATGAATGAATGAATGAAAGATTATGATAATGATTATGGGCCCTGCAATGGCCTTGAGAGCTGTCCAGGGTGTATCCTGCCTTCACCCAGAGTCGGCTGAGATAGGCTCCAGCCTTCCCACGACCCTAGTTAGGATTAAACGGCTTAGAAAATAAATGAATGAATGAATGAATGAATGAATGATTGTGATTATGATCTCCCCAGTAGAGGATTCCAAATAAAACCTTTGGAAGCCCTTGTTTAACTGTATTTCATTGTTGTGTTTGCATTTCATTACATTGCTAGCTGCTTACGTTCTTCTTTGTAGCTGCGGTTTATGGCAGAACTGAACACTGAGCCTGTGTTGGCTGATCGACGTGAGTGCCTGTCGGTTAAAGGCAGATTTTGAATCGATCGGGTCCTTTAAGAGGTGCGGGGACAGAAGCAGCAGCAGCAAGTGACATGTTAATGAAGTGACAGATGGGTGAGTGAAATACATGAGGTAAGAACAGGATCAAGCTGGCAGGAAGATGAATTAGATTTGGCTATAAGCTCACATGAAAGCCGGCTCAATGGGAGACAGGGTTCCCACAGCGGACCTTAGAGAGGTACCAATTATGATAGAGTGCTTAGGTGAGTACTGAGGTGAATTACTGATATATTGTTTTTCATTCATCTCCGAAAAATAAAACCAATCATCACAGACAGGGTTTAAAGATCAGACGGTTAGAAGAGGATGAGGAGGCGTGGTTAGGTTAGATTGGGGTAGAATATGTAGTTTGGAGCCTTTATTTACCAACATTAAGGACATTAGTAGGCGGCATGATGGCGCAGTGGTTAGCTCATCCGCCTCACAACAAAAAGGTCCTGGGTTCGATTCCCAGGCTCAGGGTTTCCTCTGGGTACTCGGGTTTCCTCCCGCAGTACAAAAACATGCACAGTAGGCTAACTGGCTGTTCCAAATCGCCCCTAGGTGTGAGAGTGAGTGTGAATGGTCGTGTGTGTGTGTGTGTGTGTGTTGGCCCTACGATGGCCTGGTGAGCTGTTCATTGTGTACCCCGCCCTCGCCCAGAGTCGGCTGAGATGGGCGCCGGCCTCCCTGCGACACTACTTACGATTAAGCAGCTTAGAAAAGGAACGAAAGACAGTAGTGCGGAGTTTAAAGCAGTTCTCGGAGGGGTCAGTGGCTCGGACAAAACATTCTAAAGGCAATTTCATTCTTCAGCTTTGTCATCTCACGCGAGCTAAAAGAAGGATGGATGATAAACGGATGATGTAGCGAATAGGTTTGATACAGGACTGAAGTGAGGAAAGGATAGAATGGGAGATGGACAGGCGGATCGGTGCAGCCTCTGCTGTAAAGAGGAGCTTATACCGGTCTGTCACGGTAAAGAGGGAGCTGAGCCGAAAGGCAAAGGTCTCAAATAAGCCAGTCGACTACACCACCATCCCGCCCACAGGGCGTGACCAATTATATATTTACAAGAGTATTATTATATATTTTACTTTAATATCCTTTTTAGTATTGATCACACCATTTGAATCCGGAGACGATAGACTGAGTCTTGCTGAAAGCTGATTGGCTGACGGTGATAAAATTCTGCTACATAATAATGTGAATAATAACGATAATGATAATAATAATAATAAGGCGCCGGCAGCAGTCATCCATTAAAGCTTTGAGTGTGATCGCTACTTATTTTCCATCTGCTCTACTTTTTCAACCCACACTTCTTTCAAGCTCTGCTATTAAAAAAGCACTGTGCGTTTCAGCGAGTGGCGTTCCCATGCATAGCAATTAGCAAATTGTGCTGTAGCACAAACACTCTCCTGAGTGTAATTCAGAGGGCCCGGGTGCAGATTTTTATATTATTGACACATTAAGTGGTCATAACAAATCATTTAGAATCGTTACATGAGTCATTGCGTCGCTGAATCGCATTTATTACTTGTTCTCCAGGCCAGGCACGGAATAAACGATCAGCTTAATGCTTACATTTCACGAAAATAGATGCGCTCAGAACAGACCCATAAATGATCAGCCTGCGCTTTTAATGGCGGGACGCTCTATTGTGCTCAAGAAAGCATGTAAAATGTAAAATAGAGCAGGTGTCAGTGCTGTCTGTTCATTTAAACCTTCAGACATCCAACAAGACATAAACCGAAATCATTCATTCGTTTTTTTTAAGCCGATTAATCCTAATTAGGGTCGCGGCGAGGCTGGCACCCATCTCAGTTGACACTGGGCGCCTGGGCGAGGGCGGGGTACACCCTGAACAGCTTGCTAGGCCATTGCAGGGCCAACACATACAACCACTCCCACTCTTACTCACACCTAGGGGCGATTTGGAACAACCAGTTACCCTACACTGCATGTTTTTGGACTGTAGGAGGAAACCAGAGTACCGGAGAAAACCCTTACAAGCACAGGGAAAATATGTAAACTCTGGGACTCAAACCGGCAACCTTCTTGTTGTAAGGCGGATGTGCTAACCACTACCTGAAGGAACCCGAAGGAACCCCACACAAGCATGCAAACCCTAAACAGAAACACCCACGCTCAGCCTGGGACTCGAACCCAGGACCTTTTTTCCATGAGTCAAATGTGCTAACCACTATGCCACTCGCATACTCATTTGCCAAACTGCTTAATCCTACTCGGATTGCAGACTGGAGCCTATCTCAGCCAACACTGGGTGAAGATGGAGAACACCCTGAACAGCTCACCAGACCATCACAGGGCAACAAACACACAACCATTCACACTCACACTCACACCTAGGGGTAACTTGGAACTGCCAGTTAACCTAATATGCATGTCTTTTTACCGTTGGAGGTACTTGGACTGTTGAGTACTTGGAGGAAACCCACACAAGCAGGGGGAAGAACATGCAAACTCCACCGAGAAACGCCGAGCCCGCGAATCGAACCCAGAGCCACTGTTCCCCCCAGCTGAAGAAAAGAAATCAGTGAAAGTGCAGTGATGAGTGCGGAGCTGCTCTTAATGGAGCACTGCGGGAATTAAGCATAAATCACTCAGGCAGCAGCTGGACATGGAGACGGTTCTGGCTGAGAGTCTGAGAGCCAATCCCAAAAGAAGCTAAAGCACTTTATTTCCATTTTCCGAAGCTTTCCTACTGCGTTCGTGACCGAAGTGTTTACCCAGTGTCGGTTGAGATAGGCTCTAGCCTCCCTGCGGCCCGAGTCGAATTAAGCGGTTCAGAAAATGAGTCAGGGTCAGTGTTTTAAACACACACTGGGATTGGAAGTATTCAGCCCTGCTAAACCTGGTTCATAAAATCTAACTTATATCAGTGGGATGTTTGAATCTAAATCTGATCCTAATTCTATTGCTATTTCAGTGATATTTTTGATTGAATTGACCTCTGTGACCTTGAAAAATAGGTTAAGGTGACCAAGTTTCGACAGGCCTGTAGAGTGCGCTGTAAGGACCATTCAACATAAATATAAAATAACTTCATAAGGAACCGGCACTAATAGAGTGGTAACGAGAAGTGTCGGCGGCAGCGGATACGGTGGCGGCGGTCGCCTGTGGCGGTGGATATAATAACAGGATCAGCACCAACATAGGAAACACTTCATAAAGATTTTGCGTAAGTAGATTATGGAGCTGAATTGCTTTGAAAGGAGGCGTGGACAAACTGAGTCCTGATACAGGTGAGGGCGTGGCAGGTGATGTGAAACAGGTTACCGATAGAGAGGAAGTGGATCATGAAAGGTGGTGGTACTCCAGTGTGGCCATGTTTGTAGGCTGAGGGGTTTATTGGGAAGTGGAGCTTACGGATGGTTCAGAGGTGGATGTGATATTTAAATTAAAATTGTATTAGCATTTCTCAAATCGCTTTGATCCACTCTCACTCACTCTTTTGCCGAACCGCACAATCCTATTAGGGTCACGGAGCCTATCTCAGCCAACACTGGGTAACACACTCAACCATTCACACTTACTCTCACAACTAGGGGCAATTTGGAACAGTCAGTTAGCCCAACATGCATGTCTTTGGATTGTGGGAGGAAACCAGAGTACTCGGAGGAAGCCCACGCATGCACATGCAAACTCCACGCAGAAACGCCGTCACCGTGCCCGAGACTTGAAGCCCAGGGCCTTTTTGCTGGTGCTAACCACTACGCCACCGTGCCGCCCTCCTCTTAAAAAAATTGCTTATTATTACATGACTCATTTTAATACTCGATTCTGATTGGTCAACTGAGGATTATTTAAATAATAATAATAATAATAATAATTTTAAATAAAAATCTATTAAAGGATGCAATAAAATTATTTTTCATATTTTAGTCGGGTGGAGTAGTGGTTCACACATCTGCCTCACAGCAAAACGGCAAAAAGTCCCGGGCTTGGCGAGGGTAATCTATAGAGAGTCTGCGTGTTCTCCGTGTGCCTGCGTGGGTTTCCTCTGGGTACTTTGGTTTCCTCCCAAAGTCAAAAGACATGCTTATCCGGCTCACTGTTCCAAATTGCCCCCAGTGTGTGTGTGTTGTCCTGCCATGGTCTGGTGAGCAATTCAGGGTGTTCCACGCCTTCACCCTGTGTCGGCTGTGATAGGCACCTGATTCCCCGTGACCCTAGTAGGATTAAGCGGCTTTGTAAAGGAGCGAGTGATATAATAAACAGGATCATGTTAAAGGGAGGGTCATATCAGGATATTATATGGGGTTGATTTAAGGGTGGTCCTGTCCCCCTGACGGGGAATTAGTTTACAATATACTATTCACTCATTTTCTCAAACACTTCATCCAAATTAGGGTCGCGGGGAGGACGGCGCCCATCTCGGCCGACTCTGGGCGAGGGCAGGGTACACCCTCACAGGGCAAAAACACGCTGACTGCAATGGTTCTTTTATACGTCTCTCATCACAGACAGTGAGAGACATGGCTGACCTTTGATGACCCAGTTTGCTGCACTGGGGGAACAGAAGTGACAACCCAGTGATAGTGGGGCTTAAACCCCCGACCGATTCAGGGTGGAAACCTATATCGGCATGACATGGAGTGTTCCTTACTCATACAGTAATTCATATAAGAGCAGCCAGGCAGTGCCGACTGTAGGAAATAAACTTCATGTTTATTTATTTCTGCTGACTCGTCATCTGTACTAATGCCTAAAGTACCGGCACCCTTCTGCACCGTCACAGGACCAACACTGGGGAGATAATCATTAAATAATTCATATCTTTTTAGTTGTTTATGGTGTTAATCTCACACACACACACACACACACACACACACACACACACTGCATGTTTTTGGACTGTAGGAGGAAACCAGAGTACCGGAGAAAACCCTTACAAGCACAGGGAAAATATGTAAACTCTGGGACTCAAACCGGCAACCTTCTTGTTGTAAGGCGGATGTGCTAACCACTACCTGAAGGAACCCGAAGGAACCCCACACAAGCATGCAAACCCTAAACAGAAACACCCACGCTCAGCCTGGGACTCGAACCCAGGACCTTTTTTCCATGAGTCAAATGTGCTAACCACTATGCCACTCGCATACTCATTTGCCAAACTGCTTAATCCTACTCGGATTGCAGACTGGAGCCTATCTCAGCCAACACTGGGTGAAGATGGAGAACACCCTGAACAGCTCACCAGACCATCACAGGGCAACAAACACACAACCATTCACACTCACACTCACACCTAGGGGTAACTTGGAACTGCCAGTTAACCTAATATGCATGTCTTTTTACCGTTGGAGGTACTTGGACTGTTGAGTACTTGGAGGAAACCCACACAAGCAGGGGGAAGAACATGCAAACTCCACCGAGAAACGCCGAGCCCGCGAATCGAACCCAGAGCCACTGTTCCCCCCAGCTGAAGAAAAGAAATCAGTGAAAGTGCAGTGATGAGTGCGGAGCTGCTCTTAATGGAGCACTGCGGGAATTAAGCATAAATCACTCAGGCAGCAGCTGGACATGGAGACGGTTCTGGCTGAGAGTCTGAGAGCCAATCCCAAAAGAAGCTAAAGCACTTTATTTCCATTTTCCGAAGCTTTCCTACTGCGTTCGTGACCGAAGTGTTTACCCAGTGTCGGTTGAGATAGGCTCTAGCCTCCCTGCGGCCCGAGTCGAATTAAGCGGTTCAGAAAATGAGTCAGGGTCAGTGTTTTAAACACACACTGGGATTGGAAGTATTCAGCCCTGCTAAACCTGGTTCATAAAATCTAACTTATATCAGTGGGATGTTTGAATCTAAATCTGATCCTAATTCTATTGCTATTTCAGTGATATTTTTGATTGAATTGACCTCTGTGACCTTGAAAAATAGGTTAAGGTGACCAAGTTTCGACAGGCCTGTAGAGTGCGCTGTAAGGACCATTCAACATAAATATAAAATAACTTCATAAGGAACCGGCACTAATAGAGTGGTAACGAGAAGTGTCGGCGGCAGCGGATACGGTGGCGGCGGTCGCCTGTGGCGGTGGATATAATAACAGGATCAGCACCAACATAGGAAACACTTCATAAAGATTTTGCGTAAGTAGATTATGGAGCTGAATTGCTTTGAAAGGAGGCGTGGACAAACTGAGTCCTGATACAGGTGAGGGCGTGGCAGGTGATGTGAAACAGGTTACCGATAGAGAGGAAGTGGATCATGAAAGGTGGTGGTACTCCAGTGTGGCCATGTTTGTAGGCTGAGGGGTTTATTGGGAAGTGGAGCTTACGGATGGTTCAGAGGTGGATGTGATATTTAAATTAAAATTGTATTAGCATTTCTCAAATCGCTTTGATCCACTCTCACTCACTCTTTTGCCGAACCGCACAATCCTATTAGGGTCACGGAGCCTATCTCAGCCAACACTGGGTAACACACTCAACCATTCACACTTACTCTCACAACTAGGGGCAATTTGGAACAGTCAGTTAGCCCAACATGCATGTCTTTGGATTGTGGGAGGAAACCAGAGTACTCGGAGGAAGCCCACGCATGCACATGCAAACTCCACGCAGAAACGCCGTCACCGTGCCCGAGACTTGAAGCCCAGGGCCTTTTTGCTGGTGCTAACCACTACGCCACCGTGCCGCCCTCCTCTTAAAAAAATTGCTTATTATTACATGACTCATTTTAATACTCGATTCTGATTGGTCAACTGAGGATTATTTAAATAATAATAATAATAATAATAATTTTAAATAAAAATCTATTAAAGGATGCAATAAAATTATTTTTCATATTTTAGTCGGGTGGAGTAGTGGTTCACACATCTGCCTCACAGCAAAACGGCAAAAAGTCCCGGGCTTGGCGAGGGTAATCTATAGAGAGTCTGCGTGTTCTCCGTGTGCCTGCGTGGGTTTCCTCTGGGTACTTTGGTTTCCTCCCAAAGTCAAAAGACATGCTTATCCGGCTCACTGTTCCAAATTGCCCCCAGTGTGTGTGTGTTGTCCTGCCATGGTCTGGTGAGCAATTCAGGGTGTTCCACGCCTTCACCCTGTGTCGGCTGTGATAGGCACCTGATTCCCCGTGACCCTAGTAGGATTAAGCGGCTTTGTAAAGGAGCGAGTGATATAATAAACAGGATCATGTTAAAGGGAGGGTCATATCAGGATATTATATGGGGTTGATTTAAGGGTGGTCCTGTCCCCCTGACGGGGAATTAGTTTACAATATACTATTCACTCATTTTCTCAAACACTTCATCCAAATTAGGGTCGCGGGGAGGACGGCGCCCATCTCGGCCGACTCTGGGCGAGGGCAGGGTACACCCTCACAGGGCAAAAACACGCTGACTGCAATGGTTCTTTTATACGTCTCTCATCACAGACAGTGAGAGACATGGCTGACCTTTGATGACCCAGTTTGCTGCACTGGGGGAACAGAAGTGACAACCCAGTGATAGTGGGGCTTAAACCCCCGACCGATTCAGGGTGGAAACCTATATCGGCATGACATGGAGTGTTCCTTACTCATACAGTAATTCATATAAGAGCAGCCAGGCAGTGCCGACTGTAGGAAATAAACTTCATGTTTATTTATTTCTGCTGACTCGTCATCTGTACTAATGCCTAAAGTACCGGCACCCTTCTGCACCGTCACAGGACCAACACTGGGGAGATAATCATTAAATAATTCATATCTTTTTAGTTGTTTATGGTGTTAATCTCACACACACACACACACACACACACACACACACACACACACACACACTCGCACACACACATACACACACACACACACTCGCGCGCACAGACACACACACACACACACACACACTCGCACACACACACACACACGCACACACACACCAGCGATGGAGACAAGAAGGGAGGAATAAAATAAAAACAAGCAATATAACTTTATTGTGCGATATCTACATATGTACAGTATAACACAGCAGTTTTTCAGGATTGCACAGGCCACTGTGGCTCTCTCGCACACAAACACACACACACACACACACACACACACACACACACACAAACACACACACACACAATCTTTGGTTTCAGTGAACAATAGCCACAAGAGTACCAAAGGGATATTCAGAGTCCCTTATAGACATATACAGTGTTCAGATGCTGTTTGTGGCTAAAAAGATTACAAATGAACACACACACACACACACACACACACACACACACACACACACACACACACACAGCATTGAACATAGAAATAAGTACTGAACATTTAACTATTTGACTGTTCCACTTATACCAGTGTGTTATTGAATGGTGGGAGGGTTACCCATCATCCCGCAGAGGGAAGGTCACATGACAACACAGAGAGATTGACATGGATGAACATGGAATTGTGGGTAATCATGTTCTTTTCACAGTTCATCAGGGGTGTAGCTGAGGGGAGGTGGACAGCTCAAATGGATGGTTAGCATAACAAAACAAACAGCCAGGATTATCATATGAGATTTAATATTTTAATAATTTAATATTTTATTGATTTAATGATTTATTATTTTAATGATTAAATGATTTAATGATTAAATGAGGGTGTATTATAGAGGTTTAGAATGAGTTGATAAATCTAGGATGATCCACAACGGGTTTCTATTACAGAGGTTCTAAAATGAGTGTGTATAGAGGTTCTAGTATTGGTCGGTTATTTGGGATCTTCCAGAATGAGGGTGTACTGTAGAGGTTCTAGAACAGGTTGGGTATTTGGGACGTTCCATAAGGCGTGGAAGTCCATAGAGATTCTAAGAGGGGACTGTCCCAGCGGTCAGTGTCCTGAAAGGGTTCCACAAGGCTATAATATGATACTATGAAATGTTCCCGGGGGTGGCCCATGTTCTGGAATGTGTAATTAGACCGTTCCATGTGGACAGGGGGCTGAGCTGATGTGTAAGATGTGTAAGCTGAGCTCGGCAGGAGGTTAAAGCCGGAGCTCTGTATTGTAGCGGAATGAGGATTTAGCGAACAAGGCTACTGGGAGAACCTAAAAACAGGAAGCTGTTCCTGGAGAGTGATTGTGGGATTGGAGACAGTGTATTAATCCATTAATGCTGCTGCCATCTAGTGGTATCAACTCCACACTACATGCTCTGAGACTGAAAGGTATCACATAACTGAATGAACCACACAGCTTTGCTGTTATACGTGCAAATAAATAAACATCTGTAAAACTCGTTTTATGATCATCTGTGTTCTTAGTTTCATCTGTAACATGATTATTAAAAAAAAAAAAGAGAGCAAAGGATGAATTTATTCTGAAGCGGAGGCTGAAATTGTCTGGTTCTGGTTCTGGAGGCTGGAAAGTGGGTCAGATAAGAGTAGGGACTGTGGGCTGTCAATCATTTACTATCAGGATACTGGATTAAAAATGCAGTAGCTGCACTATCTAGAGGTGAGAGTCACAGTGTGTGTGTGTGTGTGTGTGTGTGTGTGTGTGTGTGTGTGTGTGTGTGTGTTTGTGTGTGTGTGTTTGTGTGTGTGTGTGTGTCTCTCAAATCAGATAAAAATGTCCTTACAAGATAAGCAGCAACAACAAAGGACAAGAAAACACAAATACCCACACAATACATCCGACAGATTAGTGACAAAGACACACACACACAAAACACCTTCACTGGTGACTGCTTTGCTGACAGCAGAGGATTCTGGGTAAGCACTGAGTGTCCCTGCTGAGACACTCCCAGACGCCTTTCAGACAAAACAGGACAAGTCCATAGTTCAGTCCAGTTCAGCATGTAAACATAGAAAAATGTCCATTTTACTTCCTTCTGTTATCCGTTTCTCATTCTTCTCCTTCTTCTACGTACGTGGATGGAAACCAGCCCACCTGATCAACAGAAAGATAGAGAGAGAGGGAGAGAAAGAGAGTGAGAGAGAGTGTGAGAGAGAGACAGAGAAAAAGGGGAGAGAAAGTGGGGGGGGGAGAAAAGGGGGAGAGAAAGTGAGGGGGAGAGAGAGAGCGGGAAAAAGAGCAAGAGTGAGAGAGGAAGAAAGAGCGAGAGAGAGAGGGCAAGAGAAAAATAGCAAGAATGAGAGAGCGAGAGAAAGAGTGAGAGAGGGGGGGGTGAGAAAGAGAGCAAGAAAGAAATACAGAGAGAGAGAAAAAGATCAACGAGAGAAAAAAGAGGAGAGAGAGAAAGAGAGCAAAAGAAAGAGTGTGAGAGAAAGTGAGAGAGAGAGAGAGAGAGAGAGAGAGGATATGAATAGGATGTGATAGATCAAGTGGTATTCTAAAAGCTACTCAGAGCCATTTTTTTAAAGACCCCCAATATGTAGATTGCACCTGAGTTCTAGGTAAAGGCACCCCACCCCTTCTTTACACACACACACACACACACACACACACACACACACACACACACACACACACACACACACACACACACCCGTCCGTTGACCTCGCCCCTCCACCAGCCGTTAGTTGTAGTCTTGCTGTAGATCCTCACTACGTCCCCTTCCTGCAATGACAGCTCCCTCAAGTCCCGAGAACTGAAATCGTACCGTGCGACCGCCATACCAATCACCTTCGGAGTCAACGCTGAGACGGAGACACACAGGCAGAACGGACAGGTTTGTGTTAATGTTTACACCGGTTACCATGGAAACAAGTGGACGAAAAACATGACCTTGTTAGCGACTATGAGAATGATGATGATGATGATGATGATGAGGATGATGAGAAGCAGATACAGACAGAAAGAAACGCATGTGCTCTAAGTATGTATATATGGAACACCGGAAAACCAGGGGGACAAGAATATTAAGGGACGAGGACAGGAGGGGACACCTCGAAATTAGAAATTGCAATACTGTTGAAACAAGAAAATTAAAGAGTAGTCACTAAATCCTCTGAAACACAACCAGTGGACAATGAACATTTTTTGAGACATTAGGGACTGGGGACAAGAACTGAAGGGACACTGTAGACTAGTAGATATTTGAAACTAGGAGACAAGGATATGGGAAAACACTGAAGAATGGGGACACTGAATACAAGAATTTAATAAATCAGTGGGCACTGGAGAATACGTCATACTTATATATCATACACTAAAAGAAAGGACACTGAAGAGTCTGGATCACTAGAATCTGGGGGACACTGTAAGCCAGGGGACATTTGAATCACAGGATACTGAAAGCTAAGTGACACTTTGCTAAGAAACAGTTGAAACATGGGAACATTGAAGTATTTTGGATTATTTTTGTTATCTTCTATTAGATGTGAGAAATATATTGCTCTAGAAGCACTAAGAGCTTTTTT
>JAOUQZ010000044.1:5731003-5744147 GCA_028564935.1 Neosilurus hyrtlii
CTGCTCTCTGGCCTTGGCTCTGGATAGTCACTAACTGACTAGTCCTGTTCTTAGACTATGTGCTATGCTGCAAGAAAAGAAAGCGGCACCTTCCCGAGTGGAATGGATACCATCCCTGTCCTACCATCAAAAGTACTCCAATTATCTCGGAAGCCCACTTCGTTTTCGGAACACCACTTCAGCGACCATAGCCTGCTGTAAGTAACATCACCACACTGTATTGGGATGGGGTCAGAGCATATTACAGCATAGGGGACATATTCTTGCTGTATGCTTGCTCATTAGGGATGTGTAGGGGGTTGTAAAAATATGTTTAAATTCCTTTTTAAATTCCTTTTACTACATAAAGCTGCTTTGCGACAATGTCCATTGTAAAAAGCGATAAACAAATAAAACTGAATTGAATTGAATTGAAAATTCTGGGACACTGGACACTAGGGGACGACTAAATTAAAGAGACACTTGAAATGGGGACCCTAAAAACTAAAGGGCACTGAAATCTCTGGGGCATTTGAGACAATAGGACACAGGAAGCTCAAGAGACACTAGAGAGTAGCATACACTAAATCAAAGGGCACAGGGACCTAGATGACAGTAAGATTTAGGACACTTAAAACTAATTATACACTCAGAGAGTGCAGACCTCCACCAGGGTAGTGCAATCTCGTCTTCACATGGGTTTTAGTGGCAGACAATATAGAATTACGATGCCCCCTTGTGGCCTGTTCGGCAATTATTTTTGAGCTCTGTATTTTTTGCTCCCACCGCATTATGTGTGATTTCCATCTTTTTGTCCGATCACACAATGTTAAAACAATCCTTTAAAATCTCCTGAACCCGGATCACAGCCTAAATATAATCAGTTCTTCGTTGGTCCAAGACCCACAAATGGTTAAAATTTTATAGAAATCCATCCATTAGTTTTTGAGTTATCATGATCACAGACACACACACCCACAACCTTATAACCTTGGTGGAGGTAACTAAGGGACACTGAAAATTATGGGATCCAAAACTAGGGTACATTGGTGACTAGTTGAGACACTAGAGACTAGGAAAGAAAACTAAAACTAAAGCACCTTTTGGACATGGAATATTCTGGAATATTCCGGAAGGTTTCAGGGAGTCCTGTTTGATGAAGTACCTTTTGTAAGGCCACTTGTAGGAGTAAGACTCAAGTGGTTTGGGACACAGCCACGGGAAGACTGGAGGACAGATACACTGGATCATCACTTATTCCGAACAAATCTGTTCCAAGTCACTATTTATCTTTACACTGACTTTTCCACCTCAGCGCGTGTGTGTGGATAACTGCACCTCCCTGAGGAGCTTCTAATCAGTTTGAGTGTGTGTGAGAGAGAGAGAGAGAGAGTTGGTCCGCTGCTGTGTTTCCACTCCACTCGAGTGAATCTGGGCCGAGTCCAATCAGAGCTGCGGCTGTTTTGATTACAGATTCAGAAGCGTTGAGAGAGCGCGGCACTTTTATTCTCCGGGTTAATCGGATTTCACACTGAGAACCATTTCTCTCTGAGCGCAAGACGGAGGAAAGAAAGGAAGAAAAATGACACACACATGCTTCACAAACACACACTCAGTACAGTTAGGTTTAAATACCGAGTGTGTGTGTGTGAAAAATATTGTCTATAATACCGGACTGTATCATACATCATTTATTCTGCAAATTCATTTACTCAAAATGTAATGGCACCCTGTATCTCAGTGGGCGTCTGTACTAGATGATGCGCTGCAGTGGCTGAGCTGCATTATTGGAGGATTCAGTCCACGCCCCCTCTCGGTGAGTTTTATGAATTTTATGAATTTTGTGGGCGTGACTATACTTAAAAGAGCCATGAAGATACTTGGTGATTTAATAGTGTTTATTAATGTACGGTGCATAAGTATGAAAACAATTAGCCAAAAGTCTGTTAAAGACCTTTCATTTTAGTGAATAACAGTGAAGTCCGCTGGATCAAGGCGAAGCTGCTGATTGGTCGGTAGCTCCAAGCTTCAAATACTTCCACCAAAAAACACACCTAGCACCCTGAGTGTGTGGTGGTATCAGCTGGGTTAGATATTGATATCAGGAGTTTGTGTACAGAGTGGATAGGTAGGTATGTGTGTTCGAGAACAACACATGGCCAGACACACGCACACACATATGCACACACACACACACACACACACACACACACACACACACACACACACAAACCTGTAGGACATAAAGATACAGAATGAGGAGCAGATGGAGGCAGAAATGAAGCAGTACCACTACCTGACCAGAAGGGGGCGGAGGAGGGGGGCACGAAGCTGCAGCCTGCAGGAGTAACTAAAGAAAGAGTGCACAGCAATGGAGCTGAGAAAGAAAGAGAGAGAGAGAGAGAGAGAGAGAGAGAGAGAGCAAGGGTATGTATAAGAGAGAGATAAAGAGAGAGAGAGCGAGAGAGTGAGACAGACGGAGACAGACAGAGAGAGGAAGAGAGTGTATAAGAGAAAGAGAGTGTATGAGAGAGAGACAGGGGAAAGAGAAAGAGAGACAGACAGGGAGTGACAAAGAAAGAGACAGACAAAGGAGGAGAGAAAGAGAAAAAGAGAGACAATGAACAAGAGATAGATAGAGACCAAGAATCAGAGAGACAGAGGAAGTGAGAGAAAGAAAGAGAGAAACAGACAGCGAGAGGCAGAGAGATAGACAGAGGAAGAGTGAGATAGAGACAGAGAGAGAGAGAGACAAAGATAGAAAGAGAGAGAGACAGAGAAAAGATGAAAAGCAAAATTGAAATGTGAAGCAGTAAAAGCCAAAGCAGTGACACATGCATCGAAAAATCTTTATTTCTGTCCAATATAATGAAATTCTTTTTTTTTGTTGTTGTTGTTGCTGATGTTTTTAAACTTTTATAATCGACATGTTGCTCTACATGATTTTCACTTTGGTTAACTGTATCTCAAAGTACCCACAATGCCCTGCTGATAGAGATGCAGCCCTCACTTTATCGATGCAGCGGTGCTTTAATCTTTTATTCTACTTAGCAGATCAGCTTCCAAAGTCTCATCTTTCATAATAACAGACCGCTAACTAGCCAGTGTTTCCGCTGGGTCTGTGCGGGATTTCTCATTAACACGACGGCTCAAGGCGCCGTCTCTGAATACAGCTCATAATAAATATTAATACACAGACTGGGTGATGGACATGATTCTGTATTCCTACTGCTCTAGACATGCCAGCGGTGGAGGAGGCAGGTGAAGAAGTGTGTGGGGGAAGTGTGTAGGGGAAGTGTGTGGAAGAAGTGTGTAGGGGAAGTGTGTGAAAGAAATGTGTAGGGGAAGTGTAGAAGTGTGTAGGGGAAGTGTGTGGAAGAAGTGTGTAGGGGAGGGGGGAGAAGTGTGTAGGGAAAGTGTGTAGGGGAAGTGTGTGGAAGTGTGTAGGGGAAGTGTGTGGAAGTGTGTAGGGGAAGTGTGTGGAAGTGTGTAGGGGAAGTGTGTGGAAAAAGTGTGTAGGGGAAGTGTGTGGAAGTGTGTAGGGGAAGTGTGTGGAAGTGTGTAGGGGAAGTGTGTGGAAGAAGTGTGTAGGGGAAGTGTGTGGAAGTGTGTAGGGGAAGTGTGTGGAAGAAGTGTGTAGGGGAAGTGTGTGAAAGAAATGTGTAGGGGAAGTGTAGAAGTGTGTAGGGGAAGTGTGTGGAAGAAGTGTGTAGGGGAGGGGGGAGAAGTGTGTAGGGAAAGTGTGTAGGGGAAGTGTGTGGAAGTGTGTAGGGGAAGTGTGTGGAAGTGTGTAGGGGAAGTGTGTGGAAGTGTGTAGGGGAAGTGTGTGGAAAAAGTGTGTAGGGGAAGTGTGTGGAAGTGTGTAGGGGAAGTGTGTGGAAGTGTGTAGGGGAAGTGTGTGGAAGAAGTGTGTAGGGGAAGTGTGTAGAAGTGTGTAGGGGAAGTGTGTAGGGAAAGTGTGTGGAAGAAGTGTGTAGGGAAAGTGTGTAGAAGTGTGTAGGGGAAGTGTGTAGGGGAAGTGTGTGGAAGAAGTGTGTAGGGGAAGTGTGTAGAAGTGTGTAGGGGAAGTGTGTAGGGGAAGTGTGTGGAAGTGTGTAGGGGAAGTGTGTGGAAGTGTGTAGAGGAAGTGTGTAGGGGAAGTGTGTAGATGTGTGTAGGGGAAGTGTGTAGGAAAAGTGCGTAGAAGAAGTGTGTAGGGGAAGTGTGTACTCACTGCTGGTTCCGTTTTCTGGCTCTCTGTATGCGAACTGCAGTGTTGTATCGAGTGTCCTGAAACCTTCCTTCAGAGAGTGATGCTTATAGTACTCAATCAGTTCCTACACACACACACACACACACACACACACACATACACACACACTTAAATTTACACTACGCTCTCAATTCAGAATCGACTGTTTTGTTTATTTAAAGTATGTATACAGTATACAGTGTAATGTAATGGCTGTTACTCATTACAGTATCTCAGTATGTAAGTGAGCTCTGGTGGTTTAGGACACAACCGTTGATTACTGCTGAAATAAAACCCAGGCTGGAAATAATAAATACGCACTTAGAACAGAAAAATGAGCAGATTGGATAAGACGGTCTGATTCTTAATCTAATAACGCTCTTTAAATGGTATTTGTGAAATCGAATCTTAAAGTGCTTTCAGAAAGAAATGACAAAAGCGACTCGCTCTGTGCGTGGCATAATGACGTTAAAAGGGCCGCCTCGGTAAAGCTTCTTAAAAGGAAAACAGATGATGCAATAACGCTAGCATGAAATGTACAATAATACCCAGAATTGAATGAAAAACGTAATATAATATTTCATATTCTTGCATTAAATCTCTACTAAGAAGAATATTATTATTTAAAAAAAATCATTTTTTAACATTAAAGCCTTCTGAGTCAGCTTTCCAGAAAGGTCCATCTCAGATACTATAGCTTTATTTATATATGCGTATATATAAAAAATTCACAGACGTTAGTATTATTTGATTGTCATTCAAAATTTTTAAAACTACAGCACGTGACACTAGGGGGCGCTGATCACTTAACTGATACCTTAAAGTGCTCTGGATTTATGTTTCATGCAGTTCTGTATAAACGCCGTGTTTAATTCGGGAATAAAACACTTTAGGGTGTAATTACAGGATCCTGTAGAGCTCAGCCTCCATCCATAAAAAGGGAGAGTCTCCTCACTTCACCATTTCAACCATTACACACGTTTTTATCAGGCCGCGCTAGTAACTGATAAATACAGTACTTAAGATATATCACGTGAGTTCTGGGTGTTCTCACTCACCATGATGCTCCTGAACCGCCGGTTCTCTGCGATCTGGAAGTAGCCGTCTCTGGCTAAGATCTTGATGTGTTTCACGTCGTTGTTAAACCTGTGACGTACGAACAGCATCTTAGACTTCGAGTGAAATTCCTCACAAAGCACCACGGCTCCGATACTGACAGTCAATAAAAATAAAACTAAGCTAAAGGTGATTAATTTTCTGAAGCGCTTAATCCTAATTAGTATCGCGGGGAGGCCGGTGCCCATCTCAGCCGACTCTGGGCGAGGGCGGAGTTTACCCTGGACAGCTCTCGCCAGGTCATTACAGGGCAATGCTAAAGGTTTATAGAGAAAATAAAACACAAAGAGAGATGGTGTGGATGAGTTACAGAAATATTCTCTACTACAACGATTATAATGTTTAGGTAATTTATTTGTGTTTTATATCACCATTTTTAACATTTATAATTATCAAAACAGACAGGCAGAGGGAAAGAGAGAGAGATATAGGGGGAGGGAGAAAGAGAGGGGGGTAGTGAGAAAGAAGGAGGAAAGGGGAAAGAGAGAGGGAGAGACAGATGGACAAACATACAAAGACAGAGAGCGACATATAGCAAGAAAGAGAGACAAACAGAGAAAGGGAAAGAGAGAGAGAGAGAGAGAGAGTGAGACTGAGAAAGCGAGGGAGACAGACAAAGAGCAAAGGACAGAAAGTGAGAGATAGAAATGAAAGAGAGAGTGTCTGTGTGTGTGTGAGAGAGAGAGAGAGAGTGAGAGAGAGAGACACATACAAAGAGAGAGAGACAGACACAAAGTGTTCAACTTATGGAAAGAAAGAAACCAACAAACAGACAGACAGAGAGAGAGAGAAAGAGAGAGAAAGAGAGAGAGTGAGACCGAGAAAGCAAGGTAGTCAGACAGGCAGACAGAAAAAGAAACAGAGAAAGAGAGAAGGACAGAAAGTGAGAGATAGAGATGAAAGAGAAAGAGAAAAAGAGAGAGAGAGTGTGTGTGTGTGTGAGGGAGAGAGGGAGAGACATACAGAGAGAGAGAGAGAGAGACACACACACAAAGTGTTCAACTTATAGAAAGAAAGAAACAGACAAACAGACAGAGAGAGGGAGAGAGAGAGAGCCAGAATGGCAGGCAGACAGAGAAAAAAAGAGAAAGACAGAAGGACAGATAGAGAGATAGAGATGAAAGAAAAAGAGAGATAGAGATTGAGATGAGAGCACAAGGAAGCACGAGAGAGAGAGAGCGAGAGAGATCGAGTGAGACTGAGAAAGCGAGGGAGACAAACAGAGAGCGAAGGACAGAAAGTGAGAGATAGAAATGAAAGAGAAAGAGAGTGTGTGTGTAAAAGAGAGAGAGAGAGAGAGAGAGAGACATACAAAGAGAGAGAGAGACAGACAGACACAAAGTGTTCAACTTATGGAAAGAAAGAAACAGACAAACAGACAGAGAGAGGGAGAGAGAGAGAGCCAGACAGGCAGGCAGGCAGACATAGAAAAAAAAAGAGAAAGACAGAAGGACAGATAGAGATAGAGATGAAAGAAAAAGAGAGATTGAGATGAGAGCACGAGAGAGCACAAGAGAGAGAGAGAGAGAGAGAGAGAGAGATGGAGAGAGAGAAAATAGGATAGAGAGAAACTGTTGGAAATCTGTTGGAATTAGACACTGTGGAAGAAAAGAGGTGTAAAATTTTCTCATGGGGATTTATGGAAATGGGCGGAGCTACACATTATACGGCAGCCAGTCAGCAGTGGCGCTACACCTGCAGTGACTTGGGTTATAGCCTTGTATTCCGGCAGCCTATTGATCCGAAAGCCCTGACCCAACCCCCAACCCACCTGAACTGAACAGGGCTGCGAGAGCATACAGCCGTCCCTGTAGTGACTCACTCCTCACCTACAGTCGGTACCCTAGAGGTGCACGTCCTGCTCATCTCCCATGAATGTACCAGGGATCAGGGGGACGCATGTGACATTACAAACAGGATGAGGAAAATAAAGTGCCGTGTCTTTAACCATAAAGTTTACGTGATGCTATAAACGCTCATTAGCTACGTTAGCCTTTTAGCTAGAGTTCAAAACTAAAGACCCAAATAGTGCCCCCCCCCCCCCGCCCCCCATGTAAACATCACATGATGAAAAAGTCCTGGAAATTATATTTGCTCCAGGAAGCCTTAAAGCCTTATGCTAATGTTTTGTTAGCGAAACTCTCTTGCAGTTTTGCACTGCACCACTGATACGCTTCTCTCTCTCTCTCTCTCTCTCTCTCTCAAACACACACAGTAGTAGTGTAAATCATATCGACTCACTTGATGCTGATGGCGTACTCGTTGCTGTCATGCCCTCGATGCCTCACCAGGTACGTACTGTTCTGCCGGTTCAGAAGCGTCGCCTCTGCCTGCACTCGGAGCATGCCGCCTGCAAACCTGCCCAGGATCGCACAGGGGTTAAAGGTCATGTTCATGATGTACAGGACACATAAAAAAAAAACCCTGCAGTATAAAAGCTGGCTGTTTAGACTCACCAGGCCTGGGAAGAGTAATCAATAGGTCTTGCCTGATAAATAAATAAAGAAAAAGAGATAACAATGTCCATGAAAATGAATACACAGTTCATGTACTGTTATAACGTGTTTAGATCTATATCTAGGTTTTTGTGTAGTCTGGGTACTTCAGGCAAAACAATTAGCAAGTCTCACTCACACACGGGCAAGGCTTCACAGCGCTGCTTGGAAAGAATCCAACCTCTCTCGTAGCCAAGACTTTGCCCTGCAAGCATTACATCAAGATAATTACATTAAGTTCAGCCAAATGACATGTTTGCAATAATCCAGCAACTGTCTGCACGTAAGGTGATAAAATCATTAAAATAGCTCCGAGAAGAGACTAATAACTGCGGGGACAGTGTTTTTCCTGCTTGTTTACTGTTATTCTCTTCAATCTTCTCAAATAACCATAAATACAATCCAGCTAGCATTATATAAACGAGGGTTAGCACATCTCAAACTGGAGGACCCGGAGGAAACCCAACAAGCCCAGGGAGAACATGCAAACTCCACACAGATACGCCCCCGCCAAGCCGGGACTCGAACACAGGACCTTCTTGATGTGAGGCGGACGTGTTAACCACTGTGCCACCGTGCCCCCCCATTATCCATCCATCCATCCATCCATCCATCCTGAAGCCCATCTCAGATACCATGCCAGACCATTGCAGGGCAACACACATGAAACCATTCACACTCACACTCACACCTAGGGGCGATTTGGAACCGCCAATCAGCCTACTGTGCTTGCTTTTGTACTGTGGGAGGAAACCGGAGCACACGGAGGAAGCCCATTCAAGCACAGGGAGAACATATGATCTCCACACAGAAACCGTGCACTAAAAACACCAACTAAGAATAAACAACCAAGGTGGCAGGTGAAACTAAGGGACCAAAGAACATCTTCTCCACAAAAAAAAGGTTACAGATTTTACAGTCAGAATGGAGATCTGACCAACTCCCAGAAAACTGGCTTGCCTCATGTACATCCCAAACAAAACAAATGAGAACTCGGTCCTTACATTGCTCTAAAATGTGTTATTTCCAGAAAGATCCATAATAACACCTGAATACAGTTAGCACTGATGCTAACAACGATATGGACGATGTTATCCATTAATGCAGGACCCTGAATCTTTATTCAGACAGCCCTTCTGGGAGATGCTGAAAGCCTGTGGTGGTCCAGACGGCCCTCTTCTTCAGACTAACTCAATTTGTTAAGCCATGCTTAAGTGGCCGTGATACATTTATCACACTGATGTTTTATCTGTCTTCTCCAATGGGGCTCTTCTGCTGGCACTACAGCTAAGATAAGCATGTGAATAAGGTTAAAACTGTTAGCCCACACAGTGCGAAGGGTACAATTAGGTTAAAGCTACAGATCATGTTTCTCTACCTCCACCGACGATAGAAATGTGTTTCCAGGGTCATTGTTGTTATCAGGGCTAAAAGAACTATCAGGGCTGCCAGGGACATGATGCTAGCAAGGTTATCAGGAATACGAGTAATAACAGCATCACCGGTTATATGATACATGTCCGAGCTTTCAGTGTTATGAATCGGAACAGAAATACCTGGTATAAAGTTTCTCAAATATAGCTTTACCAGGACTATCAAATCAGGATCAGGAATCACCATGTAATCAGTTACAGATTGGGCAGGCTGCCATATCAGTGTTATAAAAGCTAATTACACAGGAACTACCAGCATAAATTAAAGAGACACTCGTATAACAGGGCTATCAACCGAAAGCAGTTTTTAAAATGTTATCAGGTGTAATTGGGACACAAGGTTATGAGAGTTAACACAATTAAACAGGTTTCATAGTTACTCTGTTACTGGGAACATCCAGGCTTCCGCTGTGGCCAATTTTAGTATTGATTTCACATTTACCGGGATTAACAGGACATGGCAGGGATATCAAGTTGACCAAAGCTATGAGAGTTACCAAAGCTTACCAGGACATGGAAAGGGTATCAAGTTCACTTAAGTTAAGGGAGTTACCAAACTTACAAGAGTTACCAAGGTTATGAGTCACCAAAGTTCACCAGGACTTGCCAAGTTAATTAAGTTTACCAAAAGTTACCAAAAATTACCAGGACATGCCAAGATTATCAAAAGTACCAAAGGTTAGCAGGATTACCCAAGGTACCACATTTACCAAAGCTACAAGCCTTTTCTGATGTAATCAACTTACCAAGGTTATAAGGGTTAGCCTAGCATTCCAGAACATCCCAATGTTATCAAAATTACCAATGTTACAAGACTTACTAAAGCTTGACAGGACCTGCTAATGGTATCAAATTACCAAAGTTACCAAAGTTATGAGAGTTACCAAAGTTTACCAGGACTTGCCAGTGGTATCAAGTTTACCAATGCTACAAAAGTTACCAAAGTGAAAATGGCGTCGGTACGGTGGCGTAGCGGTTAGCACATCCGCCTCACAGCAAGAAGGGCCTGGGTTCGATTTCTGTGTGGAGTTTGCATGTTCTCCCCGTGCTTGCGTGGGTTTCCTCTAAGTACTCCGGTTTCCTCCCGCAGTCCAAAAACATGCACAGTAGGCTAATTGGCTGTTCCAAAAGCTATAAAAGTTACCAAAGATTACCAAGACATGCTAAGATTATCAAGTGTATCACTTCTGCTAGAGGTTAGCAAGGTTAGCAAGACTGGCCAATGGTACCACATGTACCAAAGTTACAAGACTTACTAAAGCTTCGGACCTGCTAATGGTACCAAATTTAGCAATGATCAAAGGTTACCATGATGTGTCCTTGGTTTTAAGTTTTTCAAAGCTATCAGAGTTATAAGAAAAATAATTTTTATTACTAATAGCAATAATTGCGATGAACTGGCATCCTATCCAAGAGGAGTTAAACTCCCAAGTCACTTCATGCTACAGAACCCAGGATTAGCTCCAGCTCTGATGATCCACTAGGCTCGGGCATAAAAGCCCAACAGACTTAATATCACAACAGAACTATCAGAGCGGTTAACACTTTTAGGTTATTAGGACTACAGAGATTCTGTGTTGTTGTAAGAAATTACAAGATGCTGTATTTACCAGGGATACAAAGTATTACCATCATGGGCACAGCCATGTAGTATATAGTACTTAAAACCCCTAACGAACAGATACAACACCATGACATTGCCTCTCTATGGTGTGGCTACCATCAAGAAGAAAGAGATTCTTTAGCAGAAGCATGCACCTGTCACTTTGAAAAGGTTAATGTAGCCGATTTAATGTACAAAGTAGAGTTTTAGGTGTAATTATGTACTTTTAATGCAGAACAAAAGTACATAAAAGAACTCCTTAAGGTACCGTCTAAGAGACAAGCAATAGCATAAAACTTTAGTACCCTTTTTAGTGGACCCGGGTCATAAAAGCTACAAAGTCCTTCAGAGTTCCTGGTGTTGGTGGGACAATGTGTGGCAAACTAAAAAAGACCAATTATTTTTAGTTTATCAGATGGTGACTGAGCTTGCTGTCCATGACAAGCCCTGCCAAAATAGTAGACAAATTGGACAAGATAGTAAAGTCCCAGGGAGAAACACTGCCATTGCTTTGAACATGTGCATAGAAATAAGGGATGAACAAGCTGCCAAATATTAAAGTCCCTATTCGGGTGAGAATACAGCCTAAAACTAAAGGTGCATTTATATAGTGCAAGGTACCTACTCCAGGCACAAATAGATTATTATAACCTGCCACAATTATAAGGAAATGTCCCCCCCTGGTGGCCGTTGGATGAACATCGTGCCCCATGTTAAAGATATGGATTTTTCATGATTTTTTAAAAAGGATCCCATGCAGGCGGCATAGTGGTGTAACAATTATCATGTCGGCCTCACAGCAAGAAGGTCCTGGGTTCAAGTCCTACGTTCAAGCATTTCTGTGTAAAGTTTGCACGATTTTCTCCCACAGTCTAAAAATATGCATATTAAGTTTAATTGTCTGTTTCAAATTGCCCCTAGGTGTGAGAGGGAGTGTGAACAGTTGTGTGTGTGTTGCCCTGCGATGATCTGATGAGCTCTACAGGGTGTACCCTGCCTTCGCCGAATGTCGGCTAAGATAGGCTCCAGCCTAGAAGGATGAAACGGTTTGACGAATGAGTAAGTGAGTGAGTGGTGATCCCATGCACGGATCACCACCAAAATGTAATGGGTTCTCTCCAGGCCCTTACCTCACCCCTCCATCAAGTTTGATGAAAATGAAATCAGTCGTTTTTGTGTAATCTTGCTAACAGAAAAAAAAAATCTGTTAAGGAGTGTTTGTTAAAAAGCCTTTAATGAATTCCTGGATCCGGATCATAATCTG
The DNA here is from genome assembly GCA_028564935.1 of Neosilurus hyrtlii. Classification (NCBI taxonomy): domain Eukaryota; kingdom Metazoa; phylum Chordata; class Actinopteri; order Siluriformes; family Plotosidae; genus Neosilurus; species Neosilurus hyrtlii. The sequence continues at coordinate 5,743,125 of JAOUQZ010000044.1, forward strand.
GATCCGCTTCAAAATGTTACGAGTTCTTGACAGGCCCGTACCCCTCCATGATCCTACAATAAGGACAAAATTACCCAGAGGCAGGAAGTCAAATATCTTCAGATCGGTGTTAGCATAAATGGACAGGATGAAGGGATGTGAACTGTCGTTGTAGAACTTTCTCTATCGAATCCTAGCTTGCATCGTCCAATAGGGCAGCACTGTTGATCATGTCGTCAGTGTTTACTATAGTATTGCATGACTACCGAACCTGCGGAACACGTTTCTTTTATAGATCATCCTACTGATTCACTGAAAGTAAACATGAGAAGATATGAATAGCTTCGACGTTCTTCTTTTAAGTGGTCTGCTTAGGTTCATCTATTGTTCGTATAATCATTAACTTAGCGTTTTATGACTGAACAGCTGGTCATATGACTCGGGAAGGGGTTTTTTTGTTTTTTTTAAACAAGGAATTAGAAAGGAATAATGACAGGGATTAGCGTGAAGCCACCTGCACTTCGCTTTTCCATTGAATTTAATCCTGCCTCAACCTGTTTGTCCGAGAGCTGTAGTGAAAACGATAATATGGGCAGTCGTTTGATTCGTCCGCCTGCGTCAATATGCCACGCGAACAGTAACACGGCATTGTTTTAAGTGTTTTGTCAGGCATTAAACTCTATAATCAACGTGTGGCAAGGTGTGTGTGTGTGTGTGTGTGCACACCAGTATTCTTGGAATTTATGTCCTTTTGTATGACGGCGTGATAAAAACACTAAGGAATGTGTGTGCCCACATTTACGTGTGTGTGTGTGTGTGTGTGTGTGTGTGTATACACTCAGTAGGCGGTATGCTGGCATGTGTACTATCTCAGACAGCCAAAGAGACAAACAGCTTGCATCAACAGCACTGAGTGTTGACAGAGGGCGGCATCTGACGATGTTACCCAGTCTGTCACCGTCCACACTATACACACACATGCACACACACACACACACACACACACACACACACACACACACACACACACACACACACACACAC
>JAOUQZ010000044.1:5822389-5838302 GCA_028564935.1 Neosilurus hyrtlii
TCAGGACACATCACACACACTTTACACACACACATCAGAAAGGTTTACCTGTACAGGTGGCGATGTTTGGGATCCTCTTCTGTGCTCAAGTAGTATCTGTTACACATGATACACAACATTACAGTATCATAACACACACAATAAACTAAAGCACTGTGTGTGTTTGTGTTTACATTAGCTGAGTGTCTTCGTTGTAGGCCAGAAGGTGTGTAACATCCCAATTTCCTGATGTGATTGGATGCAGAGGGTTTGAGGTGCTGTTGGACTGTAACACACACACACGGTAAGGGCTCACTAATGCAATAGCCTCAAGTCTGTGTATAATGTGTGTGTGTGTGTGTGTGTGTGTGCGTGTATGTACCTGTGAAGTTATCATGGACACATGAAAGAATTTGCCCCGCCCCCCATGAGGGACAGCAGAAATAAAGAAGAGCTTCAGACCGTCTTTTGAGAAAAGTGGAGCTTCGTTCTAGACACACACACACACACACACACACACACACACACACACACTTATTTTTCCATACCCAATCAGAATGCAGCATCATGTGCTGAAGTGCAGAAGAGATTTTATTATTCTGGAACTGTCACTGTTACAATAAAAGCACAATAAGGTTTTCTTACCTGTCTGCCCAGCCAGCTCATACTCTCATCCTTATGTTGCTGAAACACACACACACACACACACACACACACACACACACACACACGCGCACACACAAACCGCAGATTTCAGTAAGGATACTGTTCATTCAACTGTTGTCGCATTAGAAGTTTTTTCCCCATCTGTTGCAGAGAGTGTGTGTGTGTGTGTGTGTGTGTGTGTGTGTGTGTATACCGTGGTACAGACGCCTGTTGTAGCCTCACACAGACTCAGAATGGAGAAGTTCTGAGCTCGGTTTAACCACCTCACCGCCAGCTTAGTGTTTGTAGCCCATTTCACCATCGTTATATAAAACTCTCTGGAGGAAAAACACAGCGAGTGTCAGTGAGTGTCAGTGGGTTTATCTGTGTATATAAATATCCACCTGAATAATAATGGGGGGAAAAAAACCCTGAAAAGAAAAAACAAAGGCCATAAATATTTGGACAATGCTTCTTCTAACAGCAATCATGTCATAAATTTTTTAAAGCTGCTTCATGACATTGTCAACTGTAAAAAAAAAGCCATACAAATTTATATATATATATATATATATATATATATATATATATATATAAAATAAAGTGCATTAACTATGGCTGTAATTGCTGACGGATTTAAGCAATACTTGTGTTTAACCCCTTAAATACAGTTGAAAGGCCACATTCCAATCACATCTTTTCATTGTGGTTACAATATCTGTAACACTGTCCAAATATTTATGGACCTAATCACACACACACACCCACACACACACATTATGCCAGTACTTAATGCAGCAAACACATACATGAATGAATGAATAAATAAATAAACCACAGCAGCCTTCATAGAGTGTAAGGTGCCTCCACCATGCAGCGTGGATGTAATGTAGTAAATAGGCTCTATATGGTACAGGTTGGCAGCACGGTTGCGCAGTGGTTAGAACGTCGGCCTCACAGCAGGAAGGTCCTAGGTTCGATTCCCAGGCTCTGTCGTTTCGGTGTGGAGAATGCATGTTCTCTACGGTTAATTGCCTTTTCCAAATTGCCCCTATGTGTGAGTGTAGATTGAGTTGAGTGTGAGTGTTGCCCTGCAATGGCCTTGGGAGCTGTCCAGGGTAAACCCAGCCCTTGCCCAGAGTCGGTTGGGATGGGCACCAGCCTCCCCATTACTTAATAATTAGGATTAAGCGTTTCAGAAAATGAAGAAATGATAAATACTCTTTTTTTTAAAGGATTCATGAAATTCATGAAAAGATTTGACCCCTCAAGGTCACTTAAGGTTAAACATAACTGAGTAAATTATAAGTCCATACATGTTTTTTTATTAGTGTTCCATAGTTCCATAGTTCCATAATGGCATGTATATCAGCACTTGTTTCAAAGTTATAAGCACTCTATCTCTAACATTTTCTGACTTGCTTCGACCTTCACCTTTGACCTTAACATTCTAAAATCAAATCATCTCTGGGACTCAGGCAGGGTAGTGTCCCCACCAAGTTTTGTAAAATTCCATGCATGGGTGTGGTCAGGACTTGCTAATTGAACTTTGTCAAAGACAAATTGACATGGCTCCCGAGTGAAGCATTGACAAGGTGTGCGAATATCCACCTGACAGTGGATGACAGTCAGAGTCTGTGAGCTCATTCATACAAAAGGGCAGATAGCGCTTTCCCTCCGAGTGTGTTGGGCCACCTCCAAATGTGCATGCAGCATTGTATGTCACGCGGGAGCATGTGCGTGCTCACACCACTATCTGGTTGGTGGTGGTCGAATGTGAAGAGAGGCAACACTTGACTGGTGGGAGAAAAAAACGGGGAAAAAAGACAAACTGACAGACAAACAGGGTGGCATGGTGGCACAGTTGGTGGCATCTTCACCTCACAGCAAGAAGGCCTGGGTTTGATTCCCAGGCTCGAGGCATTTCTGTGCGGTGCTTGCATGTTCTCCACGTGCGTGGGTTTCCTCCAGGTAACCCGGTTTCCTCCCACAGCCAAAAGACATGCACAGTAGGCTAACTGGCTGTTCCTAAATGTGAGTGTGAATGGTTGTATGTGTGCTGGCCCTGCAATGGTCTGGCGAGCTGTTCAGGGTGTACCCCGCCCTCGCGCAGAGTCAGCTGAGATGGGCGTCAGCCTCTCTGCGACCCTAACTAGGATTAAGCGGCTTAGAAAATGAATGAATGAATGAATGAATGACAGACAAAAAAAAAATCAGTGTACTAACAACATTGTGTGGTGGAGGTAAATAATGAGTAAAGCATTCGTTAGTACAGACTGACCGAATCCTGTGGTCATCTGGTTTTTTCATCTGGATGTTGTGTAATGGGCCGATCAGGTTTACCACATACAGAGAAATCACAGGATTCTCCTCTCCTGCCTGTAGTGAACATCGTGTTAACAGAGTAATGTTTCCACATGCAAATGAATACAAACAATGTGTGAACAGAACATCCAGATAGATTTCACAAAACAAATAAACATCGAGTGTTCCCATTCCGTACTAAATTCTAGAGTAAAACAGAACAGGGTCCAGAAAATAAAACACATTTATATATCAAGAGACAGAAAGAAAGCGCAAGAGACACTCTAATATATATAGGTCTCAATCTCTCTCTCTTTTCTCTCGAGCCACGGTTCCATGCAGGGGACGTACTTTTGGGTAACGGTATGTTCGGCTTGTTGGGTATGGTGAGCCTGTGAACATCGGTAGCTCCATCTTGGGCACCAGAGTGTCGTTGATGGAGGCATATGCAAGACGAGTCCCATCAGGAGACCACCAGTGAGCCACATGGGACTGGAAGATCATCTCTGTAAAGGAGAAAGAGGTCTCTCGCATTAAACACTCACACAAATACACACAGAAAGAGAGAGAAAGAGAGAGAGAGAGAGAAAGAGAGAGAAAGACAGAGCACTAGATGAGTCCAATGTGTGAAAATGTGGAGGTTCCTGAGTCCATATATGAAGATGTATGCATGATACCATGAGTGTGTACCATGATACCATGAGAGTTAGCATTAGCTTACCCTCATACAGCCAATCCCCAAGGCCGTTGAATATCACTCCTTCTTTGCCAGTGGAAACCAGACGGATGGTTCGGCTCTCGACGGTGGTGCGGTAATAGATATTATTCTCAAATATAAAAATCTAAAATAACAGGGGAAAAAAGGAAGGACGCTTCTGTAGATAAGTGTGTAGATCTAGATAATTTGTGATTGGCTAATGATTATGGATATGTAGGAGGTGGAGTCTGATTGGCTGAAGGCTACTGGCCGTTTACACTTTTTCGGACAAATTCATCTAAACCTGTTCATCGGAGAGTCCATATAAGGAAATATGGGTGTCAATAAAAGCACAGAGTGATGAGACTGTGTCACAAGGTGTATTACTGGGTATGGCACAGGGTGTGTCACGTTAAAGAGAGTGTTACACAGCATGTAACAGGGTGTCAGAAAGTTAATAAGAGTGTTCCTGTATGTCAGAGTGTTAAAGGGTGTGTAAATGAGAGTGTTAAAGAGTGTGTTGCAAAAAATGTTACAGGGTGTATAACAGTGCATGCTAGAAAGAATGTTACAGGGTGTGTTACAGGGTGTGTTACCAAGTGTTACAGGGTGTGAATTGTACGTGTTACAAAGTTAGAGTATTACAGAGTCTGTTAAAGATAGTTACAGGGTGTGTTATAGGGTGTGTTAGAAAGAGTGTTACAGAGTATGTTAAAGTGAGATACAGGGTTTGTTACAGGGTGTGTTACCAAGTGTTACAGGGTGTGTTAAAGGGTGTGATACTGGGTTACAGGATGTGTTACAGGGTATGTTAGAGAGAGTGTTATAGAGTATGGTAAAGAGAGTTACAGGGTGTGTTACAGAGCATGTTAGAGAGAGTGTTACAGAGTATGTTAAAGAGAGTTACAGGGCATGATAGAGAGAGTGTTACAGAGTATGTTAAAGTGAGATACAGGGTTTGTTACAGGGTGTGTTACCAAGTGTTACAGGGTGTGTTAAAGGGTGTGATACTGGGTTACAGGATGTGTTACAGGGTATGTTAAAGAGAGTGTTATAGAGTATGGTAAAGAGAGTTACAGGGTGTGTTACCAAGTGTTACAGGGTGTGTTATAGGGAGTGATACTGAGTTACAGGGTGTGTTACAGAGCATGTTAGAGAGAGTGTTACAGAGTATGGTAAAGAGAATTACAGGGTGTGTTACAGGGAGTGTTACCAAGTGTTACAGGGTGTGTTATAGGGAGTGATACTGAGTTACAGGGTGTGTTACAGAGCATGTTAGAGAGAGTGTTACAGAGTATGGTAAAGAGAATTACAGGGTGTGTTACAGGGAGTGTTACCAAGTGTTACAGGGTGTGTTATAGGGAGTGATACTGAGTTGCAGGGTGTGTTACAGAGCATGTTAGAGAGAGTGTTACAGAATATGTTAAAGAGAGTTACAGGGTGTGTTACAGGGCATGTTGGAGAGAGTGTTATAGATAATGGTAAAGAGAATTACAGGGTGTGTTATAGGGAGTGATGGTATGTTACAGGGCATTTTAGAGAGAGTGTTACAGAGTATGTTAAAGAGAGTTACAGGATGTATTACAGGGCATTTTAGAGAGAGTGTTACAGAGTACGTTAAAGAGAGTTACAGGGTGTGTTACAGAGCATGTTAGAGAGAGTGTTACAGAGTACGGTAAAGAGAATTACAGGGTTTGTTACCAAGTGTTACAGGGTGTGTTATAGGGAGTGATACTGAGTTACAGGGTGTGTTACAGGGCATGACAGAGAGAGTGTTACAGAATATGTTAAAGAGGCGTAAAGGATAATAGGAAAAGTCTAGTAATACCAGCTGCTGTCCTCGTGGTCCCCATCCGGCATACTGAAGAGGAGCGTTACGCACTTCTGGAGGAGTCAGGATCCATGTCTCCCTGTGAAAAATACACACATTCTGTACTCTCTCCCTCCAGGGTCTGCATCATGTGTGCTGACTCGTGTGTGACTTTGTGTGTGAGTACTTACGGAGTCTCTAAACTACAGATGATGTAGTATGCAGTGAAGGAGTGATGATAGAGCTGCAGGAAGGAGAGACAGAAAAAAACAGAAAGAAAGAGAAACAGGGAGAGAAAAAGACAGAGAGAGATAGAAAGACAGTGTATATTTATGAGATGAGTGAAAGAAAGAGAAATATAATATACTAAACTGTAAAAATGTCACCTTCCCCACAGATAGTTTACGTAATTTTGCATGTGTGTGTGGGTGGGTGTCTCACCGGCTCCACGTTGTAGGCCAGCAGAACATGTTTCAGGTCTGCAGAGAGCTCATACTTAATGGCCTTATACATTTCCTGCAACGTGGATAGAAATAAGAAATGAGCCAGTCTATACATATGCAGAGTTTACATAACCCAGCCCCTAATTCAGAGTACTAAACCAAATCCAGTAGCTGAAGATATTCAAACCCTTCCCCTCACAGAGAGTGTTAATCAATGATCCCAGGGATACTAAACCCCATACGTGATGGGAAATTTTAATGAAACAGACTATTAAACCATACCCATCAACCAAGTGTATTATACCCTGGCCACACCCTAAAAAATTAAACCCTGTCTATTATCAAAGGTATTAAACCCCACCCAAGGATCAAGAATATTATACCCTGGCCACTCACTAAGAAAATTAAACCCTGTCCATTATCAAAGGTATTTAACCCCACCCAGTGATCAAGAGTATCAAGGGTATTAAACCCCATCTAATTATCAAGGATAGTAAACCCAATCTAATTATCAAGAATATGAAACCTCATCTAATTATCAAGGGTATTAAACCCCATATAATTATCAAAGGTAATAAACCCCACCCAAGGATCAAGGATATTAAACCCCATCTAATTATCAAGGATATTAAGCCCCATCTAATTATCAAGGATATTAAACCCCATCTAATTATCAAGGGTATTAAACTCCAACTAATCATCAAGGATATTAAACCCCGTCTAATTATCAAGGGTATTAAACCCCATATAATTATCAAAGGTAATAAACCCCACATAATTATCAAAGGTAATAAACCCCACCCAAGGATCAAGGATATTAAACCCCATCTAATTATCAAGGATATTAAGCCCCATCTAATTATCAAGGATATTAAACCCCGTCTAATTATCAAGGGTATTTAACCCCATCTAATTATCAAGGATATTAAACCTCATCTAATTTTCAAGGATATTAAACCCCATATAATTATCAAAGGTAATAAACCCCACCCAAGGATCAAGGATATTGAGCCCCATTCAATTATCAAGGATATTAGACCCCATCTAATTTTCAAGGGTATTAAACCCAATCTAATTACCAAGGATATTAAGCCCCACCTAATTATCAAAGGTAATAAAACCCCATCTAATTATCAAAGGTAATAAACCCCACCCGAGGATCAAGGATATTAAACCCTATTTAATTATTAAGGATATTAAGCCCCATCTAATTTTCAAGAATATTAAACCCCGTCTAATTATCAAGGGTATCAAACCCTGTCTAATTATCAAGGATATTAAACTCCATCTAATTATCAAGAGTATAAAACCCCATCTAATTATCAAGGGTATTAAACCCCACCTAATTATCAAAGGTATTAAACCCCACCCAAGGATCAAGGATATTAAACCCCATCCAATTATCAAGGGTATTAAACCCTGTCTAATTATTAAGGATATTAAACACCATCTAATTATCAAGGATATTAAACCTCATCTAATTATCAAGGATATTAAACCCCATCTGATTAATAAGGATATTAAACCCCATCTGATTATCAAGGGTATTAAACCCTATCTAACTAATAAGGATATTAAACCCCATCTGATTATCAAGGTTATAAAACCCTATCTAACTATCAATTATATTAAACCCAATCTAATTATCAAGGGTATTAACCTCCACCTAATTATCAAGGATATTAAACCCCATCTAATTATCAAGGATATTAAACCCCATCTGATTAATAAGGATATTAAACCCCATCTGATTATCAAGGGTATTAAACCCTATCTAATTATCAAGGATATTAAACCCCATCTAATTGTCATGGATATTAAACCCCATCTAATTATCAAGGATATTAAACCCCATTTAATTATCAAGGTTATTAAACCCTATCTAACTATTAAATGTATTAAACCCCATCTAATTATCAAGGGTATTAACCTCCACCTAATTATCAAGGGTATTGACCCCTATCTAATTATCGAGGATATTTTACCCATCTAATTATTAAGGGTTTTAAACCCAATCTAATTTTCAAGGTTTAAACCCCAAGCACTGATTAAATGTACCAAAGCCCAAAAGAATTAAACCCTGCCAACAAAGGTATTAAACTTTACCCAGAGGTCAAGAGTAATCCACACAACGATCAAAGGCATTATACCCCACACAATAATAAAAGGGATTAAACTCCACCCATGGATTAATGAGGGTATTAATTCCCACCTAGTGATCAAGTGTAATAAACTCCATCTAATGACTGAGGGCATGAAACCCCACCCAGTGACAAAGGGGAATAAACTTATCCCACTAATTAAGGGTTTGTGATCAAAGGCATTAAATCCTGCCCAATGTCTAAAAGATTTAAACCCTAGACACAGATCAAGGGTATTGAACCCCTGTGTGTGTGTGTGTGTGTGTGTGTGTGTGTGTGTGTGTGTGTGTGTGTGTGTGTGTGTGTGTGTGTAACTCCTGTCAGACGACAAAGACAGAAACACTCACAAACTTCCTGTTGGACACCAGCACCGTGCTTTTGTTCGTCTCCACGTTGAACTTCAGCACATCGCCTTCACGTGTGCGATACAGAATCTCCTCATCTACACACAGAGATATTTTTACACCAGATCACTACACCATGAACATTTTAGCACGTCTACACACAGGGGTATGTTCTGATCACTGATAAGCCACTTCAGTTAAGATTCTCCTACATTACTCACAACGTTGCTCAACTTCCTTCTGATAGCAATTTAATCCTTACTTCAACTCCACCTAAAGACAGCAGTGATGCCCCCCAAGTATTAACGATCCTCTACCAACACCGCCGCGCTAGCCATCTTACAGCTCACCAGGTAGTGGAGCCGAGCCACTGCTGTAACTCAGTGCATAGCTGCAAAGCACTGTGGGACGTTGAGCCCAGTGTCTACTAAAGCTACTGCTACAAGGTAAGTTTTCAGAAAGCAGAGGTGACTTATGGCCTTTTGTTCAATAGCTAAGGGAGTTTTCACACACATTGGTCCGTTCCATCTGTACTGGGAGGTTGGTGGCAGATGAGGTCTGGGTGCAGCTGCGTACGTTACACTTTAAACACAGCAAATCAACTTACTGCTGTTCGAAAGCTAACATTCATTCATTCATTCATTCATTCATTCATTCATTCATTCATTCAAGCCACCGAATTATAATAGGGTGACAGGGAGGCAGGAGCCTGTCTCAGCCTACTCTTGGTGAGGATCCTTTACAGCTTGCCAGTCCATCGTAGGGCTACCACATGCACAACCATTCACACTCTCCTTGGGGCAATTTGGAACCAACAGTTAGCCTAACCTGCATGTCTCTGGACTGCGGGAGAAAACTTTTTGAATGCTTTCATAGCAAGTCTTTCCCCAGCTTTCACTCTGCACAGTGTACATCTTAATAAGCCATTAAAGAACAAGAGCATATCTATAGTTAATGTCCATCTCTCTCTATCTCTCTCCCCACTCTGTACTGAGTAATTGTCTCATGCATGTCTCATGAGTGTCTCATTCCGCACTCCGCACCAAAACCTGATGCTCTACATCTTCTTGATACCTCATTCACCTTAAAATCCCACATTACTCACTATGGCCAACCCCCCACCCCCACCCCCACGGGTGTCTTCAGTTGACAGAACTATAGACGTGTTGACAGAAGCTTAAAAGAAATTGGTGGCTCACCGCTGATCCATTTAGCCTCAGGGTCATGGACTTTAAAGTCCTTCCTGAAAATGTCCTCCACCGTCACTTTCCCCTTCAAGGCCAGATTGTCACCTTCACCTGACAAAGGGTAAGAAAATAAATAACTCAATCTTTTATCACCTGCACAGATCTTCCTCACTATTTACTGTATATCAGTAAGTCTTTATACAGTCCTTATTAACAAGGCCATGCATTTGAAATATAAATTTCCTTTACTGAATAACCAGTAATTTAACAAAAATTGTATTTATACTTAGATAAAAGTCAAAGCTCTCTTCTTTTGATCTGTTTTTAGATGTGATATTGAAGTGTAAAACATTAGAGTTACATTACTGCACCTAGTGGTAAAAATGAGAACTGCAACAAGCTGGAATAGAGGCCCACCGGGGCAGGAGAAATTCATAAAAATTAAATAATAATTAATTTACGAATTACCTAATTATTTAAATGTAAAAACACAATAATTATTGTTGGTCATTAGAAAAATTAAAGAATTTATTTATTATTTGAAAAAAGGAATATTTAATATGATAAAGAATATGAAAAAGTTTTTGGTAAAAATAATCTTAAATTTGTTTATATATATATATATATATATCTCAAGGGAAAATCAAAGCGTGAACCCAGTACTGTGAATTGAATCAAATGGTAAGCTAGGTGACTTGTTACCGCTATGAGTTTGTGCAGCTAATACACTGCCCGGCCAAGAAGAAAAGTCGCAATATTTTCATGAAGTTCATGTAGCCTTGATCACAGCATGTAATCTTCATGGCATTGTTGCTCCAGTTGGTCCGGTCGAGGCTCAGCAACAATAATTTGGCACTAAAATGAAGGCAGCTGATGATCTGAATGTAGTGAATGAGCAGGTTATCACATCGATGCACTTTTTTTTCCCTGATGGCGCAGATATAAAATGGGGACTCAAATAATGAGCGAGTGGTTCAGGGAGCACGAAGAATCATTTTCACATATGTATCAGCCCCCCAAAGTCCCTAACCCTAGTGAAAGTTTTTGGGATGTGCTGAAGAAGACTTTATGGAGGGGTTCAGTTTTTCCCTCATCAGTTAAAGACGTCAGTGAGAAATGAACCCGACATTGGATGGAGATGAACATTATGTTGCCTAGGTTTGTTGAAACAACATATTCATGTGTGTGACTTTTTCTTTTTTTTTGGTTATTTGGCTGGATAGTGTATTATACACAGATTTATCATCTGCAAAAACAAAAACAAAATAAATCTGAGAAAAAAACCCTAGCAGTTTATGACAGGCTGTAAACACTGAATGTGAAAAGCACAGACAATTTATTTATTACGGTGTTAGTGCATCGTTTCAGTAATACTCCCTCCTTACTCCCTCTCGGTGAGTTTCCCACGACTGCAGTTAACGATGTGAACTGTGCCATTTGAGGCACAGCTCCAGCGATATCATATCAGAGCGTCTGCTGGTGGTTTTAAGTAGATCCGAGCTCTCAATCTGTCATGGAAAAAAGAGGTCACGGCGACCTTCGGTTCTCACGATTGGCTCATTATTTCACTCGCAAATCAACCAGCGTGTGAGCTGAGAGTACAAAAGCACTGCTGGGATGGTGTGAGAATGGAATCAATTGTTCAGATTTAATAATTTGGACAAAACACTACAGACAATGATAATAAATCAATAATTATAGATAAACTTGCTCTATATGATATTTTCTCTTGAAACTGAAATAGTATTAAATGTTTTTTAAAAATGAAACATTTTATTTAATTTTTATTCATTTCATGACCCCAGGTTTACACTGGGCACAGTGTTCACGATCTCCATGATTCAAAAAAAGCACAGACCTCCATGATTTATGTCCACGCTATATATTTAGTGGGGCAGTGGTAGCTAAGTTTGGGTATATATTGGCAGGGTGCATCCAAGAGATGGAACTTGAAGGAATCATGTTGCCAAGTTCTTCTTCCCCTAAGATGGCGCATCAAGATCTGTTACGCTCTGTAAAGGTCAGTTAAGTTCTAGTGTGCTCTACCGTGCTATTATCACGAATCCACTAAGTTCCCTCAAGATCACCACGATTCCACCAGGTTCCCTCAGGATCATCACGAATCCACCAAGTTCCCTCAAGATCATCACAACTCCACCAAGTTCCCTCAAGATCATCACGACTCCACCAAGTTCCCTCAAGATCATCACGATTCCACCAAGTTCCCACAAGATCATCACGATTCCACGATATTCCCAAAAGATCATCACGATTCCACCAAGTTCCCTCAAGATTATCACAATTCCACCAAGTTCCCTCAAAATCATCACGGTTCCACCAAGTTCCCTCAAGATTATCACAATTCCACCAAGTTCCCTCAAAATCATCACGGTTCCACCAAGTTCCCTCAAGATCATCACAACTCCACCAAGTTCCTCCAGAATCATCACAATTCCACCAAGTTCCCTCAGGATCACCACGATTCCACCAAGTTCCCCCAGAATCATCATGATTCCTCCAAGTTCCCTTAAGATCATCACGATTCCACCAAGTTCCCTCAGGACCATCACGATTCCACCAAGTTCCCTCAGGATCATCACGATTCCACCAAGTTCCCTTAAAATCATCACGATTCCACCAAGTTCCCTCAAAATCATCACGATTCCACCAAGTTCCCACAAGATCATCACGATTCCACCATATTCCCAAAAGATCATCACGATTCCACCAAGTTCCCTCAAGATTATCACAATTCCACCAAGTTCCCTTAAAATCATCACGATTCCACCAAGTTCCCTCAAAATCATCACGATTCCACCAAGTTCCCTCAAAATCATCACGATTCCACCAAGTTCCCTCAAGATCATCACAATTCCACCAAGTTCCCTCAAGATCATCACAATTCCACCAAGTTCCCTCAAGATCATCACAATTCCACCGAGTTCCCTTAAAATCATCACGATTCCACCAAGTTCCTTCAAGATCTTCAGGATTTGATCCCACGACGGCCCCCCACCACCACCACCACTCATCACAATTCTCTCAAACCATGGAGATCGTGAACATCGTGCCCCAGTATAAACCCATGGAAACCACTGTATTATCTGAAATATAGTACTGTGAAGAATACTTTAAGCTTCACCAACTTCACAATCACTTAAAGGTTTTTTTTGTATATACACATCCACATATACTCGTTTACTCATTCATTCGCCTTCAACTGCTTCATCCTACTCGGGTCACAGGGAAGCTGGCGCCTATATCAGCGACCTTTGCTCAGTGACGGCTGAGATAGGAACCAGCCTCCCCACGACCCTAATAAATTGAAGCGGTTTGGCACATGAGAGAGTGAGTGAGCGATGTTAATGCAGCGAATAAAAAAGCAAAACAAAATATTTCATACTCGTCCACCTTGCTCTCAGAAGCGCAAATGTTACTTTATTATTACATTATAGACGAATTTCCCAAAATGCTATTCAGTGAATTTCCTTTGTACAGGGTGAGCAAACCCCCCCCCACAGAAACCCTTTCACATTTCAAAGGTAAACAATAGAAGGTATAATGATAAAATGATGAATAAAAACGGCGCAAATAACAATTTGTTAATCTTCAACTTTTTTTTTTTTTATCTTTGAATTGTGGGAGGGGCTTTTTGGGGTCACCCTGTATTTTATTCTGAAAAATAAGTAAATTAATTTTTAATACCTTTATGGTATTATTCTGATCAACCTAAATAAATAAATAAACTTTTCTGTAAAAGTCTTTTACTCAAGGGTGACATCATCTAATAATATATTTATCTTTATTTAATTTCAGCTACATCTAAAGACTAGAAATGTTTTTGTTTTGTTATATATGTAAATTGGCACATATTTAATTAAGTGATGCTTTGCATAAATATGTTTGATCTCATTTCCCTGCCGTCCATCAGGAAGCTCATAAACACTCCACTTCACTGCATACATTATTCTTAATACACGCTTCATGAACATGTTCACATCTCCCAGCTGCTACAGCGCTGTAAGGACAAGGGCGGAACACGTCTCAGACATGTCTTATCCAGAAATATCAGCTGGAATAAAGGAAGCGGTGTTAGGGAAGGGGGGTGGGGTGTCTCTGTGGGATTCCTGCACGGGAGAAAAAAGATATGGGTTCTGAGTATGAAGGACGGAAATGTCTAATAATAACAAACTGATGAGCTTCAAGCATGATAATGAGGTGTAGAGAAAAATAGAGCAGTTGTTACACTCCTCCGTATTCTGGTGACTGGATGTGGTGTCAGGCCTGAAGAGGGGTGGGGGTTGGGGGGGTGGATACATGATACACGGGTAGGTCCATAAGTATTCATTTTGGTACATTAACACAGTGGATTGGAAATGAAATTTAAAAAAATGGGGCCGGTGGCGTAGTGGTTAGGGTGCTGGGCTCATGATCAGGAGGTCATGGGTTCGAATACCCGTTAGACCCCCACTGTGCTAATGCTCCTCGGCAAGGTGTTAACCACAAGTGTGCCTCTGTCCACCCAGCAGTATACATGGATACTACATCTATGGATATTGGGAAGGTAACCTGCGATTGACTAGCATCAGATACAGGAGGAGTTGAACTCCTAGTCGCTTCACGTTAAGGAAACCATGGATAAGCAGCCTTATGAGCCACTAGGGGTGAAGGCGGGGTACCCTGAACAGTTCGCCAGACCATGGCCAGGGTCACCAGAGTCAACACACACACAACCATTCACACTCACACTAGGAGCAATTTGAAACAGCCAGTCAGCCTACTGTGCAAACACTTCCTGTTATGAAAGCAGTAAAGCTTGTGCTTCATGCTTCATGTCCCGCTGTTTCCTGTTAGGAGTAAAGTTCTTTGGAAATATAAATCCTACACAATAATAAACCTGATTGATCCCTTGATTATATTCCACTGGATTTCATTTTCTCATCTGAAACTGCCTAAGCATCTCCTACAAATAGTACTGAAACATGTCGAACTCTTCTAATCAGACACTGAGCAAAACACAAGGTTTCTTAAATTTAGTCACCACCTGGACAGTAATATGGACTGATAATACAAAGAGGAGCACTGAGAGTGAAAGGGTGTGATAACGAAAAGTACCTGGTGTGAGCAAGACGACGGAGGTGACGATGAGAGAGCAGATGATCAGAATCACCAGCAGAGCGATTAATATTCCCTTCCAGTTCCTCTGTGAGGGGTTACCACTCACTAACTCCTACAGAGAGAGAGAGAGAGAGAGAGAGAGAAAGAGAGAGAGAGAGATATTAATATTAGGTTTATGTCTGTTTATTTCTGTAGTCATTTGCCTATTAGTTTCCACCGGTATACATATATTATACTGTACATATCAAACTGAACTGACAGAGAGAGAGAGAGAGAGAGAGAGAGAGAGAGAGAGAGAGAGAGAGAGAGAAAGAGAGAGAAAGAACAGACAGACTCAGGGGAAAAGGAAAGAACATGAAAAAAAGAGACAGAGCGAGAGAGAGAGAGAGAGAGAGAACAGACAAACACGGGGAAGAGGGAAAGAATGTGAAAAAAGAGACAGAGAGAGAGAGAGAGAGAGAGAGAGAGGTAAAGAAATAAAACATGATGTTATGGAAAAATATCAGTGACAGGGTGAAATGAGGAAGCCATACTATTAAGCTTTTAATTTACATTTAGATTTAGATTTGGGGAGCATCCACAAAACAACTGTAAACTTTATAACAATAATAATAATAATAATAATAATAATAATAATAATAATAATACATTTTATTTAAAGCGCCTTTCAGGGCACCCAAGGACGCTGTACAAAACAAATAAAAGAAAACAGTTCTGCATAATCAACATAAACAACACAATTAAAAACCAAAACATGAATAGCAGAGTGGTGAGAAAAAAAAACAAGGTTACAAACAATATGCTGTGCTAAAAAGATGGGTTTTGAGTTTGGAAATAAAGATCAGGAGAGAGCCGCTATTGTGAAGGTCAGGAGGAAGTGCGTTCCAGAGCTGAGGAGCGGAGCGACTGAAAGCTCTGCTCCCCATGGTGCTAGGGCGGGCAGGGGGGACAGAGAGGTGGATAGAAGAGGAGGAGCGAAGACATCTGCAAGTGGACTATGTGGAGAAGGTCTGAGAGATGAGAGGGGGCAAAGTTATGGATGGATTTGTATGTGTAGAGAAGAATCTTGTATTCTATCCTGTACTTAATGGGAAGCCGATGGAGTTCTTGCAGTATGGGAGTGATGTGATGAGAGGAAGGAGTTCGGGTGATGATGCAGGTAACAGAGTTCTGAACCATTTGGAGTTTATGAAGGGATTTTTGTGGGAGGCCAAAGAGGAGAGAGTTGCAGTAATCCAGGCGAGA
>JAOUQZ010000044.1:5844108-5866395 GCA_028564935.1 Neosilurus hyrtlii
TATATATACACATATACACACACACACATACACACACCTGATCTGCCATAACCACTGATAGACAGGGTTCCCTACAAACATCATTTCAGGAGCATTTTGAAAGAGAGGGAGATGTGGGTGGGTGTGAAAGCAATATCAGAGACATATTTAGAGAGGGATCGGTTTTGAACAGAGGAGTTCTCCTTTAATCTGAGCTTTACATCAGCTCCATATTGCGTCTGTGTTTACTTCAGTTCAACTAAACAACTAATAATGCACACATGAGGGAAAAACAAGCTTAATACATTTCTAAATGTACTGAAATAGTTAAATACACACTATTTAAACATTATTTTCAGCATATATTAATTTAAACCCATGCATTGTTCAATCTGAGTAGTTATTCCCCTCCCTGTCTTATAAACTATTATCTCTGTTACAAATATAAACTAATTTTCAAAGTCTTACATAATATAGAAGCGCCAACTGTATGTACAGTCTTTGCAACATGCTTCAAACCATTCAAGTGCAAAACTTTTGCATAAAATTATCCATAAAATGTTGTCAGATCACAGTCATCAGAGTATGGCTTCTCTTACATGGATATATGGATGCGTTTCTGACCCTGATGCTGAATTCGTGCTGTTACATGTCTACATTTTCAGCAATAAGAGTGAAATCCCATCCCGGTTCATCCAATTTTCCTTCTTTAATCTGATAATAAATAATGAAATCTTTTTATAGGAGTACAGTGATGATCCCCAGGCACTGAATCCAGGGCTGCATCGGAAAGAGGACGAATACTTTTTCACAGTGCTGTACAGTAACAGTCCAGCGTTAGGACATGATACCGAACACTGGATTATGGCGACAGATACTGGGTCCGCGCTCTTCGTAGTCTTTCTTTGTGTGGCACACTTGGAAGAACTCAGGCTGAAATAACAGAAAGTAAGTTACATCAAAATTATTTAAACAATCATTTTCAGCAGGATGAAAAGTGAGGTGTGCTTGTATGGGTTTCCTCCAGGTTCTCTGGTTTCCTCCCACAGTCCAAAAATCATGCACGTTAGGCTAACTGGCTTTTTCATATTACCCCCAAGTGTGAGTGAAGTGTGAATGGTTGTGTGGTCTGGGAGCTGTTCAGGGTGTACCTGGCTTTCGCCCAGTGTCAGCGGAGAGAGGCACCAGCCTCCCTGCGACCCCAGTAAGATTAAACAGTTCAGTGAATACGTAATTGATTAAGTGAAAGTTGTTAAACTGTAAAACAAAAGGTAAAATTTTAACTTGTGTGTGAATTTGTGTTTGGAGTGTTACCGTAGAAGCCAACATGGACCCTCCAAACCAGACAGCATATCTCTGCATGTGATGTGTAATGACCTGAACTTCCATTGGTTTAGGCTGCAAGAAGAAACAGAGGAAAATAAGAAACTCAGTACAGTAAAAACTGCAGCAATATATAATAAAAACCAAAGACTCTCGCAATAGTCCCGGGTTCTTCACTTACATGGTTCTGATCTACTAACATAGTTAGGCTAAGGTCATGATTGAGAAGTCGTGGGTTTGAATCCCACAGAGATTCTCCTGAGCAAAGTCTAAACCACAAGTGTTCCTCTGATCACCCAGCAGCATACATGGGTACCAGTAAACATACTGGGAAGGTAACCTGCGGTGGACTAGCATCCCATCCAGGAGACGTTGAACTTCTATTTGCTGAAGGTGGAGGAACACTTTGTAAATTCTGACCCTCGACGCATGTGAGAGGGCATTCAGGCCATCACCGATTACAAGACCAGCAACTTCACACCGACTGCCATGAATGAGTCCTTCCTCAACGAGCTAAATTACTTTTATGCTCATTTCGACAAGGACAAGACCGTAAAGACCAAGCCCTCGAATGACCACCAGACCTTTACACTCTTCTCCATAGACGTCCATAATGCACTGATCCAAATCAACACATATAAGGCTGCTGGCCCTGACATGATGGCCCTGGTTCCTAGACGTGTGCTCAGAGCCTGCGCTGAGCAGCTTACAGGGGTCTTCACAGACATCGGTCTCTCGCCCAAGCAGCAGTACCAGCGTGCTTCCAGAGCACTTCTATAGTGCCAAAACACTCCTCTCCAACGTGCCTGAATGACTACTGCCCTGTTGCACTAATACCCATAGAGATGAAGAGCTTTGAACGACTGGTTAGGGCACACCTTATGAAATGATCAGAAATGTCTGCCCCCACACCAATTTGCCTACCAAAGCAACAGGAGTACAGAGGATGCTGAATCCACAGGGCTGCACTATGTACTCTCACACCTGGACAACAAAAACACATGCAAGAATGCTGTTTTTTAACTTCAGCTCAGCATTCAACACAGTCATTCCCTCCAAGTTAATCACAAAACTTGGAGATCTTGGAATCGATACCTCCCTCTGCTACTGGATCATGGACTTTCTGACCAACAGACCTCAGTATGTTAGGTCAGACCACAACTGCTCTACCACCATCACACTCAACCCTAGCGCACCTCAGGGCTGTGTGCTGAGCCCGTTCCTCTACTCTCTCTTCACCCATGACTGCAGGCCTATGTATGAATCCAACTCCATCATAAAGTTTACAGACGACACCACTGTGATCGGACTCATTAGTGACAATTATGAGTCTGACTACAGGGCAGAGGTAAAGCACCTAGCTGCATCGTGCACTGACAATAACCTGCTCCTGAACACCAGCAAAAACAAGGAGCTCATTGTGGACTTAAGGAAGGAGAAGGGTGACACTCGTGACCCCATGCGAACCATGCGATCAGCGAACCTGTCCTGGTTAACCAACACCTCCAGCCTGGTCAAGAAGGACCAGGAAGGACACTGAAGAACAACACTGAAGAAGAACTACCTGTCCGCTGACATCCTGGCTAACTTCTACTGCTGTGCAACAGACAGCATTGCGCCAGGTGAGCAGCATTCTTAGGGACTCCTTTCCTTCCCTCCAGAAAGTGCTTCAGGAGCATTCAGACAAAAACCAGCAGGTTCTTCCCCACAGCTGTCACCCTACTGAATTCGGTCCCCTGCTGAACCTTCCCTTCCCATCCACACTACATCATCGCTGTACCATTTAGATCATTTATCTCATATCATACACACTATACCATGGCTGTACCACTCATGTCATTCATTGTACATGTACATGCTTACATTGTTATACTCTGTTCAGTGTTTTTATTTCACTACTGTATATACATTCATAGAACACTGTACATCTGTTCACTACACATCTGTACATCTGTACAGATATACATATATTTATATGTAGACACAACACATCTGTATATTTGTCCATAATTTATCTGTATATTCACTCTTCTGTATAGTACTATAGAACATCTGTAAATCTGCACTACACTTCATCGGTATATTACTCTTCTGTAAATTAATGCTAATTTATTCCCACCTTTTACACTGCCCTTATCTGTCATGTATAATATGTACATGACTATTCCCACTTTTTACACTGCTCTTACCTGTATACATATACTGTATATGTTGTACATGCTGCTCTTTGAACTTCTGATTAGATGCTAAACTGTATTTCGTTACTCTGTATACTTGTGCAATGACAAAGTTGAATCTAATATATATACACACATACACAATATTATATCAAATATACACAAACACATATGTATACATTGTCCTGCCAAAAAAAGGGAGCAAAATGCTAGCGTGGTATTTATTATAGTATAATAGTATTTAATCCCTAATAGCACACCATTCCAATTTCACCATTCCTGTGTAGTATATATTAATGGACGTTATCCAACTCCTAAACTTAGGATAATGTTCCAATCAAATGGCAGACAAAAACTTGCACCGATATTCAACAACATGCTATCCTAAAAAATACAATGTGTGCAAACATTTACCTCAAAAATGTATATAACACTTATCCATGTTCTACCAACTGGTGAGTAAACAGCCTTTATTTAAACCCCAGGTCTGTGATTTCTACTGTAGCAGGTTGGGAATTAACCTGTAACATGGACCTGTACTATATATGAGATAGTGTGGCTGAGACACATCCAGATGAGCAGTAGAATTAAAGGAAAATAAGACTTTCAGATACAAAGTCTGTTGATTGCTGAAAACCAGCTGGCCTACAATTATGCAAAAATAAAAAGAGAGCCACATTGGACTAATGGTGTATCTTAAACAAAATTATAGACCGTATGAAAAGCTCAGTATGGGTTTGACCTGTGTCCAAAACTCATACTGGGTCAATTATCACAGGAGAATGTGCTCCAGACCCAGGAAAGACATCAATGGCACAATAATCGGTGCTCCCAATGGAGGCAATTTTCACTGGGAGGTAATGGCCTCATATTATTTCCAATATCCAGCTAGAAATTTACTTGCTGTGTGGCAGGGACCTTTCAAGGTTACGTGACAGGAAGGTTGAAGTGTGAAACAGAAATGCCCTTGACAAGCCCAGGACTTAAACTCAAAACCTTATTGTTGTGAGGCGAACATGCTAACCACTATGCCACCGTGTCGCCCTATTTGTACATTCTCTCATCACGAAATCCAAGGAAAATTCACTTTCTCCACCAGGTTCAGTATCCAGCAATTTATTACTCCTTGAGACCGGTTCGACTGACAGCAACCCCAGAGGCATGTGCAATTGGATGGGATGATATCTGGGTTTCATTTGGAAAAATGTGCTCAACAAATTAAAAAGATGGTAGCAATCACACTCTGGATGGTACAAGACCCCAAACATGGGAAAGATATTTCCTAGGTATGGAACAATAATATCATCTTAGATTGCGTTTAATAATTTATACCTAATAGTAGTCGAGCTATATTATTCTCACCAGGTGCTGTACATCAGCTGGAAGCTTTAGCAATAATTGAAATTATATTCATTGAGGCAGCTGTGGGCTTAAGGAACCGAAAAGGAATCAGGACCGAAAGGTTACTGATTTGATTCCCTGGAGTGGCAAAAAAAAATGTGTGTATGCAGGGGAAAAGTATCGATCCCTAGATCCAGTCTTGGGTTCACATAGCTGGAATTACTTCTCAGTAGTTTGTGGTAGATGGTGATTTGCCTTTATTGGCTCATCTGCCATTTTCCCGTAAGTGATCTGTGCATTTCAGTGTGAAAAAGTGGGAGCCGGGGAACTACCCTGAGAACTGAGAGGGCATGGCCTCCATACATGAAAAGTTTGGTGGTGTTGAAATTCAGTATGAGTAAAGTTCCAGATCAACTTAACCACTGCAATTACGAATGTAATGGGAGGTGTACATGAGTCAAACAGTAAAAAGCATTTTTCCTGAGTTGAAAATAAATCACGTCCTAAAGGAAGAAATGTACAGTTAGACTTTTTATTTGCATGCTAAATAAGTACATACATTTAGCCTTCAACACTCAAGGCTTTAGAACTTTAGCCTGCCTGCTGAAACATGGATTTGTATATAGATGTTAGTGGTCTGAACCAAATACATAACTAATATGGGGATATTCTCTAAGAATCTACAAAGAACAATAATACTTGTTTTACAGCAAAATCCACTGACCTTTTATGGCATTTGTTTTTTATTACTGGCAAGAAAATATATATAAACTCCTGAAATCACAGCATTAATACACCAAAGTCTTCATGCTGAACAAAATTTCATGCTCGTGTATTACAGAATGGGAATATTACACGAGTATGTGATTTCATGATGGGATTCTAACCCCTCTATACTGGTCCTAGGTTGAACAGGTGTTGGCTTTTTTACCCGCAATATTTTTGGCCCTTCTGATCGTCACACTGCATGTTTCTGTTTACGTCTGTATTCTGTGTCCACAGGAAATGAAATGAAAGGATGTTATGCGTGTTTTTGGGTAGAACTAGAATAATGAGGTGTGTTACAAAAGCATTGCTTTTTTGCACCTCTATTTCAGATATGCCACAATGAACTCTGCATGAACTCCCACTACTAGTCCTTGTCAATTTCTGAAAACTGCAGGACTTTGAAAAAGGTGTACTGGAGGTACTAAAGGACGATAGCAAATGAGCATTGTTTCACACGGGGCTACACCCCCAACAGCCAGATTTGGAAGATTTGAAGACAAATCAGAGGGGTTGGTATTGGCTTATGTGGGAACTCTATTTCTTTCACATGCTTTGTAGAGGAAATATTTGCAAGCATGAAACCTGAAGTTTTCAGTTAGCATTTTATAAGCCAAGCTTTAAACTTACCCTGGCTGCAATTTGTTCTCTGGGTAGAATGATTTGGTACACAAATGTGGGAATCTCATTTGTAGCTGTCATGGTGCAGAGCTGGAACTGAACGCAGTCTCCAGTGGTCGAGTACGATAAACAGAAAGTTTGGCCAAGAGTGTTAACAGACAGCAGGAGTTTATAGTTAGCATGGCTTCGCCAAGCAGGAAACTGGATTTCATTCCGAGCTGTTGTCCTGCACGGTTTCACACAGTGCCAACTTCCATTTAGCTGAAACAGGTTGCCCTTTTAGGTTTGATATATTACATTTCGGAAATTCTAACCTTTATCCGGCCTCCACTGAGCTCCTCACTGAGGCGGAGTCTAGCATCAACTACACGCTTCAGATCCCTTTGTAGCCGACGACCAAAGTCTCTGAACATCGTGGATCCTCCTGAGAGAACAATATTCTAATACACACACACACACACACACACACACACACACACACACACAAATTAAAAGTGTTCTTTAACGATACTATGAGTTTAACATGATTAAACTTACCCAAAAATGACAAAATGTCACAAATAAAGCTTGTTTCTGGTACTCTATCATCACATGACGCCTGATCACTTTATCTAACTTCGCCACAGAAGTACATCACCATAAATACACTGTTTCTCTTAAATATATCTGAAGGGTTGTTGCTTAAAGCTGGGCTTGGTAATTTAGAAAGCTAGCAATATTTGAAAGTAGCATCTCTTCAGGGTTCCGACTAAACCCTCCGCTGCCCTCGAAGACAATCGCAGATTGCTTGTAAAGGGGGCTTAACTGAGCATGTGAGGGTTAAGGGAACTGCTCAAGGGCACAGCAATGGCTGCTTTGCAGTGCTGGGACTTGAACTCTCAACCTTCTGATCAGCTGCCATCTGAAGCCTCAGACACAACAGATAAACGGTTGGCCATCTGATAATGTTGGATATTGGTGAGCATCTGTCACCAAAAAGCATGAAGACATTGGAGCATTTGATTGGATATTTTTCAGTGGACCGTGAGGCGGTGATTGGTCAGAGTTTTTACAGGATTATAGCAGCCACTGATGACAGATTTGTAAAAAATACTTCTCAGATCTAATAAGTTATTGATGGCTGTTGGGGTGTAAAGACCATTTTAACTAATATAGCGGTTTGTATTTACAGCTAAAAAAATACAAATAAAAAGAATAATTACCAACCCCAGCTTTAAGGGCCCCACCGACTAATAATGATCTTCAATTACAGAAACATAGATTGCATTTTGAAATAAAATGGATGTGAGGATAAAATCCTCCAATTTTTAAGAACACTCTGAAAAGAAGCGAGATGGGCATGAGTAAGGTAAACGGAGCTGGATGTATTTTCTCCAGACAGCGCAAAGCACCAACTATGATGAAAAAAAAATAAAGAAGCATTGCAGATTTGTACAAGAAATGATTGCGTTATTGATCACAGCGAATCAGCTGTGAAAGAAACAACAACAACAGTATGAGTAATCACATGCTGGCTGCAGTGCTCTAGGTTTGGGGTTTTATCCACCGTTTAATTACAATGGCTTTCATATGGCTCAAATTCAAACACTGACTTCACTGGGAGAATCCTCACTACTAGACTTATATAAATCTTATGCACTTAACTGCCCTCAAGTGAGCCATACTTTAATAATATTTTTGCACAAACAGCTTTCACAAACCTTAGTATAGATGCTACACATCTCTGAAATTATTCTATTTATCTTTCCCAGTATCTGCACCCATGACACACTGGGCCACTTCTGTGGTTCCTTCTGGAGTGTATATGGGTTCAAGCCCTCTGTAGAACCTGTTCCTTCAGACAAACATCTAATCACATTTATCTTTACACCTAGGGGCAATATAGAGTAGCTTGATGAACTAACGGGCATGTCCTTGGACTGTGGGAGGAAACCAGAGTACCAGAGTACCACAGAACCCTCTCGCTGTAAAGCGAGAGTGCTCAGCACTACAGATTATTCTGGTGCGACAAAAATGAAGGTTGTTCCAAAAGATATTTCCCTTTACCGTCGCTGTGGTGATGGCGCTACACAGCGCTGTCTGACACCATGCTAACGCAGAATCCCCTATAGGTGTTTAATTGACATTGTTAAATTATTGAATTGGGTTGGGTTTCACTGCAGGGTTTCACATCTGCTTTACTGTTCTGGATCGTTAATGTTGGATAATTATGATCGTTAATGCTGGATCAATCCTTTGAGAGATAACGAGCATATTTGCATATGCATTAGATTTCCACAATGACATCCGAGGAAAAGACGGGATGCTGAGATATTCAGATGGTTTCAAATCAGTCGATCCAGACACGCTCGTCGCCCTCTATTCGCAGTCCAAATGTTTTCCTTTTCACTTCACATGCAAATCAATCAAATAAGCTCTTTTAATTCGTGCCACTTCTAATTACCAGGTTCCAAAATTGGATTTCGTCAAACCTTTGTTTGCCCAGACAGACAAAACACACACACACAAACACACATTCAGCTTACTGAAACACAATGCACTCTGTATCTGCTGCATTAATAATAATAAATTAAGGCTATTTCAAGTAAATGTCACATTGGTGTTGTCCCAACAGGTGCAACCTCGGAGGAAAGGATTTGATTATGGACGTGAAGTTTGGTGCGGTGTATCTAAAAGAGAGTTCGGTGGATGAACAGTGACCTCTAGCTGAAAAGCCACAACACACACATGAGGGTTGTCTTCAGTACTAATGATTTATTATCAGAAGTGAAGTAAGTATGAAGATTTAACATAAATATGCCCGTGAATCTAACGAATCTGCTGAAACGTCCAGGGGCGGCACTGTGGTATAATTCAATTCAATTCAATTAGGTTTTATTTGTATGGCGCTTTTTACAATTGACATTGTCGCAAAGCAGCTTTATATAGTAAAATTAATTTAGGGAGAAATCTAAGAGATTTTCTACAACCCCCTACACAATCCCATACCCATACCTATAAGGGTTAGCACGTCCGTCTCACCGCACAACGGTCCTGGGTTCGAGTCCTGAACTCATGAAGGGTGTTTCTGTGTGGAGTTTGCATGCTTTCCCAAAGTTTGTGTGAGTTTTATCCAGCTTTCTCCAGGCTCCCTGCGACCCTAGTCGATTTGAAAAATGACTCACAGGTACCTCACACCTAGGGGCAATCTGGAACAGCCAGTTAGCAGAATGGGCATGATTTTGGACTGCGGGAGGAAACCGGAATACCTGGAGGAGACCCCGCTTGCACAGGGAGAACATGCAAACGTCACACAGTTTGAATTCTTAAATCTGATTGGTCAGAGAGAGTGGATTCATTGTCGAGCACCGTCTCTCTGTAGAATGCACTCTTTCTAATAGTTTCTAAGGTAACAACTCGTACATGGGGTCTCGTGTACAAGACGCAACAACAGCTCTTGTTATTTTTTTAGGTAACGAGACATTTATTATAGTAAATTAATGTATTTTAAATACATTACATACATGTTAAATACACCTGTGCTGTGACCTTGAACTTTGACCTGTGAACTCTAAAATCTAGCCAGTTCATCCTTGAGCCAAGCATATCATGTTTAAAATCGGCACGGATGGATGGATGGACGGACAGACGGAGAACCTCAAAACATACACAGTATCTCCATCTAGTGTGGAGAGAAAATAAAATCAATATTTCGTATGTAATAAAAGCTAAATAATGTAGAGACTTCACAAAATAAACCCGGTCAAAGTGATTTAAGACCTAACGTTAGTGTGGATTATTATTTTATAGCAGGTTTTCTCACATGACTCCTATACAAACCCAAACATATTCATTTAGTTCAGCAAAGATTTTAACATTTGGTTTAGATGTGTAGAAACTGATCTGTATTTTGTCCAGCACTGATTCGCGCAATAAAGCCTGGACTTCACTACCGGGCCTTGTTTTCTTATAATTTTTTTTCCCAGCTTTTAACACTTATATTGAACACTGTTTGTTTTTTTATACAGCTAACGTTTTACACAGATTTTAGGAAATGGTTGATATCAGTTCCTCATGGTTCCTCATGGTTCCTCTTGCACTGGGAGAGCGCCTGTCATGAACTAGGTGCTAAAATAAAAAAATCCCTGAAAAAGTCCTGGGAACTATAAATCATCCTCAGTTCTTGTTGCGCAAACAGAAGAGGTTCGTCTAAAAGTTCTGGGAATTATGACAGTCCAAAAGTACCTTATAACGTTCATGTGATGCTGGAGTACCGTACCTTATAAAGAGGCCTTCTCACGTCGATCGGACAGCTCTGAATGACTTCGTCAACAATATCAGAAATGGGCTCCATGAAGTCCGGGTTGGCGAACTAGAAAAACAAAAATCCGAATTCACGGAATATCACAACAAGACTAACTTTGCAAATAAACAACTAAAAGGAGGTGCTGCCATGAGCCAGAAATGTTTAAAATAATAATTATCGCCTTCTCCTCATGGGGCCTGAGGGGTGCTGAGCTCAGGATCTAATGATCGAGAGGTCATGGGTTCAAATCCCTGTTAGATCACCACTACACTAAGACCCTTAGGCAAGTTCTTGACCACATGTATGCCTCTGTCCATCCAGAAGTATTAATGAGCAACAGTAAAAAAATAAATACTGGTAACCTGTGATGGACTAGCATTCCATCCAGGAAGAGTCGATTCACACTCGTAGTTATTGGTGTAAAAAGCCCAACAGACTTGCATTCTCCTCATGACTCTCCAGCAGCAGATCACTTCCGGGTTTATAAGGCGGAAGAAATACAGCACGTCTACAACTCGTCCCGAGGTTCAACAAGCAATGTGGAAGCAGAGGGGACAGGCTAAACATGGTGCCAGATGAGCGGCTGATCTTACAACTATATAAATGTGCCCAAAGCGCAACTATGTGGGAATCGTTATCTGTGTATTCCAAAATCTCTAAGTGTGTCTCTTTATCCGCTCTCTGTGTTTGGTGCAACATAAAGCACCGTGTATTATCTCTGCATGTAGGGTCTTCATTTGCCTACTTAAGTTTAAAACATTGGCTGAATAAAAATAATAATAATAATAATAATAATAATAATAATAATAATAATAATAATAAGCGTTGTGGTTAGCACGTTCGCCTCACAGCAAGAAGGTCCTGGGTTCGATTCCCGGGCTCGGAGCGTTTCTGTGTGGAGTTTGCAGTTGATAAAATCAGCTATGTGCTTACAATCTGTGATGAAAACTAACATTTTCTCAAAACTATTTACAAATGTCAAACTTTTAGTTTGATTAATAAATCCATTTATTAAAGTAATACAATTAGTTATTAATTAATTATGAATTAATTATAATAATTAGTAATTAAACTAATTATTGTACACTACAATGATGTTTCTCACTTCTTTTATATTACGTGTTATTTTGTGTAGACTTACGACCCAAATATTCAAAATTAAATCTACGCTGCGCTGTGCATACTTTTTAAAGACCCTGTAGTCGATGTTTAAAAGTCCTAAGATGTCCGTTACCTCTGGATGGAAAAAAATCTCTGGTCCCAGAAAGCGTTCATATCCCACATCGATGTGAAACTCCTTTTTGCTGATGGCATTGATGCCTTTATATTTCTTGATCCATTTGTCCGGGTCAGTGTCGTACTTGGCGAACTCTTTGACGATATCCGGACAGATATAGCAGTACCTCTCCTGAACACAAAAACACAAGACAAAAACAGACACACAGTAACGCACAGGAAGTCCAGGACAAGCACAATATTCCACTCCATCATTTCAGTTCACTTTCATTTTTAACACAGCCATCGGAGTAATAAAGGCTTGTGATTGGCTGTAAACGTGGAATGGACATCTTTAAGGAAATAAATGCTGTAAGCTTGATTCTGATTGGTCAGGCTGGAGTAAATGTCAGAAAAACCGTACACAATACCAGAGCAGCCCAAATACACGTAATGGTCCAATCCAATTTCTCTGATCCAGTCCTGGTGCGCTCAGAGAATATTTACGGAATTGTTACCGAGAGGAAAATAATCAGCATAATTGTGAATATTCACCTTGACTGCCTTTGCAGTCTCCAGCGATTGTTCAGGGGGAATCCCGACCTCTCTGTCTCTGAGGAGCTGCTGGATGAAGTAGGTGATATCTCGGCCTGCTATAGGGATGTGCTTTATACAGCTCCCGATCACGTAGCCCTCTGCCTACAACAACACACAAGATCCTGATCACTCAAGAGGAAATAATTACAGATACTCTGCAATCTTAAAACCTCACAGTGAAACAGACATGGTTTGCCAGGCTTCTACAGTCCAAGAAATGCCGAGCAAGTTGTCACAAAGTTAACCTGGCCTTACATGGGGCGGTTCTGATGGTAGTGCCGGAAAGAAAGTGACATCGTCTTGACACAATGACTGTGTCACTGATCGCCATAAACCGCAGGATTTTCAAAATGTTTGAAATTTCATGGTAGTTCATGCTGTTGACATCTGTTGTCACCTTTCACAACCTTTCTGAACCGTGCTCAATGCACCGTCATTACCAACCATTCACACCATGTTTTCACCTACTGCTCTCTATTTTTCTGTCGCATTGCCGTCATTTTAAACTGCACTGAAACGCCTTCAAAACTGCCCTCGTGTGAGGCTGTTTTCCCACACCACAGTCGTGCTTTGGTGGTTCAGCACGGTTTGGAACCACCATCAAGATCCGCTCTCTCATGGGGCCACGAACCCAGGACCTTCTTGCTGTGAGGAAGACATACCCACTACCCACTGCACCATGATGCCGCCCCTTTCTTTCTCGATTCTTCGGGAATTTCTTTAGATCGAGGCGCAGCACGCTGCTTGTTGAGACGTTTTAGGGGACCTCACACTGATGGAAAAGGTTGCAATTAACTGAGGCCTCGATGCAATTTAACCCCCGACTAAATTTGGATCAAATGCCCAAGAGGTCCAGCCCCTCTCGAGATATATGGTTCCAATGTCCAAGCTCTGTGTCAAGGTGAGTCTGACTATATCTAGTCGGTATCTCTGAACTTCACGCACCAGCTCAGGCTCCTTCCAGAGAGGTTACATTCCATACCCCAGGACCATGTCTGAAATGAGGTCCTGCCCCAAGTGGAGTATCCCGTTCAGGAGTGAGGGAAGGATGGAGTGGGACATCGACAAGAGCAAGGCACTGAACCTCCAACTGCTCTCTGGAAGCCCCAATGTGTGGCAGCCCACTGCTCCAAGTGTGTGTGTGTGTGTGTGGGTGTGTGTGTGTGCGCTCACTGTTTCACTGTTTACGTGTGTGTGGTCAGTTTGGATAGGTTAAATGCAGAAGTGAAATTTTACTTATGGAATTGATACAATAAAAAAAAATTCCATTTTTTTCCCCAATCACTTTATCCTTTTTTTTTGTCGCAGGGAGGCTTCCCAGCCATCTTTGGGGAAAAGCAGGGTACACCCTGAACAGCTCACCAGTCCATTGTAGGCCAACACACACACACACACAGAGCCAGTCACACTCACACCTAGGGGCAATTGGAAACAGTCAGTTAGCCTAATGTGCATGTCTTTCGACTGTGGGAGGAAACTGGAGCACTTGGAGGAAACCCATGCCAGTGCAGGGAGAACATACAAACTCCACGCAGAAACGCCTTCGCCGAGCCCAGGACAACTTTGTTTTTGTATTATATTAAATGTGTTTGGAGACCAAAAAGTATTGAAGTCTTGTGAATTAACAAAAATTCTTACTAAATACTTTTTCACAGCACTGTTCCTACACTGTAGATAATGGCACTATTTCACCTCCTGTAATTACAATTTATTCACTAATTATGCTCCAAACAAAACAACAAGGCACCAAAGTCCAATAAACTATAAACGTACATTAAACGAGCGTATTAAACGATCTCTCCGAGGCTAACGGGACCTGAAAGGAGTTCCCTGGTTAAAAATTTATAAACATTACTGCAGTTAATTACAAAACAAGTACCTGCTGTGGGCTCAAGAGCCTAATTAAAGTTCAAGACCTAAATGCTTTCCAGTCAAATGAAATAAAACATTTCAAAACAGATCGGAATTCTACTTTTATATATTAGTGCTTCCTTAGAACTATTTCTTAGCATGAATGATTATATTTTTCACAAATTAGCAGGAGTGTACTGTACATCTCCTCGGAAAAAGAGAAAAAATTAACAGATGATAAATGACAGTCATGCTAATTAGCTTATTAGCCTTCAGTCACTGTTCGTCCAGCAAAAGCATCGCTTTAATTAGAAGCCTTGGGTTAAAGTAAACATACATAAAGCAGTTTTAGTGGAGCTCCTGAACAAACCAACAAAAGCTATGGAACATGGACTTTGATGGCTGTCCCGTGTCCATGCCCCTCTCTGACTTGATGCAGCTTGGTTGTAGTGTAGCTCGCACAATAACGAAACCGAAACCCAAAAAACAAAGCCTCATACACCACCACTTAAAATAAAAACACACGATCTAACTTAGTTACGCAGAAAAACTTTAATTGAGCAAAAAAATACCAAATATGAATGGAAGCACGGAACATGAACTAGTTACATGGATAATTAAACTAATAAGACAGGGTAAACAAATGAATGCGGATATCAGTGAGTAAAAGGTGGTGAAAAGAAAATTCAGTGTTAACCTTTCCTTCTTTCACTGCGGACCAGTCGGGAAACACGGAAGATTTATTTATTTATACGTTGAAGTTGATTCAGTGCTTAAAAGAGCTGCTCAACTCTTATAACACCAGTCTCGGACACCTATCTATAGAGATATTTATCGGGAGGTCTACCTTTAGGAAGTGCATGAATCTATATATTGTTTCATTACACTGAAACTGGGCGGCATGGTGGTGTAGTGATTAGCACGACTGTCTCACAGCAAGAAGGTCCTGGGTTTTTAGGCTCGTCTTTTCTGTGTAGAGTTTGCATGGACTTTCCATGCTCGCATGGGTTTCCTCCAGGTACCCTGGTTTCCTCCTACAGTCCAAAGACATGCACATTAGGCTAGCTGGCTGTTCCAAATTGACCGTCATTTGGCCAAGCGAGCTGTTCAGGCTGCACCCTGCCTTATCCCAGAGTTGGCTGAGATGCGACCCTAGTAGGAGTAAGTGGTTTGGTGAATGAGTGAGACAGGGTGAGTAGACAGAAACTAAGAAAAAAGGTTACTGTACCACAGGTATCACGTGTGTGACTCCATCTCCACTGTCAATGACAATCCCTGTTAGCGTTCGCTCACCGACCTTCCTGGACGTCCACGAGGCTGCTAGTGCCAGAACAGCCTGCAGGAAACACCCACACCCACACACACAATGAGTCAGATAAGAAGTACACACTTACACTAAGTGTTAGGGCTTACTTCTTGGTATGGGTGACATAACGGTGATTGCCATGGATGCTAAGTTTAGTTTAAAAGATTAGCATTCAAAAGACCTTTATGTATGTAAGCACAACTGTACATTAAATACGTTATACTTTAATATGATCTTTTCACTTGTTTAAAAACATTTTAAAAATATATAACGTTTAGAGTCAGGCAAATTTATTCCAGAGATCGAATGGTCAATTAACCGTGCCTTATTATTCCATTCCGTCCAAAAACATTTCATTAGGCTAACTGGCTGTTCCAAATCGCCCCTAACTGTGAGTGCGAGTGTGAATGGTTGTGTGTGTTGGCCATGTGATGGTCTGGTGAGCTGTTCAGGGTGTACCCCGCCTTGACCCAGAGTCGGTTGAAATGGGTGCCAGCCTCCCCGTGACCCTAATGAATGTGATGATGTATGTTTTATCCGTGACGTGATCAGTACAACAATATTTGAAATATTCCGTATTACTGTTACCTGGACGGCGATGTAAAGGCCTGGAATGTTGAAGGTCTCAAACATGATCTCGGCTAAATACTCCCTGTTCTCTGGTGTGTTCAGAGGAGGTTCTGTCTGATTGGAAGAAAAGAAAAAGCACGAAAAATATCTTTCATAAATTCATTGGGGTAATAACCCAAAAGAGATCATATCGTTTAGAGCATAGGTGTCAATCTCAGGCCCGAGGGAGCAATCCGGCCCGCCTCCTCACTTTATGTGGCCCACAAGCGCGTTCAAAGAATATGATTATCGCGCGTTCTTTGCATCAACCGTTACTTTGAAACCTAATTCATCATCCTTCCACTAGGTGGCAGCAGCCTATTTCAAGTAAACAGCTAGTCATTCATGACTCAAGAAAGATTTCATGCTAGCTTGTCACTGTTAAGCCCTTTTTAGAATGGATGTTCAGCGATTATTCGGCCCTTGATCACCTTTAAATTCAGTGATGTGGCCCTCAGTAAAAATGAGAATTGTTTGAGAACCTGTGTATATAATCATTCTATTATCCAGTCAGTTAGTTATGTGGCAGCGGCAGTGAAGATCATTATTATTATTATTATTATTATTATTTTCACCAAGTGAAAAATATGCTAGAGAAACTCAGAGTAAAGTACTTCTGCAACACAGCATTTGAAGGATTTTTGAGATTTAACTTATGAATAGTTTAACCTTTCAAGGTCACTCAAGGTCAAAGGTAACTGTCTCATTTATATGTCCATATATGGTTTCCTATTAGTGTTCCATAGTAACGGCATGTTTATCAGCACTTATTTCAAAGTTATAAGTGCTATCGCCAAAACTTTGTGACCTTGAGCTTCACTTTTGGCCTTCACATATCAAAATCAAATTATCTCTGGGATTCAGGTACGGTAGTGTCCCCACCGAGTTTGGAGAAAATCCATGCATGGGTGTGGTCAGGAGTTAACCATGAAAAGCATATTGTACAACCATGACTTTGCCAAGAGAATTCTGTCCACCAAAGTGTTCCGGGTATTGTGGTCATGTGATCAGAATAAATGTGGTGTTACACAGTGGATTGTGTGTAATCCATCCTATTGACCCCAAATCATCTTCTTATACTGATGTGCAACAGGATCAAGATCACAGTGTTTGCTTTAACTTCCTTTACTCCACACCAGGGGTGCCGAACTCATTTTCACTGAGGGTCACATCACTAAATATCGAGGTCATCGAGGGCCGAATAATCACTCAAAAAGGACAACCATGAAATCTGCATGGCTTTATTATTTTTTTTATGCGTTTTTCCTCTTTTCCTTTATGAACCACTAGCTGTTTACTTGAGATAGGTTGGCTCCACCTAGTGGATGGATAATGAAGTACATTTCTTGGTAATAGCTGATACAAAGAATGTGCGATATTCATACACTTTAAAAGCTCTGACGGGCCACATAAAATGAGTTGGAGGTCAGGATTTGGCCCGTGGGCCTTGAGTTTGATCTGTGCTCTACACCGTACACGCCATGTGTGAGAAAGTGCCGGAGCTCTCACCACTAGGAAGTTGTGATCCTCTGGCTCAGCTCGGAGGTATTTAAAAATGACCTGCTCCATAAACTTCTCCATCAGATCCCAGTCCTCAATGATACCATGCCTGATGGGCCACTAAAACAAACACACACCATCATGAATGTGTTAATGCACCCAATATTATTTAGACATACATTACCCCGGTAACCCACGTCCAGGCAAAGGAAACTAAGTACTTTATTTTTCATCCATAAGGAAGGGTCTTCTAGGTAGTGACTGAAAGAACAAGATTGCGGATACAGGTGGCTGAAATGAACTTCCTTCACAGGGTGACGGGACTCTCCCTTAGAGATAGGGTGAGAAGCTCAGCCATTCGGAAGGAGCTCGGAGGGGAACCGCTGCTCCTCTGGGTTGCGAGGGACCACTTGAGGTGGCTCGAGAATCTGATTAGAATGCCTCCCGAACGCCTACCTGGAAGAAACCCCGGGGACGACCCAGAACACGCTGGAGGGACTATGTCTCTCGGCTGGTCTGGGAACGCTTCGGTGTCCCTCTGGAAGAGCTGGAGGAAGTATCTGGGGAGAGGGAGTCTTAGGCTGCTGGCCCCACGACCCGACCCCGGATTAAATGGAGGAAGATGAAGATGACCTTTGCAGGCATGAAATCTGAACATCTACCTCTATTCTCATTCAGCATGAAATACCCCCACCACCTACATCCTTAAAACCCCAAGGACTAAACTCCACACAGTGGGGGATCGGGCTTTCTGCTCGGCCGCTCCCCAGCTATGGAATGACCACCTGAATGCCCAGACCACCTGTAGGGCACTGTAGACCATGGACACTTTTAAACGTGCCCTGCGAATCCGGGCTGTGACCGGGAGTCTATGGGAGCTATCTGGCCGAGTTTTCTGACTGTCCATTTGGTCTGGACAAAAATTTGTGGTAGTTCATGAATTTTACTGGATGAGTGACGTGTGATGCGGTTACCTCACCTTGGTTGAGTAGTTGGGCTTGTCCATCGCTTCGTCACCAATGAAGAAATCCAGATCATCTACTCCCTTCACGAGGCGTCTCTGAGCCTGGTCTCCAACTCCAGCGGTCTCTCTGATCGCAATGCCTGTGTGTGTGTGTGTGTGTGTGTGTGTGTGAGAAGACATGCTATAATGAATATCAGACTGCATATAATATCTTTAAACATCTGTATTTTCATTTAAGTGTACACCCAACTTTACTCATTTCTGAAGTATACACAATTACTTACAAAATACTGATTTAAAATGATTTCATTGATTTTATGAGGTGCTCCTTAGCAATAGTGTATTATAAAGACATAAAGCGCTGAGTAAATATAATAAATAATTGACCAATCAGAATCGAATATTTAAATGAGCCATATAATAAACAGAAATATTTTCATACATTATCATAAACTGAGTTAAATCCTGACTGGGGTGCATCATTACATGTCTACTTTTAAAATAATAATAATAATAATAACAACAATGACAGCATTATTATAGTATTTCCACAGAAAAGTGGCTTCTCATCTGTAAAAGCATCACAACTGTAACTATAAAGATTAAAAACTATGAAATAATTAAAAAGTGTGATGTATCATAAGCCATAAAACTTAAGTGGTGTCCAAACAGGAAGTGATGAGCAAAAAGCGACCATGTAAGGTCAATGAAAGTCAGCAAAACGAGTGATGAAAGGTGAGATTTTCTCAAGCGACATGAAGTGGGCAGGTAGGGAGTTCAACTGAGCTGGACTTTCACACAATGTGATTTGAGCGATAACCAGTTAGACCTTAAAGATACTGTTAAGTGGCCCAAAACATTTTCCGTAGGGAAACAACAAACACGAGTTTAATGATTCCGCCCCATCAACATGGGGAGTAGCTCATTATCTAACTCGGTTGTCAAAGCTCGTGGATACGGATATTTATTTATGGCAAGGACAGTACGCGCTACGGAAAAGGTGTACAGGAAATATCCTACAAGATAGAAGGTTATTGGGGGGGGGGGTTGGAAATAGAATAAGAAAAGTGATATACTGTAAAACAGCTTTAATTAGCACTTCCCTACAGCAGTCTCTGATTAAAAACCTGACCCAAATATCTGGAATCATGGAAAAGTATCTCACTCTACTAGCATTAAAAATGAACCTGGATGAATATGTTAAAAATTATACATTATTTCAGGGGTGTTCAATCTTATTCTGCAGGTTTTCACTTCAACCAAGCAACCAAACACTAATGCACAGTCTAGTCTTTTTATTTTTAGATCAGTGATTGAAACAGGTGGAAGGTGTGGCTACTGCTTGGTTAAAGTGAAAACCTGCATCCACGCCAGCCCTTTGCGGATAAGACCGGACATCCCTGCATTATATCTATGAATATTAGCCGTGAAGAACTTACAGGATGGCATGATAAACTGCGGCTCGGTGTTTCCAGCATAGCCGATCTTTGTGTAGCTGAAACAGAGGGCAATATTATTATTAATAGTAGAAGTAGTAATATTGTTAATGGAGGGGCACGATTAAATGCATGGATTTTGCATAAACCTGATAACAGACAAACAAACGAGCGCTGGTGAATATATAACCTCCCTCACCAAGCGCTGGGCATGTGTGTTTAGGTATATGTCTGTATGTGCGTGTGTGTGTGTGTTATACCCCAACTCACCCAGTCCCATAGTCGATAACACACGGAGGTAAAGGTACTGCCATGTCCTGACAATCTGGTGAAACACACACACACACCTGTACTTTAGTTCTTTTACAAAATCCTCCCTCTCCCCTACACCCCATCCCGAATTCCGTGGTCTACAGACAAGGGCCTACTCTCAACCCCCCACACCAGACTGCGGTCCTTCAGGAATAGAGCCTCCAGTACTGCCGCTGTCTCCGGCTGTCTGGAACTCACCTTCCCCTGACATCCATCACACCCCATCTCTGAACATGTTTAATATAACAGCTGAATTTTCACCTATTCTCCGAAACTATGACCTCTGATCTTTCACTCTCTATTCTGTGTAAAATGCTGCTATATTAAATGTATGTTAATAGATTTAGGTAGTGTCTAAAAGTGGAGCTCCTGATAGATGTCTCTACTGATACGTGTCCGAGCCGGGGCTTACTTTTCTGCACCTTTCCTTTTACCACCTGATTTCCATTTTCATTTATATCACTCTTCATCTTTTTATTTGAATTATCCGTTGAACGGGTTCATGTTCTGTCAAACATCTGATTTTAACGTTGCTCCATGAATATTTATTTACCTGCAAGTCTGTCTACCTGTATTAAATTGTGTGTCTTTTATTCTTTTTTTGGGTTCCAGTTTCGTTTTTAATAATAAATCTGTGGCACGTCTGCCTTACATAAAAAAAGTCCTAGGTTTGAGTATCGGGTTTGGAGAGGGCGTTTCTGTGTGAAGTGTGAATGTTCTACCCATGCTTGTGTGGATTTCCTCTGGGGACATGAACACTGGGCTAATGGGCAGTTCCAGATTGAAGGGTTGTAGGTGTGCTGCTTGTGATGCCGTCTGCCGTCAGGGTGTTCGCCTGGTGTCGGCTGAGGTAGGCTCCAGCCTTCCAGTGAGGACTAAACGGTTTGGCAAAACAACGAGTCAGTGAGAATAATATGGACCTGTCTGTTGGGGTTTTATTTAATGCTGTCTGTCATCATGTGAGTGTGATAAATAACTGCCAATCAGCATCAACTCAAGCAGCCTTATTTAGTTTCCTGGGGTGGGAACGCACGAACACCATACAGGACATGGGATTACCATGCAAGCCATATTCCATTATTAGTATTTTGTTGTTATTGTTATTCGTAGTCCCCCAGTGCAGCTAACTGGGTTATCAAAGACCAGCCATGTCTCTCACTGTCTATGGTGAGAGGAATGCAAAAGAACCATTGCTGATTGTCGTCAAGAGTAGCTGCATAGCCGTCAGCATGTTTCTGCCCTGCGATGGCCTGGCGAGCTGTCCAGGGTGTACTCTGCCCTCGCCCAAAGTCGGCTGAGATGGGCGCCAGCCTCCCCGCGACCCTAACTAGGATTAAGCGCTTCAGAAAATGAATGAATGAATGTTATTCGTAGTATAAGCTTTGTGTGGACACTGAGTGACGGACAACCTAGATCCATGCCTGGACTTTATGCCGGTCCCTAATCCTAATCCCAGTCTAATCAGAACTCTAATACCAAACCCTCACACAGACCTTTAAAGAAGTGAGGACCAGCCAAAATGCCCTTTTTATTAAAAAAAATAATAATAAAATAAAATTTAAAAAAGTACTCATTCTGTTGATTAAGAAGGTTCCAGCCCTTCATATGTGGCACACACACACACACACACACACACACACACACCAACCAATGACGCACTTTTAAACTAATAAACACACGCACCATTACATTTTCTCACT
This sequence comes from Neosilurus hyrtlii, assembly GCA_028564935.1. Classification (NCBI taxonomy): domain Eukaryota; kingdom Metazoa; phylum Chordata; class Actinopteri; order Siluriformes; family Plotosidae; genus Neosilurus; species Neosilurus hyrtlii. Next base: position 5,866,090 of record JAOUQZ010000044.1, read on the forward strand.
GACGCACTTTCAAACACACACACACACACACACACACACACAGAGAGAGAGAGAGAACATACCTTTTCTAGAGATGACTGTACCACTGGTTTATTCCTCTTGCACTCTTTCTTTTCTCTTTTTTTCCATCCCAGACCCTGCAGAGTGCTTCCCGAGTCAAAGGCAAAGCACCAAAATAGAAACTCAGCGCATCTGCCAAAAATCATCCCCCATGCCCTTCTGCACATCCACCGCAGACCCTCTCTCTCTCTCTCTCTCTCTCTCTCTCTCTCTCTCTCTCTTCCTCTCTCTCTCACACACACACCC
>JAOUQZ010000044.1:5912574-5925483 GCA_028564935.1 Neosilurus hyrtlii
GGGGGGGGGGGGGGGGGGGGGGGGGGGGGGGGGGGGGGGGTGCGTGCATGCGAGGGTGTGTGCATGCACATACGTGTTTTCATGCAATTTGAGACATTCTTTAACGTCAGAAATGTGCACAAACCCCAAGATCAGGCAGCGGAGATTAAAAGCAGTGTGAAGGTCGGGACGGTTGGAGGGCGCCGGAGGAGAAAAGGACACGCCCTCTTCATCTCTTTATAACAAATGAAGAGAAACTCGTGCCAGAAAAGTGCAAATAAATCTCATCGTACGGTCCATGGCGTGCAGACGGAGCGACTGAAACCCAAACATCAAAACCTTCTCGCTTTTCATGGAAGAAGTCCAGAATAAACTCATAGTAATGTTAGCGGTTAGCTTAGCATGAGACGCGACTGCTTGTGTTTTTTCCTGTAGTCACACAACTGTTAATGGAATATTCGCCCTACCCCTCCCTACCCTCCCCTACCCCGCCCTGGCTGCAGACGCGAAGGGTGCCACTACTTTTGGATGTGACACAAGGGAGCATTTCTCTTTCTCTTCGTCGTCTTTCTTTCACTTCGTGTCTTTCTCTTCTCTCGTTTGTTTTCTGTGGAATTAGACTTTCTCTTTCACTTCTCACTCTTTCACTTCCGTCAACTCTCTCTTTATCCTCTTCCCTCGTCCCTCTGTTTGCCTCTGTCCCTCTGTCTCTATCTTTCCCTGTCTCTCTCCCTGTCTCTCTGTTGCGCTCTCTCTCTCTCTCTCTCTCTGTTACTCTCACATTCTCTCTGTCTGTCTGTCTGTCTGTCTCTCTCTCTCTCTCACTCTCTCTCTCTGAGAGAATGTTTCTGTTTGATGTTTACTGTGTGAATGTAGAGAGATGTTTATTCTGTATATATTCTGGCTAACGGAGAGACACCGAAAGAGACAGACAGAGATGAAGAATGAGAGACAAATTCCGGGACTGAAAGAGAGGAACATTCATACTGGGACAGACGGGCAGAAAGAGAAGCAGAAAAGACAGAGAGAAAGGGACACAGAGAAACAGATGGAAAGAGAGAGAGACCGACAGCAACAGACGAGAGAGAGAGAGAGAGAGAGAGAGAGAGAGAGAGAGAGAGAGAGAGAGAGAGAGAGAGAGAGAACGACAATAATGGAGCGAGACAGTGAGAGAAAGGGACACCAAACAGAAGGGAGGAGACAGACAGACAGACAGATGTAGACTGTGACCCAGATAAGAGTGAACTCTAAACGAGTGCTGCAGTTCAATTTGGGTCAATTAATTTGGTGCCAAAATGGTCCAGTGATTAGTCACTCGATAACAGAGAGAGAGAGGACCGATCCATGAGGGAGCACTTCATTCAATATCTCTCTCTCTCTCTCTCTCTCTCGCTCTCTCTCCTGCTCTCTATCTCTCTCTCTCCCGCTCTCTATCTCTCTCTCTATCTCTCTCTCTCTCTCTCCTGCTCTCTCTCTCTCCCGCTTTCTGTCTCTCTGTCTCTCTCCTGCTCTCTCTTTTTCTCTCTCGCTCTCTCTTGCTCTTTCTCTCTCGCTCTCTCTTGCTCTTTCTCTCTCGCTCTCTGTCTCTCTCCTGCTCTCTCTTTTTCTCTTTCGCTCTCTCTCTCTCCTTTGTCTCTCTCTTGCTCTTTCTCTCCCGCTCTCTGTCTCTCTCTCGCTCTCTCTTGCTCTCTCTTTCTCTCTCTCTCTCTCTCTTTCTCTCTCTCTCTCTATATATATATATATATCCCTCTCACTCTTTCTGTCTTTCTATCTCTCTTTCTTTTTATCTCCACCTCTATCTATCCTTCTCTCTCTCTCTATACATACACACACATATATATAAATACATGTCTTTTTATCGCTTACTATATCTCTCTCATTCTGTCTTTTTATCTCTACTTTTTTTCTCTCTATCTTTCTATCTCTATCTCTCTTTCTTTTTATCTCTACCTTTATCTATCCTTCTCTCTCTCTCTGTACACACACACACGCACATAAATAAATAAATACATGTCTTTTATCTCTCTCACTCTGTCTGTTTCTCTTTCTTTTTCTGCCTGCCTGTCTCCCTCTCAGTCTTTCCCTTTCTTGCCCCCCACCTGATCGTGCCGTCCTGCACCACGTGACTCAATGTTGACTAAAGTTCCGGTGGAGCGACGCCCCTGGGCTTATTGGACCCGTTCCTGATTTGACTCAGGTCAGACGAGCCAATCAGGCGACTCTCTGAGGACAGGTGACGTAACACCTCCCTTGGCCTGGATGCCTGCCAAGCGCCTCGGCGCTGCTGCTGTGGTGGAGCTCTCTGATTGGTCGGCTGGTAGCTGGAAGGTTTCCAGATAAAGACAGGGGAGCAGGAAGGAAAATAATAACAAATGAGAGAGAGAGAGAGAGAGAGAGGGAGGTGACTGGGTGCAGGGTATCGAAGCTGACTGACTGCAGCGTATATCAGGATCCTCACCGTTACAGTAAAGGGTTCTGCGAGTGAGGGTTCATTGGTTCACGGCTTTTAAAGGGGTTCTACAGTTTAACCTCTGTGGTGTAAAAAGAATTCCAACCTGCATAAACTGACGATAAAATTTTCTTCCTTTTTTCCCGTATATTATAAATTAAAGTATGTCACCAATCAAAATTTAAAAATAATCAATAAAAAATTAATATATTGGCGTTGGAGTCTTATACTAAAACATGGTGTTGGCAGCATCGTTACTTATTTCGCTGCTCCTGCTGATCCCCTCTATGGGAGATGTGTGGCGTTCGCGTCCCGTCCCCCCCCCCCCCCCCCCCCCCCCCCCCCCCCCCCCCCCGCTTGTGTGGGTTTCCTCTGGGTACCTCGGTTTCCTCCTATAGACCACAGACATGCACATTAAGCTTATTGGCTGTTACAAATTGCCCGTAGGTGTGCCTTGTGATAGTCTGGTGAGCTGTTCAGGGTGCGCCTTCACCCAGTGTCGGTTGAGATGGGCTCCAGCCTCCCCGCGAGCCTAATAATAGGATTTAATTAAAGAGTGAGCGTGTGAGACGATGCTGTATTTTTGACATATTCTCCGGTTTTCCTCGGCGTGGTTCAGTATAAACCTGGTGAAATGTGGCTACAGCGAGACAAAGCCTGGGTTAAATGTATGACGCACCCTTTAAGTTGTTTCTCTTCTCTGTAACGTGACCGTTGAGCTGTTTTAAATGTTATGTAAATGACGGGGACAGACACTCAACGCTCACCAGCAGGGGAATCACGCCCCTTCCTCACAGCAGGGTGTGTGAAACGCCTTAAAAATTCTCCTTGCGTGGATTTCCTCTGGGTATCCGGTTTCCTCCCACAGTCCAGAAACATGCACAGTTGGGTAACTGGCTGTTTGAAATCACCCCTAGGTGTGAGAGTGAGTGTGAATGGTTGTGTGTGAGTGTTTCTGCCCTGCGATGGCCTGGCGAGCTGTACTTCCTGGGTCCCATAGTAACTGGAGAACCTTTTTTTTTTTTTTTTCAGGTATGTTTTTGTAGATGTGGAGGCTTCACACATGGGCGCCGCCATCTTGGATGTTGGACTTGGCTCACTGTCGCACTAGTAAATCAGTGAAATCGCTAAGAACAATAGTGAGGTGCCCCCTGTATGTCAAAACTGGAACCCTACCTGGATTTAGACCAGTGTTCATCTGAAAGATTGAACTTTTTTCTATTCATTTCTGGACTCCGCCCACTATTCGTAGGGGCTCGTATCGCAGCGAGGATTTTCTGCACAACACCGTATTGTACTCACTGACCCGTGTAACCCGCCTTAATTATTTGTCGTTTTGCGTTGTGAGTTTTGGACTTGGATTGAAAAAGTTACACGCCAGAGTCGTTACACACGGAACGATTTTTTTTAACGCAACGATCGCGTAGAAACTCAACGTTGCAAGTTAATTGTGTGACACCGGCTTGTATCGGTGTGAATGTGACGTTCGACCGGCTCAACTCCGCCATCAACCGGATTGCCACCGCCATTCTCATCAGATTCCTGTTCTGGCTGGAACGTGCGCGGCTGAATCTTGTTACTTTTTATAGTTTTGGTATAAAATATTGCAGAAATGATGCTGAACCCTGATACAGATATGATGTCACCACGTGTGTGTTCGGTATTAAACAGCGTTTGGATTTTATCTTTTTGCACTTGCATTCAATGGAAAAGAGCGAGCGCTCCCTGGAGTAAGAACTCTTGACCCAACAGAATGTTGACCAAAAGATTTGTTTAAGAATGATATTCCCGTAACAGGCGGAACGATGGCACGCTCACCTTACAGCAGTAAGGTCCTAGGTTCGAGTCCCAGGCTCGGCGCGGGCGCTGCTGTGTAGTTTGCTTTCTCTTCCCGTTCTTGCATGGGGTTCCTCAGGGTGCGCTGGTTTCCTCCTGCAGTCTAAAGACATGCGCATTAGGCAGTTTCGGTATTTTCAGTTGCCCCCAGTTGCGAGTGCGAATATTTGCATGTGTTGCCCCAGCTGCTCAAGGTGTATACCAGAGTCGGCGGAGATAGGCTCCAGGCACCCTGTGACCCTAATAAAGGTTAAAGCGGTTCCGAAAGTAAATTGAAATGAAAAGAAATCCCTATAACCCTAGGAAGCCCCGTCTAACCGTGGCGCTCTGGCTCGCCTACTCCCGTCAATCGTTCTGGCGAAGGTGGCGTCTTTGGCACCGTTACGTCACTCCTGTTTCCGAGTTAAGTCCGAGGACGCCTCGTGGACTCTGGGAAGCAGCTGTACGCTGTGTACGCCGTAACCAGGACGATCAATCATCAGGTTTCATCCCTTCATCAATTACCGTCCTGTTAGCGTCATGAACTTTTCCCCGACTGCCATCTTCCCCAACCTTTAGTTTAGTGTTGATGAATGGTGTTGGAGATGAGATCGGAAGCTAAATCGAACCGTTCGGTGTGTGTGTGTGTGTGTGTGTGTGTGTGTGTGTGTATTGTGATGTATTTCAGACATCCTGAATTCATAAGCTGCAGAAGGTTATTTAGAGCGTAATTAAATCACGGCGTTATTCACGGCGAACGCACCGGGACAGTGATGTATAGCGCACCACGCTTCTGTTGATAAATGCATGGCGTGTGACATTATGTTTTGGCACCTCTCTGACCCCCTGTGTTAATTTGGAAAGCCGCTCGCTTCGTTAACTCAGAGTTTATTCCTGACTCGCCGCGTGTTTTAGAGAACGGCGGCAGTCGTCAGTGCGCGTTAAGTTTAACATCAGGACGACGTGTCGGCGTTCTGCTGTTTTGTTGTGTTAATTAGCGTTTGTTTTGGTCCTTGTGTTTTCTCTCCTACACCCCCCCCCCCCCCCCCCAAAAAAAAAAAAAAAAAAAAAAAAGATTGTGAGAGTCCAGGTGGTCTGTTTTACGTCCCGTCTTCTCATGCGTCTCATTTATTCCTCCTCAGATTGATTTTGGTTTTATTTCTGATTTCTGATTGGCGCTTGTTCTCTGTGGATCAGTTTTAGAAGTAAAGTGGATGTGATAATATATTCGCTTTGTTTGTGGAAAAGGTCTCCAGTAGCAGGCGTTTGAGGGAACTGCAGTCTGGTTCGTAAGTATTTGGACAGGGATCCAGTGGGTTTTCTTCATGAAGCCGTCGATGTGGGAGTGAAGTGTAGACCTTAATCTGAACTTCTAAGGGTTTAAAAGTGCATTTTAAAAAGATCTTTTCTGTTACATACGAAAATCATGTATTTTCACCGGTTCCAAAGTAAAAGGACAAATGAAGCTCTCAAATATAAACACGTGCGTCTTTTTAAGTATTTGGCTGTCGATCTTTTACACGCAGTATGGATTTTTTTAGCTCCCGCCCGTCGGGAGGTGTAGGAATGTGGATCCGTCCGTCTGTCCGTCACACTTCAGTTTCCGAACATTTTACCCGCCGCATGCTGAAGCCGGGGCTTTTAAACTTGGTACGCTGGTTCACAATGAGTGCTAGGATGTGTTTGTATGTGAGTGACCTTGACCTTCTTTTCAAGGTCACAGAGGTAACTTTACTTGTCACGCGAGAAAGCCCAGATCAGTTGAATGCCATGTACACTCACTTCGCATCGCTGGGGAACATTTCACCTCTCGTCGCTTATTTCACTGACAGTCGTTGACTGCGTGGTAGCTTGTCGCTCAGCGTTTCCTGCGTGAATGCGACTTAACCCAAACCATAGTGAATGCTAGCGAACTAGATTGCTAATGTAGCCAAATGGCATTCTTGCTAGTTAAGCATGGCATTTTTCTTTTTTAATATTTACATTGTACGTTAGCGAGGTTGAAGCTAGCAGTCTGCAGGACTAGCCAGGTTTCCCAACCCAACCAGAAGTGAATGCTAGCAAATTAGCTTGCTGATGTATCTGAACGGGATCGTTGCGCGCTCACTAGCTTCTGATTTTCTGTCGTGAGGTCCTTGTGCAACTGTGCTGTGTTTAGTTTATTTATTTGATAGTAAACAGATGCACTGGTGTAAAACGCTACGTGTAAGTTGTGGTACTTGCGTACTAGACTGTACTACTGGAGGAGTAGTGTGCGGTGCAGAGTGCATACTGGGCAAGTGTCCAGTGCACCACTACAGACTTTTAAGTAGACATAAGAAGAGTGTTTTTATCTAACGTTACCTTTAGTTATTGTTAAATAAGGCGTCAGGTTGCTTGGCAACCCGAATCCTTTAGCAGCCCGGTTGCCTCTCGTTTAGTTGTTTTAAGGAGTTCTGCTGATCACTCTTGGTCTCTGGCTCGTTGACGGTGGATCGAAATCTTCATCCAGTTTTCTGTAAGGCTGCTTCATGCCAAGGTTTTGTGCCACTGGTGAAGCAGGACGCTCGTCTCGCTGCCTCCTAGCGCAGCTTCGATCCGAAGGGGGGGTTGATGGGTGCAGAGTTTCACGTTCTTCACTTTGGGCTGTCTGGTTTCCTCCCAATTCCCACAAAAATCTGCTTATTGCTACCAGTGATGCAAATGAAAAAGACTCATGGGAAAATTTTTCATGGGTCTAAATAAAAACGGAGTCGACTCGTGAGTCAAGGAAATCGAATCAAATCATGAGTCGATTCAAGGAAAAGGAAAACGTTTGTGCGTGTTTGAATCCAAGTGTGTCCGTGTCTCATCATGCATGTAAGCCTCAATGAGACGTGTAAAGTGGCAAGACTTTGTTCTTTAGGCAAGGGGTGTGTGTGTGTGTGTGTGTGTGTGTGTGTGTGTGTGTGTGTGTTTGTGGGTTCCACTTCCACTAATTTAAACCCTAATGAGGAGGAAGTGGCGTTGGAGGCGGCGTGTATTTGGCCGCGTATGCAGATGTGTTGGGATCGGAGGTGAGAGTATACAGTAGCCTTTCATGGCGAGGCGCGTACACAGCCGCTCTGGATGCCCCTCTTCAGTCCGGGGCTCTTTTTAAATGGTAATTCCCGTGTTCCGCTTCTCTTAGTCTCTCTCTTTCTCTCTGTATCCGGTGGTGCTCATCCCCCATCTAAACAGCTAGCCGTTGTGTGAGGGCCAAGTGTGATAGCTGCTCATCGTGCCGTGCCTGTTCCTGTCTCCGTTATATCACAATCACATCATTGCAACTTCACGTCCACAGAAATTATGAGGAAATATAAAAAATGTGTGTGTTTAAAGGGCCGGTGTCTGAATCAGTGGCTTCCGTTCATAAAGCATTCCCGATTTCTCAAACTAATATCCTATTGTGGCAGGTACACGCTGTTTAGGATATTTTCCCGTATTGTGATTATTTGTAAGGGAGTAATTTAAAAGACTTTATGGTTTACCTTTGGTTTGTGTGTTAGCAGGATTACACCAGAACGATATGTGTGGCTTTTCATCTGGTGTCTACCAGAGGCGTGGCTTCGGACGAAAAAGAGCCCCCTTAGATTTTGAAGACGATCCGAATCAGATCCTGGATTTTTTTTTTAAGGATTCTTTATCATTGTGTGAAAGGATGATTTTTAATATTGTGGTTTATTTTGTGGCTTGCTGGACTTGGTGGAGGTTTGCGCTCTCTCGGTGCTCTGGTTTTGACTGGTTTTGCAAGGAGGAACAGTAAGAGTCCAGCTGACGGTACCTCATTACTCAGAACTAAAGTATTGCGGTGTTGATGACATGTTGGACAGGTGTTGCAGTGCTCAGGTAACGGGTGAAGATGTAAATCATTTCTGATGTGGTTCTGCGGTGATCTGGGAAACACCCGGGTAGTACAGCGTCGACAGGGTGCGCGTCTATCAACCTGGAGATCGCCAGTTCGAACTATTCGCGGACAGGAGCCCACGGGAGACGATTAGCAAAGCTCTCACGCGAGGAAGGGATAGCAGGCATGCGCTCGCTTCCCTGTCAGTCACAGCGATCACCAGACAATCATGGGTGTCTGTGAGCTCATTCGTGCACTGGGGTGGAGATCGCCTTCTCTCCAAGTGTGTCAGACCCAGGATTGGTGGGGTGTGTGTGTGTGGATAAATATATGAAGATATGCTGGGGTTGTGCTCCAAGGCGCGATGGTGCTACCGGTTTAACGTCGTGTCAGTCACACGCGTGTTGAGTCATTCATTAAGGATTAAGCTCCCAGTGTTGCATCGCCTCTGTTTTCCCTGCGGTGGTTCTCTCGGTATGGACGCGCCTGACCTGTTTTCATTTTAACGCTCCAGTCCTGTTTGTTAAGAACAAAATAAAAACAAAATCATAAAAGATATCGAAATCGAACTTCCAGAAGTCGGAAGTGCTAAGACATGCTCCGGCGATTCTTGTACTTTTTTTTTTTTTTTTTTTTTTTTTGTGTGTGTAGTCTGATTTAAGATCTTTATTTCCTCTTCCTCCTCAGGATCAGCTCTCCAGACAGCGGCCTGCACTCGTCCTCCGCCCCGGGGAGCACGGACCCGTTCAGCGAGGAGCCCGTCCACAAACTCTGGGACGAACTGGGCCAACTCGGCCTCCCACACGACATCAACGTACAGTCCTTATTCGACCCCACCGGTAAGAACTCGGCGCGGAACAAAGGAACCCCCCCCACGTGATGCAAGTGTGTAGTCCGGATGTTAGAAGCCTCGGGGTTGGTTCAGTTCGGCAGTTAATGCTGGGGATGATGGTGGAGGCGGGGAAACACTCAGACAAATAAAGTATCGTCGAAATGCAGCGTCGTTATCATGTTTTAATTAGAACATTTCCACCATCTTTTACAGTCTGTTACTGTGAGACGTCAACCCGTTCGCTTAATCCTGCTACAGTCGCGCGGAGGCTGGAGCCTATCTCAGCCGACTCGGGGCAAAGGCGGGGTACACCCCGAACAGCTCACCAGTCTATCCCAGGGCCGACAAACACAACTCACACTCACACCTAGGGGCAATTCGGAACATCCATTTAGCTTAATGTGCACGTCGTTGGACTGTGGGAGGAAACCGGAGTACCCAGGAGAAACCCACCCAAGTACAGCAGGGATGTTCAATCTCCACGCAGGAACACCCTGTTACTGAGCCTGGGACTTGAACCCAGGACCTTTTTGCTGTCAGCTCCAGAAATAAAAGAATAAAAAAAGGTTTTGATGGAGGTATAGTGATCACCAGTGTGTGAACAAATCCAGAATTATTATTATTTTTTTTTTGGAGGGGGCACTACCCAACTTGAATCCCTGAAATGGTTTGATTTTATGATGTCAAGGTCAGAGCAAGGTCACAAGTTTTCACGAGCTTTCCGTGTTAAACTGAACCTGCTTATATCTGAGCACTAAACGAAGTGACCTACACCCACTGATGCATTTAGGGACAGATCGGAAACCATGTTCACACTTTCAAACGACAACATGCTTTGACCTTGAGTGGCTTCAAAAGGTCAGAATCAAGGTCATAGCATTTTGAACGCTTATAACTTTGAAACATGTGCTGCTAGACATGCCGTTACTATGGATCACTTATACAAAACCATATATGGACATTCAAATGAGACAGTTACCTTTGACCTTGAGTGGCTTTGAAAGGTCAGAATCAAGGTCATAGGATTTTGAACGCTTATAACTTTGAAACGTGTGCTGCTAGACATGCCGTTACTATGGATCACTTATACAAAACCATATATGAATTTCCAAATGAGACAGTTACCTTTGACCTTGAGTGACCTTGAGAGGTCAAACCCAAGCAATCTCATTAAACCTTAATGAGTGGGGTTTTTTTTGGTAATTTACTACAGAACATATTGTAAGACAAACACATGGGTACTTGGAGCTTGTACCGCTACAGGGCCTATTTAGTGCATGTCCCAGGCTGGGCAGTGGAGGTACGTTACACTCAAAGTGCTGCTCTAGTTTAAAAGAAGAGAGAAGCCAGACGTCACCGGAGAAGAGTTGCAGGACACCCTGAAAGCAGCAGCAGTTACACAAAAAACAATAACCAACAACCTGCTCTGCAGTCATTTTTTTATTACAGTCAATATTTATTTATTTCTTTGTTTGTTTATATCAACTAAACAAATAAAATACAAGATACTGGATGCATAGAATACAATAAAACCCCTAAGTTTTATTTAGCGAATCCCTCGCAGTAGGTTTAAAGGAGCTGTGTGGCGTTTTGACGAGAAGCCGGATCAGTACTTTAATGGGTCTGAAAATGGTTATAGTCTTTAAATAGTGTTTAGCTTTTTAAAACGATCACGTAGGACATCAGCGGTTCCTTCCTGCAACATCAGTCCATTCCCCTTATGATAGTGACTCTAGGCATGCCCTGAGACATGCTGCCTTTCTGATTGGCTGTTCCAGCCTGGCAGTGACGAGAATTCGTTGGATTGGCTGGGCTGCGTCACTGACCCCGTGCATCATAACCCATGATCAGCCACTGCTGAGCTGCACAAAACCGCGGAAAGCCATTTTGGATTCACCGTCACGCTCATCCATGGCAGCGTTCTCGTCCTCAGAGTTACTAGAATGTGACGTCTCACCGTCTCCACAAGAGACTCCTCCCCCTCTGGATCAAATAATTTACACCCATTTCCTCCAAATTGCTGCCGTACTTGCTTCTTGGACACGTTTTTTTAAAAATCACCTTTAAATGTCTCTCACTAAATAGATCTGCCTGTTTACTCGCGCTGGACATCCCCGCGTGCACGTTCACGTCACTTTCAGGGGAAAAAACGCCGGCTATCCATCGGTTCAGACTTCGCTAGTAATCCACGGGATAAAATTACCCAGTTTTGTGTTTTTTATGGTGATTTTTGGTAAACGTATTACATACACACTAATAATTATACTGTAAGGATGGTCAGTACCGCTACCCTTTAAAAGAGATGCAGTGTCCTGGTTTATAAGGCAATTTTAAGGAACAAACGCACCTAATGATGTTCCTAATAATGACTCACACAGCTGAACAGCTTACATGCTGTGTGTGTGTGTGTGTGTGTGTGTGTTGCATTCTAGGGCAGTGTTGTGCTCACCTGCGGTGTGCGGCATGGTCAGAAGGTGTGTGGCGTGGCGAAGGAGGCCAGGCTCAGCTCTACGTGGACAAAGCCATTGACTCAGGGAGCACAGAGGTAAGCACGCATGCTGTGTAACTTTTACTCTTCCTGTTGTGCGTGTGCGCGCATGCTTTCGATTGACATGTAAATGTGCGAGTTGTTAATGATTTAGATTTTTTTAAGGCAGTAAAAGTCTCATTTTGGGCATTTTGGGCTTGGGGTGTTCTCTTATTTGGCTTTAAGGACATTCTAGAAGGTTTTGTTAATGATCTGTGCTCCTGATGCTGTATGTTTCCATATGGCTGTAAAAGTGAGTGCAGATCGGTTGTAGGCTCCTTCGTAAGCGCTATAAATGTAGGCGAGGCTAAAACCGGCTCTGATGTGATCACGGACGATGAACTCTACGCTTTCCAGCAGGACGCTGTGGACTGTGAAGAAGTTAAATGGCACCTGATGTAGAGCGGATAACGCGCCGCTTGGTCGTGCCGTGACCTGGTTTCCTGCTCGGGAGGCGTTTAAGATATTTATACATTTTTATGTTAAAGCAATGGAGCGAGATTGATGTTTTCTGTAACGTGTACGACGTCGTGTGTCCTTCAAATCTCTGGACGTGGTTTTTAGGTCATGTTATAACACAGTGGTGTGTTTTAAATTATACAGGACTTTGTTCTGCGTAACGCATGGACAGGCCACGCCCTGTTAGTGCGGGATTAGAGAGGCCTTTTCCCTCCTGAGGAAAGGCTTAATGAGCAGGATTTTAAAAACTTGCTATTTTGCTAATCCCGCCTCCGCACGATACCAACCCGTCGCTCATAGTTTACACGGCGGAGACAGGCCAGTGTAATTAAGGATGTGGAGCGAATCGTGAACGAGCATATTATGGTTGGTGCGAGAGTGGGCAGAGGGCACACGCAGGTCTCCTGCTCTTTAAAATATTCTCCAATTAGGAGGGGATCAGTTCGGCGCTGCTGTTGTGCTCTCGCGTGTGAAGCCGAGGCTAATTACCACGACGTGATGTGGCAGACACGCACACAGGTGAAGTGTGTGTCTGTCTTCGGGAGGGTTTGGGGCTGGGAGGGGACACATGGGTGCATTAGGGGTAATTAATTGTTTTTGTTCACCTCTGGGACCTGATAACATCCTACAGAGACAGAGAGAGAGACGCGCACAGAGAGCGAGAGACACAGAGAGAGACACAGACAGAGAGAAAGACAAAGAGCGATAGAGAGAGTGATAGACACAGAAAGAGAGTGAGAGACACAGATACAGAAAGAGGGAGACAAAGAGCGATAGACAGAGAAAGACAGAGAGACAGGAACACAAAGAGAGACAGAGCGAGTGAGAGCATTTAAAAGCTGTGTGTGTGTGTGTGTGTGTGTGTGGATGGGTCTGTGTGTGTGTGGATGGGTCTGTGTGTGTGGATGGGTCTGTGTGTGTGTGTGTGTGTGTGTGTGTGTGTGTGTGTGTGGATGGGTCTGTGTGTGTGTGTGTGGATGGGTCTGTGTGTGTGTGTGTGTGTG
>JAOUQZ010000044.1:5942058-5959532 GCA_028564935.1 Neosilurus hyrtlii
TACTGTGCATGTTTTTGGACTGTGGGAGGTAACCGGAGTACCCGGAGGAAACCCACGCAAGCACAGGGAGAACATGCCAACTCCGCTAAATCTATATGACCTTGAAAAACATTTAAATTTCTTCGTATTTTTGGGACGGCAAAATTTATTTATTCATTTGTTTGTTTGTTTTTACCATTTTTGGGATTTTCGAATCAGTGACCGTCACAAACCACAAGTTTTTGTCCTACATTTTTATTTAAGTGTTATTCCGAGATAGTGAGCCAATCAGATTGCGTTGTTCCCATGTAGTGTATATACTGTAGTGGTATGAATTAGAATTCTCTGATTCTTAATAATAGGCGGTATATCATTTGACTTAAATTTATTATTTATGAAAGAGGGGATAAAAACCAGGACGCCTTCAATCTTTTCTTATAAACACTATTCATTAGTTACTTTAGAAGACACCAGTGACGTGTATTTGAAACCAAGTGTCCCACCATCACCATGGTTGGGATGTTGCCCATGTAGTCCCACCCATGTAGTATTGCCCTCCCTGTCGCATACGACCTCCACCTACCAGGGAAGGGCAGACGTATGCACGTCCCCTCCTCCAGGACTGCGCTTTTTTACCAACTGTTGCGCGCGCGTATTTGGGGCGGGGAAGCGATATCCGCCACTTGTACGAATGATTGGCTGGTGACTGTGGCGAGTGACTTGGAGACGAGGGTGTACCATCCCTCTCTCTCGGTCACAGATTCGATCCTGCCATCGCCGGGTTGATAGTCGCACGCCGTGCACCACACGCGATACCACTACCGCAGGTATGTTGCCTTGAGATACACGTGCATAGATATAGATATGACGCCTTGTATTGAAAACAGGTACTTACGATCATATGAAATGATGGATAGCCTCGGTTGCTCTGGATGCACCGGGAAGGGCTGGATCTGATAATGACTATAAAAGTACAGGCAGTGAAATCACCCTGAGACGAACCTCCCAGGCTTGAAAGGGTTAACGGCACAAGCTAAAGTGTGTTGGATCTTTTTTCTGGTTCTGGAGGGGATGCGTTGGAGAAGTTCGGTGAGAGAGAGCGAGAGGAAGAGAGAGAGGGATTTGTTTTTCCAGGCCGTGGAGGATAACGCGTGCACCAATGAGAGTGTGCGGGAGTGAGAGCGACGGCCTCTGATTGGTTTCTATTTTCAGTCTCAACTCTCTGAGGTTTTCCTGTGAGTTCGCTGAGTGAAATGCTCTTGGGGGGGTTCCCTTGCACGCTCTCTTGCACGCTGTCTCTCTCTGTCTCTCCCTCTCCCCACAGCTGTAAATATCACATGACCTTCCCATTTGCGTCTGGTTAAAAACTCTTTTTCCTGGCATGGACGTGTGCACACACCCACCACCCCCCCAATCCCGGTCTCTAGCCGTCCTCTCGAATCCTTCACGGCTCCTCCGAGTTCTGTTAGTGTAGCATGACGCTCTCCCGTCCGCGTGCACCTCCTCCGAAAACGAAGTTGATCACCTGGTTCGGATTCGCAGCTGCCAAAGAGCCGTTTCTCACGCGGTGCGTTTAATGAGTCGTTTGTTTGGCTTTTAAAGCAGCGAATGCCATCCCCGTCAGCCGGAGAGCGCCGTCTGAGGCTCGTAATGAAGCCGTCACGTGGAGTCTGCAGATGGCGGCCCCTGGGTAGAAACGCTAATTCAATTAGAAGAACAGCAAAGCGCTTCCGCGTGTCATTATTAGCACGCGTGATTTATTAGCGAGTCCCTCGGTTGATGATGGGGTGGAGGTGGTGGTGGTGGTGGTGTTGTGTGATGAACTTTTCGTCGTGGTTTGGTTTAGGAACCCCGGAGAGGACAGTAAGATGCTGGTGTGTGACATGTGTGATAAAGGGTATCACACGTTCTGTCTGGAGCCCGTGATGGACTCCGTCCCCACCAGCAGCTGGAGGTGTAAGGTAAGAGAGTGTGACAAACACACACACACACACACACACACACACACACACACACACACAGAACCCCCTCCCCCCACATTAATGCTCTCACACACACTCAGCGGGTTTGTATTCTTGGTGTTTTAAATGTTATAATAATCTGAATGAAGGATTTTTGCAGGGGTTCCAGGTGAAGTTGTGATTTTTTTTTTTTTTTTGTTTTTGTTTTTCTGTCAGATTAAAACAACAAACTTTATATTTATACCAGATATTTATTTGTTTGTTTGTTTATTTATTGCGCTGTCACAATTTCACCCACTCTTCCATACTTTCACTCTCACACTTTCACGCTCACATTCTCACTCACACTTTTGCTCTCACTCTCTCACTTAGATTTTCACTTTCATATATACTTGCTGTCACACTCAGTTTCACACTCCTCTCTCGTTTACTCTCACTCTTCTCTATTTCTCTTTTTCTCCCTCTATTTCTTTCTTCCTCTCAGCCTCTGTCTCTTTCTTTCTCTTTTCCTTTCTTCATCTTGCTCTTCCTCTCTTTTATTCTCACTCTTCCTCTCACTGGTCGTTTCTTCCCCTTCTCTCTCTCTCTCTCTCCCTCCCCCCTCTCTGTTTCGTTCTTCCTTAATCTCTCTTTCTCTCCCCCTCTTTGTCTCTCTTTCTTTCTCTTTTTCTTTCTTCATCTTGCTCTTCCTCTCTGTCTTCCACTTCCTCTCTTTTTCTCTTTTTCTTCCTCATTCTTCCACTCCCTAACACCCCCTACCTCTGCACTCTCTGTTTTTAGCCGTTAGCAGAAAATAGCGTCTGTGCTTTTAGTGGTGTTTTGCAGCCCTCTGGCACGACTAGACGAGAAGAAAAGAGAAAGGGAGGGACGGAGGGTTGAAGCTGCTGTGAGCACCTTCAATGTTATTTACCGCACCAGGAATCATCCAAACGCAGGAATATCGGAATTCTGGATACATTTCCACATTTGTTTTTCGTGACGGGACTCTTTTACATGAAGTACGGAACCACACGTCCCTGGTTATGACGTGTCGTGATGTGTACAGGAAGTGATGTAAAGGAATCTTCCGTGTGCTCCGTTGGGAATGTTGTCCTGACCTCCTGACCCTTTATGGACAGACGCTGCTAATCACCCGGGCAGGCTGAGAAGAGATGTTGATAATGTTGGCGCCCTCATTATGCACAGATCAAAGTCTCTCAGTGCGTTTGCGCGCACGCTCGTGTGCGTAACAGGAAGTCTTAACGGCTACAGGAAATGGGAATGAGGGACGAACTCGGGTTGTGTTGATTCCAGGCTGTGATTAGCAGCTGTCAGACCACCCCCCCTCCCCTTTTTGCTATAAGGAACAAACACCCCACCGCGCCCCTCCACCACACACATTCCAGTCACAGAACACACCTGCCACGCCCTGCTAGACTGAATTAAGTTATATTTGCTGTTCGCCAGCAAACCAAACATTTTATTTTTTCCTTTTGTTTGTTTTTTTGTTATAAGCATTCTGTCTTCCTCTTCAGAGTTTCTGTGATGTAAGAGCTGAAGTGTTACATCATCACAGAGACTTCACTCGTACACACAGTGAACCGGATCACAGCTGTGAAGGGATTTTCCTCCGAATCCTTTATGAAGTTTACTGTCCAAACAGAGAAGCTTTAAATCTGTTTGTACACGGCACAGAGACGCGCGGCTCAAAGGCTCACAGGTTTGATTACCATGAGCATTACCACATGGCCGCTACGGGGCCTGCATACACTGTGCTAGGGGTCTACCTACACCTCCTACACCTCCTTCGCACATTACATGTGCGCCCACGCCTCCGTTGCAGGTGCGCCCACGCCTCCGTTGCAGGTGCGCCCACGCCTCCGTTGCAGGTGCGCCCACGCCTCCGTTGCAGGTGCGCCCACGCCTCCGTTGCAGGTGCCCCCCCTTCTCCATTACATATGCGCCTGGTCCTTTGTTGCAGGTGCCCTCCCTCCTCCGTCACAGCTGCGCCCTCTCCTCCGTCACATGTGCGCCTGGTCCTCTGTTGCAGGTGCACCCACACCTCCGTTACAGGTGCACCCACCCCTCAAGCCTTGCTTTAATTATCTTGAAGGGGCCATTTTGAAACTGTAATGAAATTTGCAGCAGAGTGATCACATGTGGAGCTGCATGATAAGCATGATGATGATGATGATGATGATGATGATGATGGTTTCGAAGATCTTCAGAGATGTAATTACAGCGTAATTGAATAAAGATTGATTTTGATGTTTGCTGTAAACCCAGACGAGTCTGTGTTTATGGAGTGCGGGCCCAGGAGAGTGGTGGTGTTTGTGTGGGTGGGGATGGGGGGGGGGGTATACTTGATACACAATTACACAACACTGTTTAAAAAAAAAATTACACAGTCTTACAGCTATTGTTTATTTGCATTTAGAGGTCACATTATATTGATTATTCAGTGTGTGTGTGTGTGTGTGTGTGTGTGTGTGTGTGTGTGTGTGTTTACAGAACTGTCGGACGTGTGCGCAGTGTGGTGCCCGAGCCCCGGGTCAGTGGACATCCAGCAGTCTGTGTGACTGTTGCCAACAGCTCCAACATCCTGCACCCATGTGTCACGTTTGTGGGCGGGGCCATGATTCAGACACTCCCAAGGACACACTCGTATGCATCACCTGCAAAAGGTAAGAATTATGGGAAATGTTTTTACTCTATTAATTTAATTAATTGGTTGTTTGTTTATTTGCTTATTTCTTTATTTATTTATCCACCCATTTATTTATTGATTGATTGATTGCTGTGCTCAGCATATAAGGTGGTGTTTGAAGGTCGTATAATGAAGCTGTTATATATACAAAAAAGCTTACTAGAATGTTCCAGGCCATGGTGACCTCACGAGTCACCAGGTCACATGACATTGCTTTGTCAGCTCTGGGGTCTTTCTTGTATGCGTTTTTGTGACTGGCAGGTGTGCATTTGTGATTCTCGGTGAAGACCCTTGAAATGCTTTAGCTAAACGATTGCAGTGGAACAATGAGGCCGGTTTTGAGTGGCTTCAACTGCAGGACGAGGTCGTCCTCCCTGTCTTCACGCATGAATGGCATCAATAGTAATAAACGTTTGGTTTAAAATACAAACATTCATCAGAGAAAGCTGAACAGGAAGCTATACTGGAAGCACTTCTAACAGGAAAGTACCTGTCACTGTGTACCAGCTTGCTAGCTGACGTGCTATGAAGTGGGTGTCCCTTCGTTATATATATATACGCGTGTGTGTGTGTGTGTGTGTGTGTGTGTGTGTATCTATCATCATTAGCTCTTATTGCTGAGATTAAGCATTGCTCTCATGTGGTTTTACGATCTTGTGTGCCCTCACACCAGGCTCTTTAGACGTGATGTGCGTGTAATTGGTTCAGTAATTGGATATTGATAATCAGGTTTGGACGGCTCAGCGGAGGGGCGATGTAATCAGATCCCCAGGGGCGATTGGGGGGGGCCGTGCATTAGGTTTGGAGTAGGGAAGGGGATCTCCATGACGACCTCTTACCCTGCCTCATGCTTGTGTGAGTTAGGCAGCTTTTCGCTGATTGTGATTGACGCGGTGGGGTCAGAGGTCATCTAATTTGCATTGGTTGGGGGGGATTTGGGTTGCAGTGAATTGCAGTGGGTAACAGCGTGTGGATGGGATTTCATTCACTAGGAAAAGTCCTCATCATGAGTGACAAGCGATGAGAGCAGAGTATTTCTCCGTTAGCGCTGTGTTGCTACTGCGTGCTTATATACTGATTTATTTTGCATCCAGGTGTGAAATAATGCATGAATATAATTACTGGGGTTTTCTTTGTAGTTTTATTACTGGGTGGTTGTTGTACTCTAGCTGATATTAGCTCCCAGCGTCACCGACACTGAGCAGATGGGGAGCTACAGACATGGGTTCTGTCCATCTGTCCAACTTGTTACTGCAATAACTTTGAAAGGAATTGACACAGGGTCATCAACTTTGGTGTATGGGACCCCATTCGGGGTGAATTGGGTGGGGTTGTATATGGGTCATCTTGACCTTGATTCAAGGTCACAGCAGCCAAGTTAGTGAATTGTTTTACTTTGGGGTTATTTATAATATATAATAATATTTGGTATGATTATACATAATAAGGTTTTTGACAAATTTAAAAATTTTTGATAAATATTATCAAATGGACCTGCCGGAGGTAGTGTCTGGACCCCAGTGGTCTGTTTAAAAAAATAAATAAATAAAAAATTCTTGTATTTATTGATTTGTGGCTGTCAGAAGAAGTTTACACATTTAAGCATAAAACCAGTAAATAGTCTCAGGTTCCTTAATTTTCCAAAAAAAAGCTGTGTGTGTTTTATATATATGTTTTTATTTACATTTAATAAAAAAAATTATTCATTTATATATTATATATTGTATATATTGTTCATTTATTTATAATTCAAAGACATTCCAGTGTAGGTTTAAGCTGCTATCTTAAGCTAATATGTGGGTAAAGGTGAAGCGGCGGGTGGGTGAGGGTGTGTTTTGCCGACACCCTGTTGATGTCGTCACCTTGTTGCTCCTCTTCGGCAGGTTCACAGAACAAGTATTTGCATTTCGGTTGTGTAAATCAGCTTACGATTTGCGTGAAGAGGGAAGGGGAGGGGGGCTTTGGAGCAGTGTAACATGGGGTGAGGGGGAAAAACTCTGAGTGTGTGTGTGTGTGTGTGTGTGTGTGTGTGTGTGTGTGTGTGTGTGTGTGTGTGTGTGTGTAGGCCTAAGGTTTCCCATAAGCAAGATGTGCAGGAGAGAAGGTCCAGCTGTAGGCTATCCCTCAAATCTATCCCAGAAAGCTCTCACTCCAGGCTATAAAGTGTGTGTGTGTGTGTGTGGAGTGGAATTGGGATACGGTCAGTCAGAGCTGATAGTGTGTGTGTGTGTGTGTTTTCTCTGTCCGTGTCTCTCAGGTGTGTTCACGCGGAGTGCGTGCAGCAGGACGCCTCAGAGCCCACATCGCAGGTACAAGACGGATACACGTGCAGCGTGTGTAGGCAGGCGGACCAGGAAAGCACCGAGCGCGCTTACATCCACCGTGTCCAGGATGCCGTGCTGGCCGATCCCGAGGCAGCGCTGGGTGAGTTCCGTACCGTCCTTCACCTGGCGGCCATGCTGCTCACTCAGGGTACCGCCGCTCCTGTACCGGATCTCAGCTTCAGGAGCTGGGGAAGAGTTCCGCAAGTGACAAGTTAAAGTTTGGAAGATTGATTTGTTGTACTTTTTGAATGAAAAAAATCACTTTAGTCACCATTTTAGTCAAAATAATGTATAATATAATAATCCCCCAGTCACTGCGGTGTGAAATCAGTGATTTGATGATGTAATACGTGGATATTGTGTGTCATGTGTTACTGTAATACAGTATTTCCTCCTTGTCTCTGTCCACACTAACACGTACACCCATCGATTGCTTCCTTGTTACATCATTTATTTCTCTAGATGTAAAAACAGTCAGTTTTTATTAGCACTTTTTGATGGGCTGTTGCTTTGTGTCTATCTGGAAAATCCAATTTTCTTTGTTGCGTCTAAATCATCAAAAATATTTTATTAGTTTGTCCCGTGTTTAAGTCCCGGGCTCGGGTGATTCTGTGTGGAGTTTCCATTCTCCCCTTTCGTGCGTGAGTTTCCTCTGGGCAATCCGGTTTCTTCCCACAGTCCAATGCACAATGACATGCACGTTAGGCTAATGGGCCGTTCCCCTGACCGCATTGCAGCTACTGCTCCTCCTCTCTGGTGTGGTGTTTAGGGCATGTAAGACCAATATGAGACCCCGGGCAGGATATTCTGCAATAATATACTGTAAACATTTAACACTTTTAATCTGAGATGGGCGCCAGCCTCCCCGCGACCCTAATTAGGATTAAGCGGTTCAGAAAATGACATGACTTTTAATCAATAACAGACCACTGAAAATGTTAGAATTGATGAAATGTCTTATCACAGATTTAAAATGCAGTATAAAGTAAATATTTTATTTAAAATGATCATCGATATCACAGAAAAGTGTATTGTGATATAATTATCACGATGATATTTGATGGTAGCGCGTCGCCCAGCCGTGCTGTCGAGCTAAAGATGGTGATTAAACTGTAGACGTAACGTCTGATCAGCGGCTGTTTGCAATGAAAATGTCACGCGTGGTTGTTTTTTCTGTAGTCAGAGAAGCACTGAGCTATGAGAAATCCCGAACAGCTCTGTTTAACGGCGCTAATTTAAAACCCGCGGCTCCTCGGGAGACACGTTTCAGCTGTATTTAATGAATCAGGATTAAGAGATTTGAACTGTCTTTATGGATTTAGTAGCCGTGGGCTGGGAGATGGTTCTGAACGAGCCGGTTAAGGTGCTGGGTATTGCGGCGGTGATATATAGCCCTGAGAGAGCGGCGTTCAGCGGTTCGGTAGGACAGACACGTCTTCGTGCTCCAGTCTCCGGGATTGAGACTGACAGAGATGTAATGCGTTGGCCTCTTCGCTGTCACCGCTGTAATTACAGTGTCTTTGTCACTTCAGCTCTGTGTGTGTGTGTGTGTGTGTGTGTGTGTGTGTGTGTGTGTGTGTGTGTGTGTGTGTGTGTGAGTGAGAGAGAGAGCAGGTAGACTTTGAGAAAGACACTTTTTCACTTTTTCCACGCAGATCGCGCCGCCGATGTTGTTAAGGGTCACGTGATCATACCGACGAGTCATTTGTTTTTTTTAACTGTCTCGTGAACTAGCGTTGTGTGTGTTTTGAGTATATCATAAATATTATAGATTTGCATTTGATTTCCCTGCGCATCACCGTACAGCTTCACACCGTCGGTTCTCGGGCGTCACTGTCCGGGGGAGGGACCAGAGATTCAAATCCACACATCCAATTAAAAGTAACTGTTCAGACGAATCACAGGGTATTATTAAAAAAAAGGAGGTCATTAAAGGGGCCATGTCATGATTTTTACCCAAATTCAGTCAGCCTGCGGGCGTGTAAGAACGCCACGAGCGTCCAAAATACTCGCCTGTGTTTAAATATTCCGTCAACTTGCAGATCAAAAGCAGTTTAAAGCATTTGGGGCCAAAAGGATTCCAATAAGGACTTGTCGGAACCTTGTTGCGCTGAACAGGTTTCACAAATTGAAATCCTCTGGCAAATTCCGAACAAATTTGTGGCACGAACCAAGTCCTGTTTAATATTCCTTTATAAACTGAATTTAATCTATAGAAATGATAACCCCCCCTTTAACAACCTCATTATTGTTATTTAGGATTGAAGCATCTACCACACTGCCCCTTTAACCATAACGCACTGATCGACGATATGGTGGAGCCGCTGTATCTACTAACATGGTAACCATGGTTACCGTTATCTGTGGTTTATGAGGCCTTAATGTTATACAGGAAATGCCAGAATTCTTTTTATATCTGAGAGAGACAGAGAGAGAGACACACACATACAGAGAGAGAGTGAGAGAAAGACAGAGACATGCAGAGAGAAAGAGACAGAAAGGCATACACACGCTCACAGAGAGAGACACACACACACAGAGACACATAAACAGACCGATAGAGAGAGACAGACAGAGCAAGGGGGGAGACACAGAGAGGGACACTGAGAGAAAAAGAAGCACACAGAAAGACAGTGAGAGAGAGAGACGTAAAGAGACAGAGAGAGAAAGGGAATCACACACATCTACAGAAAGACAGTGAGAGAGAGAGAGAGACATAAAGAGACAGAGAGAGAAAGAGAATCACACACATACAGAAAGACAGTGAGAGAGAGACATAAAGAGACAGAGAGAAAGAGAGACACACACATCTACAGAAAGACAGTGAGAGAGAGACAGAGACAGAGAGAAAGAGAAACACAGACCTACAGAAAGACAGTGAGAGAGTGACAAAGAGACAGAGAGAGAAAGGGAATCACATACATCTACAGAAAGACAGTGAGAGAGAGACACAGACCTACAGAAAGACAGTGAGAGAGAGACATAAAGAGACAGAGAGAGAAAGGGAATCACACACATACAGAAAGACAGTGAGAGAGAGCGAGAGACATAGACAGAGAAAGAAAGAGAATCACACATACAGAAAGACAGTGAGAGAGAGAGCGAGAGACATAAAGAGACGGAGAGAAAGGAAATCACACACATCTACAGAAAGACAGTGAGAGAGAGAGAGAGAGCGAGAGATATAAAGAGACAGAGAGAGAAAGGGAATCACACACATCTACAGAAAGACAGTGAGAGAGAGACACCGAGACAGAGAGAAAGAGAAACACAGACCTACAGAAAGACCGTGAGAGAGACACACATACAGAAAGAAAGTGAAAGAGAAAGGCACACATGGAGAGAGAGAGAAAGAGAATCACAGAAACTACAGAAAGACTGTGAGAGAGAGAGAGATGGAGAAGGGGGGACAGGCAACAGAAGAGAGAAACAGAGATCATGTTCACATAACATTATAGTTAATTACAGAGCTCATTTAAATTCTTGGTTCTGATTGGTCAGTCAGTCTGTTATTTATTTTATCTTATACTCCGTTGTCAGGTATAACAGTGTTGCTATGGAGCGCGTGATCAGTGGAAGTGAAAGTCCTTTTTCGGGAAAGTCCCGAGTCACGGTGAAGCCCTTGTGTTTCATTCGGCAGCTGGAAGTTTTTATTCTGTAGCCGTGAGGGTTTTGTTTATATGAGTCTTTACTGGAGGTTCAAAAGAGGTGAGAAGTTTTAGCATACAAACTGTAAAAAAAAAAAAAAATAAGGCTAAATGTTGAGCGGGTTGGATGTTAAACATGGACGTAAGGAGTCTCCAGTTTCAGATCTTTAAAAGAGACGAGGTGAAACTATTACACTTCCAACTAGCTACACCCCCCCCCCCCCCCCCCCCCCCCCCCCCCCCCCCCCCCCCCCCCCCCCCCCAGCCTCCCATCACATACTACCACCAACCAGGGAGGGGTGTAAGTGTGCACGTGCCCCCTCCGTGACATGCGATGCTGCCACCCGCCTCTTTACGTACTGCTGCGCATGCGCGTTTGGAGGCGGCCTTAACAACTCGGAGGGAAAGTGCTATCCGCCCCTTTTGTATGAATGAGCTCACAGACACCCATGGACTGGTGACAGGGGAGCGTATGTCATTACTTCTTCCTGTTTGGCCATTTAGCTCCCATGGACTCCCGGATGGCTGCGGCACCAACCTGGATTCAAATTTTCAATCTCCAGGTTGATAGTCATCGCGTTATCGATGCGCCACTCGGGAATGTCATTTTTATAATGATGTCGTGGGAAAGTGGTGAAGTGTGACGGAGGTCTCTGTTTGAATGGAATAATCTTTAAAAAGATGACAGGATGATCATCGGTTCTGGTTTCATGGACTTTTCCCAATCGGTAAATGTAACTCTAAATGGATAAATTTTGGCGTCTCATTCTTTAATGAAATTCTTTGGAAATTTCGAGGGGGTGTAAGAGGAATAAAGCTCTTTGCTCTGTTCAGCCGACTTCCTGGAGGTAACAGTAACGTTGCCTCATCAGGCTGTTGATTATTTTCCTTTCATGTCGTTGGGAAACTCGCTGTGCTTTATTCCATATTAATCGCATCCTGAATTGCTTCCCACCCAAATCTCGGTGAAGCCAGACGGCTCGTGCTAACGCAGTGGAGATGGGAGCGCTCTCGAGACTTCGCAAAAAGGAAAAAAAAAATGCCTGGCTGCATTACCACCTCCCCGTATTCCCATCACCACCTGGTGACCTATCCTTCAGCCCCGGTACGCTAAAAGCCATCCTATTTTCTGTCGCGCAGCCGTCATTACCAGGTCTAATGAAAACGCAGCCTTCCTCCGGGCCGATGGCAGTGAGATGAATTGTGGTGTGGAGCCTCGGAGATTTCTCCCCTGTGTGAATGTGTTTGTGTGTGCAGAGCCCAGAGATGGTGGGTGGGTTTTGGTGTGAGTGGGCGCAGAGCCGTGAGGCGTCTTTGTGAGCCGGATGGAAGGAAACAGCACATTCGTTCTCCCTCTTGTTGCTTTCTGCGCAGGCGCCATCGAGAGGTAGAGGAGCCACGAATTAAGACTTGTGTTAGTCAATGACTCGCTTTCTACCCCCTCAGTATAATCAATGCACTCAGGCTGGTAAAAGGACACTAAGACTTTTTGACCCCTTTGGCTTTCTGTCCATCTGTGTTGGGACATCATGGGAGACAGAGGGACATGGGGTGGTTCTCAAAACCCTTAAACTGCACTCTCGTTTTCTTTACTCGCGTCTCATCATGATGCGAGCAGCGTACAGTCGGAGGAATGTGTTTTAGGAGAAATGAGACGTCGATTCCTCCGGAGCGTCAGCACCACAGCTGATGACGGCGGTACATCTGACCGACTGCATAAAAGCATCATACTAGAGGCGGGTCATTCATATAGTACGCATCTATACAGCGGCTCTTCCAGGAAGGCTGCTCTCGTGTATCATTGCTTCTCTCTCCTTGAGAATAAGAGAACTGGGACGGCCGGCAAAGATGGCAGAGCAGAATCACCTCCTGTTTAAGCGAGGAGCAAGGGGCAAGGAAACGGCAGATAAGGGTGTTGAGAAGCACCCATGCAGTCCAGGTAGCAAGTGTACAGGTAAGTGGTCGGTCCCTTCCACGCTGCAGTGAAAGAGGAATAAAACCGTTCTGTTTAAGGAGGCTCGTGAGTGTGTTACCAGTATCTCCACTTCATCTCAGCCCAGTGTCGATGGTTATTTATTCAAATATTTCCAAAATATTTCATTCCCTTGGGATTCCGTTACCATACCAGTCCCCCTCCCCCACCCACACACACTTTAAAGCAGCACCTTTTGATGGCTTTGGCTGTAAGTTGAAGCTGAAGCTGGGCTTCATGTCTCCCCTGTGGATACCTGATCCGTCGTGAGGAAATTCCTGGCGGTGTCGAGCTACACGCCAGGTCACCTGTTCACATCTGAAGTCATCACTACATCATCCTGACACAGCTGAGAAGAAGCACACGCATGATTAGAAGGTTCTTGCCTCGGTGCATTATGGTAATATGCCGCCGTGTTGCTGTCGTGAGGTGAAAGGTCGAATCGCAGAACCTCCCCCTGAGCAATTGCCCTTAACCTTGTCCTGCTCCACCTGTCCGTCTCTGGTCCTTAGTGCCAGCGGATCTATCTGATGATTTTACTTTTTTCTGTCTTGATGAAGACCAGCTGAAGCATCGTGCTGCTCGTGCACTCGATCCGTCGTCGATGTAAGGCTGGGCCGTCTCTGAGCCGCGCTCTAGGACCCTGTGGGAAACAAGTAAGCGAGCGAACTCGGCTTCATGGCTGATTTGCTAAATGGTGCCGTGTCACCATCACTCTCTGGCGGGAGCTAACGGCAGCTTGAACACCTCGCCGTCTCTGTGGAGGAGAGCTGAGGGTTCCTGCAGGCGTCACTCGACACTCATTAGCTCTCTCACGGTGGTGTTCTCCCTTGCTCACCGCTCGCCGTGGACCAACATCAGAATTATTTACACTAGTTCTGAAATTGTGTTTTATCTTGAAGGAGGTTAGATCAGATTTGTAAAGGTATAACCCCCCCCCCCTCTGTGTGTCTCTCTGTCTCTCTCTCTCTGTGTCTCTGTCTCTCTCTGTCTGTGTGTCTCTCTGTCTCTCTCTCTCTGTGTCTGTCTCTCTGTCTTTCTGTCTGTGTCTGTCTGTCTCTCTCTCTTTCTCTCTCTTTCTCTCTCTCTGTGTGTCTCTGTCTCTCTCTGTCTGTGTGTCTCTCTGTCTCTCTCTGTCTTTCTGTCTGTGTCTGTCTCTCTCTGTCTCTCTCTCTCTTTCTCTCTCTCTATGTCTGTCTCTCTCTCTCTTTGTGTATCTGTCTCTCTTGTCTCTCTCTCTTGTCTCTCTCTCTCTCTCTCTCTCTTTCTCTCTCTCTCTCTTTCTCTCTCTCTGTGTCTGTCTCTCTGTGTGTGTGTGTGTGTGTGTGTGTGTGTCTCTGTGTCTCTCTGTCTGTGTCTCTCTCTCTGTGTCTGTCTCTCTCTCTCTCTTTGTGTATCTGTCTCTCTGTGTCTCTCTCTTGTCTCTCTCTCTCTCTCCCTCTCTCTCTGTGTTTCAGTTTAATAATCTTTATCAGGACGGTATACATGTACAGTTTTGCCAAAGCGTTTCAAGAAACATATATGAACATCTCTCCCTCTCTCTCTCCCCTCCTCTCTCTGTCTGTCTGT
Organism: Neosilurus hyrtlii; assembly: GCA_028564935.1. Taxonomy (NCBI): domain Eukaryota; kingdom Metazoa; phylum Chordata; class Actinopteri; order Siluriformes; family Plotosidae; genus Neosilurus; species Neosilurus hyrtlii. The sequence continues at coordinate 5,956,197 of JAOUQZ010000044.1, forward strand.
CTGTCTCCCTCTCTCCCTCTCCCCCTCCTTCTCTCTGTTCCCCCCTCCCCCCACTCATATTTTTAAGAGGGTTAACCAGTGTAATGCAGGATTTGAAATTTGCAAAGAAAAAAGTTTACATTTTGCAAAAACTGGTTCACGCTCAGTTGCGGTGGACTCAAGAAATTTTTAAAGCAGTATTTTGTAAAAATATCCATCTCAATAAAGTCACAAGTCTTTCACATTTTTAAAATATCGATATGCAACAAAAACTTGGGGCCTGTCTCCCTGTTTACAGACCCCCCCCCCCTCCACCCCTCCACCCCGTGTGAGAGAGATGTACAGTAGGCTGCGCTTCTTCCTTCTGGGTTATAAATAGCAGTGTGTGGTGTTGACAGGGTTTCATTTCTGTGTTCTGTACATCACTGCGTTTTTCACCAGAACACCATCGTCACCTTCTACTGCTCCAAATTACTGCTGCACATCTCACTCGCTCTCTCTCTCTTTCCTGCTTTCTCTGTTTCACTGTCCCCTTCTCTCTCGCCTGCCCCCCCCTCTCCTGTCTTTCTCTCTCTCAGCCACTCTCCCTCCCTCTTCCTCTCTCTTAACCTCTTACTTTCTCTCATCCCTTCTCTCTCTTAATCACTCTCTCACTCTCATTTCCACTTTCTCTGCCCCCTCTCTCACTGTCCACTTCTCTCTTTTATTGTCTCTCGCTCTCTCAATGTCCCCTTCTCTCTTTCTCTCTCTTACTTTCTCTCATCCTCTCTCCATTCCCCACTCTGTCACTCTGATTTCCACTTTCTCTACCCCCTCACTCTCTCACTGTCCCCTACTCTCTCTCTTTGTGTCTCTCACTCTCTCTGCCCCCCCTTTCTCTAACTCTCTTTCTCTCTATCCCAACTCACCCTCTGCCCCATCACTTTCTCGTTCTCTCTCTCTCCCTGTACCCTTCTCTCTCTTAGTGTCTCTCACTCGCTCTCCCCTGTCTCTCTTCCTCTCTCCCTGAGAGAGACGGAACACGGTGATGGTCGGGTGGAGACGGGGACCTTCGTACTCATAGCTGTCCTGTGAGTTTAACGTCACCGTTTTGGTCGAGTTTAGAGCAGCGTTGCAGCAGCGCTCATACTGCGAGGATTTAAAGGTGAACTAACCCAATTTACACGTTATTAAATCCACTGATTATCTCCTCACTCTCCGCTAGCTGTCCATGCTCCATGTGCGCTGAAAAAAAACGGTGTTCGTACGCAGTGCTCACTCTGTAAATGAAGAATAAAGAAAGTGGCTCAGAGGGAGCCACACAACACTATTCCAGCCAATCAGCATCAAAAGGGGTTTGTTCTCATATTTAGGACAAATGTACGCTGCTGCTGATTGGCTAAAGGGGAGATGGGGTGTCCTTGTTGTGTTGTCTTGGAAAAATGCATGTGGAGGAGGGGCGGAGCTTCTGAAGAAGCATTGAAGGGAAGTGTGTGGGTATTTCTTATTTCTGTATTTATTTGGTGAACTTGATTTAATATTTTTTCTTCATAATTTTTTAAGGCCGCCGCCGTGTTCATGGCTCCGCCTCACACCTCACACACTTCATTTTCCAATGTCTATAGCATGGATAGCAGACGCGATGATGTCACGAACCGATGTTGTTCATTTTATCACTCTAATGATTATTCATGATGCTTGTTAAAGACCCCTGCAGGTGCTTTTCTCACATTTCGATACACCTACGTTTAGTTTGAGACACGTGTTCATTAATTCCTAATCTAATTTTCTTAGAACCGTCTCTGCCTGAAGGCTGTGTGCATATTCGTCTGTACTAAATGCCCACTCTTTGATTTATGAGTCTTATTTTCCTCCCTCCGTTCCCATTTCCCGGAAGCTCGGCTCTGGGTACGAGCGTTAAATTAAGAGCTAACAGCACAGCCAGTGTTTGTTTATGAACTTGGTTTTCCCCCAGCGGGCATCGTATCAGCACGGTCTAACAAGTATGGCACAAGCGAATATGTTGCCATGGTGATGCCTGCCTCGGTGGGTTGCGCTGTTAGTGCTCGTCGTGAAGCAGCAAGAGAGGGATGGCTGGGAGAATGAGCAGTGGAACCGAGCGAGCCTGAGAGATTGGGGGTGGGGTTTGTATTAAATTTGAACCCATTGTGTTTGTGGCCATAAAAACTTGAGAGAAATAACTCGTTATGTTCTATTTCTATTTATACCGCGTCACTGCGTGTTCTTGATTCTGATTGGTTAGAAGGTGTTGATTAGACAGATTTGATGTTTCAGAACTGAGACAATGCTGTTAGAGTTTGCTGTGATGTAAGTGAACCAAAAAAAATCAGAACATTGGATTTTATAAATAAAAATAAATAAATCTCATTTTGAGTGGCGAAGCCTCTGCTTCGTCCTGCCTCTACGTCATGGATTACTTTATTTATATATATATATATATATATATATATATATATATATATATATATATATATATATATGAGCCATTTTATTAACCACAGAATATAAATTGTACATTAAAACCATTTTCCATCTGCGTTTTATTCAAGCTTTTGACTGAAGAAGGACCGAAAGTCAGTTAGAAGCACAGCATGTCCGACTCGTCTTTCGAGCTGACTGCTGCTTCCGTGTGCTCTGCCAATTAAATTATCTTCCTATTGACCTGAAGATATTGCATAACACAAATTATTCAAATCCGAGCATTCCCTGGAGCGCAGCCCAGCCACGTTGCCAACATTTTAAATGCAGAGTCATAAGGTTGGAATTTAATGATAGTAGGAGCGCTGAAGGGCTTCCTTATGAATAAATGTCACAACATGAGTAGCTGGAGAGAGAAAAAAATAAAACCAGGCCTTTTAAACTAAAAAATACTACAGGATGTAATCTTGGATTTCAAATGGCTTTTAATTTTTAATCTTTATTTTAGTTAATAATAAAATCTAATTTTACAGCAATGTAAGCAAAAAAAAATAAATTAGAAATTCTGAAGTTCAGTGCACATAAAGCTGCGTTACAAGTTCCCAACATTTAAAAAGCTTTTTAAAAAATTCAAGTCTTTACACAATAAATCCTTCCTCATAAATCTCACATCCATCACTCTCCTCTTTATTCCTCCTCTTCTCTTACCAGGCAGTTCCATCCTCAACATTCTTCTACCGATATACCCTTCATTATTCAAATTCAAATTTATTTATCACGTACAGAATCATACACAGTACATTATGTCAATATAAATATAAAAATGTACACATTTTTAAAAAATGAAACGTGTGTGTATGTGCATATATGCATATATATATATATATATATATATATATATATATATATATATATATATATGTGTGTGTGTGTGTGTGT
>JAOUQZ010000044.1:5959632-5973657 GCA_028564935.1 Neosilurus hyrtlii
ATATAGCATACAGGAATATATATAAAATAATGTATAAATGCAGTAAGATGGAATATAAATGCAGTGGCAATTTTACAGTAACACTGCATGTAATGTGTGAAAGTGTCTGCAAGTGTAAAGTTACAAGTGTCTGTGTTCAACTATAAGCTGAGGTGGAATATAATGTTTGTGTGGGGTTGAGTCTACGAAGTCCAGGTACCAGTGTTCTGGTTCAGGGCCCGAACAGCCTGCGGCATTAGTGTACCCACTCCGCATCCAAACCATCACTGTGTGGCCCAAACACTCCTACCTATGGTGTCTTTCTCACATATTTCTTTCGGATTCTGTCCACTCTCGACCCACCCAGAGAAAAGCACAGCATCTCTCTCTCCACCACTTCAAACACCTCCTCCAGTACTTTTGTTAGCGCCACTACCGTCCACAAACCGTCCAGCGTAGTCTGCCTCACTGGTGAACTTTTCCTTTTACTCTCGCCCATATCTTTGTATCACAAATCACCCCAGCCACTCTTTCCACCCATTCCACCCTGCCTGCACTGTAAGATTGCACTCAAGAACTAGTTTCCGTGATTATCTTAGGGAATTAGCGAGATGTTGACGTTAATCATGATGATGAGGTTTGGTATTTCCCTCGTCACTGCAGGAGCTTTCATGGCTGTCGAAGAGGAAGTTTCGGTTTCACTGGAACCAGTTAGTGCTGAACTTCCTGTTCCTGAAGAACCAAAAGAGTCTCCGTCAGGTAGGGGATTAGTTTTCGATGTATTGACACACTTTTCTTTTCTTCCATTCTTTTCTTTCGCTCCAGTTTATCATCAGATCAGGCCACGCTTGCATGAGTAATTAAAAACGAGTACGCGGAAATGATAAACAATATGCCGGTGATGTGTGCTGTGTGACCCTTGACCTTTACACGACTTTTGTCTTTTTTTTGGAAACCCTGGATATGTAACATTCCTTTTCTTTGTCTCATAAGCTTTAGACCTTTAAATCATAGCTTCTGTTGGGTTCTGAGGGACCCTGTACTCCTCTGTAGTTGCTTTCTTATTGCACTAGGACGAGGCAAGGCCAGCTTTGTCTATTCATGACTGCAAAACTGAGTTAACGATGTCTTTGACTCTTTATAGACTCTTTAAAAAGATATAAGACTAAAGCTATAAACAGGTATCTTTACGGCAGAACACTTCAGAAGTACTGTATGGAGCCCTACGGAGCCATCGGGGAACCCTTTATTCAAGAGTGTAGATGTATTCTGCTCAACTCAGATTGTGAAGTGGACTCATGATTTTATATATTTTTAAAAAAATTATTCAAATCTCAAACCGTAAACTACTCTCTAATTTATCTCTGGGGGCTCTGTGTATCGAGTACTTCAGGCAGAACTTCTGTAAAACTTGAGCAAGCGTCCCAAGATGGTTATTAAAGTGGTTGCCTCACTTGGATTTGGGAAAATGTTTGTAGTACTGAATTCTTTACTCTGTACGACATGTCCAATGACTAAAATGCCCAAATAATTAAAATAGAATCAATAAAAAAGTTACAATCCTGTTGTTCTGTTCCTCTTCCAGCTCTAGAACCCGCCCAGGAGATCCAGGTGACTGTTACATTGACCGAGGGCTCTTCTGCTTTAGCGTCTCCGCTTGCTTCCCAGTGCTGCGCTGCTGTGGTGGACCAAGACGAAGAGGAATCGAATGATGCGCTCACACCAGTGGAACCTGGAAAGGAGCAAGAGCTCATACCCGAGCCTGATGAGTCTGAGGTGGAACCAAATATGGTGGATGCGCCAAAAGTCTTACCCGCTTCACCTACCAAAGAATCACACCCTGGGCCTTCGCCACTGGCCATGGAGGAGCCCGTGGATTTGGCTGGTTCAGCTCCTGAGGAGTCGATTGAGAAGAATGTTCAGGATTTCTCCATGTCAGGCTTAGTGGAGGATATCGGGCAGGAACTGGAGAAGGAGCCAGAGTTGCAGAAGACGCTGCCACTGGAGGATGCAAAAGGGGACGAAGAGGAGGTGGTATCTGAGCCAGCTTTGCCTGAGGAGATCAGTATTCCACACACGGAGAGCAGTCCAACCCTGGAGATGGATACTACACCTGGCAGCGAGCTCAGCTTCTCAGGCTTCAGCTCTCCTGCCATGGAAGACAAGATACCAAGCCTTAAACGTTCTCCGGCATTTTCTCCAGATGGCTCAATCAAACTCTGCCAGTCGCCGTTCTCTACCGAGGCCTCGCCCCGGGAGACACCCACTCATGGCCACAGTACGCCCGGGTACAGCCCTGGGGTACCACCGGCTGCATTCTTTCCCCTCACCCCAAAAATTGGCATGGGAAAGCCAGCCATTTCCAAGAGGAAGTTTTCTCCAGGAAGGCCCAGAGCGAAGCAGGTAAGCGAGTGATGGAGTCGAGATCCTCAATCCGCCTCATATTTTGGTTCGATCCTCTGTCTCCGATTCGGCTTCCCAGCTGTGCGGTAATTATTCCTTTGCGCAGTCACAATGATTAGTAGCAGCGTGGAGGGGATATTAATTAATGTCGAAAGGCTTTAGCTGTTCTAGTGTGCTTTCTTTTTTTCTCGCTCTGCTTTCCTCTCTTTCACTCTCGCTCTCTGTCTTTTGCTCTCCTTCTCGGTAGCACCCCACCCCCTCGGCACCCCGGCACTCCTCCCCAACCCGCACTCTGGAGTGCATAACTCTGAATAACCCCTCCGAGTAGGGGGATGGGAACCGGCACTGCTGCCAAGGGTTTGATGCTCGGGGAAAATAAAGGAGTCTTTTTGGAGGTGTATAATTCGGATCGCTGTTCGCTGAGCTGGAAAGCACGACACAAACCCATTTCCACTCGGAGCTTGGGAACAGGGAGGATGCTGAGTGCTCTCCTTTTAGGATTGGCCAAGCCATCAGAAATCGAAAATTAAAACTTGTCAACACATGACCTCGGCGCTTGGTTTCTCTCTAGCCTTGATTTCTCGACAACCTAAAGGTTGTTTTCAGGTGTCTTAGTAAAGGCCTCGTTTGACTCGGAATGAGGTTGAAATGTCTTTGATCAGCTCTTTTGTGGGTGTGTGTGTATAGTCCTCGGTGAGAATTGGCAGTACGGCGAATTTCCCCCTCCTTCGTCTCCGCTTTTCTCTGGAGGATGCTCCTTCCCAGTCTTGTGAATTTAAAGGGTGGTCGCCTCTTGTGGGGTCCAACTGGGATTTCCTGTTTGGTGTGTGTGTGTGTGTGGCTACGTGCACTCCTCCGTGTTCTCATACGAGTGTGCGCTTGTTGGGTTTTGGCGATGTGCGAATGAGGAAGAGAAGCATTTTGTTGTGCTGATGAGAGTCTCTCCCACTGACTTCCTTTGTAATGTCCAGAGGAACCTGAGGTTTATTTTGGTAGCGCTTTAGAGGGGTCTTGTTTTATTGCGTCATCTACCTTTACAAAGCCCTTCATTATTCCAGTTGAGACTGTTGAGACTGTTGATCTGTTGATATGCTAATGCTTGGCATGGGCTGGTCTGTGATCACATGTTAAGCTGTTTCTCTCTTATGAAAGTTGCACATTTACGAAATCCATCTTGTTCCCACACTGCAACAGTAAGTTCCGCTAGCTCATGGATTTGGTGATAACGACCAAAAGTTTCCGAGTTCAGATTTCAGGATTAGGTTGCTGTTGGCCCATTGAGCACAACCTTTAACCCTCAGCCCTTTAATCCATGGAGGTGTACAGCGGCCGACCCTACCCTCTGACCTTAACTTGCTAATAATGCAGTGATGCGTACAATTCCCTTTACCTTGGCTGGTTAGCCAGTTTAATATTCTGCCAATGTTGTATATTAGAGCTGAATCCAGTTATGGGTTGCTATCCTTATTTATTTACTTATTTATTGCCTGGTCCCCCTTTAGTAGCTTGTTTTTTCCGATCACACAGCACTTATCAACGGAGCGCAGGGATGCCTCATTTTGAATAGTAACATTTTGCAGTCATTGACGGGAGACAGTAACGCCAATCTTCCAAAAATGACCAATTTCGCTGGCCTTGGGGTAGGGCTGGGCGATGTATTGAATTATAATATCGCAATATCGTGAGACCATTCATGTCATCAGATAAGTGAATGTCACAAGTATTGTCACTCAATCCATCCATCCTTTTCCACTTATCCAAGATTGGGTCGCTTAAGCAACAGGTTTAAGAGAGAAACCCAGGCGTCCCTCTCCCAGCGACAGTCTCTAGCCCCTCCCGGGGGATCCCAAGGCGTTCCCCGGCCAGACGGACTATATATAACCTCGGGGGCCTCCTCCCAGTTGGGCGTTCCCAGAACACTTCTAAAAGGAGATCTCCTCCTAAGCAGATACCTGAAAAACCTTATCTGACTCCTTTTAATAAGGAGGAGCAGCGGCTCTACCCCCAGTTGTCTGAGCTCCTCACCCTCCCTGTAAGGTATTTCAGCTTCTTGTATCTGCGATTTATGTTCTTTCGTCACTAACTAGTCACTAATTAGCATCTGAAAGAGCGAGATTAGCGACTGATGAAGTGTTAGGGTAAGTTATTTATCAAAAATATCATCATTCTTTAAGAAATGGACAATTTTATTTTCAGCTCACATCACCCAGCAGTATCTGTAGGAATTATCATGATACTCCTCAACCTGGCAGCGTTATTAAACGATATATCGTGATAAATATCGATTTTGATCAACATCAGTAAGCCCTGATCTATATTAAGGGGTTGATGGGCCACGATGTGCCGAGTGTCCTAGATGTGTAACCATTGTGCTTTTTTTTTTTTTTTTTTAGGTACAGGGTATAACCTTAAATAATACCACTTCAAAGTGGTGTAGTCCAACTCCGGGAACCCCGACACGTGCAGTACTATAAACTCCTCTAGTTAGTCCTCCTTTTGACGTAGACTTTGGATCTTTAAATTCATAATTAAAATATTTATCCCCGCAGTGCAGCTCACTGGGTTATCAAAGGCCAGCCATGTCTCTCACTGTCTGTGCTGAGACGCGTGTAAAAAACGCAAAAGAGTAGGCCATCCGGTTGCTGTCAGCGTGACTCTGCCCTGCGATGGCCTGGCGAGCTGTCCAAGGTGTACTTTGCCCTCGCCCAGAGTCGGCCGAGATGGGCACCAGCCTCCCCGCGACCCTGATCAGGATTAATCGCTTTATAAAATGAATGGATTAATAATATTCATCTTTAAGTATATTTTGCGCCGCACTGAAACCAGTGGTGGCACTCCGGAAAAGTTATCACAAGGGGGTCAAGGTTCAACTAATTAGGGTTCGGAATGGAGGCACGACACCATGCTGACTGGAAAACAGTGACTGAGTAAGCGTCAGAACATTTTGAAGTTAATCATGTGTGAGCAGGACTCTGACTGGCGATCCTCAGTAACTGCATGAACGTTTTTGTCCCATTCGGGAGCCTGTCCGAAGCTTAAAATTCTGTAGATTACAAAAGTTCAGCAATATGAACAAGAGACAACATTTGCTTGGGTTGTATTGATTAATTTTTTTAGGGCAGTTAGGGCAGTGGTCTTCAATCATGTTCCTTCCTACAGGTTTTATCTCCAAACAAAATCCCCGAGAACTTATTAAAACGATGGTCAGGTGGTCGTGATTAGGGGTCGGAGCCAAGGTCTTCAGGGAGGTAGCTCTCTAGGAACAGGGTGGGAGATCTGCTTTAAGGAAAATTTAAATTGTTTACTGCTTTATGCTGGGATCAGACTACACCACTGGGCACCAAGCATGTTCCTGGAGATCCTCCTTCCTTCAAGTTTTATCTCCTACCAAAATATATAGCACACCCCTTTTAGCTGATCAGGAAATTCTTAAGGCAATGATTAAATGGTCAGGTGGGTGTATTTTGCCTTGGAGCCAACGTTTTCAGGTTGGTAGATCTTTATGAACGGGCTTGGAGGCCACGGCACTGCACGGTATTTCTGTTTTTCGAATAATTCGCCTTGTAATATTAGGTGGTCATAATGCCATAAACTCTGGCTGGGTCTTGGTCGGTAGACTGACATCACTGTGAGTTTGACCCTGACCAAACGTCGGTCTCGTGTTTGCATGTCTTTGTGGTCAAGGGTCAAGAGATTTTCAATGCTGGAATTCTGTCGGGCTGAATAGAAATGTTGGAATTCGTGTTGAGTCATCCAGACATTGATCTGCCTATTGAAAGTGCACTGTGTCTTTACAATACTACACATTGCTAAAAGAAATCGGTGACATCATTTCAAGTTGTGGATGTGGATCAGAAGCAAATTAAATTGTTGGTCCGTCTGATGCAGAAGCTCCAAAATATATGCGGTGGTTCACGCAGCAGATGAAAGGGATGAAGAAACCATGTTTCAGGACCTTGGCTTAACAGTGAAGTGTGGGGATGCGGTGATGTTGTGTGGTGTCCCTTCACAGTCCAAAAACATGCACGTTAGGCTAACTAGCTGTTCCAAATTGCCCCTTGCTGTGAATGGATGGCTGTGTGTGTGTTTGTGTTTGTGTTGGCCCTGAGATGGACTGGCGAGCTATTCAGGGTGTATCCTCAAGGCTCCAACCTCCCCGTGACCCTAGTAGGTCGTTTCCTGTGGACGCCCTCATGAAGCTGTTGATGCTGAAATCTTACCGATCGCCATCACAGACGATTGTTTATCTCTGGATCTGCTGCAGTGCCTCAGTCACTCTGAATGTGAGCAAAATCCTGACCACACCCACGCACAGATTTTCACTGAACTTGGTAGGAACATCACCCTACCCGAGACCTGGAGATGATCCGATTTCGGAACGTCTGGGTGAAAGGTCAAGGTCAGAGCAAAGTCTGAAATTTTTGGGAGATGGAGCGCTTAGAACTTTGAAACGAGTGCGAACAGATCTGCTGCCACTGTGGAACACTAATGCGAAACCGTGTACGGACATCGAGTTGTGACAGTCACCTTTGACCTTGAGTGACCTTGAGTGACCTTGAAAGGTGAAAGCCCAGCCATCTCGTAAATCCTTCTAACGGGAGAGAATGAAAAAATTTGGTCTGTCACGTCTACGCACTGGTGAACACATCACAAGGCGAGCACACTGATGATTAAAAGCAGCGCCCATATAAGGCCTTATTATGTAGCCGAACATCGAGCGTCGTGTAATACTATTGGTTGAAAGGTAGAATTAGGAGTTGATTCAGACTGCTTATCTTTTTGGCTTTATAGTTATTGATCCGGTTTTGGAGAGGAATTTCCCATATACGTTTATGATCTCCTCTTGTCCTGATTGGTCAGTGCTGAACAGCGTTTTAGAGTATATACGCTAGTAGAGTTTAAGTGCTGTATTGTGGAATAGAAGTGAAAATTTCTCAGCGGTCATGTTCTTCTGCTCGGCGAGTTTTAAAAAGAATAAGAGAAGAATAGCTCTCTCCTCTTTCCCTCTTTCTCCCTCCCTCTCTCTCCCTTTCTCTTTCTCTCTCGCGCTTTTCTCTGCATTCCCTTTTCTAAGATAACGATCTTCCGTGCGTTTAGTTCTAGAAGATCCAGATTGGAATTTATTGGAGAAATTGAGATGGTTGACTAACCCCACCCCCACCTCCACACCCACCCCCTTCTGCTTTGCATGGCCGTTATTCATTTATTCGTTTCATCTCTCTCTCTCTCTCTCTTTCTCTCTCTCTCTCTCTTTTTTTTTAACCTTCTCTCACATGGTCGTTGTGTTGAATGGAGTGACGCTGGATTGTCGTTAACAGGAGGAATGTGCTTGAATGTAGTTTGTTGTTGTTTCTGACCCTCGTCTCTCCTCACCTTCTCGAGCTACATCCGTTTTTTTTTTTTTTTAATCACACTCTTTCTTGCATGTCCTCTTTTCAGGTCTAACCCTTTTAAGTTGCACTGCATGTATGAGAATGTTATGTCATGTCGTATTAAGTGCCTGATATTGATATCATCCTTTTGGGGAAAAATCTGAACACATTTGTTTAGTGGTTCTCTCTCTCTTTCTCTCTCTCTCTCTCTCTCTCTTTCTCTCTCTTTCTCTCTCTCTTTCTCTTTATTTTTTGTTTTACTCAGTTTTCCCAGGCCCCACACTGATTGTGTTACAGAGCGTAATTGCACAGCCGTGCCCCGATCATCTCGTTAACGAGCTCACGTCTCCCTATGGCGCTTCTTGCGAAATTCCCGTTTGCTCGGCGTGCTCATCACGGCGCTGTCACGCTGACACAATCACGCTTGTTTAGTAAACACTCAAATAGACGCTGCCGCTGCCATGGCGACGCGCTGACACCCGATAACGAGGAGCATCGTATCGAGGGTTGAGTGGATTTCGCTTCGCTGGCCTGCTGTCAACTCACTTCGTCTGGAAAGAGTGACTCAGCCCGATGTTCTGTTTCACTCCGGGGACTAACTGACGCTTAAACACCAGCACACGCAAGATCACGGATCCAAATTTAAATCCACCCCGGATTGGGGCGTAGCCTATCAATCTTATAAACTTCATGCTCCTCCTCCTCCCCCTCGTTCCAGAGAATCCTAGAGAGGAAATAAATGGCTGCCCGCTCTCAAGACTTCCTGTTCGTCGCAAATGTAAAATGAATTTAAAAGAAAAATCAGCTTTTACCATTAAATGCTTTAATTCCATATTTTCTTGCTTTGTCCAGGATGAATTGGAAATGGCGCTAGTTGTATAGCATGCTAACCTCATAGCGCTCACCGATGCTAGCTGGCAACATGGTAAAGTGACCTATAGGATTCGGCTTTTGTATGCTCACGGTATGCGACGGTCACTTGCAGCGGGCAACGTCATCATTACTGTGCATCAAAATTCATAAAAACTATTAAATACCAAAGATTTGAGTGTGAAAACACCCATGTGGAGTGCGGTTTACGTACGTGTACTAGATTCTGAATAAATAGGCTCAAAGCATGTGGTCAGTTCAAAAGTTTTAGTAGTTTTAGTTTCTTTTCTTGTGTTTTCTTGTAGTATACGCTTAAACTCGTACAGGGGGTTGACGAATCACTGTTACACACCAGCACAGAATAAGCAAAAAGGAAAAAAAACAGCACACCAAAATAAGACTTCTTTTTTTTTTTTATGTTTCTGTGTGGTACAGTCGCGTACAGGGAAGGTTCTACACCACCACTTCTGTCTGAAAGGGCTCGTAATGAAATGTACTGAACGAAGATATTGTAGGCAACAAGAACCAAAAAAATCATTCCGACAAGAATACTGAGGTGGAGGTATGGATAATAAACAAAAACACTGGAAATGCCAAGTTTTCCGTAAAAATTTTAAATTGTTTTTTTTTAACTGGTGTCGCAGATTTATTATTTATTTATTTTTGACTTTTGCACATCATGAATGAACTTCAGACCGTATGAAACGGTTTAACGAGTGAAGAAATTAAAAATCCAGTGATGCAGTGATGATTCTACACTTAACAGAATGAAGATAAATCAGAAACCAGGTTCTATTCAAGTGTTTATTTCATGTAATATTGGATCATATTGATGAGAATCGATAAACAAACAACAATATATAATAATAACAAAAACAAGAGTCTCTATTTTAAGAAAAAAGTCAATATTTAGTGTGAACATCCTTTACTCTGATTACAGCATTTAACCTTTCAGACACAGATATCTTCACTCGTTAAACCATTCCTTACGGTCTGAAGTTCATTCATGCTGCAAAACCCTTTCAATTTTTTTAAAAAATTGTAATTTCAGTGTTTTTGTTTATTATTCATACTTTGATCTCAATATTCTTGACGGAATGATTTTTTTGGTTCTTGTTGCCTACAATAGAATTGTTTACTACATTTTTTTACCCAAAAATTATAGAGAAGTCATTTTTTTACTTTTTTTTATTAGAAGCCTTTTTGCACAAAAGTGGTGGTGAACACTTTCATCAGTTAAATATAAAAATAAATGTAATCTATTTTAATTAGCTTCGGTTCTCTTAGTATAGCTAATAAACAATAATAAACAATAATAAACAATTATTCGCCTCTGGTTAAGTGGATATTAAGGAATAGACCCTTTGAACTATAATATTCATTAAAATCTTCCGACTCTAGCGTGGGCGGGGTTCTCGGGGTCCCACTCTTTCATCATGTGATCAGATTTTTCCCACGCTTAGTATCTTCAGCATTTGTTTTATTTAATGCCTGTATATATGCCTGTAATCTTGTTTCCCATATGCCTGCTCATTTTGCTTGGATTCATCATTTGGCTGTGCTTTTTATTTAAATTTTTTTGTTGTTGTTCCACTCATCCTCCCTCCTCCTCCCTGTCCCCGTCCTGGTTTCCCGCCTCGCGGCTGTCCTTCAGGTGGGATGGAACAGCCGTAGTGCCGTAAGCTCCCCGTCATGGTCTCCGGAGCACTCAGAGGCCTTGGACGGCTCTAAGATCCGGCAGCAGCATGGCGAGCTCGTCTGGACAGCGAGACTGGTAAATGAAGGGGTGTGGCTGTGGGCGGAGCTTGGCTGTTGCACGTACAGGAGTGACTGGACGGGTTGATGATCAGTGATCTGAAAACTTCTTTTAAATCAGTTGTGTTTCCCTTTATACAGTGTCTTTACGCAGTACAACGAGAGGTAGCACCAGTGATTTCTGGGAATTCATCTCGGCAGTGTGTGCTTACATGATCCTGGGGTTTTATATGCTTGTGTATTTTAATATCTCGAGTCTGAGAGCTGAGATTTTTTTGCCGACGAACAGGAAAAGCGACCTTTAGGGATGGAAAGCGGGTGGACTAAGTGACACGACGAGCATCAGTGAGCCTTAATGCAAATGAGACGTAAAGAGATTTGGTAACCGAGTGCAGGAGTGGTGAACGCTGGGGTGTTTCTTTTTTCTAGTCTGAAAACGATCAAATGAGACTCTTGCTGGCTGCTACAGGCTCCCAGTGATAGATTTACACAGAACCGAACATCCCCAAAAGTTTCCGCCATTTTGTTTTTAGGAAACGGCGAAACGGTCTCACTGTTTTAAGTTTAATACATCGACGCTGATACAGTACACAGTGTTGGCTGTAGTGAGAAGACTTGGATGTGTGTGGCCACCGTAATTGGTAATCTAATTATACAGTTAATGATCAGATTTGAGCGATTTGAGTGCAAGGCGGAACCCAAAACTTGGGTTAATAAGTGTAGGACCCGTGCGGGTTGAGTCTGGGTCGTGGTAACCCCTTAAACTCTCACTGATCTCCTCTCACGTTTCCTGGTATAGTTACTGAGAATCTCATCGTAGTTACTGAATAGCATTCACGGTGAACCGAATGTACCACAGGTCAGCGTTAACATTATAATAGGAAACTGGAACAGTGAACTGGATTTCCACGGCGACGAGCAGTGCTAACGGTATTGGTCGTCCTTACAGCGTAATTCGTGCATATGTAAACCGTTTAGTGATACAGACGCGCAAGATAAATGATCATAAGAAGCACAGCACTGTGTAATTTTATCCTGTGGGTTACTAGCGGGGTCTGAGCCAATGGTTAGCAGTCTTTTTGTTCTCGGAATTAGCGTAAACTCGTCGGGCGGGGATGTCCAGCCCAAGTTAACATTCCGATCTATTCAATGAGAGACATTTTAAGTGATTAAAAAAACGTGTCCAAGAAGCAAGAATAGTGACAATTTGGAGAAAATGGGTGTAAGTGGTTCCCTATTTGATCCAGAGTGGGAGGAGTCTCTTGTGAAGGCAGTGAGACGTCACATTCTAGTGACTGTGAGGACGAGAACGCTGCCAGAGATGGGTGTGACGGTGAATCCAAAATGGCTTACGCAGCCAACGTTTTGCCGACTCGGCTTTCCTGTCGTCAGTTGGTTTTTTTTTTTTTTTTGGGGGGGGTTTCCCGTGATTTCTGCGCTTTCTGCGCTTGTAGTTTGTGCAGCTCAACACTGATGTGTTATTTTGCACAAGGTCAGTGACGTAGCCCAGCCAATCCCGCGCGTTCGTGTCACTACCAGGCTGGAACAGCCAGAATGGAAAGCATCATGTCATCATTTGATCATGCCCAGAGTCGCTGCTCTCGCATGTACTTTCACAAGGGGCAAGGACTGATGTTGCAGGAAGGAACTGATGATGTCCTAAGCGATTGATTTAAAGAGCTAGTAACACTAACTCACCCCAGGTAGCCTTTACAATTAAGAGAAATGTTGCAAGTAAGTGATCGTATTTTAAGTCAGCCTGTAGTTTGAGTTGAATAATTAAGAAATAATCTACCGCTGTGTTTACATGCATGGAATATTCCGGATTTTGGCGCTTATTCTGCAAAAGACAGAATTCCCACTGCACTATTTTCATGGCGAAGGAAAACTCCACATTCCGCTAATGTTCTCATTTGTATGCAGCCGCGTGTACACGGATTACCGCTTGTGCCTTTAGCCAGGCGGAGAAGGACTTGTTCAAAGTTTTCCAACGCTGGCGCTGGACCCGGGCGCTAAAACGATAATAGAATACAGTTTTCCATTAGCTTCACTTGAATACACTAGAACAAAGCATAAGCGCTCTCTCCCCGCTTCACCATCAGCCAGTTTCATCCCTTGATGATGGAGCACGCCAGGACTTACTTGTAAACTGATGGAATGTTTGGATGCACCAACATGTGACACGACAACAAAAACTAGGGTGGAGGGAAAGCATTGCCAGGGATAATGTGCTGCCCGGGGTCGGTCAGATGCTCCACGTCGATGGGCTCTAATTGGTCGAGCTCTCACGGGAGGGAGGGATGCTGTACGCTCCGGTGTCAGTCACAGCGATCACCAGCCAATCCATGGGCGTGTGTGAGCTCATTCATACGAGGTGGCGGATAGTGCTTTCTCTTCGAGTGTGTTAGGCCGCCCCAAAATACGCAGATGGAGGCAGCCGGCAGCATCGCATGCCATGTAGGGGGCATGTGGATGCTTATGCACCTCCCTGGTCGGTGGTGGTCGTATGTAATAGGAAGGCAACACTTGACGGGTGGGAAGAGGATACGACTAAAATTTCCGACTGTGAAAATCAAAGCCCCTCCCATTTTAGTCGTCTTATTGAAAAGGTCGGCGTTAACTGCTGGAATCCAAAAACCTTTTAATGTTTAGGTCTTGTATAATGTTTAAAAGGTTAAAGGTCACCAGAAAGTTCAAGGACATCTTTGAAATCATCTGCTTTCTTCCCCTTTTGACTTGAAGCTGTGGTGCTGTGTGAGACTGATGTAATTATCTTGATGTTTTCCAGGTCAGGGTTTATGTCCTGTCTTTACGTATATACTGTACGTCTGTATACGTGCGGTACCTGCAGTGTTTATAAACATTATGTCATGAATGAACTGGTCATTTAGTCTAAAAAAGAAAAAAAAGAAGGTAACTGAATGTGAATGTTACTCAGAAAGGTTTGCGGAGTCTCTGGCTGAGCCTAGAGGTGTGTATCAGAGCGAGAGGTTAAATATGCAGCTCAGAGGACAAACACGTCCTTCATCTATTTTGAATAAGAGATTCATCGGGACGTCAGCTGCTGGTTCATTTATATTCTGGAAAATAAAATTACTTGTCAAATATCGTGAGCAGTTTAAAAAAAAAAATCGAATGTAATGAAGCGTGTGTGGGATTTAAAAACCCGGCAGAACAAACAGGTTCTCTTAGCGTGTCTCTCGGTGCCAGCGGTTATACAGTGCCGAGGTTGAGGAAGTGTCAGAGACAGAATTCGCACACACCGTGCTGACGCTGCTGGCGTTTCGACCTCCACAGTGCTCGTTTTACTCCCGTTTTGAATGTGTGTTCAGATATTTGGAGAATTAAACATGTACCAGTTATAAAATTGGGTTACAGTTTATAGTAAATGTTTTAGGAGCTGTGTTTAAGGTATAAATGAGCTCGTTTTATGGTTTATTAATAACACCGTGTATTAAGGAAGCTACACCTGCACTCTTGCTCGTCGTGTTGCTGATTGGCTGCGATGTATTGCTGAGTTGCCTGTTGTTATGGATGCTGAAATAACAAAATAAACTATTATTATTATCATTACTATTATCATTACTATTATTATTATTTTTATTATTATTATTATTATTATTATTATTACTATTATCATTACTAT
>JAOUQZ010000044.1:5982155-6015344 GCA_028564935.1 Neosilurus hyrtlii
GTGTGTGTGTGTGTGTGTGTGTGTGTGTGTGTGTGTGTGTGTGTGTGTGTGTGTGTGTGTGTGTGTGTGTAGGTGGACTTTCTGGAGACTCCACATGTGGTGAAGGAAGAAGAGGAGAACTCCATGCACAATACAGTTGTCATGTTCTCCAGCTCTGACACCTTCACACTCAGACAGGTGTGTGTGTGTGTGTGTGTGTGTGTGTGTGTGTATTGGAGTGAATCTTAGTGGCTGTGTATGTATTTTGGTATATGTGTGTAATGATGTGTATCTTGGTGGGAGTGTGTGTGTGCGTGTGCTTTGGTTTGTAACTTGGTGTGTGTGTGTGTGTGTGTTCAAGCCTGTGTTTATCCTTTGTATATACTATTAAAATGTGTATTCTCTCTCTCTCTCTCTCTCTCTCATGCTTTCTCACTTTCTCGCACACTCTCTTTCTCGCACTCTCTCTCGCACTCTCTCTCTCTCTCGCACTCTCTCTCTCTCTCGCACTCTCTCTCTTTCTCGCACTCTCTCTCTCGCTCTCTCTCTCTCTTTCGCACTCTCTCTCTCTCGCACTCTCTCTCTTTCTCGCACTCTCTCTCTCGCTCTCTCTCTCTCTTTCGCTCTCTCTCTCTCTCTCTCTCTCTCTCTCTCTCTCTTTCTCTCTCTCTCTGTAGGATATGTGTGTGGTGTGTGGGAGTTTTGGACAGGGTTCTGAAGGTAGACTCCTGGCCTGTTCTCAGTGTGGTCAGTGCTACCATCCGTTCTGCGTCAGCATTAAGGTATAATACAGCTGTTTCAGCCCACACACACACACCCATACACATACACACACACACACACACACCCCCATACATACACACACGCACACCCACACCCCCATACATACACACGCCCACGCCCATACATACACACGCCCACGCCCATACATACACACACATACACATACACATACATACACACGCCCATACATACATACATACACACACACACACTCATACACACAAACCCATACAAACACACACCCCCATACATACACACACTCCTGTTTCTTCCTCTAATCCCATCAGCCCCTGCTCCTGTTCCTCCCTCTAATCCCATCAGCCCTTGCTCCTGTTTCTTCCTCTAATCCCATCAGCCCCTGCTCCTGTTCCTCCCTCTAATCCCATCAACCTGTGTTCCTGTTCCTCCCTCTAATCCCATTAGCCCCTGCTCCTGTTTCTCCCTCTAATCCCATCAGCCAGTGTTCCTGTTCCTCCCTCTAATCCCATCAGGCCCTGCTCCTGTTTTTCCTCTAATCCCATTAGCCCCTGCTCCTGTTCCTCCCTCTAATCCCATCAGCCCCTGCTCCTGTTCCTCTCTCTAATCCCACCTGCTCGTGTTCCTGTTCCTCCCTATAATCCCATCAGGCCCTGCTCCTGTTTTTCCTCTAATCCCATTAGCCCCTGCTCCTGTTCTTTCCTCTAATCCCATCAGCCACTGCTCCTGTTCTTTCCTTTAATCCCATCAGCCCGTGTTCCTGTTCCTCCCTCTAATCCCATCAGCCAGTGTTCCTGTTCCTCCCTCTAATCCCATCAGTCCCTGCTCCTGTTCCTCTATCTAATCCCATCAGCCCCTGCTCCTGTTCCTCCCTCTAATCCCATCAGCCACTGCTCCTGTTCTTTCCTTTAATCCCATCAGCCCGTGTTCCTGTTCCTCCCTCTAATCCCATCAGCCAGTGTTCCTGTTCCTCCCTCTAATCCCATCAGTCCCTGCTCCTGTTCCTCTATCTAATCCCATCAGCCCCTGCTCCTGTTCCTCCCTCTAATCCCATCAGCCACTGCTCCTGTTCTTTCCTCTACTCCCATCAGCCCGTGTTCCTGTTCCTCCCTCTAATCCCATCAGGCCCTGCTCCTGTTTTTCCTCTAATCCCATCAGCCTCTGCTCCTGGGGATGGGGGATCAGTAGGTCAAGGTCAAGTTCATTGCTGCCTCATGTTCATGCCTTGCTTATGAACGCAGGAATGACTTAAGGGAGTTTTTGGAACTTAAGAATAAACTGATTATAATTGGAGGTCAAAGGTCAAGCTCATTATGGTTTTATGGTGGTCCCTTGCATGAGTGCTCTGTACTGTGCAGAGGAATAAAACCGCCAGGCGGTAGCTCCCATTTCCTTTCATGCTTTTCACTTTTAATTTTCATCACCATTTACATCACATTTGTTATTTATCTTTTCTCCTTTCATGCTTTTCCTCTTGTATATTCCACTTAATTCTTTTCTTCAACTTCGTCTTTTCTTCCTTATTTCCACACTTGCTTTCCTTGCATACTGTCTTGTTTTCTTAGTTCCCTTTTTCCTTCATGAGTTATTTCTGCATTTCCTCTTTACTTCTTTTGCTTCTTCCTGCCCTTGCTTTCTTTACTTCCTTGTCTTTTAGTTCAGTTCTTTCTTGCATTCCATCTTTTTCCTTCTTTTTTGTCTTTTCTTCTTCCCTTCCTTCCTTGTTTCATTTTCCCATCCATTTTTTCCATCTTTCATTTTTTCTCTCGTTTCTTCTTTCTTTCTATTATTCCTTCCTCCTCTCTTTACATCTGTCTTTCCTTCTTTTCTCATTCTTGCCCTCTTTCTTTTCCCTTCGTTATGTTTAAAATGCACAGAGCGCTCACACAGCCGTGGAAGCTGCTATACGCCGTGATTAAAATATAGCGTAAATTATAACAAAAGCTGCACAAATTAAATCAAAATAGTAGATAAAAATGTTGATTAATATAAAAAATGTAGAGTTCTACCTGATCTTCTCTGTATAGAGGGATGATGAAGGTGTTTGTTAGTATTTAGTGATCTCTCTCTGTGTTGTGTGTATGATGCCGTGTGTTCCGTTTACATTTCTTTTATGTTTCTACTCCAGACGAGAGATTTTTCCTTCACAGATAATCTCCTGAGCGCTTTAACAGCTCGCTGTTCCCTCCTGCACAATTCAGTGTGGGATTTTTACCCTGAACCAACTCCAGAGTGATGAGGGGTGTGTGTGTGAGGGTGCACTGAGACTTCTGTGGGTTATTTATATCCACTGTGAGTCATCGCTGTGAGATTTCTTACTTCGACGTGTTCTGTGTGATAAAATCCATCACACTTCAGCGGTGATGTTCTGTGTGTTTTGCGAGGTCACGGGGGTCACTGCTGGATTGATTTTTCACTTTACACACATTTACTAATCTGTAAATAGAAGCTGATCCTTCATGAAACACCTCAGAGATGACACACACACACACACACACACACACACACACACACCCAGTTGTTTGTTCATGGTGTGTAGGATTAAACTGTGTTGTGTATATTAATACATTAACCTCTTCCTGACCTCTGTGTGTGTGTGTGTGTGTGTGCCAGATGAATAAGGTGGTGTTAAGTAAAGGCTGGCGGTGTTTGGAGTGTACGGTGTGTGAGGCGTGTGGACAGGCCAGCGATCCCGGACGCCTGCTGCTGTGTGATGACTGTGATATCAGCTACCACACATACTGCCTGGACCCACCGCTTCAGAACGTCCCCAAGGGCAGCTGGAAGTGCAAATGGTACACACACACACACACACACACACACACACACACACACACACACACACGGGGATCTCCCTCCTATTTGCTGTTATTTCCGATGTGATCCTCAGTGCTGTATTAACACACTACCGGAGCGTCAGTGACAGACGACTCCAGTATTTATTATGCTCGGCTCCGTCTACACTTACAGAACTACCCCGACACACCGCTCATACAACACCATCCTCATCAAGCTCTCGCTCTCTCTCTCGCTCTCTCTCTTTCTCTCTCTCGCTCTCTCTTTCTCTCTCTCGCTCTCTCTTTCTCTCTCTCGCGCTCTCTCTCTCTCGCTCTCTCTCTTTCTCTCTCTCTCTCGCTCTCTCTCTCTCGCATTCTCTCTCGCACTCTCTCTCTCTCGCTCTCTCTCTCTTTCACTCTCTCTCATTCTTTCACTCTCTCGCTCTCTCTGTCTTTATTTGTCTGTCTCTCTCTCTCTGTCTGTCTGTCTCTCTTCTCGTTCTCTTCCTTCATGTACTATCTCTTCCTTTTACTTTCTCTTTCTTCACACATTCAATTATCTCTCTCTCGCACGCTCTCGCTCGCTCTTGCTCGCTCTCTCTCTCTCGCACTCTCTCTCTTTCTCTCGCTCGCTCTCGCTCTCTCGCTCTCTCTCTGTCTATTTGTCTATCTTTTCTTTTGTCTGTCTGTCTCTCTTCTCTTTCTCTTTCCTCACGTACTATCTCTTCCTTTCACTTTCTCTTTCTTCACACATTCAATTATCTCTCTCTCTCCCTCCCTCCCTCCCTCTCTCCCTCTCTCTCTCTCTCTCTCTCTCTCTCCCCCTCCCCTCCTCAGGTGTGTATCATGTACTCATTGTGGAGCCACGTCCCCCGGGCTGCGCTGTGATTGGCAGAATAACTACACTCAGTGCGGTCCGTGTGCCAGCTTGGCCGTGTGCCCAGCGTGTGCGCGCGAGTACAGGGAGGATGAGCTGATCCTGCAGTGCCGGCAGTGTGACAGGTGGGCACTTCTCCACAGCTCAGGTTCTCGCTTTGGCATGAGAGAGAAGTTCTGGGAGGAGAATAGAGAAATTAGGAGCAGAGACGGACGGCGGTGTTTAAATCTCGCCGAGACGGGGATGATGCCGCCTGCTTGGAATCTTAAAGCTTTCTACTGTTGTCATGTTTTCTTTTGTCAGATACCCACGGATTACGTTACAGCGGCTAATTACTTTATCCTCAGGTCTGATGGGCGGGGCTAACTAATTCAAATTGAATTACACACCAGTCAGCTGATTCATGCTCAGCCTTGTGTATGGCTCATTACATAGCAATATTAGCTATATATATATATATATATATATATATAGAGAAAGAGAGAAAGGTGTCGCAATTTTTAATTTTTTTTAATTTTGTATAGCATGAATGAACTTTAGACCTTATGGAACGGTTTAGCGAGTGAAGAAATAAAAAAAAAATTCAGTGATGATTTTACACTTAACAGAATGAATAAATCAGAAACCAAGTTCTATTCAAGTATTTATTTTATTTATGTAATATTGGATCATATTGATAAGAATAAGTAAACAAACAACAATATAGAGTATTACAACAGTCTCTTTTTTGAGAAAAAAAAGTCAATATTTAGTGTGAACATCCTTTACTCTGTTTACAGCATTTAACCTTTCAGAGTTCACACTTTTAATTTCTACACTCGCTAAAACGTTCCATACGGTCTGAAGTTCATTCATGCTGCAAAAGTCAAAGCAGTAACATTTGCGACGCCTTTTCACTGTGGTGATAATTACTGACCAAGGTGAGGTGGGCGGCTCTGAACATCGAAGGGTCTGTTTCGTGATATTTACTGAGCCTGAGGTGGATAACTGTTTTAGTAAATACTGCATGGGAACATTAGAAAAGTGAAGTAAAACAAGACTCGAGTGGTTTATTTTTTACGTTTTGAGGGTGTGACCGTCTTCATGACAGCATCTTTTGAAACTCATTCAAATTTGAATTAAGTGGGGGGTTTTGTTTTGTTTTTATTTTTATAAAAATGTGAAGTCCATGTTGCAAAGTTTTTTTTATTAGATGTTTCTTTTGGGACGGCATTTTGTCAAGCTGTGAGTTTTTTCCGCCATTTTGATTCCAGCCTTACCCCGAGCTTGGGAAGATAATAGTAAGCGGTTATTGCATGAGGTGAAGTGTGATATGGAAAATTATTCGATTGAGGTTTTTGCCAAAGGGTCACCCACAGAATAATTATCCAAATCAAATGAAAGCTGAATTCTATAATCATTTTTTTCAGTAATCCATTTTCTAAGATGCTTAATCCTAATTAGAGTCGCGGGGAGGCTGGCGCCCATCTCAGCTGACTCTGGGCGGAGGCGGGGTACACCCTGAACAGCTCACCAGGCCATCACAGGGAAGCACACACAACAATTCACACTCACACTCAGCCAGGGGCGCTTTGGAACAACCAGTTATCCTACTGTGCATGTCTTTGGACTGTGGGAGGAAACTGGAATACCTGGAGGAAACCCACACAACCATGGGGAGAACATGCAAACTCCACACAGAAACGCCCTGAGCCCGGGAATCGAACCCAGGACCTTCTTCCTTTGAGGCAGACATGCTAACCATGCCACCCCCAGTCATTACATTGTTCATCCAAAATATTTTCGAAGTTGACGGTCACATTACTCTGTTGGGTGTTTCAGCTGTGCAGTAATCATTCTACTTTAATGATGATGCATGTTCGCCTCACAGCAAGAAAACCAGGGTTCGAGTCCCGGCCTCGGTAAGGACGTTTCTGTGTGGAGTTTGCATGTTCCCACCATGGTTGTGTGGGTTTCCTCTGGGGACTCCGGTTTTCTCCCACAGTCCAAAGACTGTGCACAGTAGGCTAACTGGTTGTTTTAGATTGCCCCTAGATGTGAATGGTTGTGATTGTATGTTGGCCCTGCAGTGTTCTGGAAAGCAGTACCTCGCCTTTGCCCAGTGTCGGCTGAGATGGGCTCCAGCCTTCCCACGACCTTGATAGGATTAAGCAGTTTGGCAGATAGATATATGGATGGACTTATCTGATGGCAACTTAGCAGTAATTCAGTTATCCCACTGCCATGATGCAATACCAAAAATTATTTGATGGCTTTCTACCAATCAGAAGTGAGAAAATTTCATGAATGAATAAAATTATCCTGATATAGTGAACCAATCAGATTGCGCCATTACTGTGTAGTACCGAGTAAATTAAGTGTGCAGAATGTTCTGTTTGAATTTATTGTAATTAATGTTTGTTAATAGTAATAAAAAGTGCATGGCTCCCTTTCTCTTCCTCCCCTACCTGGTTTTGAATGGTTGCTGTATTGGACGGTTTTGGTGACCTAATCTTGCTGGTTCCTCAGGTGGATGCACGCGTCCTGTCAGGGTCTGAACTCGGACGAAGAGGTGGAGAGTGCGGCGGACGGCGGCTTTGACTGCACCATTTGCAGGATGCTCCCGAACCAGGGTGCGTACTCGCTCTCTGTAGAGCATTCTGAGATGATTGTGACGTTGATAAATGATGTTAATGTTGCGGAACAGAGCGGGTTTTTAATGTGTAGGATTATTAAGTAATTATAATGCACAAGAGCGTCTGGCTGTTCCATTCTGCTCCATCGCTGCTTTAATTAGTGCCACAGTCGGAGGAATCCAGCAGCCTACATTCAGCACTTCCGCTTTACGTTTACGCTAATTTTTTCCTTATTTGGCTGATGATTTTATTCAATCTGACTGAGAGTTGAGACGTAGAAGGTTATTAAGATGGTCATGGCTGGGTTTATGATTGAAATGAAACAGCATGTTAAAAACAAGTGTACGATTCTTTACATGACGAGGTTTAAAGGACTTCTTTACGCCTCGTAATTCCTGACCATCAGCACTAATATTCGCCGTGCGGCTACGGATCAACCTGATACACTCCCAGCTGACTGACGCACAGGAACATCAGCACCAGAGAACGGCGAGATGGTGGGGGAGAAACCGTGTAACCGAGCTCACTCGCGGGTCTGTCCGTCTCGGTTCGGAGACGAATTACAGAACCAGACAGGAGCCAAGTGCTCAGGGCGGCGTTCGAGCAGCAGACGGAGGTGTCGGCATTTCCGGAGATAGAACACGTGTCCAAATTTAATATGTTAAGATAACAGGTGGTGTAAATGTGCAACCTGTAGTGGTTTATTTCTGATGAGGTGGATTCAGCGTCATGGGTTTAGGAGCCAACGATTATTTACTGTACAAGAACCCGAATCAAATGATTGTAAAGGAACCCCTTGTCTCTCTCTCTCTCTCTCTTTCTCTCTCTCTCTCTCTCTCTCTCTCTCTCTCTCTCTCTCCCCCTTTCTCTCTGTATATCTGTCTTGTTTCTCTCATTCTCTCTCCTTCTCTCTTACTTTTCCTCTCCCCCCCCCCTCTCCTCCTCTCTCTCTCTGTCTCTCTCTCCCTGTATCTATCTGACTCTCTCTCCCTATCTCTTTCGCTCTATCTCTCTCCCTCTCTCTCTGTGTCCCTGTATCTATCTGTCTCTCTCTTCCTATCTCTCCTCCTCTCTCTCTGTCTCTCTCTCTGTCTTGTCTGCTTGTCTCTCGCTCTGTCTGTGTTTGTCTCTCTCTCTCCCTCTCTCTCCTTTTGTCTGTCTGTCTCTTTCTCCCCCCCCCTCTCTTTCCTTTTGTCTCTCTGTCTCTCTCTCTCTCTGTCTGTCTGTCTCTCTGTGTCTCTTCTCTTTCTCTTCCCTCATGTACTTTCTTTCTTTCACTTTCTCTTTCTTCACACATTCAATTATCTCTCTCTCGCTCTCTCTTTTCTCTGTCTCTCCCTGTATCTGTCTGTCTCTCTTTCCTCCTCTCTGTCTCTATCTTCCTTCTCTCTCCTCCTCTTCCTCCTCCTCCTTTCTCTGTCTCTCTCTCTCCCTCTCGCTCTGTCTCTCCCTGTATCTATCTGTCTCTCTCTCTCCCTATCTCTCTTCCTTTCTCCCTCTCTCTGTCTCTCTCTTTTTGTCGATCTCTCTTCCTCTCGCTGTCTCTCTCTCTCTCTCTCTCTCTCTCTCTCTCTATCTATCTATCTCTTTCTTTCTGTGTGTGATTCAGGTGGTTGTGTTGCAAAACTCCCAGAGAGCAGCAGCAGCATTATTGAGCCACCGGTGGTCATCCAAACCGTGCCTAGAATCAAGGAGTACGGTAAATACATTTGGTATTTAAAAAAAAAAATAGACTATTTCACACTGCATGTTTTTCATGGTGTCTGGTACAGTTCATTAAAAAATGAAGGGAAGAAACAAATTAATTGAAAACTTCTTTTTTGTTGAAATGTGTAAAGTTAAATGATGCGATGGAGTCTTAAATCCGTCTGAAAGGGTTTGTTTTGTAATAATGACCGGCTCACTGTAGAATATTCTGCTTGTTACACCACTACTTACTAAAGAAAACAACAATTTAACATAAATATAGAATTGTATTGTATTTTAAAATGATTTCCTCTAATGACACCGAGTACAACAACCAATAAACTCGGTTTATAAACTGGATGTCAAGCAAAATAACCATTTATTAATTTATTTATTCGTTTTGTTTGTTTATTTATTCATTTGGTTGTTTGCTTGTTTACTTATTTATTTGTTTATTTATTTATTCATTACAATAAAATTTTTATTAAAAATGTAATTCTGCCACTTAAAAAAAATCATAGCATGCTTTCTTGGGTGTGTATGTGAGAATGAAAGAGTGAGAGAGAGAGAGAGAGAGAGAGAGAGAGACAGACAGAGAGAGAGAGAGAGAGAGACAGACAGACAGGCAAACAGAGAGAGAGAGACAGAGCGAGAGAGAGGCTTAAATACTAAACCCAAGTTCAACAAAGGTAAGTATAAAGTTCTTGTAGGGTTATAAATGTTGTATTATACATAATAAACCCTGTGAATGATGAAAATATAAGAAGAGAGAGAGAGATGGGCGTGGTTTCGACTCCCGCTGAAGGCCGGGGACTGACGAAGGTGGGCCGTCAGTGTATAATTAGAGGGTGATGAGGTTCTGATTTGTTTATATGTAAATGTAGAGAAATACCACACGCTCAACTCTATATGAGATTCGGTAAATTTGAAAAGAATTAAAAAAAAAAAAGCAGTTTGAGAGATAGGGAGAGAGGTATGTCCCCATGCAGACTGTAAAAATTACAGACATGACTGATTCTGAAGGAACTGAAATCCCGGAGGTTCTTCAGCAGTAATCGCGTTAATCCCGACCCCACTTATAAAACTAATCCAATTCTAACAGGTTGGAAAAGATCGGCTTTCTTGAAATATCTCGGTTAAAGTGATTAACCTGTACCGGATGGCTAATTCTGATTTTATCGATTAGTTGTCATGGTAACCAGTAACAGGACCGGGGGATATGCTAGCTAGCATAGCTAATCTTACTGGTGATGGACAGCAGCCTGATTTTTGTTGTATAAACCCTTAGTAAATAAACACTTAGTAAACCCATCTCTTTTTATTTCCAGTGAGAACGTTGCTGCTGAATTATTGTGGTTTAGCGACGACGCAAATAGATAAATATTCACTTGTAGCTTGTCCGTAAATGATCCAACTTCTGATGAAAACTCCAAAAACAAACCGTCGCTCGATCTTATTCTACGGTAATCCATAACCAAAGTTTTTCTTATGCCGTGTCACTTGTAGTTAATTCGAAGGGGGTCTCAGAGTGCAACACACCTCCACCAGTCACAAATTATTACAAGTACAAGGTACTGTTATAACTTGGCATAGTTATAATGAAATGTCTCCCCCTAGTGGGTGTCATATGAACATTTTGCCCCATGTTAAAGGGATTTTTCTTAAACATGATGCCACGCATGGATCACCTGCAAAATGTCGATGTTTCTTTCCAGGCCCAGGCCCCGCCCCTCCACACAGTTTAATAAAAATTAGATTTGTAGTTTTTGTGTAATCCTGCTAACAGAAACAAAATCCTTTAACAGATGCTTGTCAAAAAGCCTTTAATAATCCAGATCTGCGCCAAAATGTTACAGGCTCTTGCCAGGCCCAGACCCCATCCCTCCACCAACTTTGGTGAAAATCAGTTTAGTAGGTTCAGTGACAAACAAACTAACAGTCGCCGGTGAATCCCCTTTGCAAGCAGGGATAATAGCTAGCTTGCTTATATGCTACCAGGTGATTAGCAGTTAACCAGCCTGCTAACTCGACCCGTACATTTTGGAGGACGATATGTATGTAAATGGCTGAGAATGAGAAGATTTGTCTCGTCTTTCTGCCTGTCAGACTTCCAGAAGACGTTCACTCAGGACGGCGTGTGTCTGACCGAATCGGGGCTGTGCCAGCTGCAGAGCCTGTCCGCGAACTCTGGACGGCGCCGACGGGCCAAACCCAAACTCCGACTCAGGATCATCAACCAGAACAGCGTGGCCGTGCTTCAGGCTCCGCCGGATCCACAGTCCGAGTTCTCCAGAGAGGGCGACGTGGATGATAGCAGAGGTATGTTTTGTTTGTATGTGCACGTGTGCAGTGCCATGTATAGCCTGTTCTCTAAGCCGAGGGTTCCAGAACTTACTTGTGCCAAAGCCCCACATCTAGCATTAGTCTCTGGCCAGGCACGTTTTTTTGAGCTGATTCTTTTTAAATACGTGTCCGTTTCTGTGAGTCAGCACAAGCTAGCAAGATGCTAGCAAACTAGCTAGCTAAGTTTCAGGATCAGTGCAGCTTTGTTGCATTTCCAAACTCTTTGTAGGTCAACACCGGACAGTTTCATTGGAAATGATTTGATTGGCAGGCAGTTAGAAAGTTGGACATGACGAACAAGGTTTTGATTTGATGATGAAGTATAATCGATCATCATAAGTTGTGAGTTTGGTTTTTATTGGCTGTCTTCACCCAGAAAGGATCTTTAGCGGCGGTATTATAATCGCTCACACTTGTTGGTTTGTCAGTTAAACATTCAACAGAATCCTGACACACAAACGCACGGATTTTCACTAAACTTGGTGGGGACACTTCCCGACCTGAGTCCCAAGGATGATGTGATTTTGGAATGTCAAGGTCAAAGGCGAAGTTCAGAGCAAAGTCACAAAGTTTTGGCGAGAGTGGACATGTAAGTGCAGATAGCCGTGCTGTTACTATGGAACACTAACAGGAAGCCATACTGTATATGGGCGTTTAAATGAGAGAGTTACATTTGACCTTGAGTGACCTTGAAAGGCCAAACCCCAGCCATCTAGTCATTAATTATTCTAAGGAGAGAGAGCTTGTTTTTGCTGATTTATGTTCATATACTATACATTATCCACTGTGTGTGGCGGAGGTACCATGCATTCTGAATGCCACTTGAATACACACACACACACACACACACACACACACACACATACATACACCCCATCGCCTAATAGTTAGAGAAGCGGGTTTGGGTCTAAAAGGTCAATGGTTCGATTCCCAAGTGTTCTGCAGCGGGAGGAGTGAGCAGCACCTTCCCCTTCCTCCATTTTCTACCTTTCTCCACCTTAGGAGCCCTGTGTGTGTGTGTGTGTGTGTGTGTGTGTGTGTGTGCGCGCTTGCTTTGGATGGCCTAAATGCAAAAAAACTGAATCTACATTGTGACCCATAATGACTGCTACTCTGTGGTGTGTGTGTGTGTGTGTGTGTGTGTGTGTGTGTGTGTGTGTGTGTTACTGAGCCTAAGAGAAGCTAAAGAAAGATCTGCCCTTGGGGGTTATTTAGGGATAAGTGGGATTTGTGCTATCATTTGGATCCTTTAATCAAGACAACCGAGTCTTACGTAATTGATTGTTAATACGGTGTTGAGTTGATGCAGATGGATATTTTAAGTGCTCGGATCACTCTGGTGTCTAATCAGAGAGAAGAAAAGGAGAAGAGCTGAGAGCTGGAGAACACTGCAGGGAGAAAGTGCTGAAAGTGCTAAAGCGTGTAATGAATCTGAGTCATGGAGGAAAGAAAAAACGAAAACCAAGAGTCAGTAGATCGTAGCGTGAGCTCCTGCCCTGATCTCAGCTAATTAATGAGCACTTGATTCGTCAGCACAGCAGGGAAAGGGTTCGAGGATCTTGATCCTCTGAGTAACACTAACCAGAGTTCCTGGAAATCATAAGAAAAGTCATCAATATTTTAATTACATGTGAATATTATAATGAGTCTCTTCAGAACAATTTTAAGGTTTATTATTATTATTATTATTATTATTATTATTATTATTATTATTATTATTATTATTATTATTATTATGGGACCTTTTTATTGATAGGCTGCTCCTAGTACTCATTATTACACATTTAATCTCTGCCACCAAAGGAGGTCCTGTTTTACCCTCGCTGTGTGTTTAACAGGATTACACAGAATACTGGCGAAATTCCAACCAGAGGCGGAGCTCTGGATGAGGATGACTCCATTAGAATTCGGAGATGATCCGGATCAAAGTCTGGATCCAGGAATTGTTTAAGGGATTCTTTAGCACTGTTCAAATGTTTAACACTGGATCATCTTGAAGAGTTTTGTTCATGTGGGGGGATTGGTGGGCTTGGCGGAGGTTTGCGTCCTCTCTGAATGTTTTACTCGTACGTGCAGTCAACAGTGAATATCTGTTAGTTTCATCACTTGAGGGAGAATTATGTACTGGATCTTCTTCTGAGATAAACAAGTAACATTAACAGATAAAGTTCACCTACGTGAATGTAGATAAAATTAATTAAACTGCTACCAGAAGTGTCTTTTACTCGTAGCACAAATGGCCTGTTCACCAGTTTTAGTGCTCCTGGTTGTGTGTGGTTTTTGTTTTGTTTTGTTTTGTTTTGTTTTGTTTTTTTTAAATTCACCCTGTCATCCATGATCTTCACACTCGTGTCCCGGACCCTCAAGGTCATTTTAAAGCTGCATCCGTACAGGAAGCAACGAGCGACAAGCGACCGTGACAGGTCAGTGAACACCAGCGACGAGAAGAGAAATCTTTTCAAGCGATGCCAAGAGGGCAGACGCGGAGTTCAACCGAGCTCAACTCGGTTGATTCGATCGATGACCAATTAAAGCTTAAAGATACTGTTGATCGACAGACACCGCCGGGTTCCCAAAACCTTTTCCGATTCACTTCCATCGACCGTGTAAAACCATTTCACGTGCAGTTCAGTGGCAAAGCCGTTCACACGTCGCTTGTCACTTGTTGCTTTCCGTACGTCTGTTCATCCTTGCTGTTGCGATATTTAGAACGCTTTGAGGGGATTTTCTTCACACTTTGCACAAATGTCCATCTTGACCCAAAGATAAACTGGTTAGATTTTGGAGGTCATGGGGTTCCATCTTATTTGCTTGTTTGAATGTTGGTGTGCTGTTTTAGCCTTGGGCGGCACGGTGGCGTAGTGGTTAGCATATCTACCTCACAGCAAGAAGGTCCTAGTCCTGGGCGTCTCTGTGCGTTTGCGTGGGTTTCCTTCGGGTACTCCGGTTTTCTCCTACAGTCCCGAAGACATGCACATTAGGCCAGTTGGCTGTTCCACGTTGCCCCAGGTGTGGATGTGAGTGTGAATTAGGCTCGTAACGATCGATGGATTGCGGATAATGGCTCTTCTGGACCCGTGACAGCTCGTATCAATAATAATATCTTTCTTACCCATCATCTCAGATAAATTTGCTGCTGTTCTGTCCGATTTTATGCCATTTTTCACTTATTTTCAGCTCGGAACCTGCATTCGCCTTGCGTTTGCTACGGCGCCATTTTGGTTTCAACGAGATCTCGCGAATATGCAAAGGGCGTGATGGCGTGCCGTCATTAGGGGAGCAGCTTGTAATTATTTCTGAATGAGTTTTGCAGACGACGTTGGCGTTCCAGCATTTGAATTTGGAGAAATAAACATCACATTAACTTAATTAATTTAAAGGGAAAAAAATTCTCCCGGTAATGCAGTAAAGGACCCCTCAAACCACGTGACTCGATTCAACACAAATCGCGAGATGTTGGGTGAGAGAAGCGGCAGCGAAGGTGATGGTTTGTTTTCACATTTTCTTTAAGATTTTGTGTTATTTTGCTCGATTATCGCTTGTACATTGATGTCTGATGCTCGAGTGCAGTACTGAGAATTGGCCCTGTGATGGTCTGGCGAGCTGTTCATGGTGTATCCCGCCCTTGCCCAGTGTCGGCTGAGATAGGCTCCAGCCTCTCCATGACCTTATTACCGAGTGAGTGTTTTTGCCTTTTATTTATTTTTTAAACTCGTGTTCAATCCATTTCCTTTTTAAAATATTTGTGAACGTAAATGGACTGGATACGTGTCTAAATATTTTGTGCATGAAAGGGTTAATTTGATTGATTGATTAGACGGACACCCGCTCTGAACAGTGCTCAGTGATGTATTTGTTTTGGAGTCGGAGGATTTGATAAGGAAGTTTGTCGGGCTCGGAGATAGGGAAGCGTCTGTAGTTGAAAGCAGGTGCACTGACACGTGGGAGGTGCAGCGATGAAGTATAGTCTCGCTCTCGACGCAAACTTGGGGGCTGAGGGTCAGGAAACACCGATAGAGCTTTTAGAATGTGTGTGTAAGTGAGACACTAACGTGCTAAGTGAGATTGTGTATTACTTTGTGCAGAGGCGGATCTGATGGACTGTGACGGGAAGTCTGACTCGAGCCCTGAGCGAGAAGCCAACGACGAAGAACTGAAAAGCTCTGAAATCCTCGACGGGACCAAGAAGAGGAAAAGGAAGCCCTACAGGCCAGGTACGGAAACGGGGGAAAGAGAAGTGCAGAAGGGGAGGGGGGTAAAGGAAGAGTTTAGGGCAGAACATGAAGGAGAAGTGCACTTATCAGGAAGGACAGCTCCACTGGAGTGTGAAATGATGTGGCTGCACAATCCTGACCTTAAATAGCATCCCACAGAGCCTCCTGGCTAAGCAGGACTTCCGAAAAGAAGGCCTCCACAGAGCTCGAGCCGGAGAAACGGTAATCTCTTAAGAGCGCTTAGCATTTGTAAGTACTTGTAGCAGTATGGCTCGATTTAAATATCACGTGGTCCTCCAGTGGAAGTTCAGTTTTGCACTTCTGTTCATTTTTTCCTCCCTGAAGCAGTCAGTGTTATCGTCGATGAGCTCAAATGATTTTCCTGGTGAGAGTCTGGGTGCCGTTTGGGTGCCACAGTCTTCAGTGCCGAGACTTCAGTACAGTATATACAGTAAAATCATTACTTTTATTAAGAATCTCTAGGGACTCATTTTTTTTAAACTGTCAACCACAGGATCATGAGCCGACTGTCCGTGTCCGTGTGCTCATGTATGTAGAATAGGGTGGATAGCGCGTTTACATGTACGGCATTTGGCAGACACTCTTCTCCAGGGTGACGTACTTTTTTTTTTTTTTCTTATACGACTGAGCAAATAGGGTTAAGGGCAATGCTCAAGGGAGAAACCCCAACAGTGGCAGCTTGGTCGCACTGGGGCTTGAACCGCCGACCTTCGGATTAGCAGCCCTCTCAGTAAA
Organism: Neosilurus hyrtlii; assembly: GCA_028564935.1. NCBI lineage: Eukaryota > Metazoa > Chordata > Actinopteri > Siluriformes > Plotosidae > Neosilurus > Neosilurus hyrtlii. The sequence goes on from JAOUQZ010000044.1 coordinate 5,998,162, forward strand.
TGAATGATCTATCAACCCCTTTATTAACTCACACTATTGGAATGGGTTTGGTTCTGTCCGCGCCAGGCTAACGCTTAGTCTTTTGAGCTTACTTATTCAGTTTAATACCTACTACACCGAAATGAAAAGAAAACCACACCCTGTAAAGGTGCTGACGCCTCCGCCTGCTCCAAGTTACCGTGAGCGTCCGTCATCTTGATTCAAGCATCATCCACTTGGAACTTAGCGGTCCAATCGGATCGCGACATTCCCTTGTAGTGTTCGCGCATCAGAATTAGCTGTTAAATAAATACCGCCTTAAACCAAAAGCTTTTGTACTCAAAGTTTCGTATGAAGTTGAGCCAAATAAAAACCTTAGAAGTGTTAAGTGAATCAGAGGGACAGGTGTGTGAAGGTTGTGTATAAATCATAGCCCGTTTAAACATAATCCCGGTATCGCGTGAACATGTTAGCAAAAGTTGTGTAATTTTACTGAAGCAAATACCTGCTGAAAACTGCAGGGTCTGGCAACGCAGCAGAGACATACCCAGCGTCTCCCATGACGTTCAGACTTCTGCCTGTCAAAGCTTTCATAAAAAACAATGTACTAATTACTTGTCCAAGGATTATGCTAATTCCCCCAATTACTTTTGCTTGCTTGCCGGTGTAGAAAGAAAAGGCTGTGATTCATTTACTGTTTCAATGCAAATACCCTTTAATTAAATTGGACATTCTGCGTGTTAACTGAAGAGCCATCGTTTAATTTTAGCTTCACTAAAACGACCCGACACGCCCTGTGCTTTTTTAAATGTCTTTATTATAACTGCTTTTTTTGATTTGTGTTAAGCGTATATTAGTGGAAATGGAACTGATACCTGGTGAATCGATGAAGATTCGGTAATTAGCTCGTCTTGTCGACGGTACCTACCGAGAATGAGATATTCTCAAATCATAATCGCTCCATCGCTATTTGTAGCAGCGAGCCAAAGAGGGTGAAAGCGATTAGCCGTGGCCTCTCGGGGGTTTGGATTTATCTTTCACCTGTCAGTCATACTGACGCTCGATAGTTTTGGGCATCTGCTTTAATACATTGCATGAGAAGCACTTTTAAAAAATAGATAAATAAAAAAGGAACAAGGCGCGGTAACCGACAGCTGATGTCTCAGAGGAAGCGTGTCGTTAGCTTTTTACTGTTCCAGGTTGGTACCCACCCTGTAGGTTGTACCTAAATTGGGAGAATATGGGACAGATCCTTTTTTTAATCCCATGCTGATGAAATCTTAACTCAAGTACAAGAATTAGGGTCAGAAATAAAAAAAAAAATAATAATTTGCTTTTCCGATACTGGGTCAACCTCATTTCTGGAAAACAACAGTCCAGCGATTTCCTCCCAGTTTCATCATTTGCTACTTAGCTAGCTGCTCCGTATCACGAATCAGCTGCTAACTTTGAGAGCTAGCACGTGCTTGCTCGGAGCCACTTCAAGCCAGCCGCTACAGCAGTGCATACCGCTTCTATCACTACGTTCCTGATCACCTGAGCCCTCTGAGGAAAACACAGGACGCTTGATAAGTCTGAGGTCGTTGGCCATTTCTGGTCTTTTTTGATCTCTACAGTAACTAGCAGCGCATGTAGTGACTTTTTCAGCACACACTAGTCACTGGCTTGAATGTGATACGGATCTTCAGCTCACATCACAGCCACTGTTACGAGTTACGGAAGCAGATTTACTCGAATCACAGTGAAACGTCTGACCTGTGCACAGTCCTACCCACAACCAATCAGCTCTCTCTGAATCCCAATCATGACCCCTCACAGATAACTACTGTATGGTCCCACCCACAGCCATAGTTTCACCAATCACCATAGTCCCACTCGTGACAATTTCTGGTGGTGCCAGTCTGGCTGTGCAACAGTTAAAACTATCAAAATTGTGTGTTAAATGAGAAATGAAGCGCAGGATTCATTTATTGGCTGTGTTTTTCCTGGTGAGTGAATCCGGAGTCATTACGTAAGCAGGTGTTGAGGTTTGGCCATTATTCAGAAGATTCTCTTTTCTTTCTTTAAAGAGAACAACAGAAATCGTGAATTGGGTTTAAGATTGGAAGATTTATGAAATTATATCCCAGTATAGCCAGGCTACCATGGCGGTTCTTGAGCACGACCTTTAACCTTCAGCTGTTCATTCATATCCTGTTGGTTTGGATAAAAGTGTCCAAATACAAACACACAGTTCTGTTTTATTCTAATAATCATCGTCATTGTATTATCAGTAATACTCGCGAATAACTCACTCACTCACTGGCAAACAGCTTAATCCTATTAGGGTCACAGGGAGGCTGATGCCTATCACACATGATGCAAAGGAGGGTACACACTGGACAGCTCACCAGACCATTGCAGGGCAACACACACACAACTGTTGACACACTCAGCATGCGAACGCCACACAGAAATGCCCAGGCTGAGCTCAGGACTCGAACCCAGAAACTTCTGACTGTGAGGCCGACATGCTAACCAATGCACCGCTGTGCCCCCTTATTAATATTATTATTATTATTATTATTAGTATTATTAGTATTATTAGTATTGTTGTTATTATTATTATTATTATTGTTGTTGTTGTTGTTGTTGTTGTTGTTATTAGTATTAATATTATAACTAATATTGTTATTATTATTACTATTATTATTATTATTATTACTATTATTGTTTTTATTACTATGAGTATTATTATTATTATTATTGCTATTATTAGTATTGTTATTATCATTATTGTTATAATTACTATTGTTATTAGTAGTATTATGATTAGTATTATTGTTAGTATTGCTATCATTATTATTATTATTATTACTATTACTATTATTAGTACTATTTTTATTGTTGTTATTATTATTCATTAGGAAGCTTTTATCACTAAAAGTGCTTTTCAGAAAAAAAAATAAAAATAAATATCTAAAATGAAAACATCGTAAATGACTATAAATGGAACTACAGTAATTGTATAAATACATTTTTAAAAAAATCCAAAGATGAAAAAATCAGGGAAAAGCTAATTTAAAAAAAAAACATAAATACACTGCATTTAAAAACTATTTGCAGGTGATTTTACCCAGATGTGTAATACACCCTTACATAAGGGATGTGGATATACGGACTCCATACAAATGTATATTTGAAAACCTGCAGCTGGATTTCTTGGCATAAAATCTCGTTGTCACCTTTCCCACGTTTATAACTCAGCTGGATGCTAGCTTGCTCGAGTGCTCATTGGCATCTCAGATTGAGAAAGCGCCGGCGGCAGAGTGGACCGTGCCAGACTGGCTCGCCCAAAATAGGCTCACCTGAAATAGTTCCTGGAGTGCCGAGCAAAGCAAAGCGGAGAGCCATGATGAATCACCCTGCTGCCAGGCTGCAGCTCGTGCGTCAGCCCTGAATAATAGAGATTAATATCAGCATTTCACTATCAGTGTCTCGCATTATTAATTCCTGACTGGATCCATTACCAAGTTAAAAGATGCTATTGATGGGTTTTTTTCTTTCTTTCGTTCTCTAGGTATTGGTGGGTTTATGGTTCGCCAGAGGAGCAAGACTGGGCAAGGCAAAACCAAGCGATGTCTGAGTAGGAAAGACTCGACTGGATCACTTGTAGAAAACCCCACTGGGAAAGATGAAGGTAAGGTTGAAATTCCAGTCCAAATTTCACTTCAGACTTTGGGATGAGGGCTGCCAGGGGTGCCATTTTTACACCAAGTATGTGGGATGGGAGTAGGGAGGTCCTTAATTTTTGGGATAGTGTAAAAATAGTGAGTGGACACCAATTCTTTTTAAAGGAAAGAATTAAAATGAATATATATATATATAGATATAGAGAGGGGAAATCAAAACCGAAGTGGAAGTGTGAAAGGCGTGTCAGTGATGTACAGAAGTAATTCCGTGCACATGATGTGTATTATACTGCAACTCGGATGGGAGGGAATTTGATCTTCCTGTAAAAACAGAGCACGAGTTCTAAAATGTGTTTCCTGTTTCCAGTGGAAAAGCATTCTGGCTGATTTTTAAGATCTAATTGGAATGGGGATTTAAAAGAGATCTGGCAACCCTGTCCAAGCACACTTGGCACAGTGTTTGTAGAGGGTTTGATGATTGAGTGCCTTGTTAGTTTTGGTTTGTTAGAGAGCAGAATCTATAAAACTGTAATGAAAATATATGTATAGGTTGTTAAAGTGGTACTTTGAGCAAATAAATAAAATACTATTTAGTCCCGCGGGAATAAAACACCTCAAGTGAAACACCTGAGTCACAATATGCTAAACGGGGATTTTGAGTAAACACTGTCAGAATTGCATGTATTCCATTAATTGTCATGAGATTGTGTATCTATTCCTTTTAATTAAATGTCGGTTATTAAATAATGAGATAACATGGATGGTACCATTGTTGATTCATTTTCTTTATAGGAGAAATAGAAGTTGAAAAAGCCAGTTTTGAGGTCTGATTTTGTATCAGACCCAAACATGCCCGTGTTGGACACCTAAATGCACTATGAGTAACAGCTGGGAACACAAAAACAGGGTTGCAGAATAAAGTAAATATGAACAGATTTTAGAAGAAGCTGGAAACTGTATTCACAGTAAGCCTTATTGCCAGAGAAATTGATTTCAAATTACCCCACGCGTAGGTTAGGACGTCTGTCGTCTCATGTTTTATGGAAAGATAACAGGTCAGAAAACCTTGGATATATATTTAATCTATCTATCCATCCATCCATCTATCTCTATATGTATGTATGTATGTATATATGTGTATTAGGGTGTGTCTAAATTTCATTATTTAAAGTTTTGAAATGAATACTGGCCAGCTTTTTATTGCGTGCCAAAAGTCAGAGTGGATTTAGAACTTGCTCAAAGCACAGATAGTTACACCATGTGCAACATTTTGAATAAGCTTTTATTTGTAAAAACTGCATATAAAAGACTTTTGTTTGCAAAACAAACTTTGTTTTTCATTGTGGGCCAGAAAGACTGCATTCATTTATTCGATTTCTGAAGCGCTTAATCCTAATTAGGGTCGTGAGGAGGCTGGCGCCCATCTCAGCCGACTCTGGGCGAGGGCAGAGTACACCCTGGACAGCTCACCAGGCCAACGCAGGGCAGAAACACACTGACGTGTGACAAGCCTACTGTTTACGAACAACCGCAATGGTTCTTTTACATTCCTCACACAGTGAGACATGGCCGGCCTTTGATAACCCAGTTAGCTGCACTGGGGGGACGGCGATGAAAACCCGCTGATAGTGGGGCTTGAACCCCCGACCTTGGGATCAGTAATCCAGCACCTTACCACCAGGCCACTTGTTGTTCATTTTTAAGAGAAGTTTGATCCAGTTCCAAGATCGCATTATATAGTCTCACGCACTAGACTTGGCACCTAAATGCTAAACTTTGGCCATGTTGAGCAAGTATATTTAGAATATACACACACACACACACGCATATATGTGTGTGTGTGTGTGTACATAAAATATCATGATTCTCTATAGAAAGCTGAAGTTTTAAGCAAATACCATTCTGTCTGTCAAACCTAATGTACGCAAGGGGTGTGTACTGCAAGTAGGGTGAAATTTTGTTAATTGCTCAACCACAGCTGTCTTTTGCTGCATGTGGTACGAAAGGCTATGGGCTATTTTTGATTTCTATGTTACAAAAAAAGTCTGTTCAGCATATTCCTTCCGCTAAGAAGGTGATGTTTTAGCCTCGGTTTGTGTGTTTGTCGTTGGCAGGATTACATAAAATGTTATGTGGATTTTCATGAAATTTCTACCAATGGCAGGGAACTGGACAAAGAAGACTCCATCAGAATTTGGAGATGATTAGAATCAAATTCTGGATCCAGGAATTTTTTTTAAGGGTTCTTTAACATCGTGAGATTTTATTATTTATTTTTTGTTTGCATGTTGGCTCATATTCATAAGAAATTGCTGGGCTTGGGGGAGTTTTGCTCCCTCTGAATGCTCTGGTTGTAATGTATGACAAGAAAAATACAAATAAAATAGTAATTAACAACTTTTTCAAATTTTTTTTAAATAAAAAAAATGAATGAATGCACTGTATACACAGAAAGTAGCATTGATGCTCCAAAATGAAAAAAGAGTATATTAAAAAAATTCAAAAATAAAAAACTGTATATTCTGTTGTTTTTTCTGGATCTCAGTGAATCACTCTGTGTTGCCTCTTGCTCCTCAGGCTGGATTGAACCTGACACCCCTGTAGACGACATGCCGCCTGTGGCGGGACCTTTAGAGAAGGTCAAGAAGAGGTACAGGAAAAAGAAAACCAAACTGGAGGAAGCATTCCCCTCATATCTCCAGGTACCTCACTGTGATGTTAGCAAAAACCGAAGTCTCGAGGATGTTTAATGGCATCAGTGTAACTATAAACATTTGTGAGTGTGACGGATCACCTTGTGTTATTTCATATTTATTCCACTTCTTATTTTAATACTCAATTCTGGTTGGCCAGTCAAGGTGGTCTGGAGTCTGTTTATTTATTTATTTTTTTTTAAATAGCGGGCGCCATTAATGGAAGCAATACAATAGTTTCACACAGTAATGGTGCGATCTGATTGGTCCGAGTGAAATTTCTTACACCATTAGCTACACAGTGGTCAGCTCTACTTACAGTGCCCACCGGTCACCTAAATAAGTTCCCAGCGGTGAAGTTAGTGAATTTCTCTATATTTGACTTGTGAAGGCTTGTTTGTGCAATAACAGCCAAATTTGTTGCAAGGTTGCCCTCAGCAAGGTCTTAGGACTGTATATGGGTCACCTTGGTGGTCACAGCAGGCAACTTAGTGCAGAAATAGAAAGTTTATATATATATGTGTGTGTGTGTGTGTGTGTAGTGCCCGGGTCTTTGGTCAGTTTTTGTATAACGGATAATTGATGTCTGGGCCATCTAATTGTTGGAAGCAGTTAAATAATTGCTAGAACAAGATTTTCACGTCAAATTATTGATTTCTTCAGTGACTGGTTATGTAATAAGTACGATAATTATCACTGAGATGTTTTATTATTAGATATGTTTTATCTCTTTTTTTGTACAAATAGTTTGTTTAAAGAATGCAGCCTTGGGCAAGTTTTTTAAAATAGTTAAGCATTTCGGTTCTTATTAGACTTACCTTTAAAGGGTCTGAGTCATGGTGGTTTTAAGATTATCAAAAAAGTTGTAAGTGTTAACCCTTTAGGGTCTGGGGTGTAATTGGCCGTTTGTGACGACTTTTGATTTTACCTTTATTTCACCTTAAATTCTACAGTTACTTTATTTTGAAATACTGTATTAACACATTAGACCTAAAATAACGCAAGAAACTCCAAGTAGAAAAAAGGTTTTTTTTTTTACTATGGAAAGCACAAACATGTTTAATGAACCAATTTTATAATTTAGAGTGCAAACATAAATTGTACATTTAAAAAATTATGTACATATTTAGCACTGACATTTCCAGAGTGTTACTCCTCCTATTGTCCACTTGTCCATTTGATGGCAGCGTTTACCTCCAGACTTGTTTTTTTTTTGTTTTGTTTTTTTTGCTGACATCACGCTGTGTAAACTGCCATCGCAGGAAGTTAAATTAAAAGTATTACATTATTAATTATAACTCTGGTTTTACTCGGCCTATCAACACCATTTAAAATCCAGTATATAGTCTGAAGTCTGCCCTTCTGACAAGTTGAAACAGAGACTCGGCAAGACCGAGATTTCCTGCTCTGTCATCTTAAATTGGCCATGTAATTTGGACGCACCAGCGCGTCCCTCGACTCCCTTGAATTGGTTTCATATTACATTTTCGTAGGAGTTTCAAAAGTCCGCATTGCTTTCAATTTATCCATATTGGGCTCTGAAACGAGTTCTTTTGATTAACAAGCTAAAGGTTTATAAATTATTTAATAAATATAATATAGTATAGTATTAATAGTATTAATAGACATAGAGACATATTTTGGACATTCATGGCATGTTTAGGGGATTTTTTTGGCAACTAAACTTGGGTTAAAAATTCATGGGTCCTGGCTCTACTGGAATATAATTTCATAGATTTTTCATTCGTAAATTCAGCTCGGCATTTTGAGCTGAGATTTTGTTTGTGTTAAAAAGCTGTTGCATTGAATTTTGTTTGAAAGTATAAACCAATGATCAGTATTTTAACCTCTCAAAAGCCTGGGTTGTTAAATGTTATCTGAATCTCTTGCCAAAACTTGGATTACAAGCTATTCAGACTTTACTTTGCCCTTCAGCATCGCACCACCACCACCATTTCCTCTGTCGAGGCCCGATCCTCGGTTAGCTCTCGGCAAAAATAAAAGCTATTCATCGTTGTATTTCTGAAAGCTACATGCCCCTGCGGAGTAGGACTTGGGTTTGGCATTAGCATCAACAGCTCCCCGGTCGTCAGTGTGAACACGTCTGCTTTCAAAAGGATCCTCATGCTCAGTGCTGGCAAGCCGGCCATGCATTAAGTGCACCAGCTGTCATTTTGGGCTCTTCTTGTTCAGCAAGCCTCAAATTAAACTTAAAGGTCTTCACCAGAGACATGACTTTAATCAATTATTTAAATCCCAGCGCATTAGGCTTTTAATGTTTTAGCGCAGCAGGGAGCAGTCAGATTGATAGTTGAGGTCTGTCAGATATAGTGAAGTGCTACGAACTTACTTAGCGAGAGAGCTCATCTTCCTCTAACATCGTGTTCATGTGTGTTTCTTTTTACAGCTCAGTATTAAAGTGCTTACAACATCTGTTTATTCGTGCTTTCATCAGCGGCTGATTAAAATGTACTGCTTTTTATTAAGTTAATAACAGCCTAAAGAAACAATACTCACATTATTGTGTCATATCTTTATAGTAGAAATGGTTAACAGTGACAGTTAACATGGAATTAGTGCAGATTGGTGACAGATGACGATCGCTTTCATTTTTAAAGGAAAATGGAGAGAAAACTGATCAGCACAGTGGAGTAATAGATAGCACGTCCTCCTCACAGCATGAAGGCACTGGGTCTGAGACCCGGGTTCGGCGACGGCTTTTCTGAGTAGAGTTTGCATGTTTTCTTCATGCTTGCAGGGGTTTTCTCCGGGTACTCCGGTTTCCTCACACAGCCCAGAGATACGCACATTAGTCTAACTGGCTGTTCCAAGTCACCCCTAGGTCTGATTGTGGGTCTGAATGGTTGTGTGTGGTACTCTGCAGTGGACTGGCGAAGTGTTCAGGGTGTACCTCGCATTCACACGGGGTTTGCTGAGATCACCCCAGTAGGATAACGCGGTTCGGAGGAGAAAATTAGAGAGGACGTGTAGAATTGTCCACTGTGACTTCGAATCACTAATATATGTGTATATATTATCTATATATATTTATTCTTAACAGTGTAATAATATAAAAATAACGTGGGTGGGTGATGTGTAATAGGTGGTTGTTTTTATTTACTCTCCAAAAATGTTATAATTACAGTATTTTAATTAAATTATTTGTATGAATTTCCTTGTTTATCTGTTTATATTCTAAATTAAATCGTGTAATACGATCCCAGTTAAATAAACACTATTTCTAGCTCCTGATAATCCTGCCACATGATTGTTTTAGTATATACTGCACTGCAACAAGCAATAAAAATGCAACAAAACACAATTTTTATTTTATTTATTAATATTTAAATGACAAATGCAATGAAGAGTTATGTAGCTGCATCTCTGACTCTGTTTAAAAGTTTTAGTATATACTGCATGGAAACACAAGGAAAAGCGAACTAAAACTAGACTTATTTTTGCATATTTTATTTATATTTATATGCCTTCGCCCAGAGTCGGCTGAGATGGGCGCCAGCCTCCCCGCGACCCTGATTAGGATTAAGTGCTTCAGAAAATGAGAGAATGAATATTTACATATTTTAACCATGACAGAGGCAGTTCAGGTCAGCTCTGAGCTTTGAGTTCATTACATACTACATAGAAACGCAAACTTAAATGACATGAGTTTATGGCTTATTATTTTTACTTTTAAAGCACGATGATGATGCTGCTGCTCTAGGTGATCTTTTGATTTAAGTATTATCCACTTGGAATAATGTTATTTAATCCCGAGATAGTGGGCCAATCAGATTGCACCGTTTCTGTGTAGTTTACACTAATTATTAATTATTCTTTTAAACTAGACTCTTTTTGGATTATGTTCCATGTTGTATGCACCTTTTGACCCACCGCACCCCCGACACTTTTGTAAAATGTCTTCAGGTTGCTTTTATTCTTTATAATAACTTAATATAGTTTGTCCCCCCACCCCCATGCTTCACAGTTATGATAGGCTCCTATCGACTGCGGTGATATCCAGATGCATTTCTTTTAGACTTGACGAGCTTCTCATTGCTATATTTTGTGTTTTCTGGTGTCTTCTAGGAGGCTTTCTTCGGGAAAGAGCTCCTGGATAAAAGTAAACAGAGTAGGCAGGCTTTGGAGATGGGGTCAGTAGAGGAGGAGGTGGCGGCACATGGAGACAGCAAACCGCCCAGCGCCAATACCAGCTTTCTGGATCCCACTTCAGATCCACTCCTCAGTGCTGCAGCCACTCCCATCTCCGGGAAAGCTGGGACTCTGCGTATGTTCACACACACACACACACAGAGATAAACATACATCTGTCTAAGCAGTAGTCTCCGTGCCCAAGTTCTTCCTTTCCTTCGATGCACTCAGAATCATACTTGTGTATATACTTTTTGTGAAAAGTCCTCCATAATTTGGGAAATAATATATCTTTCCTGCCCAGAGACCGCCACATCAGATCCTGTTTTCCTGCTCTGGGCTTCTGTGAAGTCTGTACAGAAGGATAATGTGCTTTATCAGTTCATATTTCTCTTCTTTCTCCCCCCGACACGCCGAGAAGCTAAAGCGCGCTGTTTTATCTCCGAGCACTCTGCACGAGGGCGTGTATTTGTTTGTGTATTTTTGTTAGAGGGGGTGAGACGACTTTTTTTTTTTTTTTTTTTTTTTTATCTCTCTCTCTCTCTCTCTCTTTCCCCGGGTCCTCTTTGATCCTTAACAAGTACATTCTTGAAGGCAGTTTGTGAAGAGGCTCATTTCAGTCAACTCATTGTCCGCTGTGCCTCCTCATCCTCAGTTGTGTCATGCTTCATTTAAATCCTGCCCCACAGCCCCGCACTCATCTCCGAGCCCTCAGTGCGAGCCAGGTCTAAGATGCACTTAAAACCCAATTTACCAGCTCTCATCCGAGCTCCCAGAGTTCCCCCGTCTGGCCACTTTGGAAAGGATAAAAGCCCCAGCAATCAAAGGGCTGGGTTTTGAAAGCTTTGCTCGTGTTCACTGAGAGAAAACACTTTAAGGTCTGCTTGTTTGTCTTAGACACACGCACGCACACACTCACACACACTCGCACGCACGCAGTTAACGAGTAACCTCGACTTCTCGCTCTTGCGATGTAACTTCAGCTGATTTTATACTGTGTTACTGTAGCAGTCTTTTCACATTATCTCTCATCACGCTCTACAAGCTCCTGATTTCAAGTTCGGTAGCGGACCCTGCGATAATGCGTTTTAGATATTACACTTATTCACCGAAGGGGGGCGATTCAGTGATATCCGCCATGCCTGGGGTGAATAATTATTTTAATATACTATACCACATGGGAGCATCAGAAAAGCAAGCTAAAGCAAGACTTTTCTATTTTCGTGTTACTTTATGTGATGCGTGAGAATGATCATGCACGCGGCGTCACTTGAAACTCGTTTGAAGTTTGAATGAAGTGCTTTCATATCGTCAAAAATGCGAAGGCCATATTCTGTAGCTCTCTTCGTCATTTTTGGGACGGCATGCTGTTGAATTACAGAATTAATAAACTATCGTTTTGATTCAAGTGTTATCTCGAGTTTGTGGGGCGGATAATAAGCAGTTATTGAATTGGGTTGAGTGTGATATGGGAAATTATTCACTTCGGTGGGGTTTTATCCGAGGAGGCAAATGACATCCCGCAAGATTTGAATAAGTTCCCACATCATACCAAAGCCGAATCCTATAATCGATTCGGAGAATCTGGAAGTCTGGAGAAAAACACACCGTAGCCGGTGTGCGTCAGCCGGAAGTCCCGCATGCTATTCCCCACTAATACCATTCCTGATTCGTTCTAGAAAGGTTCCACGAAAACATGAGACAAAATATGGAATTAAAGTAGATAAGTTCGTATTTATTATATTCAAGAATGAGAGCACACACCCCCCCACCCCCACCACCAAACATGCCTTCATCGGCTCCTTGCAAGGAGCCCGCCTCTGGTTTAGAGCAGGCAGCCATTTCCTCACTAGATTTTTCTGGGAGGAGGAACATGGATGTGAATAGGAGAGGCTACACCCTGCTGGCCGCACTGTTGGGTGGCGGAACTTTGTATAACGTTTTGGTTGTCGCTGAGTTACAGCAGCATAAATAGTGAGAAAATAAACGAAAAGTTTTGACAGCTCAGGGCTGCAGCGCTTCATTGTAAATTATAACTCAATATCCATGATGGTGGACAGGCAGCACCGTCTGCCGCGGGATGTAGCCTTCAGTGCAGTGCCATAAGTGCTTTTTTTTGTTTTGTGTTTTTTTATATCCAGCAAAAATTCAACCAGATATTCGTTCATTTTCTGAAGCGCTTAATCCTAATTAGGGTCGCGGGGAGGCTGGTGCCCATCTCAGCCGACTCTGGGTGAGGGCAGAGTACACCCTGGACAGCTCGCCAGGCCATCGCAGGGTAGAAACACGCTGACGGCAATGCAATGCCCTACTCTTTACGAAAGTCAGCAATCGTTCTTTTACACGCCTCTCACCACAGACAGTGAGACCTTTGATAACCCAGTTAGCTGCACTGGGGGTACAGCAGTGACAACCTGGTGATAGAGGGGCTCGAACCCTCGGATCAATAATCCAGCTCCCTACCACCGGGCCACCACTGCCACTCTACCATGTATATATCATCACAATTCTGTAGCCTGCTGAAGAAAATAAGTATGTTAATTGTATATCATCAGTTCAGAACACTCTGGGCACATGAAGAAGAAATGCAGGCTCCCAAATACTGTTACAATAACAATTTTAAATAAAAGTAAGATTTTTAACTTTACCGGTTGTGGCTATTGCTATCCGAGGTCTGATTTAACATTTATATTGTTTAGTTGGAGCACGCTGAGATTTGTTTCAAATTTAAAGTGCAATTTAAGTAAATATTGTGTTATATTATTATTATTAATGATCGTGGTAGTAGTATTATAAAATTGGTTTGTTTAGGGTGCATCTTTGCATCTGTGGTATTTGTAGCTATGTTGTGAATTTGTCCACGCGTGCTGTCGTCCTATTGGTGGATTTAAGACAGGCATCATAGCAGTGCCCAGAATGAGATTGTAAACAAAAATATCTTGCACTGGCAGAACCGTCTTTGCTCGTATTGGTTGTAAATGAGTCACACGCAAGTTAATCGCAATACATACGATCAGATCGCAGATCTCAGCACACGGCTGGTTTTAACCACAACGTTATCTTTACCTTTTGCTTCATTCCTCAAGTTTATTTTATTAAATATTTTTCTAATCATTGTCATGGGAGTCATTTGTTTGAGAATTGTTTCATGTTCTTTTTAATCTTAAGCACAAGCTTTAATTTAACATGTTTATCTTTGTTTAACATTGTTTATTTTATGTTCAGTAGGGGTGTAACGATACATCTTAATGTACATGAGACATTGCGTTGCACCATGTGATGTGTACATTGAGGAAATATGCCAAAATCAGCATTCTGTTACTGTTGCATGTAATGCATTCGCACTGGTTCAGCACCAGAGGTCCTAATCTGCACAACCTGTAGAATTAAACATGGCACAAGCGGCATTTGTTATATTTTATACAGTTATGCAACCATGTTATTAAAGGAATAAAGAGTTCTTTTGTAGCTGGCGGTCGTTTTAGCCGACTTTGGAGCTCTGTTTCTACTGTGGAGCTTCAGACTTTGTTTATTCGGTCTTTAATGTTTAGAAAGAATTTATAAGTTGATAAATTTATTTTAATATAATATATGGTGTACGTAATGTTTACAATACCAAACCTCTTTTAAAGTCGACAATTAAAAAAAAAATTTCAAGGCTTATTTTTATCCAAGGTTAAATATGGACCCAGCTGGAACCGCCTGTCCGTATTCTGCATTATTTTTGTACATATTCATGCATGTTTTCTGAAAGCTTATGAAAAAAGATCAAGCATAGCAGTACCAGCTGGAATCTTTAGGGTGCTGTAGCCAATAATTCACTGAAACTTTAATTATGAAACTTTTTAAGGAGAGGTTGCAGGATGTGGGTTTGTCTGAAATTCAGTACAGGTGTATGATTATTCACCCAGATACAGGAACAAACAGCTGATATAGAATAATTAAGTGGAGATTAGACATGGATTAAATGCGGATTGGATGGTAACGAAGGAAAAGTGGAGGTTGGTTCGAGTTAGTATTAAAAATGAGGGTGGTTGTTTATTTCTCACAATGCTAATAATAATAGAGAAAAAAAATTTTGTCCTACAACTCCGACTCCAATTTTGACTTTTTTTGAGTACAATATTCTAAGCCCTTCCACTGTTGCCATGTTTGTTGTCAGATATGTTTGTCTCTGAACTGCCAAAGACACACATCACCTTTACAAATGGATTTGAGCTTAAATGAGCGTTAATGCGGACAAGACTACCTTTTCTTTACTCATATTTTATTTGTTCACTCTAAGAATCATAATCACAGTTTTATAAATTGAATCTAAACCAGAGTTTAATGTATCGTTACACCCTTAACCTTCAGAACATTTTTCCATGCACCTTCTCCCAGGACTAGTCTTACAGTAGAGATCCCTTTTATTGTAAGCTACCAAAATGCTAATAGGCTCAGAAAACCCTATTTTCTCAATCTTCAGCCAGTGCACAGGATCCGTTAACCGAGTTGGCTCTCCATCCAGACGACGATCTCCTCGGGATGCTGTCGGATGCAGGTCATGACTCAGGTAGACCCCCATCCTGAGTGTAGTCTCCGGCTAATCCTCCTAGCTCTGTCCCTTTCTCTAAATGCCCGAGCTAACCCCAATATTGTGATAAAGAAGGTTGACGTCTTTTGACGTTCACACATTTTACTACTTTTTGTTTGGCTACATTGCATTGTTTCTGGTTTGCTTTCATTCTGTGCATCATCTTTTTATTTTTATTTTATTTATTTATTTTTTTGCTTCGCAGTGCTTTTTGATTTTAACGCTTTGGTTTTATCTGGTTTGGGTTTTTGTAGGTCTTGATTTATGCCCTTTCCAGGTGGACTGCTCCCCCTCTCCGTTCGGTAAGAGCTTGGTGGTGGTAGTAGTGCAGCTTTGGTTTGTAAGAGTAGAGCTGTCTTGTTTTCTTACCCCATGGCCACTTAACGCCACGCCCCTTTCACTTCCTGGTTGACTCAAGCTCTGCATGCCTCTCCCGTGCCCCTTCATCTCCACATACACACTCACTCTTCTGTGCTCTGACTTTCTTTCTTTCTTTCTTTTTATTATTATATTTGACACTAACCACTTAGGAAATAAAACTGCATGTAGCTCTACCCTTTCTCTGAAGTTTACGTAAGAACTGGATTGATGTTGGAGTTGACCGAGTCTCACCTCATCACATCTGTATGTTTATTTTTTGCGAGACGTGAAAAAGTAGAGAAACTAAGTGAAGCCTGCTCTTAGAGTGACAGCAATTATTTATCTTTGAGAGCTAACCTCAGTGGAAGTGTGGAAAATCAAAGGTCAGGTGTGGGTTTAACTACACATAATGCGATACCATTAGCAGACAAGGGGACACACACACACACACACACACACACCGTTAGATTAAAGACCTCGAGTCGCTCTTAGCTTGAACCCTCGACTCCGTATCCAGGAGCAGTTTAGGGCATGTTTGGGGGGCGGGGCTTATAATCACCTGTTTGTATTCATGGATCAGTTCCATTCATCACTTTTGAAGCTCTTGCGCCATAGTTGGCACCAAATTAGCTTTTTGCCTCCAGCCAAAACAATTTCGGTGGAGGTGTTGTAATCGCTGCCATACGTGCGTCAGTTTGCCTGTGAACAACATCCTGACCACACCCATGCAAGGATTTGCTTCAGACCAGGTGGGGGCACTGCCCTACCTGAGTTCCAGAAAGGATTTTTTTTTGGAATGTCAGGGTCAAAGGTCAAGGTCAGAGCAAGGTCGCCCAGTTTTGGAGATGAAGCTCTTTGAACTTTAAAACGAGTGCCGATAGACATGCCGTCACTCTGGAACACTAATATTAAACCGTAGAGGGACTTCCAAGCAAGATAGTTACCTTTGACCTTGAGTGACCTTGAAAGGTAAATCCTGTAAATTCTTCAAACAGAAAGCTTTTTTTTTTTTTTTTTTTTAATTTGCTGACGTCTATGTAATACAGACAAGCACGTGAGTAATTAAAACCAGAACCCTGTTTCCTATATTGTCCATGCTGCTGCATGGTGGCTTTCATTCTGAGTGCTCCTCTATTTTCCCATTGGGTACCAACACATATGTAATAAAGAACTGTTCTTTATCGATGCTTGTCATGTGATTATATACGAATACCTACAAACGATGAGTCCTGCAAGTCCGAATCCAGATTGATGCCCTAGCCATATGCGGCCTGAATTCCAGGCGGCTGATTGGCCGAGGAAGGGATGGCATATGCTTCCCTGTCACTCACAGCGATCACCAGCCAATCCATGGGTGTCTGTGAGCTCATTCGAACAAAAGGGGCGGATAGCGCTTTCCTCCGATTGTGTTAGGGCCGCCTCCAAATACGCACGGGCAGCACTTTCGTAGAGAGGCGGGTGGCAGCATCGCATGCCATGGAAGGGGCACGTGCACGCTTACAACCCTCCCTAGATGGTGGTGGTCGTATGTAATAGAGAGGCAACACTTGATAGGTAGGAATTGGGTACGACTGAAATTAGGGGAGGAAAAAAACAGGGAAAATAAGAAAAACTGCGAGTCCTATTTGTACAGAATATTTTTTCTGCACAGGCTGTAAGTTTTACACACTGTTCTCATTCCCATCACAAAGCTGAGATGATTATGAAGCTCCAGGCTTGTACAAATCTCGTGTGTGTGTGTGTGTGTGTGTGTGT
>JAOUQZ010000044.1:6017772-6034729 GCA_028564935.1 Neosilurus hyrtlii
CTGTGTATAAATATATAGTGTATTTAAATCTACTCGAGCATCGAAAACAATTAGTATCTACATAAAGGGTGCAGTACGATGTATATATTATATATATGAAACTTTTTATTATTGTTATTTTAGATGCATGTATAAATGCATGGTACAGTTTATTACAATCTGTTAAAGTCATTTAATCATCCATGAAATATTAACTAACTGTAAGATTTCTTATTAATGTAAAAGACGCTTCTGGAACATGTGGCGGTTTCCTCAAACGGGGCGGAATCGACTCTGAAGCTTTTATATACACTGTATGTATATCTGAATCAGTGAATCGAGTCTTCTCGGAGTCGGTTCACAGCCCGCCCGAACGCTGTGGTTGTTATTCGGGGGTCCAGTCCTCTCGCGCAAATTTTATGAAGCCTAATCCATCCTCGTGGACTTGCTGTGTCTGTGGTTTTCCTTTTTTGTGCGCGTGAGGACCGTTTTCTTTCATACTGGACATGTTTTCACTTCCACACTTTTGCCCAGCCCAGTGTGTGTGACGTTTCACGTACCACGTGACCTGACATGACCTAGTTTAGCCTGTTTGGAAGCTGTGGGCCTAAAGTGACAGGAGACACAAAATTGAACTCAAATATCACAGAACACACAGCCGTGATAAATGTTGGAACTGAAAGGTTTGATTTATTTGGTCACCATGATGAACTATTAGCAACAAAAACATGACTACATATTTTATGTGAGACTCGACCTTTAAAACCCCTTGCAAAGTCAGGCCAGGTGAGCTCTCCGCACCCGAGCCGAGCTAAACGATGTATAGCTAACTGCTACTCATTGGAAGTTTAGCAAGCTGAGTTTGATCTTTTGATTCAAGCGTTATTCACTCGGGATAGTGATGTCTTCCGTAGGTGTTACATGGGAACAGTGTAGTCTGCTATTTTTTGATTGTAAAACGCTAACCTATGTGGATGATCAGATTGTTATGGTCACTCGGCATCGTTATCATGCTTTAAAATAGAAAGAAAAACAAATATCTAAATATACGACCACTCACCTGTGAGGAGAAGTTCTCTCTCCTCTGTCTTCGTCCAATCTGGAGGTTTCAGCAGGATAACAAAAATAATAATAATAGTTTTCTTTATGGTGATTTATATCCAGCTATGTATTTGTATAGCACAGCAGAGTACAAGCAGAGAACCAGCTTACGGCTTTGGCGGCATATGCGCATTAGCTTAATGTGCCTGCTTCTGGACTGTGGGAGGAAACCAGCGTACCTGGAGGAAACCCACACTTACTTCACACAGAAATGCCCAAGCCCGGGAATCAAACCCAGATCCCTTCTGATTGATGATTGCACTCTGGAATGAAACACTGACCCATTTTATATGATAAATTTAGTCACGCTAAAGTCACCATCAGCACCATTTCCAACGATTTGGATCCAGCAAAAACGCCACCGTGGAAACGTGATGTCACAGCTTTGCTTCTCCATTATTGGGACGTGTTATGGTTGTTTTACGTACTGTATGTGTGTTAATCGGATCCCTCGTGAAGCTTAGGGGCTTGTTTTCGGGGCTGTCTGCCGTCGCAGAGACTTCTTGTTAACACTAGCAGTGCCTGGTTCTTTATGGATTTATTTTATATTAATGTTGAACAGTCCCTACGGCACACCCTGCCAGCCTATCGAAACTGGGTCACCTTGACCTATTTGTAAAGGTCAGTTCATCAAAAATGCCCATTAACACTCTAGAGGCTACAGTTGACCACGTGGGGGATGTACCTAGTGTTCTGTGACAAGAACGCATTCTAGTAATTTCGACAGCCCGAGAAGCACTCTGGTAGTAGTTTCTGTGTTTACCCACCTCTCACACCTCATTTTAATGAAACCTGATTCTTTTGTTTATTTTAAACACTGGTTGTTCCTGATTGTGTGTCACCATTATGTATATAGGCTGTACACATGCTAGGAATGCGATAACTTACTGAAGACCATTTCTGAGCGTTTAGTTAGTTTTTAAAAAGGGGTAAAGATTTGTAGTCACAAATAATTATTATTATAATGTGATGCATAGTGCAGGCTACGCTTGTTAACTCGAGCCTTTGTATTTATTTAGAACTAGAAGGAAAGGACGTCGAAGACTTGTTTACAGTTTTGGGCCCGAGCACCAGTCAGTCATCTCAGCTTGCACAGCCTCCTAACACCATCCCGAATGTGCCAGTCATGACAGTGCCACAACAAGGACCAGGTATCTTTCATCATTCCCGGTTTACTCATACCAGTACACTTCACTGTGACGTGTTGGGGCAGCTGGAGTAGCATGTCTCGTTTCAGTTACAGGTGATAATATTCTGTTCCCTCGCATGCCTGTAATGAACGGTATGATGGGTCCAAACTCTGTCTTTCCACCGAATTCCATGATGTCTGCAGCCGGCATTTCCAACGCGTTCTCTCCCATTCACCGGATGCCTTTTCCTGAAAACTTGAGGTAAGAGTTGATAGCATATATTCTGTTCAATTCTCCAATCTAAAGTTATGGGTTAATTTTTATTACAGTGAAATGTGGTCATTCAAGAGTTGTTGTTTTTTTCGATGCCTTTGTGCTGGCAGGGGTCGGACGCATTGTTTTCGGGTTGTCTGTCCATACATATGTACATGCTGTCCTTTCTTGTGGAAGTAGGATCTTTTAGGACTTTTATTTTAAACCTTTCACAAATGTCCACCTTAACTCAATTATGAACTGATTAGATTTTGGAGATCAGCGGTCAAGGTCACCGCGAACTTAGCGCAGGGAGGTGTGTGTGTGTGTGTGTGTGTGTGTGTGTATATATTTATATAATTTAAACTTAACATCTGGAGGTGTGTTTCTACAGGGAGAAAAAGTTTGGCCAGATGGGGACTGACATGGTAGGTCCTTGGAGTGCTGCTGTCCCAATGCCTGGTCCAGCTCCTCCTGCAGAGCCAGAAACAGATGTGATGTCCAATGCACAGAAGAGTACACTGAAGTGGGAGAAAGAGGAAACCCTTGGAGAGATGGCTACTGTAGCACCTGTGCTCTACACGAACGTCAATTTTCCCAACCTGAGAGAGGAATTTCCAGGTGCGGCATTCTTCCCTTACAGCATCGGTGCCTGTTTCTAGAGATCTGCCGACCATTTAATCAACACCTCAGTCTTTGAAATTAAGACTTGGATGGTCATGTGGGCACCGTTATGGTTGGAACTAAAGTCTTCAGGGTGGTAGATCTCCAGGAACATGGTTGGGCACCACTGCCCTACAATGTGTAACTGGATGTGGTACATGTAGAGACTAATTGCTTGAATTTTATCCATAGATTGGTCAACAAGGGTCAAGCAAATTGCGAAACTTTGGAGAAAGGCTAGTTCGCAGGAAAGAGCTCCATATGTGGTGAGAGTTGGCGTTGTTTTAGAATTTGGATTTGGCGTACATTTGTGAACTGTGGAGGGAGAGCGATTTTATTTGTTTATTTATTTACTTACTTTCTACCTTATAGCAAACGGCTCGGGATAACCGAGCGGCTCTTCGCATAAATAAAGTTCAGCTGTCTAATGACACACTTAAGAGACAGCAACAGCAGCAGGCTCCTGACCATTTTGACCCAAGCATGTCGGTGGACACGGAGCAGCTCTTCAAAGACCCTCTCAAACAAAAGGAATCTGAACATGAGCTGGAGTGGAAATTCAGACAGGTGATTGACAGCCCTGGGATTTATTTTCTTGTCTTTTCTTTTTTTTTTTACATTTTTTCTTTTAATAATTTAGTGCTAAGCTGGGTTTCTTACCCAGTGATCAAGGCTCTGGCTTTATGAATTTTGATCAACTCCATCACCCTAACCTCAATTGACTTCATTTGGATTTGCCGTTTGACTAACATCATTAAGTCACCATGCCACTAAAGATTAGGACAAGAAAGGTTGTCACATGGATTTAGAGCAAAGTTCATGTTTAGGTCAATTGAATCCAGATAGCAGTTGGAGGAAAATTAAATAATTATTTATTTGTTTGTTTATTTATTTATTTTTATCACAGAGCGTTCCAAATTGGTTACTGTTTTTAATTACTCTGGGTTACTGTTATCTGGGTAATAAGCCTAAAATGAAATTGCCTGTAGTTCTGAATGCTGAAAACAATCATAGCATGGAAATTTCTCCTATTTAAAAAAAAAAAAAACAAACAAAAAAAAACTGCAGGGTTACCTTAACTGTGCATGATGGGTATTTTCTGTAAAGCCAATGTGGCCTGTAGCAAAATTTTATGTAAATGCATGGTTAAGTGGCTATTTCTTTCTTTACATTTGGAATTGCTATACAGTCTACTAATTGTTAATTTGCATTTAAAAGGGAGAGTTAAATCAGATGTTGGGACCCCTTAAGAAGCAGCAGGAAAAGGTCCCAAAAAGCAAAGCCATAAAATCAACAAATAAAGACGTCCTTTTTGGACATTCCAACCAAGCATCTATAGCTGCAGGATGTGGAAAAAAATCTCTGGTAAGATCCCAAAGCGAGGCACAGTTTTGGCATTCTTCTGCCAAGAAGCAATAAAAACAAATTTACAAGATGCGGGAAACAATTTCAGAAGGTTGAGTTGTAGGGGGAAACTTCTTTTTTTTTTTTCTTTCTTTCTTTCTTTCTTTCCTTTTTTTACTTGTATATTTTCCCTTGACCCGAAGCATAGGTTTTGGCCTTTAAAATATTGTCATCGTGATATTGTTATACACATTAACATTTTCCCTGCATGTTTTAACAATTCATTTTAAATGCTCAAAATTTACTTAAGGAATGAGGGGAATGAGCATTGTTGGCATTAGATAAAAATAAAAATAAAATTCATGTTAATTGCTTCATCAGCTGAAGTGTTTCATTTGCTTTCTGGTTTCCATGGCAGCAAATGAGACAAAAGAGCAAACAGCAGGCGAAGATTGAAGCCACTCAGAAGCTTGAGCAGGTTAAAAATGAGCAGCAACAACTCCAGCAGCAGCAGCAGCAACAGTTCAGCGGCCAGTCCAGTGGAGATACCCCTAACAGTGGGAGTAAAAGCCCCATTACACCTCAGCCTACCAATGGAGGCAACACATCCCCTATACAGCCCACGACAATCAAGGATACCTTTGTGAGACCCCAACTTCCTGGGACACCAAATTCAAGCTCATCTTCCGATGATGTATTTTTGCGTCCCCAACTGCCACCTCCATCATCAGCAGCAAAAACTCCAACCCAGGATACTCAGTACCCACAGGGATCGTCATCGCAGCCTCAGTCTCCTCAAATGTTTTCGCCAGGTTCATCAGGCTCCCGTCCATCTTCTCCATGGGATCCATATGCTAAGATGGCCGGTACTCCTCGACCCCTACCTTCTGGATCAAGTACACCTCATAGATGCTCGATATCTGACATACAGGATAGGGGCAGGCCCTCTCCAGCCCACGAGTCCTTCGGATCACCAACACCCGCGAATGCTGACCTGTATTCAAAGCCACCGGACACGCCCAGGCCAGCAGACCCATTTGTGAAACCCCTTGGTCCACCCAGGCCAGGGTCTGTGTCAGAGCAGCAGCAGCATCTTCATCAACAACAGGGTAGATATATATTGGCTAATACAACATCTGGAGATTTCACCAGGCCAAACCAGAGATCAGAGACATACCAACGAATGCCTCCACGCGGTGTGCCATCAGACCCTTACTCAAGGCCTCTGTTAACACCCATACCTGGAAATAATGACCCTGGCTCTGTGCCACTTTTTAAAGCTCCCATGCCTCCCTCAAATTCTCCGCAAGACTCCTTCAGTACAGGGCAACTAACCATGAGACGTGTATCATCAGATGGCTTTACACAGGGTCAGCAAACTGATCCTTATGCGCATCAACCTCTAACTCCTCATCCATCATTCGGAGATGCTTTCAACACTGATAGTAGATTGATGCGTCAGGCTTCAGGTGGTCACTTTGCACAACCTATGCCGATGAACAGACACCCTCAGAGGGATCCTTATGCCCAGGCACCATCCACACCTAGACCAGACTACTCTTCACAAATGGCGGATCCATATTCTCAGCCTCCTGGTACTCCCCGACCTCATGAACCCTGTGTCCAACCTCCTGGTACTCCTAGGCCACATTCCGATCCTTTTTCAATGCCTCCTTCTACACCCCGTCCTATAGAACAGTTTTCCCAGTCACAGCCATCTACCTGCCGGCAGTCACCATCTCACTCTATGGATCCATATGCCCAAATGCCAGGAACTCCAAGACCAGCAGCGGGAGAAAGGTTCTCTAAATCTCCAGGCAGTCAGAGAAATGCAGACGCATACACGCAGGCAGCTGGAACACCGCGACCCACCAAATCAGATCCATATGATCAACCGCCTGGAACGCCAAGACCAGTTTTTAATGATCAATTTGCTCAGCCTCCTGGAACCCCAAGGCCAAGCCCAATGGTTCATACTGCAGATCCATATAGCCATCAGGCTCAAAACAGAATGACTGATCCATTCGCTCATCCAGCTGGCCCAGGTTCTCAAACCCCCAAACATCTTAGCATTTCAGATGAAAACTTCCCCTTGCCACAGACTAATAATAATCAAACTCCTATACACGACCCCTTTGAACAAATACCTATGACCCCATGTCCAACAACAAGCAGCTCTTCTGATGCTCTGAACCCAATGCAACCACAACTAGGGGACACAGAGGACAAACTTAGACAGGTAAAAACCTTACAAATAATTTTTCTTTAGCTTGTTGATGCCAATATATGCGCGTTCTTTTTAATTTTGTGATTCTGTGTTCGTGTTTTCAGCGGCAGAGATTACGCCAGCTGATCCTGAAGCAGCAGCAGCAAAAGAGTGCTATCAGACAGGAGAAAGGGCTTCAAGAGGCTACTGGTACTCCAACACCGGGCACTCCAGTGCACTGGTCACAGGACGATTCTGTACAAACAAGCGATGTATTTTTAGGTCGCCCTCCACCACCGTATCCAGGAAATCTGAGAGCTTCACCGATGCATGGAGGTCAGAGATTTCCTGGACCTTTCCCTGGTGATCAGCGAGCACCATTCCCTGATGAAACCCATTGTCCTCGGCCTCACTTTTCCAGAGATATGAGCAACATGGTCATGAGACCCCAAGGGCCCAGGTGAGGTGTTATTTCTTTTAAATGAAGTATATATACCTCCTCATTTTATCGAACATTTGTTTGAATTTTTTTTTTTTTTTTTTAATACAGGTTTGGTTTTCCATCTGGTGCAACAGGCCAGGAGTTTCTCCGGCCTCCCCACCAGATGCAAGGTGGACCAATGGTTGATAATGTACCACCACAGATAAGAAGGTCCCTGTCAGTTGACCTAGGAAGATCACTAGGAGGCAACCCTCAAATGAACCTTCCCCAACACTTTCCACCACGTGGCCTTCCAATGCAGCAGCACAACATAATGGGCCAACCTTTTATTGAGCTTCGACACAGGGCTCCAGAGAACAGAGTCAGGTTACCGTTTTTGCCACCCAACATCTTGGACCATCCAAATCAATCCCAAAGATCTTCTACAAGCTTGGTTGTAGGGCATAGTATGGTATTTCCTGGAAACCAGGGTGCACGGCCTCTGACTCCGATGATGGGTCAACCACAGCAAGGATCTGTAGGGCACTTGCAAATGTCAGCAAGCATGGAGAATTTGCATCAGCAAGCAAACATGTCAGAGAATACTGCTCCCCAGCATCCTCCACTGTCAGCTGCAATTACTCATTCGGTCAGTAGCGAAGCACTTCATTCCACCCAACCAGCAATTCTTCCTGGTGCTGACCCAGGTCCAACAGAAGAGGTGCCCTTGCCTTGTGGTGATGGAATAGAGAAGTTAGATGCAGATGACTCTGCAGTAAAGGACCTTGAGGATGTTGAGGTTAAAGATTTGGTTGATGATGATTTGGAAAATTTAAATCTTGATGCGGATGATGGCAAGGATATCGATCTGGAAACAAATGATCTTCACCTTGACGATTTCATTGAATCTGGGAAATTTGACCTCCTTGCTTATGCTGATCCAGAGCTGAACCTCGAGGACAAAAAAGATATGTTTAATGAGGAACTAGATTTGACAGACCCAATAGAGGATGATCACGGGGAATCTTCGGTAATTCATAAGGTGATGTCTGAGAAGAAATCTCCTCAACCCGTGAATAAATTAGAGGAGGGTGAGCCATGTTCTCATGGCCAACAGAAAGAGACCCTGAATGTGGAAAGTGCTGGTAGTCTCTTGACAGCAAACACTATAAAAACAGAGAGAGATTCAGTCGTCAGTGACAATCACCCTGTTGGTGACAACAGGTCTTTAGACAGTACAAATAACCAAGGGGATATGTCTGACCTATTTGAGGGATCACCTCAGCAGATTGAACTAGCAAGTGCAGGGGTTGCTTCTGGTTCTGATCCAGTGCTTTCAAACCTTTTAACCAAAGAGAAACTTGAGGACTCTGGGAACAGCTCTGTCGCACCCGCTCAAGAGGCTAATCTTCTCCAGACTAACCATGGTCCAGAACTTCAGCCCAACATGGGCATAATGTTGCAGGAACAAGGCAAAGACAATGGAATGAACCCTGCGATGACAGTGGGACACAGAATGGATGGGCCACTCACTCATGGGGCACCCCTGGGGAACCCAAATGCATTGCCTGTTGGCAGTCAACAGTTACCAGTCCAAGGATTTGGAGCTTCACCAGGTCAGCAAGTGGATCTAAACCTGCCTATGCTGGGTGGCCAGCAACCTGTCCCCCACACTCTTCATCCCCAAGCCCAGCAGGTGATGTATCCACAAGGGGCCATGGGCCAGCAGGGGCCAAAAATACAGCAACCAAACAGGCCACTTCTGTTAGATGAGCAGCCCCTTCTTCTGCAGGATCTGTTGGATCAAGAGAGACAGGAACAGCAACAACAGAGACAGATGCAGGCTATGATTCGCCAGCGCTCTGATGACCCCTTTTTCACTAATATTGGTAAGGCTTTCATACTATTACTGTTTAAATGTCAATCATCTATTTAATAAGCAGGTCAGTGATATGAATGCCAAAGGAATGCAAGATGCTGTTTACACCTGGTCATAACATGCATATTGTATCTGGATTATATGTTGATAAAATTTTAACCACATGCTTTTATTACATGGTAAAATACAATACAATTTGTGTTAGTTTATTGGAACACAAGCCTCAGTGTTATTTATAGTTGATTTATATGCAAGATTGTGTAAGTGGTCTTTATATAAGTGATGCGTTGGTGTAAGTGGCCATTTAGGTGCAAGGTGCAAGAATTCATGCAGGATTTATATCATCTACTGGGGTGTTTTTTGTTGTTTTTTTTGTTGTTGTTGTTGGATCACCTTTAGTGCTTGTGTGGGTTTCCTCCCACAGTCCAAAGACATGCACAGTAGGCTAATTAGCTCTTTCAGATTGCCCCTATGTGCGAGTGTGAGTGAAATTGGTTCTGTGTGTGTGTGGAGATGGACTGGCAAGTGTTTAGGGAGGTTAAAATATCCAGGTGGGATTAAGTGGTTCAGCAAATGGTTCAGGGAGCATAATCGTTTTCACACTTGAGCTGGAACCCCAGAGTGCTGACCCTAACCTTATTGAAAGGGTGGGATGTGCTGGAGAAGACTTTATGGAGTGGTTCGTTTTTCCTGTCATCAGTTCGAGATGTTGGTAAAAAATGAACCCAACACTAGATGAAAATAAATATTGTGATGTTTATATTTCCCATGTGGCTAAATTGTGTCTCAGACCACCACCTGATCCCGGTTTCAAATAGTTTTTGGTCATGTATGGTATGTGAAGTCTTGACGCCTAAATATTACACATTCAGTAACTTCAAGTTTTTGTCTTCTTATTTGTACAGACTTTGATGCGATTACAGACCCGATCATGAAGGCCAAGATGGTGGCCCTGAAAGGAATTAATAAAGTGATGGCACAGAATAGCATGGGGATGACACCAGTGGTCAGGTAAATAACCCTGTTCAAACGTCTGAGGCTAAGCCTGTACATACAAGAAGCCGACAAAAAGGTCCAAGACTGTTCTTGTTACAAATGAATGATGGCACGTATGTGTTGTCTCAAAAACACATGCAACACCGGTAACCATGTCGACAGTGTGACTCCTGGACAGGGAATGCTTGCTCTGGTTCTCTAGTAGTAAACTACCACACTCTGTTCGTTTTTAACAAGAACCATCTTGGAACCTTTCATCACTCCAAGTACACCGAGGCAAAGGTAATCATCCTTTTGCAAGTCTACATGCTTTAAGCTACCAAAAAGATTTTTTGCACCTCATTTACGGTGTTTTCTTTGTTGACATCAGAGATACAGTAGAGTGCAGTGAAGATTCTACTCCACCACTTTTGTGTAAAAGGCTTCTGATAAAAAGAAGTGAAAAATTACTTTTATATAATGTTTTGGTGGAAATGTATTGAACGATGCTATCATAGGCAACAAGAACCAAAAACAATCATTCCGACAAGAATATTGAGGTAAAAGTAAACAAAAAAAAAAAAAACATTTTTTCAGATTTAAAAACTTTTTTTTTTTTTTACACTTTTGTATAGCATGAATGAACTTCACAGTGAAGTGCCAGTGGAAAAATTTAAAAAATGCAGTGATGCTTATACACTTAACAAAATCCGAAACCAAGAACTAGTCAAGTATTTATTTCATTTATTATTGAATCATATTGATGAGAATAAGTAAACAACAATATATAGTAATAACAAAAATAACCTCTTTTTTTCTCTCTTTTTTGAGGGAAAAAAGTAAATATTTTGTGTGAACATCCTTTACTTTTATACTTTACTTTGATTACAACCTTTTCTGTTCACATTTTTTTTTATTTCTTCTCTTGCTAAACTGTTCCATATGGACTGAAGTTCATTCATGCTGCAAAAGTCAAAAAAATTACATTTTTAAATTTCTCTGAAAAATTAGTATTTTCAGTGTTTTTGTTTGAGCCATATTTTTACCTTAATATACTTGTCGGAATGATTTTTTAATTTTTTTGTTTGGTTATCATTGCTTACAATAGCACTGTTCAATACATTTACACCAAAAATTTATAGAGAAGTAATTTTTTACTTCTTTCTATTAGGAGACTTTTTAGACAAAAGTGGTGTATCATCTTCACTGCACTCTACTGTATGTTATGTCAAGAAATCCTGTAATTAAACTTTAAAGAACCTGGAAGGCTTTTGATTGGCAGCTTGTCATAAATAGCAGTTATTGGAAGCCTGGTGAGCTTTTGGAAGGACGATTATCTAGAAATACTGAAGAAAAACCTGAAAGCATGTCAAGCATGGCTTAAAGACAACAAAGGGAAAGCCTGAATCCCATAGAATATCTGTGGCATGTCTGTGCATGAAGCTCCACAAACACTGACTTCTCTTCCCGTTTTTAGTGTATTTTATTTATTTATTTCTTTATCTTGTTTGTCTCATTTATCTTTTTATGAGTGTAACATTATGGCACTGAGCTGCTTAAATTTCCCTGTGGGATTGATTAAGTATTTATCTGTCTATTAATTCATCTATCTATTTAACATGAACACCTGGAGAGTGTAAACCTCGGTCCCCCATATGTCAAAAATAATCCTATCTTTCAATGTTAAAGAATCTGTAAAAAATTCCTTGATCCAGATCATCTCCAAAATCTAATTAAGGCTTCCTTGTCCAAAACCCCACCTCTAGAAGAACCTTCATAAAAATCTACAAAGTAGTTGTTGCAAATAACAAAACACAGCACCTCCTGCTGGACATACTGTAATATGACACTTCCAAAAAATGTCCTGTCTCACAATGTTAAGGAATACTTTGAAGAGAAAGTAAGAAAAAAAAATATTCCTGGATCCAGAATTTTTTGTTTCCTCTCCAAAATCTAATAGAGGCTTCCTTGTCTGAGATCCCAACTCTGGCAGGTATTTGATGAAAATCTGTATTTAACTTTTGCGTAATCCAAACAAAGACACAAAAGGTAAGACAATAACCTCCTTGGCGGAGGTAACAATCCCATGGGCTTTGGGCCGTGCTTGTAACGTGGAACCCGCAGCAACTAGAGGAGTGATATAGAAGTGAAAGATAGCCATGTTGGCCGTCTTTTTCCACTAAAATGATCCTAATAGGTGAGTAGCTTTGGATTGGGTCATGTGCATCGCTGTGAGCCAGTTCACCAGCATCTCCCAGCATTCTCCTTTTTACAACAGTTAGTATTGTGCAACACAGCAGAGGGGAACACTTTAGCAGAGGATATTACTTTTACTAATTTTAGAGTTGAATTAAAGAAGTGTAAATATTTATGAGGCTACAACTCTGAGTGTAGAGCTGCCGTGAATGGGTTCCATCTTTCGCAGCACCTCCAACAGTCACTTCCCTCAAAATAAAATAAAATAATAATGTTTTGATTTAGATGTTAAGAGATGGCATTATGATTTGCTTGTCTACGGATAAGATATTAAATATAATCACATAGGTGGTCGAATTATTATGAAAGCAATTATTTTTACAAAATAGGAGTGACTTCAGGGCACTGAGAAACTTCTATAAGATTCCCTTTAAACAGGACAGCGTCTCGCCTTTTTAAATAATTTAGTTTTTAAAATTAATTAGAGCCTGACTTTTGTTATAGTAATAGTAATAATAATAATAATAATAATAATAATAATATTCAACCTGTTCTCTAGTCCTACATTTATTTTAAAAAATCAAATTCAGAATAAAAGGAAAGAGAATTTAGATTACTTACTCGCTCGCTAAACTGCTTAATCCTACAAGGGTTGCTGGGAGGCTGGTGCCTATCTCAGCCAACACTGGGCAAAGGTGGGGTACACCCTAAACCCTGGGCCAATTTGGAACAAACAAGTAGCCTAATGTGCATGTCTTTGGATTGCGGGAGGAGACTGTAGTACCCAGAGGAAGCCCACGCAAGAACAAGGACAACATGTGGACTCCACACAGAAACGCCCAAGCCTGGAAACTGAACCCAGGACCTTCCTGTGCTAAATTTACAAATTTAGAAACCTATATGATAATGCATTGCTTTTTCAGAATCCTTCAGCGTACTTCACGCTTGCTCTAATTCGCGATTTACCACAGGAAGCATTTGGTAGCATGCAGAAATATGAACAATTATGACATATCGAAGGAGCTGCGATATTACTGTAGACATAACAATGTTTTCCACTTTAAAGATCTTTTGGCAGAACTTCATGTTTACAAAGTTCATAGTTTCAAAGGTTGGTGTTGCATCATACTTTTGTCTCTTTTGGCACAGAATGCAACAAATGCCTGGAGAGCCTGGCCCAGATCCGCTCCCGTTCCCACAGCAAGCTTTTGGACAGGTACATGCATAAGCCTGCATTTGTTCTATATTATCTTGTAATGTGGCAGCTGCAAAGGAATTAACACCACTTTGCTTTTAGGATGGAAAACTAGTACCACAGCTGACAAGGCCGAACCCTCCTAATTTTGGACCCGGATTTGTCAGTAAGTGTTCCCTGATTTGGTTTCATAGGCCGCTGTTTATTTTGGGATGCCTTGCTAATCCAAATTTTTACTTTATAAGATGATGCCCAGAGAAAACAGTATGAGGACTGGCTTCAGGATACTCAGCAGCTTTTACAAATGCAGCAAAAGTTTTTGGAAGAACAGATTGGGGCCCACAGGAAATCCAAAAAGGCTCTCTCAGCAAAACAGCGTACAGCCAAAAAGGCAGGCCGTGAGTTCCCTGAGGAAGATGCCGAGCAGTTGAAACATGTGACTGAACAGCAGAGCGTGGTTCAGAAGCAGCTGGAACAGGTAGAGTAGCCAGCGTGGTGTTTTCAGTCAAGTTTGTTTCCTGGATTTCTTTTGAGGGAGACTATAATTGTAATCAGATTCTGCATCTGAAAAGTCCACTGATGTACAGCATTTACTGTTTCATTTATTATTTGTTTTATTAATTATTTATACATCTTTCTGGAATTATATAACAAATTATTTGCTGAACAGTCTTATCAGAGAATTATTGGTATTAGCTCCCGAGTGGCGTATCGATAAGGTTCGAATACAGGTTGATGCTACAGCCGTCCGTGACCGGGAGTCCATGGGGGTTAATTGGCCGAGCTCTCACGGGAGGGGGGATGGCTCACTTCCCTGTCACTCACAGCGATCACCAGCCAATCATGGGCACCTGCGAGCTACGAGGGGGCAGGTAGCGCTTTCCCTTCGAGTGTGTTAGACCGCCCCCAAATACGCATGCGCAGCAGTTCGTGGTAGCATCTCATGTCACGGAGGGGTATGTGATTGTTTACTCCCCTCCTTGGTTGGTGGTGATGGTGTGTAGGGAAGCCAATACTTGATGGGTGGGAATTGGATACGACTAAAGTTAGAGAGAAAAATGGGAGGGGTGTAAATAATAAAATAAAGAAATATTGTTATTGTGTATACTACACGGGAACAAAAAAAATGCAAACTTACACTAGGTTATTGCTTCTTTTTGTACTTGGTATAGACACCGTTATCCAGAGTGACTTACATTCCTAATTTTTATTATATACCTGAGCAATTGAGGGTTAAGGACCTTTCTAAAGGGCCCAATAGTGGCAGCTTGGTGGTTCTTGGGCTTAAACCCCAACCTTCAGATCATTAGGCCAGAGCCTTAACCACTGAGCTACAATCCATTACGGCATCTTCAGAAAATTTTAAATCAGCAGCTTAACACTATTCTCCAAGTTGCCTGGGTTTAGTCTGCACTTCAGAGTGTAAAGAATCTTTGTTTTCGAGGAAATGTGTAAACTCTGACCTCTAGAGATGTTGCTAATTGGTGGATGTATTGTTTGACACGACCTATAAACTTTCACCCCTCATCACCAAGTCAGGCAGATGTTTGCAAGTATAAACTGCACTTCTGACACCTGACAATGTAGTACAGTCCTTCGGTAACTGAGAAGCATAGGAAGCTTTGGTCCAGTCCTTGGTAAAGGAGGAACTGGTTTGTGCAATGTGTGTATTAATCCTACAGCTGTTACGATGCTGCTATTACATACTCATGCTTATGAAGATATTCTGCCTTTAGCCCTTATATTATATATTGTTACCCCAACTCTGCAGATCCGTAAGCAGCAGAAGGAACATGCCGAGCTTATTGAGGAGTACCGTTCCAAGCAGCAACAGCGTGGTGGTATGCAGCCCTCTATGATGAATCCAGTGCCGTCTATGCCAGGAATGCCAGGCCAACCTCCTGGCATGATGCCTGGTGGACTCCATATGGGCCAGCCCATGATGGGTGCAATGCAATCACATCCTGGTCAGCCAATTCCCAACCGCATGCCTAACATGCCTGGCTGGCTCCCGGGTGGCCCTGGACCAATTGGAGGATCTAGAATGCCATCTCACATGCCTCCTCAAATGCCACCAACCAACCCAGGCCAGCCACCTCAAGCTCAGCCACCACCTGCTATGGTGCCACCTGGCCAGCCTGGTGGTGTACCTGTCGGTCATGCGGTTGGAGGTACCGCCCCACACGTCAAGTTTGATGACAATAACCCATTCAGTGAGGGCTTCCAAGAGCGGGAACGCCGTGAACGACTGCGAGAGCAACAGGAGAGACAGCGGGTGCAGCTGATGCAAGAGGTGGAAAGACAGAGGGCTCTTCAAAGGCTAGAGATGGAGCAGCAGGGTGTAGGCATGGCTCCAGATGCTAACCGAGACAGCCTGGCACACATGCCCTTCTATAGTACCGACCTTCCACAAGACTTCATGCAGCCTGCCAGACCTCTGCAGCAACAGCAGATGGGATCAGTGTTCCCCCAGCAGGGCAACACACCTCTAGACTTTGGGGGCCCTGCTCCAGCCTTCATGCAGGGTGGAGAGAGGCGACCCATAGCTGGGAGTGCTGCTTTTCCAGGCCAGGACATGGGGCCAAATTTCCGGCCAAAGAATCCAATGATGCATGGACTCAATTACATGTCAGGTCAACCTCGGCCACCGACGATGCCCCAAGGCGGAGGCGAAGGCCCTCTGTTTGGCATGGAGTCGGCTACACCACTGCCTCCTAATTACCCTGGCTCAGGCCAGTCTCTCATACAATTATATTCCAACATCATCCCAGAAGAGAAAGGCAAGAAAAAGAGAAATCGGAAAAAGAAAAAGGACGACGATGCAGATTCAGTGAAAACACCTTCCACACCTCATTCAGATCTCACTGCTCCTCTGACCCCGTGTGTTTCAGACACAGCTTCCACCCCTACACGCACTGCTGTCCATCCAGGCGAACAAGACTCGTCTGATCTCTCCAATCCCTTGTGCTCTATGTCCGGCTTGCCTGCGTCGTCAGAGTTGGAGAGGCAGCAATCTACCAGCGGAAGTCTGCTCAGACGCCAGTCTAGTGTGGGTTCAGAGACAGATCGAGGAGTCCTGGATGAATTACGGGAGATCAAGCAGGAGAAGCTGGATACGAACGAGTGCCAGGGGGCCGAAGGGTCCTTGGGCTCAGGTGCAGCAGGTATGGTAAAGGTCGAGGAGACATCAAGCTTCACTGGGCAAAGTCCTACACAGAGTACCAAGGGCGAATCTGGAAATGAACTTCTCAAACATCTGCTGAATAATAAGGGGACACCACCACCTTCAACCACACCCCAAACACACCAGAAATCCAATGATTGCCTGCGATCAGAGGAGGAAGGAGTGGCTG
The DNA here is from genome assembly GCA_028564935.1 of Neosilurus hyrtlii. Lineage (NCBI taxonomy): Eukaryota > Metazoa > Chordata > Actinopteri > Siluriformes > Plotosidae > Neosilurus > Neosilurus hyrtlii. Next base: position 6,034,467 of record JAOUQZ010000044.1, read on the forward strand.
AAAATAAGGGCTCCATCAAGATGAGCTCTGAGTGTTTGGTAAGAACGAGTATTAATATTTAGAATGGCAGTTCTATGACTGGGTAGCACGGTGGGGTAGGTCCTGGGTTCGAGTCCTGAGTTTTTCGGTGTGGAGTTTGCATGTTCTCCTGGTGCCTGCGTGGGCTTCCTCCTGGATATTCCAGATTGCCTCTTTGTGTGTGTGTGTGTGTGTGTGTGTGTGTGTGTGTGTGTGTGTGTGTGTGTGTGTGTGTGTGTGTGTGT
>JAOUQZ010000044.1:6034829-6052415 GCA_028564935.1 Neosilurus hyrtlii
TGTGTGTGTGTGTGTGTGTGTGTGTGTGTGTGTGTGTGTGTGTGTGTGTGTGTGTGTGTGTGTGTGTGTGTTAGCATTGTGATGGACTGGCGAGCTGTTCGGTCGTACCCTGCCTTTGCCCAGAGTTGGCTGAGAATAGGCTCCAGCCTCCTTGCAACCCTAATGAAGGACAAAGCAGCTTTGAAAACAAATTAAAATGTAATTCTCCGACTTCATTCACTCATTTTCTAAGCCTCTTAATCCTAATTAGGGTCTCTGGGAGCCTAGCGCCCGTCTCAGCTGACTCTGGGGGAGGGCGGGGTACACCCTGGACAACTCGCCAGGGCATTGCAGGGCAACACAAATACAACCATTCACACTCCCACCTAGGGGTGATGTGGAACAGCCAGTCAGCCTACTGTGCATGGACTGTGGGAGGAAACCCATGCAAGCACAAGGAAGAACATGCAAACTCCATAAAGAAACACCCGAGCTCAGGACTTTCTTGCAGTGAGGCGGACGTGCTAGCCACCGCCCCGCCCCATTCTAAGACTTTTCTGTTGTATGATATCAGAGATATGATCATATTAGTAATAAAGTTTTTGATAAATTTGTTTCTGGCTTTACAGGATGGTGTGAATAACCAGCTGGCTGGTAATTTGGATTCTGTGGAGCCCTCTCTACCAGACCAAGGCAAGAAAAAACAGCGCAATAAGAGAACACCAAAGATGGGGGCTGAGAAAGCTCAGTCTCGCTGGAAGAAAAGGAAGAAAGAGCAGGAGGATCGCCAGGTCTTATATCCAACCACTGATACACTGATGACGCAACTCAAACAAGTAAAGAAAACAATACACAAATAATGTACTGTTTTAAACTATGCATTTTTTATTTAGTAACAAAACTTTTTCCCCAAAGTCGATTTTCTGAAACACATTACAGGTGTGAATATCCTAAAGCGACACAAGTCAAATTAGGCAGAATGCTGATTTTAATTTTATTTTTCCTGTAAATGTGGCTCTTTAATTACAGCCTTCTCAAGGAGTAATTACATTTCATTACGTTTTAATTGCAGTGCTGGCGAGGATAGGTGTGAGCAGAATGCTTTAGATGGAGCTCTTGATCGGGGTTTGAAGTGAAACGTTCAGTGCGCTTGCATTAACAGTGATTCCAATTGCAGGAGTGCTTTCATGCCCTGCGGGTTATGGACACACACGTGTGATAGGTGATAATGATCATGCAGTGTGCTTCATTCCACTTTTACAGCCAGGTTACGTGTATGACAGCCAGGCAGATATGTATTGTATTTATATAAGTTACATTTTTGCAGAAATTTCCTCTGATGTGAACTTTGGAACATTTTTGGAGTTTTTTTTTTTTTTTAAAGCACAAATATATGACATCATGTATGTGGCTGAAAAGGTATCTTTACGCACCCTTGCGTACTCCTGCTGAGTTTAAACCCTTTGTAATTTTTTTTTAAAGGTACAGTGTGTAAGATGTAGCAATCGAATGGCATCTAGTGGTGAAGTTCCAGATTGCACCCAAGTGAAATTTCATTCGGGCGCCACGGTGGTATAGTGATTAACACGTTCGTCTGCCTTACAGAAAGAAGGTCCTGGGTTGAGTCCCAGGCTCTGGCTTTTCTTTTCTGTAACTTTCATGTTCTCTGCTTGCTTGTGTAGGTTTTCTCCAGGTACTCTGGTTTCCTCCCACAATCCAGAGACATGCAGATTAGTCTAATTGTCTGTCCCAACTTGCCCCAAGGTGTATGTGAGTGTGAATGGTTGTGGGTGTATTGGTCCTGTGATGGTCTGGTAAGGCTGATCAGGGTGTACCCTGCCTTCGCCCAGTGTTGGCTGAGATAGGCTCCAGCCTCCCTGTGACCAGAGTAGGATAAAGTGGTTCGGCAAAAGAGTGAGTGAGTGAAATTTAAATCCCAACTCCTCTCCTCCGAAGCCTGTATGGTTCTAGGCCACTGTAGAAACATGATGGTGCAAGATGGCAGCCTCCATGAGAGGGGACCCGCTCCTATTGTAGATATAAACAGCTACTTCTAAGGTTCCAAAACCTCAACAACCTTTTTTTATGTTATTACATGAATGAAAACATATCTATTAATGATGTACTTAATTTTTGCTAGGGGGTCCTCCAAACATGTTACACACTGTCCCTTTAATCCGGATTAGTCCGTTTCTTCATGTCTTCACGACTGCCACCGTCTCTGCCTTGCTCTTGAGAAATAATGGTAGTTTTATTCATTTTATTACATTCTTTCAGTCATTCCTTCCTCTTCCTCCTTTATCCTCTGCACAGCAGCTCTCCCTGTTGCCCCTCATGGAGCCCCTGATCGGCGTGAACTTTGCCCACTTCCTTCCATATGGCAGTGGGCAGCTGAGCGGAGAAAACAGACTATCTGGGGCTTTTGGCAGTGCGTCACTGGACGGAGTGTCAGACTACTACTCCCAGCTCATCTACAAGGTTTGCTGCTACTCTCAGATGCGTTGGGTCGGGATGGAGGGGACACAATAAACAGAATGTTCACTTAATGTATATTTTCCTTTTTAATTTTTTTTTCTTTTTTACTGTGCAGCAAAACAACCTGAGCAATCCACCAACACCCCCCGCCTCTCTGCCTCCTACCCCGCCTCCTGTAGTACGGCAGAAGATGTTGAATGGTTTCGCCACAGCAGAGGAGCTCGCCAGGAAGGCTGCCGTCATGACTGACAGTGAGGGTGAGAAACCTTTACGAGTATTTCGGTCACTGTTTTTTTTTCTTTATATAAATTGTATACATGGGAAAATCAGCCGTGTGGGAAATACTGTCAGATGTATGTCAGTGTGACCGGACGTTCGATCAAGCTTGGGTTTTTATTTCTTTCTTAATGAAACCGTAAATTTATTTTTGAAACCGAATTCCTGTAGTTGAATCATTTTGCACTCGTCTGTCCTCAGTGTCCAAAACCTTGGTGCAGAAGCAGTTGCCGTCTTCGTTTAAGAGAGAGGACGACCTCCTGTCTCAGGCCATTTCTCAGGGAACCAAGACTGTTGACGTCCCTGCCTCTTTGCCAACGCCTCCACACACCAATCAGGAGGAGCTTCGGTAAGACTCGAGTGTCTGGATTTTTAATTGCTGTATTAATAACCAACCACTTCTAGCCGAGGCTTTAATACTTTAATACAGTTTATTCACGTGAATGTTTACCACCACTGGTTCAGTGAACAAATGATAAATTGGCTGATTGAAGACTGGTGGATCTATTCACTGACTGTCTGATTGATTTATTGATTAACTAATTGACTGACTGATTCGATGGTTGGTTGATTGTCTGAATTATTGATTGATTGGATGACTGAATGAATAATTGATTAGTTGACTGAACTATTGACTGACCGACTGCATGATTGATGGATTAAATAAGTGATTGATTGATTGATAGATTGCCTGAATTATTGATTGACTGACTGACTGAAGGATTTTCTGAATTTTTGACTGATGATTGATTGGTTGACTGACTTATTGACTGCGCGAGTGCATGATTGATTGATTAAATAAGTGATTATTTAAATTATTGACTGATTGCATGAAGAATTGATCGAGTGTTTGGCTGAATTATTTACTGATTAATTGATTGCTTGATTGCTTGATTGATTGATGAGCTGTTTGATTGTCTGAATGATTGGTTGCTTGATTGAGTGAAAGACTGATTGATTGATTTAATTAATGGATTTAATTGACTTGTTTTTAAAGTGGCCAGGACCATTGTGACAGGGACACCCCAGACAGCTTCGTCCCCTCCTCTTCTCCAGAGAGTGTCGCTGGCGTGGAGATCTGCAGATACCCGGATCTGTCTTTGGTAAAGGAGGAGCCTCCATCACCTGCACCATCTCCTACCATCCCCATGCTGCCCAGCGCGAGCGGAAAAGGTCTCTGTCCCGCAGTATCGTAGCACATAGAATATAAATCGTTACTCCCGGTAACACCCCTTCGCTGACTGACTGTGATTCTTTACCGCAGGTACTGAAGTAATGCAGTGGGAGGTGAAGAAAGAACCCCAGAGCAGTTTCTTCGGCTCTCATTTCGATCAGTCTTCGTCCTGCTCCAAGGCGGGCCTGATGTCCGTATCACTCACAATCAATCGAGCCGCAGCCGAGGTACGACTTGTATTCCAGAAGCTCTGCGGTACCGTACACACCGCGTTCATCTCGGAAAAACGTCTCGGAACACTTCCGTTCCACGAGTCTGACTCTTTCAGTCATTTCATTGGTTGTTACCCGAACATGCTTCAGTGAATCAAAAAGAAAAAAAGATTTTTCTGTCTGAAATCACTCTGTGCTTCACTCCCCACCCACTCACTATATAGAGAATGGAATGTGGTGAGCTGGGTAGTACGGTGGCGTAGTGCTCAACACGTCCACCTTACAGTAGCATGTTCTCCCCATGCCTGCGGGTATGCTGGTTTCCTTCCACAGTCCAAACACATGCACATTAGGTGAATTGGCTGTTCTAGATTGCCCCTGGGGTGTGAGTGTCAGTGTGGTTTGTTAAATTCGGACCACGCTACAAAATGAGATGAAATCTGTTCTGTATATTCAGCGCCAGAAGCTTTGATGTCAGACCAGGTTTTATTCGGATCTGATCCGGATTGCACATTTGGCAGGTATTTAAATTTTACATTTTAAAACTTACATTTTTTGGAAGTGACGAGGTACAGGAGGCCGTGCAGGGGGTGCTGTGCACTTAACATTAATGGCTTGGTCGAGGTTTGCACTCTTCCAGTGCCCTTGTTTGTTTGCTTTATTAAGGGTGGAAAACTGAGCTTCACAGAAAAATTTATTTTATACCAATAAAGTTTTTACTTGATTTTTTTTTTTCCTTCAGATCAAAGTCCTGCCTTTTGAGACAGGGGTGAAAAGCCCGTAGTCTGATTAAGAAAAAGTAGTGATTGATACCAGAGGGATCCAAGTGCCGCAGCTCTCATGGAAGGAGTGCAAATAAGACCATTTTGTCAAATTCGACCATTGCATCATGGTCAACCTATGAACTTTTCAGCCCACCCTCGTATTATTTACATTTACGGCATTTTTCTTATCCAGAGCGACTTACGATTAACATTTTTATACAACTGAGCAATTTAGGGTTAAGGGCCTAGCTCCAGGGGCCGACCTTGGGATCAGTAACCCATTGCCTTAACCATTAAGCCACTGCACCACATGGCAGCGAGGCAACCAGGGTGCAAGCTTTTATTTCGACTGCAGATTATCTACACAGGATGACAGATTTAGAAACTCTTCACCAACCGTGCGAAAGCTGACTCCTATGTGTATTTGTACTGTAGAATATTCAAGGCGTGATGGCAGCGGTATCCAACCTGCTTTGCGTCCCTGCACCTGCCAACTATGAGGTATCTCGTACCATGAGTCCAGAGCCACGCAACTCCCTGGCTATGCTGGCGAGCCTCAAAGTCCCTCCCCCACAAGGCCTTGACCCTCGCCAGGCCGCCTTGTTCCCTCAATCTGGCATGAGATTCTCCAGACCTCCAGGGATGATAACCCCAGGTCAGCACTTCACACCGAACTCCAGCGCCGGTGAGTAAACTTCAGACTGTGAATTCATTTAAAATTCGCAATTACTGCGTTTAACTGCTTTAAATGCGGTTTGAAATGTTTCTCGTGAGTGGTGTGAGTCACGGGGTTTTACTTTCACTTCATTCATGCTGTCCAGCCTTTATTATTCCTTGGATTTATTTATTTTTTTACAGCGCACATTCATTAAATGTTTTCTTGTGTAGTTTATAACCGCAAATGGATTTAAAGTCTATTCGATGATGAGGCAGAGCCAAGAGAGAGATTACTGTTCTCCTCCAGACGCAGTTTAATATCGATCATGTCTCGAGTCTGAGATGTTAACGAGAGCCAGTACTCACTGTGGACACATTCCCAGTTACTTTTAACCTTTACTTGGATAATTGGTTCTGTTTCTTCATGTAGTATTTTTAATGTATAAAAATTAGCTCTTTTTTTGGTTTTAATGGTTTCTCTCTCAGTTCAGACTCCGTACAGATTTATTACAGGTATCACTGACGTGTCGGGGTGTTTATTTCCAGTTCCAGGTGCGATCAGACCTGAATACCACATGGATGGAAGCAGCTCAGGAAGAAAACTGCAGTGGTGCGCCCAGTGTAAAGTGGTGGTTTTAGGAAACGGAGTCCGCAGGTCTGCCAAAGACCCCAGCGTTAAACAGGTAGAGCTCCAAAGTGGAGCAGCATTAAATACTTTGGTTTGATTTCTGACATTCTGTGGAAGCTAGAGAAGTATGCGTCGGTACTTTGCTCTGGTAAGGTGTGCTTTGAGGTGGTCAGCACTCGTGCATGGTTAAGGTGAGCGATTTTCTTTAATTGCTGTGTTCTCACCTGCCTAAAATACTGTACCGTGGTGGAGAGCACCAGGGTTTCATTCAGTGGGTATAAACGCTGCATATATAACAGCGCTATTAACCTACCTAGACCTGGGTAATACTAGTAATCCTGCTCTGGGATGATATCTGTCTATTGCTAAAAGTAATACTCAAATTAAATTGCGCTGGGTTAAACTCCTTAAAGTCTCTTGAGTAGCGCAGAGGCGACTTAGTGATTCAGAAAACCTGATCTGACTGTTTCGGCTGTATTACAAGTCTTCAGTTGAGTCATGGAGCCTTTGGTTCCCCCAAGGCTTGAAAGATTATATATGTAACCCAAGTGGAGGTCCAGACTGTTTTCTCATGGCTCTGTGCAGCCTGGGTAACTAAATGGCCACCATTAGTGTTTCAGACTGGAGGTCATAAAGCTCTTCAGTGAGCGATCCCTCTTTCCAGCCTTAAAGCCCCTCTCTAGGAGACAGAATTATCTAGCAAATTATGTTAACCAGTCACAAAGGAAAATAAACTTTTTCAGTTCCTGGGTTAACTGCCACCCGAGTGAGTGTGCGTGAATTGCCTGAATCCACAAACCCGTTATTTTTGCAAAATTTGCAGTCATTCAAATAGGCAGGTGACTTTGATGCATGTGTCACGGCCGTTTTATCGAGAACTTTTGGCGTCGCTATAGGCCGTGACATAAAATAGCTTTTGATGTCTGCTGTTTCAGTGAGCCGTTCTCTAATAATGATTTGAGGTGATGTAGTACTTTGGTGGGAAACGGTGCAGTCCAGTTTCCCAGCTTCATGAAAGCATGTAAGGAGACAGGCCTGACACGTTTTCTCTCCACAGGAGGGCAATGTTTGGGCCGAGGGCAACGCAGTTTTCTGCAGCCGCAGCTGCCTTGTTCTATACTCGTCCATCATGCAGAATAAATCTGGAGACAGCAAGGTGAGCCATGTTCTATTGCCCCAAGTGTGTCATGAATAGACCAAGAGATCTAATTTCAGAAAATATTTAAAAACCATTAAATGAGGTTTGGACACTGAGCTTTGCCTCTCCTCTTCTCTCAGCCAAATGCTCCCATGCCACCAGACTCTGAAGAGAAATGTCCCCCTAAAGTTCTCCACCAATACAGCAATAACATGTCCACTCTGGATGTACACTGCCTGGCCCAGATGCAGCCCAAGCAGTCTCCACCATCCACCCCTCCCATCTCTTTCCCGTCCATTATGTCCGAGATACAGAAAGCGGAGGTCAAGCCAGATGCCCTGAAGGTCACAGTCAAACTGAAGCCTCGGCCCCGAGCCGTCCACAATGGCGCAGATGAACCACGCTACCATTCTGCCAAGCGTTGGAAAGGGCTGCGCTGGTGCAAGTGGAGCATCCATATTGTTGTACCCAGAGGAAAGTTACAGATGCAGAATGAGGATGAGTTACAAGAGCTGCTAAGGAAGCTAGACGCATCGCTGCGACCAGAGCCGCTGCCCAAAGACCTGCGACGCTGCTGCTTCTGCCACGAGGAGGGTGATGGCCTCACAGATGGCCCGGCCCGACTGCTAAACCTTGACCTGGATTTGTGGGTGCACTTGAATTGTGCGCTCTGGTCCACCGAGGTGTACGAGACCCAGGCAGGAGCCCTGATCAATGTGGAACTGGCGTTGCGTCGTGGCCTCACTATTCGCTGTGCATACTGCCAGCGCACCGGAGCGACCAGCGGCTGCCATCGACTACGCTGCACCAACGCATACCACTTCACCTGTGCACTCAAGGCTCAATGTACCTTCTTCAAAGACAAGACCATGCTTTGCCACCTGCACAAACCCCGTATGGGAAATGGTGCCGGGGGCACTATATTTGGAGGCCTGGAGCATGAGCTTCGCTGCTTCACCGTGTACCGCCGTGTTTATGTGCAACGTGATGAGGCACGTCAGATCGCCAGCATGATACAACGTGGTGAACGGGAACACATCTTCCGCGTTGGTAGTCTGGTATTTCATTCAGTTGGACAGCTCCTGCCACAGCAGATGGACGCCTTCCACTCGGCTGCCGCCATTTTCCCCATTGGCTACGAGGCCAGTCGGATCTACTGGAGCATGCGCAATGCCAACCGCCGCTGCCGCTACCTGTGCTCTATTGATGAGAAGGACGGCGCCCCTGAATTCACCATCCGTGTGGTGGAACAAGGATATGAGGACCTGGTGCTGACTGGTTCCTCTCCTAAAGGTAAGCACCACAAGCAGGAATCCAACATTTCTTGTATCGGTTTGCGTTTTGGTGCCTAATGATGAAATTGTAATTTGCTATTGCGTAATGCATTAATAAATAAAATCTTTAGTATGTGCCTATAACCGCCTACTACACTAATTATGCAAATCTGTCCATTTATATTGGTGTATTTTCAACTACTTGCATCTTATTTGTTTAACGTTCTCAAAGGAATTTGGCATAATGTCAACCTAATTATTTTCGCTGTCATGTGCCATTTAAGAGTTGTAGCGCCCCCTGGCGTTTGACCAGTGTATTGCTATCAGAGTCAAGCTTTGCTTTTCTTAAATCCCCTCCCACTGAGGAGAGTAGAGAAAGTGTGGAAGAAAGAGACAGGAGGATGAGCAGAATCGAGGACAAATGAGAGTCTGATGTTTACGCTAGGAGTTGTCCTTCATTAACACGGTATCGTCCGTATAGCTACTGTTGTCATCCGAAAACACTACAGTGTTGGTTTTGCAGAATTCCATTCATCATATGACGCCATTAAAAAAGCAACTTATTTATCTTTTTTTTTTTTATAGATAAAGAAGAATTTTTCTGTTCGTGTAATTTTAGTAAGCTTAAGATTGCTACTTTTACATGCAAGAGTTAGCATCCTATAGCATTTTAGAAAAATGTAACTCTGTTATGGCTGGAGGTGGGGCTAATGTGTCCTGTAACCAGGTGCTATAAATCAGTCCAGTATAGTACTATCCCTACTCCCAGCATGCATTATTCATCCAGTCAGCTAATTCAAAAGTTAGTGTGTGTAGAGAAAACATCCAAAACCTCGGTGTGAACTAACACCGGTTATATACTTACCTTCCCACTGTCCCTGTAGTACGTTCTGTGAGTATGTGAGAGACTATTAAGCCCTCGACTCAGACATACTGTGCCACCGTCTTACCTGTCTTTTGATCCAGATGTTTACAGCATCGGCTAAAATAGGTTATATATTTTATATATGAAAAGGTTAATGTAGGTTATCTAGTACGTGTTATAACATTTATATGGGTTATTTGTTATGTCATTAGGGTTATATTGGTTATAAATTTTATATGTTACAAGGTTTGTATATTATATGCACGTTATAAGGTTTTTATAGTGTATATATGCATGGTATAATGTGTACATAAAGGTTGTATATTTTATATAAGGTTATGTTATAAGGTGTATATTACTTATATAACTTACAGAAATGTGTACATTGTTTTGATTTGTATGATTCCTCTTGGACGCCCAATGCGGGCCAGTCCACCACCGTTTTCTTCCTATTCTTCTTTTTTGTGCATTCAGAGGCTCCAGCTGTATTATAGGATACTATAGCATAGAGTGGTACCTCCTAATACTACAGATATAGTAGATCAATTGGGTACTATTTGAATATGATTAAATTCATACTGACGTATTCTGACATCCTGCGTATTGCTTTTTGCGTACTAATAGCATAGTCTTAAAAGTTTTGCAGTCACTGAAATCTGCAGGAAAAGTTTGTTCTCTACGACCAGGGTTGGGGAAAATGGGCAAATCCAGTGGATTCAGTCCAAATTACATTTGGGGAACATCTTTAAATTAGATCTGAGAACACTTTACAGCGGTACATGTTGCATTTAATCTTTAGATGAAATTTCACCTTTATTACTTATATTGTTTAGTTATTTAAATATTTATTTAATATTAATTTATTCTGATGCTGTAAGTGATTGATGTAAATAAGTTGGGAAGATGAACGTGGTAATGTAAACCATGTATGGAAAGAAAAGCAGTTTTCCTTTTAAAGGATAACACCAGGCATTGTCCTCCTCTGCAGGTGTATGGGATAAGGTTCTGGAGCCGGTGGCCGAGAAAAGAAATGAGACGGGCATTCTTAAACTGTTCCCCGTCTACCTGAAGGGAGAAGATCTGTTCGGACTGACTGTACCTGCGGTCACCAGAATTATAGAATCGGTATGATAGTATGAGTCACACAGCCAAACATAAATATTTTTAAATGACACCTGGGGTGGTAAAGGGGAGGATTTTTTTTTTTTTACAAAAACCTGGAATAAAGGGGAATATATGGGAATATATGGGAATAAAGGGGAATATATGGGAATTAAGGGGAATATATGGGAATAAAGGGAGGTAAATGGAACTTTTGGGTAATTTAAACAAACTGTATTATGTCCAATAATAAATCTGAACAGTTTGATTTGTCATAAGCAGACATGCATGCAAATGTTTTAAATTACAAATATAAAAATAATTTTTTGACTTTTTTTTTATTTATTAATGCCCAGTACAGGGGGGAATGATTTTGTTGTAACCAAGATGCCTTAAGGTTACTACATTTAAATTCTCTGTTTAGTAGGCTAAACTACAGTTTTACAAATTTTCAGTTTTCTCCCATTAATTCCCATGAAAAATTCCTAACTGAGAAAATTCCCAGATTTGCTTTGCACCCCCTAGTGACACGCATGATTTCTTTTATCGGACCTTTCTAAGTTGGTACTAGAAATGAAGCGGTATAGTTTAAACCTGAGTGATGTTTAATGGCTCATCATTTCCATTTCATTTCTGTTGGTTGTGTTTCAGTTGCCGGGGGTGGAGGCGTGTGCTGGCTACACGTTCCGTTACGGGCGTAATCCTCTGATGGAGCTGCCGCTGGCCGTCAATCCCTCGGGGTGCGCTCGATCCGAACCTAAGGCTTGCACACATGTCAAGAGGTGCGTGTTGAGGTATTCTGAAAGGTGAAAGCCTTGGATTTCTCTGTTTGTTTTGCTGTTGGTTTTCCTCCGTTGCCTGTAAGCACCTTCTTCAGGTCATGCGTGTCCTCCAACCCTGAGATCTACACCCAGGTGCTCGGGATTGTCTTTTTTTTTTTTTATAATATATTCTGGAGTATCTCATGACATTTGTGTGTTCAGACAGCGACTCCTGAGCGTCTGTGATTGATAATGAATCTGTAGGGGGGAGAAAATGAGGAGTTCATCATCCGGAGTTTTTTTTAAAAAAAGCACAGAAAGCGCTAGAGAGGTCAGAAACCTGCTACATACTGAGGACCAGAATACATTTGTAACCAACAGTGTGAGGACATTTTGGCCGTTCCTCACTTCTTCAGAGGGTTATTTGTGGGTTAAGGGTTCAGGCTTGGTTTAGGTTTAGAGTAGTGTTAGTCATTTAGTTGTGATTGTTAACGTTAGGGTAAGAGGCTAGGGAAGGGTTTTTGTGACTGTGAATGTCCCCACAAGGATAAAAGTACAAGACTGTGTGTGTGTGTGCTCCTGTAGGCCTCACACACTGACCAGCGGCTGCTCCACTAAAACCCTGCAGACCAACGGGAACCCTGCCGAGCTCACCGGCGTCCCCTACAGTAAACAGTTTGTGCACTCCAAGTCCTTTCAGTACCGACGCATGAAAGCCGAGTGGAAGTCAAACGTCTACCTGGCTCGTTCGCGGATCCAGGTAAACATCACCGCCTCGGAGACGGAATAGTAGCTACAGACTGATCCGTTATTCATGACACATTAGAATCTTTTTGACTATAAAGACATGGTGGTGTTTGTTGTAGGGCTTGGGGCTGTATGCTGCTCGGGACATTGAGAAGTACACCATGGTGATAGAGTATATCGGTACCATCATTCGGAACGAAGTGGCAAACCGTAAAGAGAAGATGTACGAGACACAGGTGCGTGTCAAGCGCCCCCCCCCCCCCCCCCCTTTTCATATTTGATAAAAGGATTTTTGTTTTTACCAATGATATTTTCTTTTTCTTCTAAATTTAAGAACCGTGGAGTTTACATGTTCCGCATCGACAGTGAGCACGTGATAGATGCCACCATAACAGGAGGACCTGCACGGTAGGAACGCTTTGTGGAGCTTTCTTCTTCTTTCGGTCGTCTGTAAAGAGATCATTCTGATTTCTTGTTGAGGTTATTTGTGCAATTGATCACACAACAATATCTGAAATTTCAGAGCCTAATAATAATCACCACAGTTCAATTTTTTCTCCCGCAGCTCGAATAGTCATTTGTACCATGTCCTTCACTGATGTGTTTTAATTCTCATATTTACATAAGTTAAAGAAGACTTCAAGTCTGTGCTAGAGTCTTAAGTCTATCAGAATTTCCCATCATGTCCTGCATTCTCATTGGTTTAAAAAATACGAAAACATGGGTCTCTTTGTATCGCGTGCACTCAGCATCATCTGCATTCAGATTATCTTTCTCATCTTGGATAAGTTTGGGTTTGCTGCGTATCCCATTCATGACATGAATGCATTCCCTCAGATACATCAACCACTCCTGCGCACCGAACTGCATAGCAGAGGCCGTGACATTCGAGAGAGGCCACAAGATCATCATCAGCTCCAACCGCCGGATACAGCGTGGAGAGGAGGTACGTCTGCTGGAATCGCTTCGATTCTGAGGTCGAAAGTTCTTATCAGGAACTTATCGTCCCTTTGCAGCTGGAGGTCATGTGCTTGGATACCGCGTGGTGACGACATATTGGACAGCAAATGTCCTGCTCACACACTGGGTTATAAACAAATACTTAAACATCGTTTACTTTTCTAAAATATCATCAGACATTTAAGGCTCTGTTTGTAAAGTAGCTCAATGTAACCCAATAATGTTTAGGCTACTGTACTTCATTCCATGAACTTGAAACTTGAGCCTAAATAATTAAGAAATACCAAAATATTCAAGTAAAAATCAGGTTACTCTGTTTCCGTAGTAACGTTACTTTGACGTGCATCGGCTAAATGAAAGCTGCCCGCGAGAGACACAATCGTCTCTGAAAACAGCAGCTGTTCTCCAGATCCATCGCAGCTTGTTGAACGTTAATGCTGATTTGGTATTCATGCTTGTCATTAAGCGTTTCAGTTTACAGGAAATGGTTCTCTAAATGTATTGCCTGGTTTGTTTTTTTTTTACCCCCCCTATCATATATGACCACCGTCAACCAGGGAGGGGTGTAAGAATTCACATGTCCCCTCTGTGACACGTGATGCTGCCACCCGCCCCTTTACACACTGCTGTGCACACATTCGGAGGGAAAGCCATATCCACCCCGAACGAACTCGCAGACGCTCAAGATAGGCTGGTGATCGTTGTAAGTGACAGGGAGGCGAGCGTATACCATCCCTCCCTCCCGCGAAAGCTCGGCCAATTAGCTCCAGTGGACTCTCGGCCGCACCGCGCCAGTTTGATAGCTCCTTGTTGATGCACTTGGGATGTCACTGCACTTTTGATTATTATAAAAAGCCCAATAATTGAGTAAAGATTAATTATTATACTCATTTTCTCTTAAACGGAGGATTCAGTTCCTCCAGGAACTCCGAGTGGTACGAGAAACACAACTTAAAGGCAAACGCAGCAGTTGTTAAAGGTTAATTCTGTTCAAATCTCCAGATTCATTTCTTTCTGTGTGCAAAATTTGAGGCCGATTTCTGTTTAAACAGTTTTATAGGCCGAGTCTTAAAATGATGTCATCGAGGCCCAAGTTAACATGTACAAGTTCAGGAATTTGATACATTCACTCCATTAATTGACAGAATTGTGTTGAAGGTGATAAAAGGTTTAAACTAAAATCATTTCCTGTGCGGTGGGAAGCCAGTAATATAGTAAAGCCGTCCTCCTCCTGTTAACTTGAGCCTTGGTGACATCATCGTTCTTCAACTCAGTTTTAAACATAATCACTCATAAAATTGTTAAAATCGAAGCTTTCGTTTAATGATTTTGCACCCGGACAGATTTTACTATTATCTTTAGATTGAAGTTAACGAGTGCTGCCTTTGCCTTTAACCTCGTTACTGTTTAATATGATCCCTGTAACACTGCAGAAAGACAACCTGCTGAAAACCATGTTTTAATTCAGTCTTTCTTTTCTCTCTCTTTCTTTCTCTTTTTCTCTCTCTCCCTTCCTCACTCTCTTCCCCTCCCTCTCTTTCTCTCTCCCTCTCCCTCTCTCTCCCTCACTCTCTCTCTCCCCCTCCCTCTCTCTCTCTCTCCCTCACTCTCCCTCCCACTCTCTCTCTCCCTCCCACTCTCTCTCCCTCCCACTCTCTCTCCCTCCCTCTCTCTCTCTCCCTCACTCTCTCTCCCCCTCCCCCTCTTCTCTCCCACTCTCTCTCACTCCCTCCCTCTCCTCTCTCCCTCTTGCTCTCACTGTCTCTCTTTCTTTCTCCCTCCCTCACTCTCTTTCTCCCTCTCTCTCTTTCTCTCTCACTCCCTCCCTCTCTCTCTTTCTCTCTCACTCCCTCCCTCTCTCTCTCTCTCTCTCTCTCCCCTCCAGTTGTGCTACGATTACAAGTTCGACCTCGAAGATGACCAGCATAAGATTCCGTGTCACTGTGGCGCGGTCAACTGCAGGAAGTGGATGAACTGAATCGGAGCAGACAGGCAGAATGTTTAAACTCCACACATATGCATTCCTTTGGTGATCTTTTCTTTCTAGACCCATTTCTAAACAGGACATGTTGTGTTGTTGGTGGTGTTTTTATTATTATTATTATTATTGTTTTGTTTGTTTCTAAGAACTTATCAGGGCAGATTAGACCGCAGAACTGTAAGGGTTAATGGAGAAATAAATGGCCATGTGAGGGAAGGGTAATAATGCAGGGAGGGGTGAAAACTAGGCTGTACACACACACACACACACACACACACACACACACACACACACACACACACACACACACACACACACACTGGTCCCACAGCAGGAACAGCTGACGTGGTTTTTACTCTGATGGGATGTTGATGAGAGCTTAAAGAGACTCGGTGAGAAACAGGATGGTTGTGTTTAATCTCACCAGCTGACCAGGAAGTGATGGTGCTGGCCACAGCCTTATTTAGAGTCTGTAGAGGCGGGTCCTCTGGATTTAAAATGAAAAAGAAAATAATCTATAAAGATGTACACATATATAAAGAGATATAAATACAGAAATGTAGACACCACTGAACAAGGAATGTACTGAGAAGACTTCCTTAGGGATAAAGCTAAGGGATTAATAACTTGCACTAAAACAACAAACAACAACAAGAAAAAAAATACAGTTTAATAAAATACTTGATTCCATGAGTCAGTTTATTTTTTTCTTTGTTTTTGATTTCTGTAAAATAAGAGGAGACTTTTTGTATTTATTATGAATCGAAGCTATTTTTTAAGAATGTTGACGTTAAAAAAAAACACGAAGACCGTCAAGCTGCTTCAGAAGGCTGCAGATTGAACAGAAACATGTTACTTTATAAATAAAGTGTGTAAATATCCGTCAAAATTTGGAGGAAAAAAAAAGAATTAGAAATATCTGACCAAATGCTACCTTAACTTCATTAGAGCTGTTTTGTTTGGGTGATTTTTTTTTTCTTCTCAACTTAAAAAAAAAAATTAAAAATGAAAGAAAAGAGGAAAAGTGAGAGAGGGAGGGGAAAAAAATAGAGTATTTAAAGAGGTAAGGACTCGAGGATATGATTTAGATTTGGAGAGTTTATGTGCTGTATAAAATTGTACAGAATCTGTAAAAAGAAAAATGAAAGAAATGAATTCAGAGTATTTTTGTTGTATTTAGAATGTAGAATTAAATATTGTCTAAAATTCTGACCACTTGAAGAAATTTCTGTACTTTAATTCATGATCTTTTTACACCTTTTCATTTCTTGTACTTTCGCAATCGAGTTACGCACCGAACCTGATCGATTGTTCATCAGAAAACCGAGTGCGATGTGAATTTTTCTTCTTCTTCCTTTTGTTTTCTTGAACCAGCACGATGGACTGCTTTTCTTTTTCCTCTTTTCTTTTTTTGTTTGTTTGTTTCTCTTGAGTAACTGCGTGTAGTGTTCATGAGCTTTAGAGAGAAATCTTAAATGCCTTTGACGTTAAGAAATGTAAAGTATGTGCTCTCGCTCTCTCTCTCTGTCTCTTTTTAAGTTGTTTACATTATTTTAAGAAAGATGCTGTTTAGTGCTTGACAAGTTGAAAATCATGGTATGATGTTTCCTTTCTTTCTTTCTTTCCTTTTCTTTATTTTTGAAGCTTAATAAAGAATTCAAATCCTTCGAGCATTTTGCTTACTGGTTTGAAGATGAAGTTTTTTGCCGTGTGCACAACTAAAATTGGTTGGACTACGTTTTGTTGGTATATTCAGTCCTGAGCTTGTAACATAAATGGATGGCATGATGTATTTTTGGAATTTTTTTTATTATTTGAATGAATCAAATTGTAAATAATTTCTGGATGACTGGTTGTAATGAAATTTGTTTCCTGGGTATTTTCCCTTCTTGTACAATATTCAGACATTATTAACAGTATTTGTCATTTCTCGGTCCTGTACAGTAGTAAAAATGTCAGAAATGAAGCCTTTTTTGAAGTATACGAAAGTGTAATGGGTTTTTTTGGAGTTTGTGGAATCAGATTTAGGAATATTTACAAGAAATAAATATTTTACATCTTTACCCCGTCTCATTGTCGTTCATCCTAAAGAAGTGAAAGATCAGCAAATCCGGCGTTTATATAAAATCTTGTTATTCAGAGTTCAGATCAGATCTGTTACGTTAATCTGAATGTTAAAGACCAACCAACATTCGTTTATTTGCCGAACAGCTTAATCCTACTTCAGTCACGGGGAGGCTGGAGCCTATCTCACCTGGAGTCTATCTCACCATCTCACCCTGGAGCCCATCTCACCCTGGAGCCTATCTCACCATCTTACCCCTGAGCCTTTCTCACCTAGAGTCTATCTCACCATCTCACCCTGGAGCCCATCTCACCCTGGAGCCTATCTCACCATCTTACCCCTAAGCCTTTCTCACCTAGAGTCTATCTCACCATCTCACCCTGGAGTCTATCTCACCTGGAGTCTATCTCCCCATCTCACCCTGGAGCCTATCTCACCATCTCACCCTGGAGCCCATCTCACCCTGGAGCCTATCTCACCATCTCACCCTGGAGCCCATCTCACCCTGGAGCCTATCTCACCATCTCAC
>JAOUQZ010000044.1:6115962-6126010 GCA_028564935.1 Neosilurus hyrtlii
ATGTAACACAGTCCTAGTGAAGGGGGTGTGGTTTCCATGTAACACAGACCTAGTGAAGGGGGTGTGGTTTCCATGTAACACAGTCCTAGTGAAGGGGGTGTGGTTTCCATGTAACACAGTCCTAGTGAAGGGGGTGTGGTTTCCATGTAACACAGTCCTAGTGAAGGGGGTGTGGTTTCTATGTAGCACAGTCCTAGTGAAGGGGATGTAGTTTCCATGTATCAAAGTCCCAATGAAGGGGGTGTGGTTTCAGTTTATCAGTCCTAGAGAAGGAGGTGTGGTTTCCGTGTTGCAGAGTTCTAGTGAAGGGGGTGTGGTTTCCATGTATTACAGACCCATTGAAGGAGGTGTGGTTTCAGTTTATCAGTCCTACTGAAGGGGGTGTGGTTTTGTGTCCGTCAGACATGGTCAGTTCTCAGTAAAACTGAAATGCTTGGATTCACAATTCATCACATTGTATCGCATCTAAATGAGATTAGGGGATTATAACCCCGGAGGATAATCTGTGTCAGTAAAGCTGATGACCTCTTTCCTGCATTGATCCTGCATTATCTTTGTTATCTGATATTATTGCAGATATTATGGCTCAGATCCACAGCATATGTGTGATCGGTCACCCACTGACCTCTGTGGCAGAGCCTGATAAGAGTCAGAGCCGGGGTTTTAGCCCCAACGCAGCAAAACAATCAACAGTGTAAAGCGGTTTATGAAGTCTGTGGATGTCTCTCTGTTATCACTGTAGCAGAGAGCTGGAGCCTCTAAGGCCTCCGCACCTGATCTGAATTCATTCTGGTATGTAGACCATGTCTTTTTGCTCAGGTCACTTGAGGATATTCAGGAGGAATTTTGCCTAGCTGGGCTGCATTTATATTTAAAATCTCTGATGCATGTCTTACATGGAATTAATAAAATTATATCATGCTTTTTTGAAGCTCAGATTTGGTTTCCAAAATGTATGACTGTAGTTTAATTAGAAACATAATTACCAGCACTCTGGTAATAAAGAATTAGCATTTACAATATGGGGCAGTGGTGGCCCGTTGGTAGGGTGCTGGCTTACTAATCCAAAGGTCGGGGGTTCAAGCCCCACTATCACAGAGTTTTCACTGCTGTCCCCTAGAGCAGCTAACTGGGTTATCAAAGGCCAGCCATGTCTCTCACTGTTTGTGGTGAGAGGAATGTAAAAGAACCATTGCTGTCCTTTGTAAAGAGTAGGCTATTGGATTGCCGCCAGTGCCTGGTGTACTCCGCCCTCGCCCAGAATCGACTGACCCTGATTGGTATTAAGCGGTTCAGAAAATGTATGAATAAATATATACAATACAGGAATGGTGCAGTCTGATTGGTCTGGTCTTTTGGAATTTAAAAATATTATCACGAGTGGATAATGCTGGTACAAAAACGGCTTGGTTACTTGAAGCAGTGTATTTGCTATCATGCTGTATTATTGACTAATATGTGACCAGCTCCAGTGTATTATTGACTAATATATGTAACCAGCTCTAAGTCTGACCACAATTCTGATATATAGCACATTTTTAATCAAGAAGTGTTGACAAATGACTGTGGAATTAGCAGAATAAAGCACTCCAGATGTGCTGTTGGAAGATTATAATTAACATTTGGGATGGTACCAGTGCACAGTGAACGACGCTTCATCACACACCACTATCATGAATTATTTTCCAGTAACAGCATACCTCATCATGTTTAATCTGTACTTAAATGACCCTTGACAGCAAGAGTCCATGGCAGGAAGCCATAGTGTATGTTCTACCCTTTGTGTACCATCTGTGCTTTTCTTACATAAAACAATCTCACTATCGTCTTATAGTAAAAAATTTCCCACTCATCCTGAAGATTTCTTTTACATCTCTGCTAGGTGAAAGATGAGAGTCCAGTGTTGTGTTCAGCTAACGCTTTCCATCGGGCATAATTACAGCCATTTTTACATGAAAGGCATCGATTATATTTTCTTCCGACTAGCCTAAACGCTAAACGATATGACTGCTCCCATTCATGTCGAGATCATGTGGTTTGACGTCAGGTCTGACTGACCTTGGACGATTCAGCGGCGCGTTCACGGTTTGATGAACGCGGGATCTAAAATTAGCTTCAATTAAGGCGAGTGAGAGAGCGCACTGATGTCAAACCTACCTGTGTGTTCTTCATGCTGTAATAAAGGAAACAAGTGTAGGAGAGGGAAAGACTGAGAGCGAAGGAGGAGGGAAATGAAAAAGGAACTGGAGAGATGGCTGAAAATAAGTCAGAGACACAAAAGGAGCTCCTCATCTCACACGAGGACTAGCTGCACTTTTCCTGTCTCAGGGTTTCATTATTGAAATGAATGATATGAATATTTTACTGCCTTCTCACTGGTGTTGCTGATAAAACTGGTTGCGAATCAAGGATTTCTTTTGTAAGTAACTACAAAGTAAACAAGTCAACAAAGAGCGACATTTTCACAGTTGATTTTGTGTTAAACCGCAGCACTGTGTAATTCTACCTCTTGACTGGTCACATACTGATTAGCATTTTTATGCTAATGGCTTACACAGGGATTAGAATGGTGGACACCACATATAAACACATTAAAAAAATGAGTGCAGTCCTTGAAATGGAGCTGTTTAAGAAGCTGTCTGTTTTATAATTAGGGAAGGAGTCTCCAGTGTTAGCGCTTTATAATACTTAGAGATGAAGAGGTTTTTGTTTTTTGACCTCATAAAAATGATAAAGAAAGAGAGAAAAGAAAGACTCTTATTCCTTTTTCAATCACAGAAAATCGGACCAATCATAAGCTTACTGTGAGCACATGTAAGCAGAAAACGGGGGATAGTGTGATGCATATGCAATCTGATTTTATGCTATATGCACCCACTGGATATGAACAATTGCATGTTCGGATTGGCTACGCTACTACTAGAATATCAGCCAATATACCATTAGTAGGTATAATACTAGAGAACAAAACGCTTTCTGGTTGCAACTCATGCTAATCTCACTGCTAGTGCTATTCCCTAAAAAACAATCAAATTTGTTATTAAAGTATTTGTTGGTAAGAACTTTATTTAGAAATTTTGAGAAATAGACATTTTTTCCCCCACAAAATGTCAAGAAGCTAACTGCTTAGAGTTAGCATGCTACACTAAGCTAATGCTAAGCTGGCCAGCGCTTCCATTCATTAATGACTTATTCCACAGAAAGCAACAAAATTTATGATAAAAGTATTTGATGCTAATGAAAATGACTCCGTGCTGGGCTTTGATGGTAATTTGTTTTCTGGTATTTTTGAATTTTAAAAAGTTTCTGCATGTATTTCTTACAATTCAGTGAACATGGATAGAATACAAGTCATTCCACTCCCTCTCATTGGATATGACTGATGGCCAGATTACTAAGTGAATCAGTTGATATTCAAGTTGAGTTTGTGGATTAACTGTTAAATACTCTTAATATAACATAATAACTTAACAATACTCTTTATTGCTGCTATAATACAGTGTTCAAAACATTAATGCAACCATAAATGGAGGAAACGTACGGCATAATTTTTTTGTAAATAAAACTGGTAAACAATAGCAATTTTCTGGGGTATTAGAGAAATCAAACTGGACAGGATTTGCTCTTATAGGAAACTTCAGGGTGGTAAAAGTACATTTACATTTGGCAGACACGCTTTTCCAGAGCAACTTACAATTATAATTTTCATACAACTGAGCAATTGAGG
Source organism: Neosilurus hyrtlii (assembly GCA_028564935.1). NCBI lineage: Eukaryota > Metazoa > Chordata > Actinopteri > Siluriformes > Plotosidae > Neosilurus > Neosilurus hyrtlii. Next base: position 6,119,690 of record JAOUQZ010000044.1, read on the forward strand.
ATTAAGGGCCTCGCTTAAGGGCCCAACAGTGATAGTGGGGATTGAACCGCTGACCTTTGGATCAGTAACCCATCACCTTAACCTCTGAGCCACCACTGCCCATAAAAAGTCGTTTAACAGCCGTTGAAACCCATAGGCCATTGCAGGGCCAACACACACACACACACACACACACACACACACACACACACACACACAACCAATCACACTCATACCTAGTGGCAATTTGAAACAGCCGATTAGTCTACTGTGCATCTTTTTGGACTGTGGGAGGAAACCGGAGTACCCAGAGGAAACCCATGCAAGCACAGGGAGAACATGCAAACTCCACACAGAAATGGCCGAGCCCGGGAATCGAGCCCCAGCACCCCTGCACCACGTGCCTCCCAGTGCCTACATGTTTACATTTTACATTCTAATATTGCATAAAAAGGTGTGAATACACTGCACAGCCATCTGTGACTGGGAGTCCATGGGAGCTAATTGGCCGAGCTCTCACAGGAGGGAGGGATGGCATACGCTCACTTCCTTGTCACTTACAGCGATCACCAGCCAATCATGAGTGTCTGTGAGCTCATTCGTACAAGGGGGCGGATAGTGTTTTCCCTCCAAGTGTGTTTGGCCGCCCCCAAATATGCATGCACAGCAGTTTGTAAAGAGGCGGGTGGCAGCACTGCATGTTACGGAGGGGCCATGTGCAAGCTTACGCCCCTCCCTGGATGGTGGTGGTCATGTGTTAGGAAAGGAAATACTTGACGGGTGGGAATTGGATACAACTAAAATTAGGGGAGAAACATGGGGGTGAATACATTTGGAAATTAAGTGATTGACAGCCTTGGTGACGTGCTGGATATTAGTACTGGGAGACACGGCAGGTGAGAAGGTGTACTCAACTCTGTCTCCTGGAATTGACAACATGGTGGAGGCTTTATGTCTTTAGAATGGAAGGGCATGATGCTATGCAGTCCATGTTTTTTTTTACAGTCATTGATCACACCACATCATGTTTGATTTGTTCAACAGCACCTCCTGTCATGTTTCATTCCGTACAATATTAATGTCGGGCAGTCATTTTATATTAAACCGCAGACGTCCTGAAGATTAATACAAGCCTAAAACACTCCGGTGTGAAGCACTACGCTCTGCTGCACTCATTTCCCACATGCTAAACATGGCTGCCGGAGTGTGGGCTTCCCCACCGTCTTTTCACTCGCCCCCAGCGTGGGTACCATATGCCCACTCTGGCTCGCTGAGGGTAAAGGGAGAAATGGATGAATGAGTCCAAAATGAACCAACTGTCAGGTTTTTAAACATGCCGAGTCTGCAGGGCGCTTTCTCTACAGAGAACGGATGGTGACTTCCACAGATGCTGGACCACCTGAGTGCAAACCGAGGTCATAAAAATTATTACAGACTTCAGTGCAGTGCACATTAATGACTCACTATTTCTGTAATGATCTTTAAACAGAAAATATTTTCATTTATACTCATTTGCCTCAAACAGGGCTTGCAATTATTATTCTTTCCACAAATAATCTTCGGAAATGCGCCGCCTCTGAGGCCTGAAGTCAAACCGCTGCTCATACTGGGAAAAAAAGTAAAGCGCTATCCGCGGTCTTACTCATGCATGAGCTCAGCCCTGATTGGCTCGTGTCCCTGTGATTGACGCAAAAGACATGGTGAGCCATCCAACCTAGTTTGGCTTTGTACAATCTGTGAAGCCTGGAAATGTCATTAAGTTGCTTTCAGTAACACATTATTATTTTCATATCATGCCACATACAGTGAAGAATTAGACTCCGACTAGAGGTCCTATGCATGTATTGTTGTTGTTATTCAAAGGTAAATAAAACTGGCACTGTTGATTATTTCCATGAGGTTTTACAGAACGAAACCATCTGAATGTCCCTCCTTTACGTACTCCTCCATTTTCGGAATGTACGGTGTGCCTGTAGTGCACTTCCTCGTACTTACATTTATGCTTAACTTTTTCATGTATTATATGAAATAACTAAATATTTTCTTTTTTCCCTTGTGTGCTCCCAAACTTGAACACCTGCACCAGAAAACACTGATTCCTCTTTTTTCATCTTTTCCCAATTTACGCTGCCTCTTGTTAAAGCACAAACTGCACAGGGCTCTTTCTAGGGGTCTATTAATTCTGCACTACTGTTACAGCGCTATATGTTGCAGCACTCTCATTTGGGAAACCTCAGCAATTTCCAAATAAATAATACCTCGGGTGATGGTGGTGGGGCTATGTTGGGGCCGATACCATGTTTATATCTGGGGCACGGGTGGGACTTCCCCTGCTATTTCTGGCAGTTTTTGTTATCAGAGAGTTTCCAGAGTGGCCTTTTCTCTGGATCACTGTTGTTTATAAATTAATAAATTTGCTTAGTAATAATTATTATTGATCCTTTGATGAGTCCTTTTTAGCTACCACCTTTTGGGAGCTATAGGAATGGGTTCCGTCGTTCTGTCTGTCCGTCTGTCCATCGCACTTTAGTTTCCAGACATTTACTTGATATGTGCTGAAGCTTGGGCCATCAAACTTGCTCTGTTTGCTCTATATTGGCATATCATGAAATGTTCCTTTTAGCGGGAGCCTCTGGACCCCTGCGGTCTATTTTTCATCTTGCAATCACAAATTCTTGTAATAGAGTACTTCTTGGTTCCGTTGGATGCAGAATCTGGTTCACCCCCCTGCTGCATTTCTGTAAAATGTCAACATAGCTCTATGCCAAAATGGTGCTTAATGCACCCGGGGATATATTCTGAAGGTACACACAGCTGGAAATAGCCGAGGGAGTCAAGAATGGATGGCTCTGGGGGGGATAACCCACCCCATATGTAGATATGATGCACTCATTAATTTCCTTTTTTCAATTCAATTTCTATTTGCATAGCGCTTTTTACAATTGACATTGCCACAAAGCAGATTTACATAGTAAAACAAATGTAAAAAATATACCACAGGGGTCCGGATGCTCCCACCAACAGGACCAATTCATAATATGCCAATATAGATCAAGCACAGCAAGTGTGTAAGCCCCGGCTTCAGCGCGCAGCAAGTGAATGTCCGGAACCCTGATAAACAGTTTTGCCTCTGTGACCTTAAAAAGTAGGACAAGGTTACTCACACACAAACTCATCCTAGCACTTATAGTAGTGAGCCAACATACCAAGTTTTAAAGTCCCAGCTTCAACGCGTGGCAAGTAAATGTCCGAAAACTAAAGTTTGACAGACACACAGACGCACGGACACACGGACGGAACCCATTCATACAGCTCCCGATGGGCGGGAGAGAAAAACAATTCAAACAAGAATTTAAACATTTCTTTTCCAAACCCTGTTCATCCCTAATGAGGAAACGCATAGTGACAGTGGCAAGGAACACCTCCCTCAGTTGACATGAGGAAAAAACGTTGAGTCTACCTTAAGTAGAGGTACCAGAGGAACCAGAGTCAAAAGGAAAAACCATCCTCATTTGGGTGAAACCAGATAAAAATACAAACCATGTAAGAGAAACTTCACTATCATTTACATGTTGTCCGGTTGGTTATACCACAACTGGAAGTCCTAAATCACACCTAGGTCCATATGGATATTCATCAGCAGGAGCGAGGGGCTTCCAAGATGAGCATAAATGCCCCAGATTCCATTTTGCTGACCTTGAACTTGACCTACAATGACCTTTTCATAAAATCGTTTCAGCCTTTGGTCCCAAGTTGCTACACTGAAGATTTAACAGTGATATGTCAAGCAGTTCTTGAGATATAGGCATGTGTATTTATATAAAATAATAATAATAAAAAAATGCAAAAGCACAAACTGACATAAGTGAAAATAATACCAGCTACGTTATCACGACTGGTTACATTGACCATGATTATTATATTCAATTTCTGCTAATAGATTCTCCAAACTCCTTCATAGTGCACCTTTAGCCAAAGAAATAACCATAGAAACGGGGAAAATATATAAATATGAATATAAATAAATTAATATATTATAAAATGATATCATGGTATCCAGAATATCTCAGGAAAATAACCCCACATTATTCTGTCATCGTATCACCCAGCAATCTCAGTACGAAGGTACACGACTGTGTCATATATGGAGCTAATGTGTGGGGGGGGCGTGAGGAGGAAAAGTTCCCACTGCTGCAGCTCCAGACACCTGATTCATCTCGTCAGCTATCTCCTACACCCTTTGCACATGAGAACAGATGCACTGGAAGCAGGAATGTTTGAAAATGTGCGACGCAGTGAGCCTCCAGCAGTGCGGTCAAAACCAAATAACCGAAGCCCACTCAGGGGACCTTGCTGAAGGCAGCTATTTGTAGTCGTTTTAGCCTGAAGTGCTGAAAAACCGCTTTAAAGGCTCTTTCTAAACAGTCTGTACTGAGGAAAGACAGCTGCATTAGATTCAGTCATTTTATTCAAAATAGAAAATAAATGCTGTTGAATTTGCGCCCAAGAAATGATTAAATTATTATATTATTAATTATAGGGTATTCCTTTTATTTTAGAGAATGTATCTCTGTATATATATTGTCACAGTCAGATGGAACCCCTCTGTCTCCACCCTTTGTGCAATACTTAACCATTCATTGATTTTCTAAGCCGCTTAATTCTTATTATGGTCGTGGGGAGGCTGGCGCCCATCTCATACGACTCTGGGCAAAGGCGGGGTACACCCTGGACAGCTCACCAGGCCATCGCAGGGCCAACACACACACACAATCATTCACAACCACACTCACACCTAGGGGTGATTTGGAGCCACCAATTAGCCTACTGTGCATGTTTTTGGACTGTTAGAGGAAACCGGAGTACGCAAGCATGGGAAGAACATGCAAACTCCACACAGAAACACCCCTAGCCTGGGAATCAAACCCCGGACCTTGTTGCGGTGAGGCAAACGTGCCAACCACTGCGCAGCCGTGCAGCCAATACTTACTCTTAACTCTTTACTTTACTCTTTAAAAGCAATAAAAATAGCCCATTATCTACTTCTTGTAACTCTACTGAATCCTAAAACTGTCACCCTGGGCAGCTCGCCAAGCCATTGCAGGGCCAGTACACACACAACCATTCACACTTTCTGTCACACCTAGGGGCGATTTGGAACCACCATTCAGCCTACTGTGCAAGCCTGGGAATCAAACCCAGGCCTTCTTGCTGTGAGGCCGATGTTCTAACCACTACAACACTATGCCGGCAAAACTAGAAATCGTGCAGAATACGAAATATTTGTGATATTTGAATTTACAAAAAAATCATCAAACATTATTTGAAGGCGGCATGGTGGTGTAATGATTAGCACGTCTGCCTCACAGCAAGAAGGTCCTGGGTTTGAGTCCCAGGCTTGGGGGGTTTCTGTGTGGAGTTTGCATAGGTTCCCTCTGGGCACTCCGGTTTCCTCTCACAGTCCAAAAACATGCACATTTGGGTAGCTTGCTATTTCAGAATGCCCCTAGCTGTGAGTGTGAATGTGTGTATGTTGGCCCTGCGATGGTCTGGTGAGTTGTTCAAAGTGTACCCGCCCTTGTCTAGTGTTGGCTGAGATAGACTCCAGCCTTCCTGCTACTCTAATAGGATTTGTTGTTCGGCAAATGAGTGAGTGAGAAATTATTATTTGTGCACATGAAACTTCATTCAGTGCCGATTTTATTCATCATGTTTTAAAGATGATCCTCTAAATGGTGGTCGTCATCTATACACCGTTCAAGGTGATTTCTGAAGGCCGCCGTGGCTCGACGGGTCGTGTTGGGTGGAACAGCGGTGATATCCTGCTAAATAGCAACCTTAAGGCCTTCAAGAGTTTGAGGTGGACGAGGATACACTTGTGATTTAAAGCAGCACTACAGAAAAAAATTACAAGGGGCGGGGTCAGGGGAACGGGACGGCATCGCCACGCCACGAGATCACACGATCTCAGCTGTGTGTGCTGTAGCTCCATCTTACTGAAACCACACCTCCTCTTATTCAACATCAACGGGTTCAATTTGTGGCCTTAGAAAGTTTCCGAGCATATCAATGATATTATCAGAAGTCATGGGAATTTCAAATTTTATTGTCATCAGAATCAGAATACTTTATTGCTCCTGGAGGAAATTGTGTGCGCACACTTGCTCCACACCAAGTAAAGAAAAGTGCAAGATAAGTTGTCAAATGAATTACAAAATTACAAATGTCTATATATATATATATATATATATATATATATACACACACACACACAAATATAAATATGGATATCTAGATACATACACTATGTAAGTCTAAAATTAGATTACTAATATCTACTAT
>JAOUQZ010000044.1:6159413-6171665 GCA_028564935.1 Neosilurus hyrtlii
ACCAGGTGCGGGCCAGCACCCACCCCGATGCTCCGGCCACTCAGCCCGGAAACCAGGGCACCCTCCTTCCCCTCCCTACTCCCCACACACTCCCACACACACACACACACACCCACACACACACTGCATGTGCATGTGTGTTGGCCCTGCGATGGCCTGGTGGTTTGTTTAGGGTGTACCCTCCCCTCGCCCAGAGTCGGCTGAGATGGGCGCCAGCCTCCCCGTGACCCTAATTAGAATTAAGTGGCTTAGAAAATGAATGAATGGATGAATCTTTTGTAACAGATCTGACCAGCGAGTGTAGTGGGTTACGTAGGACACAAAATAAATATATAAGCTACCTACATGAACTCTAGAACATACCGCCATAGGACCCGGGACAAACGAAAATAATTGTTATCTACATTAACATAAAAACATACCAGGACACAATGGGTACTCCCAACACCCTTAATTTGCATCCTCATTTCCTTCTTAGACCTTCCCAAACGAGAAAACAGGAAGAGACAGGAAGAAACCATGAGAGGAACATGGAACCTAGAAAATATGTTTGAAGAGAAATAATATGTCGTTGTCTCTGATGTTTCACGTGGAGTGACGTCAGTTTCTGATGAAAGAGGCACACCTGCTACCTAAAAGCGGCGGGTATTATTTTGGTGGCAGGTTGTTTAAATGCAGCTTTCCCTGGAAGGCTGCTCTCATGTTTCTTTGCTCTTTGCTCCTCAAGGCTCACAAATAAGAGAATTTTTATGGTGGACCAGAAGAACTTCTTGTTTAATTAAAGATTGATGAGCGAAACGACAAACAGGGGTTTTGCACAGCACTAAGCTCTGCTCCGAGCATGCAGAGCTCACCTGACCTGCCTTTGCTGCTAAACTGCCTAATCCAAGTATGGTTGCAGGGAGGCTGGAGGCTATTTAAGCTGACTCTGGGCGAAAGCGGGATACACCCTGAACAGCTTGCGATTCCATCACAGGGCAACACACACACACAAACATTCACACTCACAATCACACTTAGAGGCAATTGGGCAATCCTGCATGTCTTTGCATTGAGAAAGGAAACCGGAGTACCCTGAGGAAACCCATTAATCCAAACCCATAGGGAAGCAATAGCGAACCAATCAGATTCCATCAGTCCCATATAGTATATACTGTTCTAATGTACTTTGATTAGAACTGATCTGTTGATGGCTTTTTGCTGATGGAGTGAGTTTTTTGCCACAGGGTAATGCTAGTAAGCTAATGTTTTTATTCTGATTATTAGAGCAACAAAATTTAAAAGATGTACTAATTAGAATTGGGTATTCGACAAAGTTAATTTATGATAGCCATGCACAAGTAAACATATGGGACTGGAAAATATTTTGAAGGTATTAAGGCCGTACCCTCACGTATGGTCATGAGCTGTGGCTAGTGGCCGAAAGAACAAGATTGCAGATAGAAGTGGCTGAAATGAGCTTCCTTCGCATGGTGGCGGGGCTCTCCCGCAGAGACAGGATGGGAAGCTCATCCAGGAGGAGCTCGGAGATGAACCGCTACCACATTGAAGGGAGCCAGTTAAGGTGGCTCAGGCATTTGATTAGAATGCCTATTGAACGCTTCCCTGGTGTGGTGTTTCAGGCATGTCCAACAGAGAAGAGACCCCGGGGTCGACCCAGTACAAGCTAGAGGGACTCTCAGCTCTCTCAACTGGTCTGGGAACGCCTCTGTGTCTCCCGGAAGAGCTGGAGAGTTGGACCTACATGTTTCGGCTGCTGCCCCTCTCCCATCTTTATGAACTGCTGTGCATGCGCATTCAGTGGCAGCTTAAATCAAGTGAGAAAAAGAGCAATCCTTTGTACAAATGAGCTCACAGAGGGCAGTGATTGGCTGGTGAATGTTGTAACTAACAGGGAGGCAAGCTAGCGCCCATGAACTCCTGGACAGATGGCTGGACTGATGCCTGCGGCATCAACCTGGATTTGAACCTGCGATCTCCTGGTGGATATTGCCTCACCTTGTCACTGCACCACTTGGGAGCTGGAAGTTGGGAAATATTTAGATGGAAAAAGGCCAGTGTCCTTCCTTCAGATTTGCAGGGTGTGTTAGCGGTTTTTGTATTAGTTCTAAAATCCCGACATTCCCATTTCCTTTATTGTTATGAGGGTGATGTGTACTTTCATGACGTCAGCACTTACCGTAGGTGCACTCTGAATGCGTGGTGGGATTTACTGAAGATCTTCTGTACTTATTCAGTTAAAGAATATATGAAGCGTTCAGACTGAGATTTCTTTTTTAGTGTCGTCATTGTTGGGTCTCTACCGATTGTTTGTTTACAGAGTGCCTGGCAGGTCTTCGAAAACTGTTCCTGATAAAAAAAAAAAAGCCTTGCTTTCCTTTCTTAATTTCTTTTCTCTGGCTTCACAGCTAATGCATGTATTGAGCCTTAGAAGAAGAGCCTTCCCCTTTCTTATGTCTGAAAATAAACCAGAGTCTGGAGTGGAGTGCTCAGCGGTTATTTTTGGTGCTATTTTCTCATGAAACACGGCTGTGCGTCGAGAAAATCTATTCACATGCATCACTGCTTGCCCTCCAGTCGCTTCTGCTCAATCATATTATTCGGGAGCTCTTGCATAAAAGAGTACGTCTTATTCACAGGAAAGGCATTAGCCTGTGGGGCGTACATTAGAGATCTGTAAGAGTGGTGTAGTAAAGATGACACGTACTGTTTAAGAGGATATCTAAAGCTCACTTCTGTAGATGGCATCGTTTGCATCTTTATTTAATAGAGATTTATTTTATGAGGTTAAGCTGAAATCTTCTCCAAGCTGAAATCTTCCACTCAACGTGTTACAGAGCACAAATATGTGATTTGGATCACGCAGATATTCAGAACAGATACATATTGAGGCATGGATTCACGTTGCATCATTTATTCATTTATGTACTTTTATTATTTATTTATTTTTTCAGAGGAGGGAAAAAAAAACTTTTTTAACAGGGGCAGTGGAATCTTATTTTTATTTTCATGCAGGTGAAATTCTGGATTAAATAAAACCATGTTCATAAGTGACAATATGCCCATCCATCCAACTATCCGACCACTTCGTTCCATTAAAGTTGACCTGGAGTCTATCTCAGCTGACTCTGGGCAAAGGTGGGGTACACCCAAAACAGCTTAATCCATCTCAGGGCAACACAAACAACCATTCACACTCACACTCACATCGAGGGGCAATTTGGAACAGCCAGTTAGCCTACTGTGTATGTTTCTGGACTGTGGGAGGAAACTTGAGGGCTGGGAGGAAACCCACACAAGCACAGGGGAGGGCATGCAACCTGCACACATAAACGTCCTTGCTGAGCCTGGGACTCGAACCCAGGACCTTTTTGCTATGAGGCGGATGTGCTAACCACTACTTCACCGTTCAGCCCGGTAACAAGAATGTGCGTCACACGATTACATTATCAATTACAAATTTGCAGTATTCATCCTTAGTAACAGTCTGTGAGGCTCACCGGGAAGATTTTCACATATATTTTGGAATAAGGAACATACAGAGCTCCTAAAGAGGAGTCTGTAGGATCCAACTAATATAGTTAAAAAGTAAAAATAATGACTGCATGAGCATGTATTAATATTAATAATGATAATGATAATAATAATAGGTGACACAATGGTGCAGTTGTTCACATGTTCGATTCCCGGGCTCGGGGCGTTTCAGTGTGGAGTTTTCCTTTTATCCCTGTGCTTGCGTGGGTTTCCTCCGGGTCCTCCAGTTTCCTCCCACAGTCCATGCAAAACATGCACAGTAGGCTGGTCTACTAACCAGGGTCACCATGTGCCTTCTCCAAGGCACATGATTCCTGCTGACTAAATTATTATTATTATTATTTTTCAACTGCGATTGTTAGGGGGTGATCACACTAGGGGTGCGATAGAAAAGTGTCATGGCAATTCATGGCTGTCTCTTTTCACTCTCAAAATGTCCTCAAATATGCCTTGCAACATTTGTGGCATCGCATTTTGGTCGCCTGGTTCATAATTTACAAAAAATGTAAAACATGTTTGAAATTTCTGTCTCAAACCCTTCTCAGACAGTCGCAAAAAGGTCACAAAGTTGTCGTTTTGCTCGCTGATGATTTGTTTTTCGTTCACAAGCAAAAGTGACAGGCTGGGGACTTCCACACGGAAAGTTTGAGAAAAGTTTGAGACTTGCTGGCATCCACCGTATTCCGTGCATTCGCATTTCGTTTGTGCTAATAACGCACTGATAAAAGGCGAATGGTTTGAAAATAAAAAGCGAACAAAACGTGACTGAATTACGTCAGGAGATTCGCCTTATGTATGTATGTATGTATTTATTTATTTATTTATTTGCCACACATCGGCAAACCAATCACAAATTACTCGCAAATGAGTTGCAAATCACTATCGCGTGACTTTCACACGAAATATGTATTTAAGCTGCAAAACGTTTGCTTGCATATGGAGTCGCAAAACATCTTGATGCGAATTTCAAAATTCACAAAAAAATTTATTTGCTTCTGTTGCTTTTTTTGCTGCACGTCTTGTGTAATCACCTCCTTAGGAACACCGTAACACACACAGAGGAACTAGGATCATTAATAGTCATGTGATATACCAGACGCAGTATAACTCGAGTCCAAATTGATTACAGTTTGTGACCCATCACAGCAAAGTGGGTATTAAGTCGGAAATTATTAATTTTAAGGTATCGTTACCATTTGATATCCTAAGCTTTAACTTGACACCACTTTTTTAACATAATTGTCCAGTTTTAAAGTAAATAATTTCCGGCTATTGAAAGTCCAACAGAGTATTTAATAATTTCTGACACTTTGCTGTGGTGTCACATATCAGTGCCTCATCACTGACCCTTGAATGGGCCCAACACACCAGAGAACCCTGGTGCTCCTACTCACATTACCATCAACACTTCGTAACATCCTCTATGTATGTATAGAATGAGTGAGTCTTGAATGAGTCCTGAATTTCCTGTCCATATTTTGTCTTTCAGAGCATCAGGGCTTCGGGTCTGGTTCTGTTGGAAGCCATCTTGTTTGGAGCGCTCCTTCTCTACTTTCCTGTAAGTCTCCCATCCTTTAACTTTGTTCCGGTGATCTTGATGTCACTCTTTGGTTGTGGGGATGATGAATCTAAAAAAATAATTTGTTGGAAAAAATGTCTCCTCAGTGGGAAAGGATGGTAAATATCTCATATTCGATGTAAATATGAGATAGTAGAATGGATAGGGATTGGATCGTAACATGATGCTATTTGAGATTGTAGTCTGGGTGATAATTGTTTGATAAACTCGTGGACAATATAATAACAGAGGCACTTTAATGATCAGATTGTGAGATAAGAGGTGAGGCAGTTGGTGTTCGGCACTGTATTTATCTCATGGTCTGATCAAATAAAAGATCATATATCTACTATAAATGTCTCCTCAAATATGAAATTGATGATAAGTAGTTCATAATGTGTTTGCTGAGACGACTGGCATGGTGGTATTTATCAGCTAATCCAGGGAACAATAAACATCTTTATTAATAAATCCCTTTAATATCTTAAATTATAAGCAGTAGATGCCTGATAGTGTGGTTGATTAATATTAATTAATAGTAAATAAACAGATGTAGGAGATAATAGTAGATGTTGTACTGTAGTTTACACTCTGATAAATTATTAGGATACTGGGTAATGCTAATTATAGCAAAGTTTGTTAGCATCATCTCATGGTCTGCTGATGTACGGAGTAACACAGGCTGTCTGCTAGTGTATGAGATTATAAATTAATGGTTATTAATAAATACTCCACTCGAACAGCGCAGTTCTTGTCTCTGATTGGTGGAAAGCCATCAACTAATTCTTAGGCTACTTCTACAAGTCGACTTAATCCATCATTGACGTCGATGGATAAGTTGTTTGATGTATGTAAATGAAAATGCATATGATTTGTATTTGTGCCTTGTTTCATTTTATTTGGAAGCTCACTAGTTTATATCTGATTTAGTTTAATATCGTTATACTGTTATTATTGCCATTAACTTACCTTGTACAAACTGAGGGATTTGCACGAGTGAAACAGCAGCCTTTTCAAACGGCCTAATGCAAACTATTAAACAAAACTGTAAGTAAAAACAACCTGATAATGAAAAAATATATATATTTATGTGCAACAGGTGACTTTGAAAGGCTTGCTTTTTGATTTCACTTAAATGAGATTATTTTTTATATCTGGCTTCATATTTGGCATTAAGGAAACTTTCTAATGCAGGAAGTTGTAATGTAGTGTAATGTAAATCATTATTCACTCAACTATGAAATTATAGGTGAGATGAATTTATCTCATAATTTGTCAGACTATGAGATAATGGCTGGATGGTATATGTCTTAAAATTGCTCAGACAAAAAGATACTAGGCATGAAATGGTGACCATCATTTTCTTAACAGTTGGATTTACTTTGTGATAATTGAGGGATGGTAATTATCTCAGACCTATGAATATGAGATAACAAGAATGACGTTGTTACTCCGCTAATATAAATATGTAGGTGCTGCCGAAAAGTTGAGCTATGAAAAAATGAACTTCACTTGATAAAAGGTTTCACTGTGAATTTGTTTAAATGACACCATGGTTGACATAATGTCATGTGACCATCATGTTATGACCGCCCTCTCCCCAAAGTTTTGATATTGTCTGAAAGTGTTACGCTTTTGAGATAAGATTTTTTTAATGGAAACCCGATATCACCACAGCGTAGCGAGATGCCATTCCCCTGGATAGGTTCATTATGGTTAGCACGTTATACGCACCAGAAGCATCATGAATGAAGCTTCCTCAATGTGATTGGGTTAAAAGCCTTTCTATTCAAATGAGTAATGCATTGCTTGACAGTAATAGTTTATTTTTTCCAGCTAAAAAACAAAGATACTTACTGCATATGGCACAAAGAATTAATTTTATTTTATTAAAAAGGCATTCATTCCCATTACGGCGGTTATATTCCAGCATCACCACAGGATTCACCATGTGTACATGTGGGCTGGAGAAACAAATGGACAGATACTATCGGTTCTTCTAGATGTTCCTATAAGAAATTTTTAAAAAATATTGATTTATTTATTTATTTTTATGAATGCTGCTTTACTCATGCGGCATGGCAGCTCTGCTACAAATATGATTCGGCAGTCAGTAGGGGAATAGTTATTGATTGTTTTCCTCCACATCCGGAAGTGATGTATATTTCTTTTTTTTTTCCAAGTGCAAACTGAATTCAACTTATATTTACATTTACATTTGCAGCATCCGGCAGACGCTCTTATCCAGAGCCACTTACAATTATCATTTTTATACAACTGAGCAACTGAGGTTTAAATGCCTCGCTCAAGGACCCCGCAGTGGTTCCCTTATGGGGATTGACCCGCTGACCTTTGGATCAGTAACCCATTGCTTTAACCACTAAGCCACTGCTGCCCTACGATTGATTTTACTTTTTTATTCATTTATATTCACGTTTTTAGAAGCTGAAGAAGTGCTTGAGAGTAAACATCCAGATTATCCTGTAAAGAAAAACCTCGACGCATAAACTCCTCGAGTCTGAAGAGGTTGTTGTGTCAGAAATATGCAGACTGCTGTTTGTTTTCTTACAAAAAAAGACATTTTTACATCAGTGAGTGTGGGATTTTCTTTGTTAAATGGTATGCTTTCAGCTGATCAAGAGTTAGTTTTGCATAACGTTAAGCATCCAGTGTAGTCCAAGTTGTTACTATAGAAACAATGATAGAGACGAACCTGTGATTTTGTTTTTATTTATTCCAGAATTCCTATCAGAGCTGTTACATATAAGTAGTGTTAATGTATGTACAGTATATGCAGTAAGCTACTAGTTAAGATTCTTACATTTCGACCAGGAAGATGTTGGAGATATGGATAATAAGCGAGCTCTGGTTTGTTTTGTGTTCCATCTGCAGGCTCATTCTGCTCTCCCCTTTGGCACTTGTACCCTGGTGACATTCGACGTGACGCCAATTCACTTTTTAAACCACTTTTTAATCCTGAGCGCTCATGAATGCAAAGTATCTTGATACCAAAATCCAATATTAAGTCAAAATACTCAATAATTGCAATTAAACAGCGATTCCGCCTGCTGGGGGCCTGACGCTGGGGGTGTGTGTGGGGGGGTGTAATTACACTGAATTGATTTAGAGGGGAGAAAGCAGTAATCTTCAGAAAGCGCAAGAGAAGAAAGAAATTATTTGAAGGAATGTCTGTTAGAATGATTCGGGCCTTGGTAGAACGCGACACCGCTAAAAATACCCCCGTTTCATGTATTCTTTATACGGATCCCATGAACAAAGCCAGGATGGCGTAATTGTCTCGTTTGGACGCGGGCTGCATTAGTGACTTTTAGTGAGTGTTTTGATTCTGGCGTGAATCTGTGTCACTGCTTTCTGCTTAGCCCGTGTACGAGGCCAGAGGCAAGATGTCTTACATGTTCATGGGCCAATAAATATGCACACTCAAACCCCTTCACACACACACATGCACAGAGTGTCAGTGAGAGAGAGACAGAAAGAGAGAGAGAGAAAGAGAGAGAGAGGGAGAGAGGAGAGATGGGGAGGAGGTTTTCCCTGTCTGCTCATGCTCCATGACTTCTAGACTAAAAATAGCATCACCAGCACGCTCCCTCACTCCGCCTGGATTCCTCTCGAGCCGTGGCGTCGTATGTCTTAATGCATCTCGAATTTTTTCTCATCCCCCCTTTAAATTATTCCAAGCTCAGCGTTATGCTTAAAGGAATAATACATCTGTCTTTCTCAGTTAATTCTGACCTTCTTTAAATAGTGTCACATTATAACTTCACTCCTTCCTGACATCTGCAATGAGACAGGGGCTATGTGTGTGTGTGTGTGTGTGTGTGTGTGTGTGTGTGTGTGTGTGTGTGTGTGGCATGCTTGTTATTCATTTAAAGAGAGAGAGAGGGAGGAAGAGAGAGAGAGATGGAGAGTACTCCTCCTGAGAATTGGCTGTAAATGGTTTCTCTCTCTCTCGCATGATTAAATCCGAACCTCTGTCTGCACGCTTGTTTCTCAGAATGCATTGTTTACGATCTTTTACTTCGTTTTAGTCTTCTAGATTTTTGGTAAAAATATGAATAGCTCATGTAAGGTTCTGGGCTTAACAATTATTTGTACTTACGTGTGTGCTGATATTGTTTTTCCCGCCCCAAATGAATTGAACGGAGCCATGAAAAAGCAAATCAGTGATGGTGTGGGTTAACGAAGCATAAACGAATCACTAAATGTTCTTTTCAATAACATGACATTTCGAAAGTGTTTTATTCCCCATGCACCACCACTGTTTGACATTTTTTTTATTTAGCCGGTGACAATCTTACATATCAACAATCTTAAAGGGAACCTGTGGTGAATTTCTATTACTAGCTCTTTAAAGCGATCACGTATGACATTGGCAGTTCCATCACGCAACGTCAGTCCTTAATAGCAACATGTTGCTTCATAGGCTGTTCGAGTCCAGGGTGCGTGAAGCAGACTCCAGTTTAGGGCCAGTTCTGAGCTGTGTCGCCAGGAAAACACAGGGGTGCAAAGCTGCACAAACAGCAAGCGCAGAAATCACGGAAAACATTTATTTTTCTTTCTAAAACGTCGCTCGCTACTTGTTTACTTGTGCTGGACAGCCCGGCCCAACGGTTGTTCCATTTGCCCAGTTTTGCACATTTTATTGTCATTTCATTCATTCTTTTTCCGAACCACTCAATCCTAATTAGGGTCGCGGGGAGGCTGTCGCCCATCTCAGCCGACTCGGGGCGAGAGCAGAGTACACCCTGTACAGCTCGCCAGGCCATCACAGGGCAGAAACACGCTGACGGAAACCCAATGATCAGCTGTTTACGAATGACAGCAATGGTTCTTTTACATTCCTCTCACCACAGACAGTGAGAGAGACGGCTGACAGCATGGGTGGTGTAGTGGTTGGCAGCTCAACCTCACAGCAAGAAGGTCCTGGGTTCGAGGTTCTGGAATGCAAAGAATGTACTATAGAAACAATCACTGGTAGGTTAATGTTGTGGAAGATCCTGAACACCAGCATCGGTGTGTGTGATCACAGTACCGCTTAAAACCACACTGAAGTGTACAGAACCTCTATGCTCCTACACATCTCTGGAACTTTCTTCCTAATGACAGAGTTACTTTCGACTCCTACTCTTGTTCTTACACTCCTTTCTCAAAAGCCAGTGTGTGTGTGTGTGTGTGTGTGTGTGTGTGTGTGTGTGTGTGTGTGTGTGTGTGTGTGTGTGTGTGTACAAGCATGAAACTCTCACACCAGGTAAATGCCCTGTTCCTTCCCTGCCACTTTTCCTTCTGCTGACTTCGTCTTCCTGCCCCTTTCCGCCCCACCCTCTGCAGTGCTGCTCATCGGGAGGTTAATGAGAAACAGTGTGGTCCTGCTCCAAAGTTCCTCTACCGGCCCTGAATGACACGCCGCCTTTTATTTTCGTTCAGCCCACATTTCAACTGCTGCCGCCTCTCTGATTTTAAGTGGATTAGAGAAGTCCTGTAGATCTGCGGTCTGTTTGACCAAAACTTCTGCTCTGATTGCTTTCCATATGGTAGCGAGGACTCAGCAGGGCGCCTGGGTGTGAAGCTCAGCATGGCAGACTGACGCTGAGTGCTGGACAGTGGAAAAGGAAAAATGTCTGTCTGTGTGTTTTGTATGTGTGTGTGTGTATGTGTGTGTGAAATAGAGAGAGGCTGGAAATGAAGAGAGACAGAAAGAGAGGTGGGAGAGGAAAAGCGAGAACATTAGAGAGAGAGAGAGGAATGAGAGAGAGAGAGGGAGAGAGAGAGCAAGAGAAAGATAAAGAGAGGGAAGAGCGATTGAAAAATAGAGAGAAAGAGAGTGTGACAAAGAGAGAGAGAGGGAGAGAGAGAGAAAGCAATAAAGATATATAGCAGTGTAAACTTTGTTGTGAAAACTCATTCATTCATTAATTTTCTGAAGCACTTAATCCTAATTAGGGTCACATGGAGGCTGGTGCCCATTTTAGCCGACATTGGGCGAGGACCCACCCTGGACAGCTCGCCAGGGCAGAAACACGCTGGCCTACTCTTTACAAGCGACACACTTTTACATGCCTGTCACCACAGACAGTGAGCCAAAATTGTGGCCAAATTAGTGACAAACTTTCTACTTTATAGGATTTACAAGATAGCTGGTGTTCGAGCTTTCATGGTCACTCAAGGTCAAAGATAATTGTCTCATTTGAAAGTCCATATATCCGGAGATCGCAAGTTCGAATCCGGATTGATGCCACAGCCATCCGTGACCGGAAGTCCATGGGAGCTAATTAGGCATACGCTCACTTCCCCGTCACTCACAGTGATCACCAGCCAGTCATGGGCGTCTGTGAGCTCATTCGTACGAGGGGGCGGATATCGCTTTTCCTTCGAGTGTGTTAGGCCGCCCCCAAATACGCATGCACAGCAGTTCGAAAAGAGGCGGGCGGCAGCATCGCATATCACGGAGGGGGCGTGTGCTTGTTTACGCCCCTCCCTGGTCGGTGGTCGTGTGATAGAGAAGGCAAAAAGTTGATGGGTGGGAATCAAATACGATTAAATTAGGGAGAAAAATGGGGGAAAAAAAGAAAGTCCATATACAGTGTTCCATAGTAACGGCATGTCTACCGGCTCTCATTTCAAAGTTATAAGCGCTCATTTTCCAAACTTTTGTAATCTTGTTCTGACCTTCACTTTTGACCTTAACATTTTAAAATCAAACCTGCCTTTGACTAGGGTACAGGAGTGTCTCCACCAGATTTGATGAAAATCTTGCAGAGGTGTGGTCAAAACAACAAACAAACGCCTGTGAACACAGTACCTCTGCTTTATGTGGTGGTTATTTGATTTATTCATTTTATTAGTTATATTTTTTTATACTGTATTAATAGCTTCATATTATAAGCTTCATGGTGATTTTTTTTTCACTCAGTATAAACAATTAGGTCATTTGTATGTTTTAGGGCTTGCAGCCAATGAAAACATGAGTAACATTAAAAATTATATTTGAGATTACTTGGATATTTGGTAGGGCGGCATGGTGGCGTAGTGGTTAGCGCATCCGCCTCGCAGCATGAAGGTCTGGGGTTCGATTCCCAGCTCGGGGCGTTTCTGTGTGGAGTTTGCATGTTCTCCCTGTGCTTGCGTGGGTTTCCTCCGGG
>JAOUQZ010000044.1:6204982-6242239 GCA_028564935.1 Neosilurus hyrtlii
CACACACACACACACACACACACACACACACACACACACACACACACACACACACACACAAAACCATTCACCCTCACTCTTAGTGAATTTTTTGGAACAGTCAGTTAGCCCACTGTGTGTATGTATGTACATATATATATATATATATATACACACACACACACACACACACACACACACACACACACACACACACACAGTAGGCTAATTGACTGTTTTTTAGAACGTGACAGTAATGAAGCCACCTGCTCTAAGTAACTGTGACAAACTGTTAGTGTAATGTTTTTTTAATCCCCATATATATATATATATATATATATATATATATATGGACTGTGGGAGAAAACCAGAGAACCCAGAAGAAACCCACACACAGAGAGAACATGCAAACTCCACAGAAAAATACCCTCGCCGAGCCCAGGACTCGAACCCACAACATTCATACTGTGAGAGGGACGTGCTAATCCATGCCACCCAAAAATAAATCATAAAAAGTCTAACTTTAGTTTGTTTTTCTTGTGTTCTGGTGTAGTATATAAAGTTTAAAAAAATGCAATTAGCTGCACAGTATTTCTGCTCTGTTTGTGGCGTTTTCCTGCCCTGCCTGTGTAATGGTTAACATAGGTGTAGAGATAAACGTGGGCAGGATGAAAACAGGGTTTCAAAGTGACCTTGTCAATCAATAATACAGTATTCCTAAAATTAGTGTTGAGTTGTGGAATATTCTAGAAATATCATGCTGGGGAATGTATTCAGGTTACAGGGTTGAGTGTTGTCCATTTTTCATAATCTGTAATGGATGAGTCATGAAAAAAAAGTTTCATGCTCCGGGTACTCCAGTTTCCTCTTACAGTCCAAAACCATGCACAATAGACTAATTGGCTGTTCGAAATCACCCCAGGTGTGAGTGTGAGTGTGAATGGTTGTGTGTGCGTTGGCCCTGCGATGGCCTGGCGAGCTGTCCAGGGTGTACTCCTGAGATGTGCGCCAGCCTCTCCGTGACCCTAATTAGGATTAAGCAGCTTAGAAAATAAATGAATGAATATAATTGAAGTTAAAGTGAAGTTCTAGCTTTGGTAAACCACTTATTGTTGTGAAGAAAACTTTATTTCTGTTTAACTGCCTTTTAATTTGCAGGCATGTTTGTATATGTAATATCGGTGGCATCGAGATGGCGCACCGGTCATGGTGTCACCCATGAGGGTTGTGTAACCTGCAAGGAAATCAGAGCTTTCTATGTCAGGAATGTAGTGAGAATATTTACCAAAGATCAAGTAGAAGTGCACTTAAAAGCTTCGCTCTGAAACCTCTTGTGCCTTCTCTGCTGTATCCATAATTATTATAAGAATAAAAGCAAAGCATAATTAAAAAAAATAAAAAACAAGGCTGTAGAGTTTGCAGAGTGTGTGTATGTCCCTTGATCATTAAATGCATTTAATGAACCAGAGTAGCTCTGCTTGGAGGCATTCTGGGTATTAGGGAGGAATTGTAGTCCTCACTGCTAAAATTAGAAAGATATCCAAGTCCTCTATAACAAGTTGCATTACTCCACAGCACATCTGAACACCGGTTTTTGATTGGTCAGTAAGTGTTGATTAAACATGCTCGCTCTAATATTACCTTATTATTTTTATACTTACAGGAATGTGTATGGCTGAGGCGCCACTCACGCACCCATTTGGTGAACTGCTTAATTATATTAGGGTGGAGAGTCTACCTCAGCCGACACTAGACGAAAGCAGGAAACACCCTGAAAAGCTTACAAAGCCAACTGCAGGGCCAATACTCACACAGCCATTTGCACTCACATTCATACCTGGGGCAATTTGGAACAGCCCATTAACCTATTGAATGTCTTCGAAGTGTGGGAGGAAACCAGAGCATCTCGAGGGAAGCCATGAAAACGCCCTCGCCGACCTTCATTCTGCGAGGTGGATATGCTAACCACCATGCCACTATAACCGTAACCACCATATAAACAGATTTAAAAAAAAACATTTGTAATAATCGGTATGCTGAAGGATGTGCTTATTTAAGATTTTAAGATAGAGTTAATTCAGTAGTTTCCAGTGTCCTCTAGCTTCCTAATTCAGTAGTTTCCAGTATCCCGTAGTTTCCAAAATCAGTAATTTTAAGTGTTTTGTAGTAAATTAGTAGTTTCCAGTTTTCTCTACTTTCCTTATTTAGTAGTTAGTATCCTCCACTTTCCCAATTCAGTAGATTTCAGTTTTCTTTACTTTTCCTAATTCAGTAGTTATGAGTGTCCCATAGTTTTATATTACAGTAGTTTTCCAATTCAGTAGTTTCCTAATTCAATAGTTTCCCAATTCAGTAGTTTCCTTATTCAATAGTTTCTAGTATCCTCTAGTTTCCTAAATTAGTAGTTTTCTAATACAGTAGTTTTCCCAATTCAGTAGTTTCCCAATTCAGTAGTTTTTCCAATTCAGTCTAATTCAGTATTTTTTAGTATCCTCTAGTTTTCCAATTCAGTAGTTTCCAGTATCCACTAGTTTCCTAATTCAGTAGTTTCCTAAGTCAGTAGTTTACTAACTCAGTTGTTTTCAGTATCCACTAGTTTCCTAATTCAGTAGTTTCATAATTCAGTGGTTTCCAGTATCCACTAGTTTCCTTGCTCAGTAGCTTCCTAATTCAGTAGTTTTCTAGTTCAGTAGTTTTCATTGTCCTCTATTTTTCTAATTCAGTAGTTTCCTAATTTAGTAGTTTCCTAATTCAGTAGTTTCCAGTATCCACTAGTCTCCTAATTCAGTAGTTTCCTAATTCAGTAGTTTTCAGTATCCACTAGTTTCCTAATTCAGTAGTTTCCTAATTCATTAGTCTCAAGTGTCCTCTATTTTCCTAATTCAGTAGTTATCTTATTCAGTAGTTTCCTAATTCAGTAGTTTCCAGTATCCACTAGTTTCCTAATTCAGTAGTTTTCAGTGTCCTCTAGTTTCCTAATTTAGTAGTTTTCTAATTTAGTAGTTTTCTAATTTATTAGTCTCAAGTGTTCTCTATTTTCCTAATTCGGTAGTTTCCTAATTCAGTAGTTGTGTGTCCCTGTGATGGCCTCTGGAACTGTTCAGGGTGTACCCCACCTTCGCCCAGAGTTTGCTGAGATGGTCGCCAGCCTTGGCGTGACCCTAATTAGGAATTTTTTTTTTTACCCTAATTAGGAATTTTTTTTGTTTGTTTGTTTTAGTGCTTTTTAGTGTCCCCTGGTCCCCTAGCTTTCCCAGGCCAGGATTAACCCTCTATTACCAGCATAGCATATCTGTTATACCATATAGCATAAATCATATCATATCATATCATATATCAATATGTAAATTATTTATATATCATATATAATTCTTTATATTTTTTTAAATATTGGCCCAAAATCAACATTTTTGCCTAGTGCAATAATTTTAACACAATTAGAAAGGGACTTGGTAAGCACAGGGTTAAAAAACCCTATCACTTCATGTAGCAGACATGCTACGCTGGTTAACACAGGGTTAAACGTAGATGATAATGAATAAATGTGAAGAAATAAACAGAGATTAAACAGAAATATTATTAAAGCAGAAAGTGTGCAGCATAACAGAAACAGATCTGAATCGTGAACACATCATTAAGTTAACTGTAAATTAAATAAATAATAATTCTGCTGTATCCTTCTAAAACCTTCAGGTCATGCTCTTTCAGGAAAATAATCAACTTCAGAATGATGACAGTGACTCAGACAGTGTAACATCACCTTGTCATTTTTTATTTTTTACGTGTTCCTCAAGATAATAAAGAGAATAAACAGTGCCACCCATAATCATTATCCTGGTAAGAACTGAGCAGGGAAAAAAAACATCTTGGATTTTTGTCATCCAAATCCCAGATGTTACCACAACGAGCAGGGCTTCAGTGCTGGATGAATAACATATAACAGCACATAAACTTGCAGAAGCTTGATATAAACGTGCTGTATCCTGTTTGTGTCTC
This sequence comes from Neosilurus hyrtlii, assembly GCA_028564935.1. Taxonomy (NCBI): domain Eukaryota; kingdom Metazoa; phylum Chordata; class Actinopteri; order Siluriformes; family Plotosidae; genus Neosilurus; species Neosilurus hyrtlii. The sequence goes on from JAOUQZ010000044.1 coordinate 6,208,958, forward strand.
ACTAAGTGTCTGCACTGGTTGTGAGGTTTAGCATCTTTACAACACTGTTATTTATCCACATAGAGCACTGCAATCAATCAACCTGTCGAACCCACAGCACAGCACATGACTGGGGGCCTCTCCATCACACCCCAACCATTATGGGTCGCTCTTACGCAGACAGCTTAAGCCTCGTCCTGCTCTGGAATAAAAGGATTTTTCAAGGGTGTCGCTTATGGATTCTGCTTCTATTAAATGATTGTGTCAAGTGGGATTCCAGAAGAATGAAGTCTTTTTTATTTGACTAGGCTGAAACTGCAATAAATTAGACTTTTCAAGGTCAGCATGGCCTCTAGTGTCTTTTCCCCTTTCTTAGCACCCCATAGTTTGTTCCCTTGCTGCCCGGTTTCCAGTGTTCCGGAGTTTTCTGCCTTATTACTTCTAAGAATACTTAATTTTCTGTTCTCTAAATTAGTTTCCTATGATTTGTTTCTGTCTACTTAGCTGTGTTTCTCTGGATTTGCTATTGAGTGTCTCTAATGTCTTGTTCCCGAGCTTAACTTCTTTAGCATTTCTGAATTACTTTCTATAATTTTCTAGAATCCACTGTTCATTGTCAAGGTGTCCTTATCTTATCGAGAGACTCTGAAGTTTTTAGTGACTAAATACCTTACCTTACAGTCCACCTAATTTATTGTTCCTTATCTCAGAGTTTGGTTTCCAGCCTTTCCAGTCTCCCCTTGGTTCCTAATTCAGTTTCCCAATTTAGTAGTTTCCAATATCCCTTTGTTTAGTAATTCAGTAATTCCTAGTGTCATAACCTTTTCCAAATCTGAAATTTCCAGTGATTTCTAACTCAGTAGTCTTCAGTCTCCCACAGTTTCTGGATTAGTAGTTTTTAGTCTTCCATAGTTTCCTCATTCAGTAGTTTGCAGTGTCCCATAATTTCCTTTTTAGTAGTTTTCAGTGTTTCTTACCCTGGGTTTACACTGGAGAACAATATCCACGATCTTCGCAATTAAAAAAAATCATGGAGTGTCACGATTTATGAGCACGCTTTGAGCATGATTGGGGTATAAAAAAGAGATTGCATCTCTTGCATCCAGGAAATGAGACTTGAAGAAATCCTGTTGTTAAGTTCATTAAGATCCTCTACAATAAGGCATCGGGGGTTTTAAGCTCTACTGCGCTTTTCCGTTCTATCACGAGTGCCGTCAAATTAAATTTTCGACAGCCTAATCAGCGCAGTCACCATGATTCCAATTTCTTGATACCAAGTTCTTAAAATCATCACGATTCCACCAAGTTCCCTCAATATCACCAAGATTTCACCAAGTTCCCTCAATATCACCACAATTCCACCAAGTTCCCTCAATATCACCACAATTCCACCAAGTTCCCTTAAGATCATCATGATTCCACCAAGTTCCCTCAGTATCATCACGAATCAAATTTCATTTTCGTCAAATTTAATTTTCGACAGTCTAATCAGCGCAATCACCATGATTTCACCAAGTCCCCTTAAGATCATCACGATTCCACTAAGTTCCTTTAAGATCATCATGATTCCACCAAGTTCCCTCAATATCATCACGACTTCACCAAGTTCTTTTAATATCACCAAGATTCCACCAAGTTCCCTCAATATCACCAAGATTCCACCAAGTTCCCTCAAGATCATCACAATTCGATCCCACAACCCCCCACGCTCATCACTATTTACTCTAATCATGGAGATTATGATCGTGCCCCAGTGTAAACCCAGGGTTATTTTTCTTTTTCAGTAATATCTAATGATACCTAGTTTCTTAATTTAGTAGTTTCCAATATCACATTGGTTCCTAATTAAGTAATTTCCAGTGTCCCCTAGTTTCCTTATTCTGTAGTTTCCAGTGTCGCACAGGTTCCTAATATAGTGAGTTCTAGTGTCTTTTAAATTTTTATTCACTAGTTTTCAGTGTCCCCTGGTGTCATAATTCAGTTGTGTGTAAAGGTCAGAGCATATAAATTACGTAATTTTCATCCTTATCAAACTATTCTAACATGTTACTGTTGGATAACGTTAATCAAAGGGGACAACGGTGAGTCAGTGGCAGTGGAGCCAAAGCATGCTAGCAAAATTAATATTTAAATACCTCCCACTTTATAACAGCACTTCCATTTTTTCCCCTTAAATTCGTCACCGGTGGGAAGTAATAAGACTTTATTGTGGTGCATTGCTCACAGAAACGCTCTGACTCAATTGCTTCTTTGATTGAGGGCTACCGTTAAAGACCCTGTCGAACTGTGAGAGAGCAGTCTGAATGCAGATGAAAAGGCTGCTCTGAATGCCACCAAAGCATGTGAATGAGAATGGGGATCGTGTTCAGCTAGGAGGAAAAAAAATCCCCATCTAAACTGCTCAACCAGCACTCTCAAAAAAGGACTGCGCTATAATACCTCACCTGAATGGAAGCTTTTTAAAGGCAGTGTGTTGTTGTGTTCTTCATAGATTGGTCAGAAGGTGGTGATGAATTTTCTCTAAGAACGTGAAGTGCAGAAGTACAGCTGCAGCACAGGTTTATATTAACACAGTTTTATAGGCATATGATCAACTTTAGTGTAGTCACAGGAACTCATCATAGCACCGCATCACTGAGGGTTTTCATTTTACTTGCCCCAAGTGTTTTAAGGTACAAAAGTGGCCCTATATGCATTACGGTACACTGCGTTTACCGTTCCAGAAGAAATAACACATTGTAAACCCAAACCCTTTTACATGTAGGGGTGTATTCTGGATAACTGTTCTATATGTTGAAACATGGCAGGGGGTGAAATGGAACTACAAATCAGTCACACTATATGGCCAAAAGTGTATAGACACCTGGCCATCACATCCATTTATTTCATCTCTGAAAATATGCCTCAAAGCTCACAACTGTGGAATGTAGTGTGTCTTTGTGTACTGTGATATTGCAATGTCCCTTCCCTGGAACGAAAAGAGCCAGACTTATGGTGGCCCCAAGAGGTCATTTTGGTGCAAATTCAGACAACATAATTTATTATAACAGACATAACAGGAATGTGCTGCTCTTATGAATGATGTCAACTGAAATGTGCTGAGGAACAGTTAAAATGAGCAAAGATTTCAAATTTAATGTCTACAGTCAGATTGCATAGTATGTATTACAATATTAAATCACCTCCCCCAAGGTTCTTATGTTTTTCACTCGACTTTTCTTCTGGATTATTTAAAAAGTTATGTGCAGAAATTGCTTGTTCTCCGCATGCTTCCGGAAACATGCACATTGGGCTATCTTGGGCTAATTAGCTGTTCCAAATTGCCATAATGTGTGTATGTGTATGTGAGTGTAAATGTTTGTGCGTGTGGGTGTTGCCCTGTACACTGTCTCCGCCCAGTGTCAGCTATGGTAGGCTCCAGCCTCCCTGTGACCCAAAATGGATTAAGTAGTGTGGCAAATAAGTGAGTGAGTAAATTATGTGTGGATATTCTTGAAATTTTCAACAGAGGTGAGGCTTTGGAGAAGGAAGACTCCGTTAGATTTTGGAGATGATTCGGGTTGAACTGAATTGTCCAGAACCGGATACAAATTCAGGAGGGCTTTGAAGTGAGGGCAAAAGAGCAAGAAGGTGGAAAACACCCATAATGTGCCGGAAGGAAAAAAATTACAAAGCTCAAAAATAGTTGCGGAACAGGCCACAAGGGGGCATTGTAATTCTACGCCATCTGCCGATAAAGGTCTGGATTGAAAAGTTTAGAGGTTGCACTTCCTTGGTGGAGGTCTGCACTCTCTAAGTGCACCGCTAATTGTTTTATTGTGTTGTTAACTCTGTTGTTAATGTGTTGTGTTGTCTTACAAAGTCTTCCCAAAAGAGTGGAGCTTATTAGAAACCCATGAGACATCTTCACCATGAGGGTATCTGTATATTTAGCACATGATGTGAATTATTTTTTCTTCTGTCCATTTACAGATTTACTTTTGCATCTGAGCTGCACCCTGATTGGATGCTTATGCTGTTTTTCACCCACACTCATTTGACTGTGACAGTTACCCTGGGACTATTACTCCTCCCAAAGGTAAAAGTCTTTAAAAAATCAGTTCTCATCAGTAAGGGGTGTCAGTTTGGTCAATAGTTTGGTTTATCAATATTGCAGTTCACCCCTTTAAAGCTTAACTCTATGTTTGCACTAGTCAGTGAGAAAGTTAATTGATTGGAGGCTAATCCAAATCCAAGTAATTTGCTTGGATGACTCCACAATAAGCCGCACACTCCATAGAGCTGGGCTTTATGGAAGAGTGGACAGAGAAAAGCCGTTACTTAGTGTTAAAAATAAGAAGGCACATTTTGAGTTTGCCAAAAGGCATGGGGGCGACTTCCCACATGTATGGAGGAAGGATCTCTGGTCAGATAAGAATAAAATTTAACTTTTTGGCCAACAAAGAAAAACGCTGCGTGTGGCACAAACCTAACACATCCCATCACCCCAAGAACACCATCCCTACAGTGAAACATGGTGGTGGCAGCATCATGCTGTGGGGATGTTTTTCAGCATCAGGGACTAGGAGACTGATCCGTGTTGAGTGAAAGAGGGATAGTGCTAATAACAGGGATATTCTTGAGCAAAACCTGTTTCAGTCTGCCTGTGATTTGAGACTGGGGCAGAGGTTCACCTTCCAGCAGGACAATGACCCAAAGCTTACTGCTAAAGCAGCACTCGAGCGGTTTAAGGGGAAACATTTAAATTTGTTGGACTGGCCTAGTCGAAGTCCAGACCTCAATCCAATTGAGAATCTGTGGTCAGACTTGAACATCGCTGTTCATAAGCGGAAACCATCCAATATGAAGGAGCTGGTGCAGTTCTGCCTTGAGGAATGGGCAAAAATCCCAGTGGCTTATCCAAAGCAGCTGTAACTGTCATAATTACAGTAAATGTAATGTAATGTAAATGTGGCTCTATAAAGTGTTGACTTTAGGGGGTGAATAGTTATGCACGCTGAAATTTTCGGTTATTTTTTCCTATTTGTTGTTTGCTTCACAATAAAAAAAACAATCCATTTTAATTCCAGGTTGTGAGGCAACAAAACATGAAAAATGCCAAGCTGGCTAAATACTTTTGCAAGGCACTGTACATAGATAGTAACTTTCTTTGATACCAAACCTACAGAATGAATTTAAACACACATCTTAATCAAGAAATCTATTTTTACACTAGTTAACTTGTGTTTAAGTATTACCTTTACTACCATTGCTCCTTGGAAATGGGAGAATGCAGCTCAAAAATACTGGATGATTCTCAAACTACAGCACAGGGCTAAACCTTATGAGTTAAAAACTTTATGGATTCTCTTCTCCATCCAACAGTTCCTGTTTGCGGGGACACACCTGAGGGATGACATAGCGACCGAGGCTTATGAGGATGAGCTGGACATGGGACGGTCGGGGTCGTACCTAAACAGCAGCATCACATCTGCATGGAGTGAACACAGTCTAGACCCGGAGGACATACGGGTTAGTACTTGCTTTGTCCCTTCTGTATTGCCTCTCTGCTTTTCCGTAAACCTGTAAATACACATTTTCATAATCTCCTTGTCTTATCATTGATAAAATAACTGAGCCATGGCAGTTTTTTATTGCAGACACCAGACGAAATGGGCCAGCTCAGTTCTATTAATGGCTGTGGCGTAAGGTCTTGCGACAGTCTATGGGAAAAATATACCAATGTGAGCAGAGGTTTTCGTTTCTTTGTTAAGGCTGAATAAGTCTCTCACTATATCGTCAACTGCAAGGGTAATTTGTTATATATAGTGGTATATAGGGGGTTTCTGCTTTGGAGAATAATCTGTAATGAGTTTAATTAAAATGGAGAGGAAAAAAAAAACTTGAGACTGTTTCAGACCTAACAAAAGAACACACAAAATGTCCATATTCAATACTGTCCCAGACTGTCCTGTTCTTAGTCACTGTCAAAAAGCATGTTATAATGTTCAAACATCTGTGTCGCACTGTCTGTAGTTGCGTACAATAACTCGTACTGCATGTTTTCTGTGCAATAGAATGTCTGCTTATCTGTGGTTTTCAAAATTTTACCCTAATATCAAAAACATTTCACAGATTTAAAATATTTCCGTATCTCCTGTTTACATTCTTTTTCACAGGAAGAACTAAAAAAGCTATATTCCCAGTTGGAGATCTACAAACGAAAGAAGATGTTGGCCAACAACCCTCACCTGCAAAAGAAACGCAGCTCCAAAAAAGGCCTGGGACGCTCTCTCATGAGACGCATCACCGAGATCCCAGAAACCATGGGTCGCCAGCATAGCCGTGAGGACAAGGAGCTGGGCGAGCATGGTAGTAACCGTAACAGCATCTGTGTGCTAAAGAAGAATCCTTTTGAGCCATCACATTCAACAAAACCTGCCAAGGAGGAGTCCCTGAAGAACAAGGTCTTCTCACTGAAGAAGTCTCACAGTAGCTACGATCATGTGCGAGACCAGAGTGAAGACTCAAGCAGCTCAGCTACAGATAAGATGGAAATATCTACCACGGAAGGATCTCTTCTTGATACACTGATGGGTAAGAAGCTAGTGAAGAAAAAGTCATCAGAGAAAATTGATGTCGCCTGCGAGTCAACGGAGTCAGTTCCTTTGGTGTGCAAGTCGGCCAGCGCTCACAATCTGACAGCCGACAAGAAACCTCTTCATCCGAGGACATCCATGTTGCAGAAGTCACTCAGCGTCATTGCCAGTGCTAAAGAAAGGACCCTGGGTCTAGCGGGAAAGACCCAAACCATAGAGGACCCCAACAAAAATATCCAACAAAAGAACAAAGAAGCTAAAAGCCCTGTTGAAAATGACGAGAGCTATACGAAGATGATAATCAGCCAGTCCGTAGAATACAAGCAGTCAGCTGGCAAAACTGGAATAATGAGACATCAGGTTAGTGAAAGCCAACCGTCTATCTATGCTGAGCCAGCAAAAGGCAAAGACGTTTACAATATATCTGAGGTATGTCCTTGGGAATTAGAAGATCTGCCCACTCCCTCAGAGAACAGGGTACAAAAGCATGTGTCCATTGCTGCCGAAGAGTCCACCATGATCCACTCCAACAGCGCCAAGGCGGCCAAACAGCAGAAACAGAAAGGGACAGATCAATCGCCTTCATTGACCCGGCGACCCAACCAGAGGCCCACTGACAGAGCAGATATCTGTGCTTGGGAGGACAGTAGCAAAGAAAGCCATGGTCAAAAACCAAATTTCCCCAGTCAGCCTGCCCAGTCACAGACACAGACGTCTACAGACAGAACCAAATCTCATAAAGCAGATGTGTGTCCATGGGACTTTGAAGAACTGCCAAAAAAATCTATAGACTCAATCTGCTCTACTGATCAGGGCAGAACCAAAACCAAATCTGCAGAGGTCAAAACCAAATCGAGCACAGCTGCGACAGACGTCAAATTCAAAGGTACTCTAGCTGAGGGAAAAGCAAAAGATGAGGCGGCAAAGTCTTCAGGAATCTCCCTGCAGACATCATCCAAGGTGGATGTCTGTCCATGGGATTATGAATCAACAACTCCAACCATGGAAAAGATTCCCAGCCCCTGTCAGGTTTCTATAATTAAAGAGACCTCCACTACAAAGAAGGGTGCAGCCCCTACAAGAACATTCCAGAAAGAAAAAGAGAAGACAAAAAAAACAGAAGACGAGAAAGCCAATACAAAGTCAAAAGACAAGGCTGAAAGGCCTCTCAGCCAGGCCAAACTGTCTGATATTTGTCCTTGGGATGTAGACAGTAGTCACGACACTGGCGCGATGGAACAACAGAGAAGCCCAAACACGGCAACAGGGAAAACCAAGCAAGCTGCTATATGTCCATGGGATTATGAGGATCCAGCAGCTACTCAAGATGGGACCAGAAACACTGGTTCCTCTATAGCGAAACAGAAAAGCCCAAAATCAAAAGAAGTTCCTGGTGGTGCCAAAATGGCAGAGTTATGCCCATGGGACTTTGAAGACCAAACAGCAACAAAAAAAGCATGACATTTGATCAATACGGACAACTCAAATTGTAGTTCTCATCGTTCGTGCATTGTGTCATCTTATAAAACCCTGGAATACGAACTCTAGATATCATTTATGGTGACTTCTGGGAATAAATTTAAGTCACACAAGCTGCCTTTCTTTACAATATTTTTTCCTTTGGGCTTTTTGGAAAAAAAAGAAAAGAAGAAGAAACTAAAACTAAAAAAATAAAAAATAAAAAAATAAAAAGACAAAGCAACAAAATCATCAAGCATTCCAGATTCTTACAAAGTACTCTTTAATCACAAACAGTAGTATGAGAATTATGCAACTCTAAATGTGCAATGTAGAACAACCTGCCTTTTCCTCATCACATATATCCTTATTTAGTAATCTGAATTTTCTTGATTCCATGATAGCTGCATCTGTAGCATGGTCGTTCTGACTATGTCAATCATATGGCATTGTACGTACAATTAATAACACGTTCCTGCAAAATCGGAGCGCCTGGAAATAATCGATGTATTTTACCAATACTCAGAAGGAACATGCATGAATTGTCATAGGATAAGCATGATTTTTGGTGTTTTATGTCAAAGTTGGGTTGGAAATGACGTTTCAGAAATTGCCAAAGATTGAAGTGACGTCCGAAGGTATCGCGTGAGTAATACACAAGAGTACTCGAATGCATATCAAATGCAAATCTCTTTACATTTCTGTTGTGAACCCAGTTCATGTGGTTGCTTGTTGGGAAATTAGCCTGTAGCACTTTAGTAACTAGTATATTCTCGAACAAAAAAAAAAAAAGAGGTGTGTATATGGACGTACTGTCACTGCATTCATGTTAATGGAATTACGTGTGTTTATTTATCGAGTCATTAGCACACAGAAGGTGTATGCGACTTTCTGACACATTGGTTTGAATATTCCTTTAAGTCGAAACTCCCTTTCAATGATCCCGAATTTGCTGGTATGAATGTGCCTATCTGACGAGTCTTGTATCAGTCCTACGTCGTATTAACGGAACTCACAGCTCCTATCCTGTTTCTGTTTACCCTCATTTCATCTGAGAGTCAAATAAAAGTCAAACCCATGCATATTATAACTGACAATAAGGTTTAGTTGAAAGTATTGGCACCCTTCAGGAAAAAAGCGTAAGTGATATTTAAAACATATAAATCAAAGCCTTATTTTACACTTCATGGTGGCATGTAGTTAAAAAAAAACAAAAAACAGGCAACTGTTTTACCCATGTGTAGATCAGGAACTTGCAATTTTGAAAAACAGATTTCATTCTCAAAATTCTTGCGGCATTTTCGCTGCCTGGTTCGTGAACTGATTGCAAACATGAGAAGGTCTCAAAGTTGTCGTTTTGTTCGCAAATTATCCGTTTTTTCGTTTGCAGGAAAGGTGACAAGTTGGAGACTCCCACACCGAAAGTTTGAGACTTGATGGCATCCGCCATATTCTGTATACTTTGTTATTATTTGTATTTTATTTGCACTTTGTTCGCACTAATAACGCGCAAATTAAAAGCGAATGGTTTGAGAACAAAAAGCGAACAAGACGCGACTGATTTACAGCAAGAGATTTGCTTTTTCCTACAAACATCCCCGAACCAGTTGCAAATTACTTGAAATCAGTTGCAACAATGTAGCACGACCGTCTCGTGACTTTTGCACGATATATGTATTTAAGACATAAAATATTTGCTTGCATGTACAGTTTTTCGCAAAAAAATCACAAAACTATTGATTTCGCATCAGTCGCTTTTCTATCGCATCTCTATTGTGATCACCCCCTTAGCTTTGTACAGGTATCAGAATGTTGGACAGTAAGTAGAAGTGGCAACAGGGGCAGGTCTCTTCCTAATGTGAACATTGGGTTAATCTATGGTCAAATCCGAACCTCTTGGTGCATTTGGGACTATTTAAAAACAAATCTCGGGTGCATTTGGCACCATACTGATGTAGCGCTATCTCAGTTTTTTGCAGAAATGCGATAGGGGTGAACCGGTTTTAGTATCCAATCGACCCACAAAGTAGTGCATAAAAAATAACACCTTCTTTCGGCTTCCTGTGAACAAATGTAGATGTTTGGCATTAACAAAAACATTTAAGGATGAAAAAGGAATCATGTTTTTAATACTAAGCTTATTCATTAATTTCTAAACAACAGTGATCCTGAAAAGCAATTAGCTGGTACTGAAGGGTACTACACCCTTGGCGATAGTGGATGCCGCTAGAAATAGCCAAGAAAGTAGAGAAGAATTCAGGACAGCCAAGGGAGTCCCAAATGCTCCTGCCTCAAATATAATATAGTAAACATATAGTTCTGGCTCCAACATAACCGTGATGCATTGCCCAATATGGCGCCCAAATCACCCGAGGCATATTTTGACAGAAATTGCTAAGGGTTTCCTGACTGCATCACACAGTCCAAAGACATGCACATTCGGATAATTGGCTGTTCCAGATTTCCCCTAGGTGTGAGTGTCATTGTGAATGGCTGTGTATGTGTTGGCCCTGTGATGGTCTGGTGAGTTCTTCAGGATGTTCAGGGCATGACTTGATGAGGATTAGGCTGCCTAACGAGTAAGAGAGAGAGGCGGGGTGCTTATTGGAATTTATTGCTGTCATTCACACCAGCTCCCTGAACAGGAACAATTAAAAACTAAAAATAGAATAATTATTGAAACAGTCAAATGATCCGATTTTTCCCAAAAGCCCTTGGAGCACCAGCAGCCCCAGAGCATTAATGATCCAATTCTTCCAGACAATTACATCATAATACATAACAAGTGTACATCACCTTTAATTTTTACAGTACAATTTCAATTTCTTGATGGGTGCCAATAATTCTGGCAGTGACCGACAGTTACTCCTTTAACACATTTTAGCCTCTAAGAGGGGGAATGGTCAATTGTTTTATTATTTAGTTCGGCGCCATTCCAGCGTTAGACTCGGCTGTTTTTGTAGCAGCGTCTTAATCATATCCTGTGACCTTTAATGTGAATATAAAATAAAATGATGTCCCATTTACTGCTAGAATCTTGTTCCTCGGGCATTTCGTTAACGTTACTTAATCAGCTAGCGATATACATAGAGAACAAACTATTTTATCGCAGGACGGTCAGTATTATCAACATTCCGAATTCTGATTATTAAACATTACAGTCATGTTCATGGGAATGATGTTTGTTGATGTTAATTAATAATAATAAAAAAAAAAACAAAGCTCCAGTTTATACACTCTAAGAAAATTCTGCGGTTCTCCGGTGGTCGCTCTATTAGAGCTGGGTGATATCAACTAAATTATATTGTGTACATAAATTATTGCAATATTTTCACAATATATATTTTTTAAATTTTATGACAATAATCATCTATTTAGGGGCGGCACGGTGAGGTAGCGGTTAGCATGTCCGTCGCACAAAAAGAAGTCCTGGGTTCGATTCTGGGGCTCGGGGCGTTTGTTTTCATTTTCTCCCTGTGCTTGCTTGGGGTCGATTTGGAAGTGCCTATTAGCCTACTGTGCATGGTTTTGGACTGTGGGAGGAAACCGGAGTACCCAGAGGAAACACACATAAGCATATGAAGAACATGCAAACTCCACACAGAAGCCCCCTCGACTCGAACCCAGGTCCTTCTTGCTGTTAGATGGATGTGCTAACCACTACACCACCATCCTACCCTATAAAAATAATGTCCAAAGATAAAAGAACATGAAGGCATATGCAGCTGTTCGTGAAATGCCGTGCCGGTATACACACCTGACTCTGGGCTTGATGGACACGTGTAATAAAAGCACGGCACACCCCACACAGGGGAAAAGGAGAAGCGGCAAGTTGGAGACTCCCACGTGGAAAGACTGAGATTTGTTGGCATCCGGTATATTCTGTATACTTTGTCATCATTTGCTAATAACATGCGAATAGATTCGCTTTTTTCGGCAAACATCCTCAAATCTCGTGTAAATCAGTCGCAAAAATCGGCGCACAACCTTTTTTGAGACTTTAGTGCAATATGTTTATTTAACGCATATATAATATGTACTGCATGTGGAGTCGCAAAACATCGTGAAAGGAATTTCAAAATTCGCCAAAAAAATCTATTCGCATCAGTCACTTTTCTATCACAATTCTAGAGTGATCACCTCCTAACACTTGCGGTTCTTCTCGCTGTGTATGGCAAGGTAGGCGACCTTACATCAATAATAACTTGTTCCGAAAGCTTGTGAACCTTAAAGAACCATCAATTTTCTGAGAGTGTGTCTACAGGATAAGTACCAAAGAAGTCTTAGCCATCGTATTAGTCTGCATCTATTTCAGAGCCTCACTGGCTGATGATAATTAAAAACAACAAAAAAAACATATTTATAACAATTTTTGGTCATTTCAAAAAAGATGGTTTAAGAGACATCGAAAAAAGAGCCGGTTTGTAGATTCATCGAGGACTCAAGCACGGCGTCCCAGTCTATAATAACACCGGTGTGGTTTAGATGTTTTTAGTATAATGCTAGATGGACGTGTGAAATCTTGCCATCTTTGTCACATAGAGAATGTTCCTGGGAATGTTCGTTGTTTCGTAGTGCATCTATCTAGCGTGCCCAAGTCTGTCCATCAACTCTCCAGTGTGTCGTACGTCGTGATCGATCCACTCATCGTGACCTACTAACCTACAGCCTTTGTAATGACTTTAGTTTCATTTTTGTTGTTATATCTTTGGATATATGTCTGTTTTCTTTTCCCCAACCCTTGTGTGTGTGTGTGTGTGTGTGTGTGTGTGTGTGTGTGTGTGTGTGTGTGTGTGTGTGTGTGTGTGTGTGTGTGAGACTCACTGGGAAAAAACTACTAACTACTACCACTTAATGCTGTAATGTCTTAACTATTGCTCTCGTGGCTTCTGCATGATCCAAAATTAGTAGGACTGATGTTACACTGCCCTTGATAGAACTTTAAAAATAATAATAATATTAATAATAATAATTATAATAATAATAATAATAATAATAATAATAATAATAATATTAATTACTTTTGGTCTTTTATGGACTGTTAACAAGTTGCATAGTGAGTAAATCTGTAACTAACCCACTGTAATTTGTGGTTGTTATAATAAATGCTCTATGAAAAGCTAATAGCATTCACTAAATGGAGATTTGGTAGATTTATATGGTGTTATATTGTGATAGCATGTACATAAAATACCTCCTCTGCAATAAATATTTATATACGAATCATTTTGTGGAGTTTTATTTTTGTGGCATGTGTTTGAATGTCAGGGTGTAAGAGGTTTTTTTGTTGTTGTTTTTTGTTTTTTTTTAAATAGAGTGAAATTGCAAAATTGGCCCTGTAATGGTCTGTTGAGCTGTTCAGGATGTACCCTGCCCTCGCAGAGAGCCGGCTGCGCTGACCCTAATAAGGATTAAGCGGCTTAGAAAATGAATGAATAAATAAATGAAAGTGCAAAATAATAATAAAAAAAGAAAGAAAAAAAAGATTGAAATCTTTGTTTAACTTTTAATATTTTTTGTTTTAATGTTTGATTTTAATTTATAACATTTATTTATTATAGAGTTTTTTCTTTTATTTTGCCCTACCGCTTAATTTAGTGTTGCTAGGAGGTTGGAGCCTAGCTTGGCTGACTCTGGGTGAAGGCCAGGTACACCCTGAACAGCTCAACATTCCATTGCAGGGCAAGACACACACAACCACTTACACTAAGGGGCAATTTGGAACAGTTTATAATAATTATTATTATTCCTTGATATTTCCATGAATAGGCTAATGTGCATGATTTTGGACTGTGTGGTTTTGCCTGGGACTGAAACCCAGGACCTCCTTGTTGTGAGGTGGATGTGCTAACCACTACGCCATCGTTCCACTCCATAACAATAGCATTAAAGGGAAATTCATTTCTAATTCCTGCAGCCCATATAAAAATTTCATTCATTCATTTATTTTCTAAGCCGCCTAATTTTAATTAGGCCGGTGCCCATCTCAGCCGACTCTGGGCAAAGGCGGGGTACAACCTGAACAGCTCACCAGTCCATCGCAGTGCAACACTCACACAACCATTCATACTCAAACACACACCGAGGGGCGATTTGGAACATCCAGTCAGAATAATGTGCATGTTTTTGGACTGTGGGAGGAAACTGGAGTACCTGTAGGAAGCCCACACAAGCACGGGGAGAACAGGCAAACTCCACACAGAAATACCCAAGCGGAATTGAACCCGGGCCTTCTTGCTGTGAGGCGGACATGCTAACCACTACACCACCGTGCTGCTCATATAATGACTGTATGTGGATTTAAAATATTGTATATTGTGACTGCTTTGCAGTATGATGATGATGATGATGATGAAGATGATGATAATGATGATGGTGATGATGATGATGATGATTTCGTTTATGGTATATAGCATAGGCCCTTATTTAAAGTGACTAACATTTTTTAATCTGCTTTATACCTCTGAACAGTTGAGGGTTAAAGGCATTGCTCAAGGCCAAGCAGTGGCAGGTTGGTGGTGATGTGACTTGTACCCTCGACCTTCTGATCAGTAACCCAGTGACTTACCTTCACAGCCAGTGAGCCACCACTTATTTTTATTAATGAATAAATAAATAAATTATAGTAGTTTGAGTGTATAATCAAGCACTCTCTCGTCTCACAGCACAAAGGTCCTGGGTTCGAGTCTCAGGCTCCATGAGGACTTTCCTGTGTGGGGTTTCCATGGTCTTCCAGTTCTTGCCTGGGTTTATTCCATGAACTCCGGTTTTCTCCTACGTTCCAAAAACATGCAGATTAGGCTAATATGCTGTTTCAGATTGCCGCCAGTTGTGAAGGGCCGTTTGGTCTAGAGGGCTGATGTCAGAAAGAGCATCCAGCTGTTAAAACTGTCAAAACTAATTCATGCACCGAAACCACATAGAAGTAGGGAAAAGATACAATAAAGCTGAAGATTCCTCACATATGAATTTCAATTTAATACATTTTTGTTGATCTTTAATTTAAAAAAAGATACACTTAATAAAAGGATGACCCTTAAATTTGCCAGTAGTATATCAGCACTGTGATAAACGCATGGTGACATCCTGACTTCTCTTGGAGTATGACTTCGTATTACGTGTGCAATCAGACATCATGTGACCTTGATGGTTGGTGGGGAGCTGCTTGTAGTCCAAACTGGCCAACTGTGCTGAACTCTGGGAAGCTGAAACTGTACGTATAACAATAATAATATTAATAATAATAATATAATTAATAATAATAATAATAATAACAATAATTGTTATTATTATTATTATTATTATTTATTATTATTATTATTATTATTATTATTATTATTATTGTTATTTGTAGGGAAGTGTCTCCGAGACAATAGAGTCCTTTCCTGATATTCTTTACCTTTATTAAAGCTTTCTCCTTCACACCACCATTCTCCCATGGTGCACTTCTGTCTCTTCCTCTCTGAGAGTTTATTTACTTGAGGAGGAAAGGAAGAAAAATGCAGTGCGTTAAAAGCCTGCAGCATGGGATCTACTTCAGGATATTCATATTCATGCATTGGCTCGGCTCCTGAAATGCTTTTATGGAGATGCTGTAGTCTCTCTGACGGAGATCAATAAAAGCTCTGTTCAGCTCGGTGAAAGTGAATATGATGAAATCAGACTCTGTCTCCTCAATGCCATTAATATCAATGTTGCAGTGGCCCAGTTCAGGAAAACACTATTTCTTGGTGTCGTTGGTGAAGATGAAGATGGAGACGGTGAAGATTTGCACGAGATTTTGCTCAGTAGCACAGTGACATTTCTGCTGAACTGCTTCAAGATGTGGAATTCCGTCTTCTCTTTGTGTCTGAAGGATTTCTTTTTTTTTTTAACCCAGAAAAATATAGAGCAAATCTGTTGGCAACTCCCTGTTACTCCTGGGTGTGAATCAGTGTGTGCACAATGAACTTCCCATCCAAGGGAAAATGTCACCCACCTTATGCTAAGGTCTCACGTAGCTGGTTGGTATATGAGAACCATGACTGGGAATAAAATGGGCATTCTGTAACTGTTCTGGTAGACTCTGGGGCCTGAGAAACATGAACAAATGTGATGGATATAGGATTACCAGCAGTAACTGTGATATATCTACAGTAATATCCTAACAACAGCTGTGATGCATCTACAGTTAGATATGTATGCACTCATGGTTAAATTGATCCCTCACTTGACCCATGGTAATTTTCCAAACCAAACTTCCAAATTCCTACAACCAAAATTTCAGTGATTGGAATCCACACCCTTAAGGTAGCTCCCTAGATCCCAGGTATTCCAAGAGAAATGCGTGAAACACTCAGTCACTCATTTAATCTTATCAAGGTTACAAAGCCTATCTCAGCTGACTCTGGGCAATGGTGGATTACACCCTGCACAGCTTGCCAGACCATTGCAGGGCTCACACACACAACCATTCACATTCACACCTAGGGGCAGTATGGAACAACATGTCTTTTGGACTGTGAGAGGAAACCAGAATTCTCTGAGGAAACCTTTGCAAAAAACATGCAAACTCCACACAAAAACTCCCAGGCCAAGCCCAGGACTCGATCCAAGTTCCTTCTTGCTGTAAGGTGGACATGTTAACCAGTACAACACTGGTAGGATAATGCAACGTGACTCCTGTTAGGCAAAAAAATCAACTACTATTGTCTGCCTCATCACATGTGTACATTAATTTACCCAATTATTCATTAATTAATTTTCGGAACCACTTTATCCTACTAAAGTAATGGGGAGGCTCTTCCTATATCGGCCGACTCTGGGCGAAGGCAGGGTGCACCTTGAACAGCTTGCCAGCCCATCTCAGGGCCAACACACACTATTCATACTGACACTCACAACTAAGGGCAATTCTTTGACAGCAAATGAGCCTGATGTGCATGTCGTTGGAGCGTGGGAGGAATCCAGAGTATCCCAAGAAAAACCCATGCAGGCAGGTGTAGAACATGCAAACCACACAGAAATGCCCTTGCTGAACTCGGGACTCGAATCCAGGACATTCTTGTTCTGAGCTGAGCATGCAAACACCTGTGCCACAAGCCGCCACTGCTCGAATCATTTCACTGAAGATCTTGACTTCATCTTCATCTTCATCTGCTCGTTCCGGGGTCGGGTCGTGGGGGCAGCAGCCCAAGCAGTGAGGTCCAGACGTCCCTATCCCCAGCCACTTCAACCAACTTTTCCTGGGGAACACCGAGGCGTTCCCAGACCAGCCGAGAGACGTAGTCCCTCCAGCGTGTTCCGGGTCGACCCTGGTGTCTCTTGGACATGCCCGAAACACCACACTAGGGAGGCGTATGGGAGGCATTCTAGTCAGATGCCCCAGCCACCTCAACTGGCTCCTCTGAATGCGGAGGAGCAGCAGTTCATTTCCGAGCTCCCCTTGGATGACATAACTTCTAATCCTATTTGTAAAGGAGAGCCCTGCCACCCTGCGAAGGAAGCTCATTTCAGCCACTTGTATTCACTTGTTCTTTCGGTCACTTCCCAAAGGTAGTGTCCATAAGTGAAGGTTGAAACGTAAATCGACTGTTAAATCGAGCCTTTCGTCTCAGCTCCCTCTTCACCATGACGAATCGGTACAAGCTCTGCTTTACATCAGAGGCTGCACTGATCCGACTGTCGATCTCCTGCTCCATCCTTCCCTCACTCATGAACAGGATCCCAAGTAATTTGAACTCCTCCACTTGAGGCAGGACCTCATTCCAGACCCGGAGGGTGCATTCCATCCTTTTCTGGCTGAGAACCATGCCTTGGACTTGGAGGTGCTGATTCTCATCTTAGTCGCTTCACATTCGACTGTGAATCGCTCCAGCGAAAGCTGGAGGTCCTGGTTCGAAGAAGCCTAAAGGACAACATCATGTACAATAAGCAGATACGAGATCCTATGGCCACCAAACCAGAACCCCTCAATGCATTGGCTGCACCTAGAAATTTTATACATAAAAATTATGAACAGAACCGGTGACAAAGAACAGCCTTGGAGGAGTCCAACCCCCACTGGAAACGAATTCGACATGTTGTTACCTGTGCGGTCCAAGCTCTGTCTCCAGCAATACATAGACCGAATGGCCCATAGCAACGGGTCTGGTATACCATACTCCTGAAGCACACCCCAGAAGATAGCCCGAGGGACATGGTAGAAAGCCTTCTCCAAGTCCACAAATTACATGTGGACAGGTTGGGCAAACTCCCATGCCCCCTCCAGGATCCTGTAGAGTGTGTAGAGCTGATCAAGAGTGCTGCGGCTGGGACGAAAACCACATGGTTCCTCCTGAATCCGAGGTTTAACCATCAGCCGGATTCTCCTCTCCAGTACTCCTGAATAAACTTTCCCGGGTAGGCTGAGGAGTGTGATTACATGATAATTTGAACACACTCTCTGGTCCCCTTTTTTAAAAATGGAAACCACCACCCAGGGTGGCAATCCAGAGGTACGGCCCCTGATGACGGCGCAATGTTGCAGAGACATGTCAACCAAGACAGTCCTACAACATCCACAGCCCTGAAGTATTCAGGGCGGATCTTGTCCACCCCAGAGCCCGGCCTTCAAGGAGCTTTTTAACTACCATGGTGACCTCTGCCCCAGTGCTGGGCAGGCCCCCTCTGAACTCCCAGGGTCTTTCTTTCTCACAGAGGGCATGCTGGTGGGATTGTATTCCTTCCACCTCGCAACAACATTCCGAGTCGAGGTGAGCAGTTCAACTGTAAACTGTGTTTGTGGAGTACCGCTTCCCCTTTTGCCGGATGGTGGTCCAGAACCTTTTCGAGGCCAACCTATAGTCTTTTTCCAGGCCCTCACCAAACTCCTCCCACACCCGATATTTTGCTTCGGTGACAGCCTGGGCTGCAGTATGTTTGGCCTGTCAGTACCCATCCGCTGCCTCGGGAAAAAGGGCCTGATAGGCCTCTTTCTTCAGCCCGACAGCCTCCCTTAGTGCAGGTGTCCACCACCTGGTTTGGGGTTACCCACACAACAGGCACCGACGACCTTCCGGCCACAGCTCTGGGCTTCTGCCTCAACAATGGAGAAATGGAAGAAATGGAGAATGGGAGAAATGGAGAAATGGAACATGGTCCATTCGGACTCTATGTCCCCAGCCTCCAGTGGAATGTGGTCAGTGAAGAAAGGTCTGTGGGTTTCATTTTTTGTCTGTGTGGCTGCATGGACATTAGAATTATAATGTGCTGTAAGGTAAAGACAGTAAAAAAATATTCACAAATCATTTTAGCATCGATCTCTCATTTTGAGAGCACTCTGCGTGTTTAGCAGTCTGTCAATACAGCGGGACTCGCCTCCCACTATGGGCTCAAATCAATACCTGATGGGTCGTTACAGATGTTATTCCATGTTGCATAATTGCGCAGTGGCTCATTTAGAATGGGTCGTTGTGGGTTCTTGCAAACTTTATTATGGATTGTGTTGTGTTATGACAACAAAATCAAGAGTGAATGCTAGATGCTAGCAAATTCATTGATTTTCACTTGTTAATCAGTGTTAAAAGCTGTGCTGTGAATTTTCCATCCATCCATTACCTATATCGCTTATCCATAAGGGTCACAGGGAAAAACTGGAGCCAATCCCAACTGACTACAGATGAGAGGTGGGGTTACACCCTGAACAGGTCACCATTCTATTGCAGGGTAAACCAGACACAAACAACCATTACCACTAATTGGAAAGACTAATCCATGCATGCACAAAGAGAAAGTGCAAACTCCCCACAGAAAGGCCCTTAGCTATGATTTAACCCAGAACCATCTTACATGGTCTTACATAGAGCAACATTAAATAAAGTTGAATGCAAGGTTTTATTTTTTTTTTTCCACATGTTGTAATATGCTTTATTTCCAGCTAGCCTGCGGATTCCAGTGCCGGTACACAGGGCGCTTTCCATGATAATCTGCTTGTCGGATGTTAGTTCATCTAATACTCTTTAAAAATGTATCATACGTTGTCCCTATTTAATGTGTAGGGCAACACAAGAAATTGCAGAGTACCCTACTAAAGACAAAAGAGTGCTGTGAGATGGATATATGTCCAAGTGAATCCCAGCGAATCGGATACTGCTGCTGTCCTAAATTATATAAATGAAGTCAGATTATCAGAGCCAAGACTATTTGCATCTAGTGGTCTGGTCTGGTCAAGGGTTAGCACTGTCTGTTTCGTCGACTGTGTTAAAGATTTGCTCAGAATGATTCCGTCCAACTTCATCTAAAAATAAAATGTATATTAATTTTAGAACAGATTCTTTCATATAGTATTTCTCCGTCAAGGTCGGATGAGGACTCAAGCCTCAGAAGGACATTAATAAGGGAAGCATGACTCAGATCATCCGTGACCTAATTTGTTTGTTTGAAAAGAACATGACGCATGAACCAGGACACGGCTATAGCTGCTTTTAAAACCTTTTGTGTTGAGCAGATTGATGAATCATGATTCTTTGTGAAGGCAGGAGTTGGTGGAAGTGGGACGATACAGTGATCTGCTGCTAAATGAATGATTCATCCTTTTGTTTTGATCAAGCAATGAATGTAGCATCACAGATCATAAATGAAGTCATCATTCCCGTAGAGATAATGAGGCACACACCAGGGGTGGTAGCATCCTGAACCTGTTTGTTTAGTGAAATAACCTGCAAGTTGTCGGTCATCATTATTATTATTTGGAGAAGTACTTGCAGTACTTTATTATAGATGAGTCAGGATTTCTGCATGACTGGTTTAATAAAATTTCCTTTTTTTGCTATTTAATAAACTAGTAGGCCTGTGGCCTCCTAAATCTGGTCAGATTAATTTTCATCTTGCTAATTTGAAATCAAGGAATGATTCAAGAGTTAAAAGGTGCAGTCTTTTTATCAGTACCTAGAATAATGAACACTCCAACAGTTTAGGTGTAATCAGAATGGGGGGGGGGGTGTTTGCACAGAGTTCTGGTAAAACTGGGATGTTGTTCTGACTGTGTGAAGATGCCAGTCCTGATATTGTAATGCTTGTTTGACAGATCTAGATGCTGTGTTTGGAGTAAAATCTGAGCAAGGCAACAAGAACCATAGCCTGACAACAAGAAATAAACCTAATGAGAAGCTTAGGATGAAATTCTAGTCATTTGTAAGAGGACAAAAAAAAATGGCAGCCTACATGGCTCATCTGAAGTAAATGATTTATGAGCAAAGACTGTGAAATTTTCCTGAAGAAAACAGTTTCCAGCCCTGATCTGGGAAGAACCCTGTACTGCACATTCAGGTGTTTTTTTCCTGCTCCAAACACACTTGATTTAGCGAATAAGTTATCTACTAGCTTTTCCTAAGTTGTGCATTAATAGGTGTATTAGAGCAGGTAAGCCCTTCATTTACCCTTTGAATGCCTGATCCCATCTGATCTCAGAAGCTAAGCAGAGTCGAGTAAGTACTTGGATGAATGACTGCCTGGGAATACCAGGTGATGTGGAGAGTTAGGAAAAAGGCCTGGCAACTTACCCTGTAAAAAATTTGCTAAGAGAATTTTACATGACCTCTGCCCTTGCTCAGAGTTGGCTGAGATGGGCGCCGGCCTCCCCGCCACCCTAATTAGGTTTAAGCAGTTCGGAAAATGAATGAATGAACTCTACGTGAATAGAGTCACCAAGAGTAAGGTTTGACTGAAGGTGCATTCATACGTACATATAAAACTCAGGGCAGGACACGGGGGTCCCAGGGTTGGGAGCCTCTTCCTTAAAGACAGTCATGGTAACTGCGCCCGTGCACATCCAGTGTTCAGCTGTGGGCAGACAACTGTGAATGGAATCTCTTCAGAGAAATTCTCTTCAGAGTTATTTTTCTTTAAGCTGGTGTTATAGGGTCGACCTTTATCAGAAATTTTCCACACAACACTGTCGTGTTTGTTTTGCAAAATTTTAAATCAAAGTCAAAAACACGCAATGTGCAGTTGAGCCTGAAATTGTGCAGACAAAATGTCCCGCTGACATTTTACATTCATATCGACACCCGGGATGGGGGGGGGGGGGGGGTTGTCATTGCAAGTTGACCATGTAACCCTGGCTTTAGAGGGTCATTCTCATGAAAGTGTAGAATTTCTAATTGCACCTTCCCAAGGAATAATTTTCATAGCAATATTTGCAAATAATATAAAAATAAACACTACGGTACAGAGTATACTTCTGGAAGGTTTTGAAGCTCCAGCTGAAATTTTTGATAACCTGTCACACCTGTCACAAAAGTGCATCACCTGTTACATGAATAGAAATTTTATAAATTAAGCAAGAAATTCACGTACGGTCTGACAGGCTCAAACGTCCACACCGGATTTCGTGCTCTGACATTCTACACTGCCCTCTAGTGCCAATTGCATGTAAAATTAAAAACCTGAATTAGATTCGGACAGCGATAATATACTTGTGTGACAGAGTTGACATAGTTCTTGGGGACATAACTATAGCTATTATTAATTCACCATTTGTGCACATAACTACTATTAAGATAGAAGGTTTTTTTTTTTTAAAACTGGGTATATAAAGATTGGACCAGAAATATGCATTTCTTTGATTATGACCCAGGGGATGAAAACCAGTGCGGACAAATTCTGATTACTATAATGATGGTGGTGTTGTGAAATCCAGAGTGGAGTCTTCTGTTATAACCCAGGGATTTCTTTCTGAATTCCATGAACACAACTCTGCAGAGCAATCCTTGCCGTGGTTTATATATTTATATTTTTATCCTAGAATCAGTACCCGCTTCTCTGGGTTCCACTCTCACATATATCCATCTCTCAGAACTCTTTTCTCACCCGAAGGCTACCCTGCAGTTTCCTGTGTTGTCCTACATGTTAAATAGGGGCAATTTAGGATACATGTTAAAATAGTATTAGATTAACTTACAACAGTAAAGCAGATTATCATGGAAGGTTAATGTTTCAGTGTACCTACACTGAAATCCAAACGGTAGCAGGAAAAAGAATACGTTATTACAGCAAATGCACAATATGAAAAGAAAAACTCTGTATATAGTCTGTAGTTTGTGTTTATAAACACCTGGCACTGTAGTTTATTCACCGGTGCTATGAGTACGGCTGTGGCTTTATAGTGGAAACTCTCGAGATAATAAAGGTTAGCCGAATGGACAAAAGGCCGGCATGTCAGCAACACTGCAAGTGGGTTCTCTTTGGTGATGTGTTGGAATTTACGTATACTGTATATGCATGCTTCATACTGAAAAATACATACGTGCTTCAACTTCCCTAGATGAAACCGTACAAAGCAGAAAGGTGTTTTGTGTGTGTACATGTTAACACAATCGGTTCTTTAGCAGACAGACAGACACACATTGGATTTATATATCCAGGTTTAGACCAGAGAACCGTTATTTGTGACCTGCTCCAGCATCATACAGATTAAGTAGAAGATTAGACATATTGACAAATTGATATATTTGGAAAGAGAATTTTATATTTTTCAAAATGAGGAATAATACATGATTATAGCATGAAATTACATCACTTTGTATGTTGCTTATTAAGATGCTACTTTGAGAAAAAAGTACTTACAGTTACAGAACCAGTTTCTGAATGTCCACATCTGAAACTCCCTAACACCCATACACTAAATTAATCCGGCTCTCGACCAATCAGCACCATCGTAGCGTCTTGCGAGCAACAGTTGAGTAGTTTTTTTACACAGAGTCATGTGTTTTGAGGCTTCTCATTGGTTTAGTGTTATATGATCGGGGGAATCCTTCTGGGATCCTGAAAGTAGGAGAGGATTCTGGTAGTGAATTTGGATAATAAGGGAATACCCTGAGCAACCACAAAAGAGATTGAAAATCAGTAACATAAATGGATATTTCTATTGTTTTACAACAACTTGGACATTAAACCCGTTCTTAACCAAGTATTTTAGCATGGATAGATTGTGTTTATGGATATTTGATGTATTTTTGGTGATATCGCATTTTTGTCCAGGTACAACATTTTCAATTTACCTTGGCTCTGACTCAAAACACGACCTTGCAACTTAATCCGAATTATGCTGGAGCAGCTTACATATGATCTTTAAAAAAATGGTTAATCTGTAACCGAGGAAGACATGGGAGTCTCCCCTCATCACGGCCCGTATCAACCTAAAGATTCACCATGCACTTTTTCAGGTTTTACAAGGTTACGGAAGTATTTACTGCAAATGTCCCACCTTTAATTAGATATGTAGGTTAAAGTCTTTTATTGTAAAGATCTAAAAGTCTAATATTGTAACGATTTTAGTTTTGTTTTCCTACAGATTTCATAAACTGATTTACATTCATATAACTTTATCTGTGGATATCATCCTTTGCGTAATATCTCTGGCTGCTGAATGAACTACAACAATGTCTGGTACATCAAAAAGGCCACGGTGCTGTCATATCACTGATGAGGAACCAATTATCTTTACACAGCATTCACGCAGCAATTAGCTCTGACTTGAAAGCATCTGAAAGTCATGCCATGAACAAACCACATTCTTTACTGACTTAAAAGAGCTGATCTCCCAGGCCATCATGCCTTTTTACACTCTCCCTGATGGCACCAAGAACTAATTAATCCAGTTGTCCTTCTCATCATCTGTGCTACAAAAAATAAATAAATAAATAAACAAATAAATAAATAAAATAAAAAATTTAAAACCACCCCTTCACTTTTTAACCAAATACAGTTGGAGAAATGTGGGGACATTATTTACCATAATACACCTCATCAGAACTGGGAGCAGATTTTTCGTAATAAACTCAGACTTCTACTACTATGTTTGTACTATTAGTTATGCACAAGCCTCATGGATGAGCAGTGGTGGCTAGTGGTTCGGGCTCTGAACAGAAGCTCGGGGGTTCCAGCCCCAGCACCACCAAGCTGCCACTGTTGGGCCCTTGAGCAAGGCTCTTAACCCTCAACTGCTCAGTTGAATAGATGAGATATAAATATAATTCGCCCTGGATAAGCCAAACGCTGAAAATGTAAATCACTGAGCTCCACACATCATGTGAAAGTAGATCTTTAGCCCCTCAGGAGCTATAAGAATGGGTTCAGTCCCCCTGTCCGGCGCCCGTCTGTCCATCACACTTCAGTTTCCGGACATTTACTTGTAGCGGGCTTTCAAACTTGGTACTCTGGCCCACTACTATGAGTGCTATTATGAGTTTGTGTGTGACCTTGACCCACTTTTCAATGTCACAGAGGTAAAACTGTATATTAGGTTTCTGGACATTTACTTGCCGCTCGCTGAAGCCAGGGCTTTCAAACTTGCTATGCTTGTTCTATATTGGCATATTATGAAATGGTCCTTTTCTGCGGGAGCATCTGGAGCCCTGTGGTCTATTTTATTTTTTTTTTGTTTTCCAGTAAGGGACAAAGACAGACCTGGTTAGTGCTTCCTTTGTTTTAAAAGGAACATAAATTAAACATAAAAACGTACCTGGCAGAGAAATATTCATACAGTCATTCTCAGTCTCATACACACACATATGCTCTTACACTGAGAATATAAAATAAAAAATAGTATGCGAATTAGCTAAACCGACACATGCTGCGCTAATCACGTTACAAACAAATAATTAGAAACTCTGTCAACTTTTACGAAAGGACGTGCTTTACGGAGCACAAGTTATCCAAAAAGATAACATAAACAACCCTGTAGATATAAAATTAAGGTCAATAATCCAAAATAATTGCAGAGCTGAAAACTGTTGCAATCTTTGGTGTTCAGTAACCATAAAAAAATCCGTTTCAGTGATCTCACCATCAGTAATTATTAAAATAAAGCAGTGTGAGTGATGGCAAATGGAATCACAGATGTTATACATTAACTACGGTACACATTCACAACAAAGAGCAATTTAGAACAGCCATTAGGCTAATGTACATAACTTTGTACTGTGGGAGGAAACCGGAGTACCCAGAGTAAACCCACGCATTGCACAGGTAGCACATGCAAACTCTACACAAAAATTCTCAAACCCATGACCTTGCAGTGTGGCAGACATGTTAACCACTACACCACTGTGCTACCTGGTTAGTAATACTGGGTGACCCAAAAAACCTCCCAAATTTAAAAAAGGTTAAAGATAATCAAATTACTATTTGCACACACAAAACTTCATTCAGTACAGTTTTAATTCATCATGACTTGCACACATAATAATAATTTTTCACAAACGGCCAACCAAAAATAATTTTTTTTTCAAGCAATTGTAAGTAAAAAAAATCACCTGGTTAATCCAGGAGCGCTTAAATGCCTGGGAATATTAAAGCGTTGAGGATATGTCGTGCAGTCTCTAAGACGTTCTGTGCGGAAGCAAGCTTTAGCTGTCGAGATTTCTCAGAACTCAGTGAAAGACACCGGAGCAGCTGAGGGTTATGCGAAAATATTCGGCAATGTGTTTTCTGAACGATGCCGTTCTCTTGAGCAGTGATGAAGCTCATTTTCATTTGAGTGGGTGTGTAAATGTGTTTCTTTATCTGAACACAACTCTTGCATGCTTAACAAAAGTGCACTGCACTCTGAGTAAAGTGACTGTGTGGTGTTGGCAACATGGGTGCATATTTTTTTGAATAGAGCACCTTCTGACCATTACATTGATATACTTAGTGTAACAGTGAGAAGGTTTTTTATTATTATTTATTTATTTATTTTTTAATAAAATACCCATTAATACCATTATACTAGGCGCTGGGCATTTCTAACTGTAATTAAAATTAGAGGGAGATTCAGAGTACACAAATAGATTATTATAACTTGGTACAGTTGTAATAAAATGTCTCCCCCTAGTGTGCATTGAGTGAACTTTTTGCCCCATGTTAAAGAAGGGGATTCCAGCGGTTTGAATTTGAAAGGCTCTTCCAAGACCCATACCCCACCACTTCATCAAGTTTCATAAAAATCGGTACAGCAGTCTTTGCATAATCCTGTTAACAGTCAAGATATTCTAATAAGGCTATAATAAAATCCCATATATGCTCTGAGATGTAATGTGTTCTTCCCAGACCCATACCCCACCCCTGCACCAAGTTTGATAAAAATCAGACCAGTAGTTTTTAAGTAATACTGCTAATAGGACATACTTCCTTTTATAAATGTTTGTTAATAAGCCTTACAAATTCATGCTTGGCCTATACCTCATCTCTCCACCAAGTTTGGACAAAATTGGTTTGGTAGTTTTTCTGCAATTCTGCTAACAGACAGACAAACAAACCAACAAACAGATGCTAGTGAAGAAGCAGTGGAGGTAAAAATAAAAAAAAGACAGTAAGAATTACTATCGAGAGCAGGAAGTAGCTAGGTCATCTATAATTAATCTCCAGTAGCTGCTTTATCCTGATCATGGTGGCAGGAGATCCAGAGCTTATTTCCAAAGGGCTGGCGCTTTGATACATATCGCAAGTTTCAACTATCAGTACATTATCCTTACTTCTTATCAGTCTCAGAAGCCAAAGCCAATCCAAGCAGACTTTGGTAAGAAACGGTGCACTCTGAACAGGTCTATAGCAGAGATAACAAAGCGAAAAACTACCATTTCCAATCACGGACAGTTTTAAGAAGCCAGTTGACCTAATCTGCAAATCTTTGCACTGTGGGAGGAAATCGGTGTACCCCAAGGAGGCACGAGGAGACCAGCAAAGTTTAAACCCAGAACTTTCTTTCCAGTGATGTGACAGTGCTAACCACTGGAAAAAATCTCATAGATCTCATCAAGACTTCTGGTGGAACACCATACTCAAGGAACTGTTGTCAGTCGCTACCAACCAGCATGGATGTGGAATGTTTGTAACTGTGTGGACGACATCAGATGATTCCAGTCACCATTCTGCAAGGAGGACGGCATGGTGGCATAGCGGTTAGCAAGAAGGTCCTGGGATCCAGTCCAGTACTAGGCAAGGACGTCTCTGTGTGACATTGTTCTCCCTTTGCTTGCATTGGTTTCCTCCATGTACTCCAGATTCCTCCCATAGTCCAAAGCACGTTAGGCTAATTAGCTGTTCCAAATTGCCCCTAGGTGTGTATGTGAGTGTGAATTATTGTGTGTTGGCCCTGTGATGGTCTGGGAGCTGTTCAGGATGTACTGTGCCTTCGCTCAGTGTTGGCTGAGATAGGCTCCAGCCTCCCCACAACCCAAATAGTAGGATTAAGCAAGTAGGCATATGTGTGAATGAAATTACACAAGGACCTCTAACACCAAGACCTTCAACCAGATTGTTCAGTACTGTCATTTACCAAGTATATAACCCCTGCAGAGGCTCTGTGAGGGAACTCTTGATGCTCCGGGGGCATTCAGACAGAGTTTCAGGGGTATCCACAGAACTAAACAACATGTACCGCAGTCCCAGTGCTGTACTTATGCAGAGCTTCCACAAAGAAACAACAGGGTCCACATATGATCCAAAACAGAAACGTGATGTCAGGACATAGAAATCTGTATTGCATGTGGCCTCGGCCCACTATTACTATGGTCACAGACACAGATTAAGTTTAAACTGGGGTTTAAACTGAAACTGTAAATCCGTAGAGGATTTTAACTGAATCCACACGGGTTGTCTTTCAAGACGAAGCCTCTGTAGGGGGAACTTTACAGTAAATGCAGAGGCTTTACAAGATTTTTCATCACAGAGGCTCTGCAGAGTCTATTTACTTGATAAGTGGTTGTAGTGTACATAGTCTGCGTGTCACCTTGAACTATCTGGTATCAGAATATGACCGGATTGGACAATGAAGTAACACAGGCATGCCACATGGTTCCATTACTGACTCAAAGTCTCAAAAAGCAGAACTGTTCACAAGAATCCAAATGCTCTCTTCAACCAGAAATGATTCTGTGTAAAGGAGAAGATCCAGGAGGTCTCCGCTGTTCAAACAACTAAGCACCAACCAATCACCGACATAAATAAAACCAACAACATGACACACAGGGCAGTGGTGGCCTGGCGGTAGGTTGCTGGATTAATGATCCCAAGGTCACAGGTTCAAGCCCCACTATCAATGGGATGTCACTGCTGTCCCCCCAGTGCAGCTTACTGGGTTATCAAAGCCCGGCCATGTCTCTCACTGTCTGTGGTGAGGAGCATGCAAAAGAACCGTTGCTGATTTTCGTCAAATTCGTTGTAGTAGGCTGCATAGCCGTCAGCGTGTTCCTGGCCTGCGATGGCATGGCGAACTGTCCAGGGTGTACTCTGCCCTCGCCCAGAGTCAGCTGAGATGGGCGCCAGCCTCCCCGTGACCCTAATTAGGATTAAGCGGTTCAGAAAATGAATGAATGAATAAACATGAAACACGAGATGATTACATCTCAGAGGACTGTAAGGAGGAAAAAAATGCAGCAGGAAGCCAGTAGACCATTACAGCATCATTCTTATTATGGTGGGATGTCCTGTGTGTCTACTGGATAAAAGCGATACTCTACTATGTCTGGACCCCATGTCCATCTGCCCATCCGTCTCTTTGTCATGATGTCCTGCCAGTGTGTCACATGACCTACATACCCTGTGATGACATCACCGATAGAAGCGGTAGTGCACACACCTCTGTGGAGGTGTCACAGAGAGGGTCGCGACCACATGGGGACATCCCTCCCGCAGTCCTTTACGCACCATTTCTAGTTTGGTGTTACACTGAGACCTTGTGATGCTCAACCTGAATAGTTTTAGTACATTCTCAAGGTACTGACAAACAATTACAGTGTCTCAGATTGAATCATTCCACCCAACATCACCGCCGGCCGTCACTGCGCATCAGTGTCATCATTTTTTTTGACTCAGAGAGATGATGTTTGAGGATCAATCTTTCTTGCATTTGTATAATCGTGCCTTTTCATTTTAATGGAAAGTGGATTTTTTATTTTTTTTTATAAACAGCAAATAAGGTTAGCGCTCAAGGTGAAAGAGAAGGCCATGAGATGGTGAGTCACTGCAGAGGAGGATAACCACAGGTGACGTGAATGTGTGTGTGTGTGGGTATGTGTGGGTATATGTGTGTGCATGCGTGTGTGTGTGTGTTCATCCCCTGGCTATGTTCCTAAAATTGTACCAACTTTCAGAGTGTCATCCGGTATCTGATGATGAACGATGAGAGTTATTCATGCTGTAATAAATGGAATGCAGGTGACACAAAAAAATCCTCATAATGATGCATTGTTTTTTCTTAATGCTCTAAAAAAACCTCCGAGTATTATTACTGTATTCATTCCGTTTATCTCTGATTCTCCTTCATCAGCATTTATCTCCAGTAGACCTCTGATATCTCCGCTCTGATCCCTTAAGAGGCGTCACTTCCCGCTTCCAAAAATAAAGTGATTTGAAGTGTGTGTGTAACGTGTGTGTGGAACTCTAATGTCTTCTCCAGACAGCCCAAGCATTCTTTCTATTTTTATTCCGCATCTCCCTTCCCAGTGAGAGGTGTGTGGAATAGGAGAGGCGCTTCCTGATTTAAATCCCAAACTCTGGCAGATTTATTGTAACGCAGTATGACACGTGTTCTATTACACTGAAAATGGTACATTACAGTCTTCCCCCTCCACACACATACGCGGCAGTATCTCCACCCATCTCGGTCTGCCTCCCAACTGCCTTCCCAACTTTGTCGAAAGGCAACCAATCAGAGCAGAGTAGCCACAGAGAGCAGAAACATTATAAATAGAAGGAGGAAGCCAAACTGGCTATCATGCAGCGTGAGACTGAGTAAACTGTCTGCCTGAATTAGTCTTTAAGGCACAGCAGACCAAGGGATGGTGACGATGCCCTAGTACAGTCTTCAGTCATTGGTAAAAAATGAAAAACAAACAACAGGCCATTCAGTGCACACACTCAAACTCAGTATTATGTGGGGATGTAAGGGGTGGGGGTTACAAGTTTCCTAAAGAACTGTGGAGGTTTTTGGATTAGGATTCTTACTTTAGTGCTCCACCGGCGTCCAAAATGAAAAATAAGGGTCTAAAAAGCTTTAAACTCTGTTCTCTGGAAAATAAATATGTTTGATGCAAAGTGCATCACCATGTGACCAGTCACCAAGTGCTCATGCTGACGCCTATCCAGCACCAAAACTACAATGGGAACAAAAATTGGAGCATGACGTAGTGATAAAGGGGGGCTTGGTCTGGTAAGTCATGTTCTTTTATGTCATATATAAAAGACGGAGAGTGGGACGGTGGTGTAGTGGTTAGCACGTCCACCTGAGGGTTCGAGGTCTGGGCTTGGACATTTCAGTGTGGAGTCTGCATGTTCTCCCTGTGCTTACTAATTGAGGCTAATTGTCTGTTCCAAATTTTGTGTATGAGTGTGAATAGTTGTGTGGGTGTGAGTTGGCCCTGCGGTGGTCTAAGCTGTGAAGATGTGTACCTCGCCTTCGCTCAGTGTCGGCTGAAATAGGCTCCAGCCTCCCCAGGACCCTAGTAGGATTATGTTCGGCATATGACTAAATGGGTGAGAATTTTTCTGCTGTCTCAAATTGAATACTGTAAGTTGTACACTCGGGCGACACGGTGGGCAGTGGTCAGCACGTCTGCCTCACAGCAAGAAGGGCATGTCTGTGTGGAGGTTGCATGTTCTACCCGTGCTTGCGCAGGTTTCCTCTGGGTACTTTGGTTTCCTCCCACAGTCCAAAAACATGCACAGTAGACCGATTGGTGGTTCCAAGTTGCCCTAGGCGTGAGTGTGAGTGTGAATAGCTGTATGAATAGCTGTTCAGGGTGTACCTCGCCTTCACCCAGAGTCGGCTGAGATGGGCGCCTGCCTCCCCGCGACCCTAATAAGGTTTAAAGGGGTTATTAAATGAATGAATGAATGAATGAAAGTTGTACACTTACTGGAAATCATCGACGATTTTATTAGACCTGCTGTCTTTCTGATCACCTTTAAAAAATCTATTGTGTTGTACATTGCTAGCAGCGTTGATGTTTTTCAATGTTATTGTCTGATTCTAATCTTTACTTTAATCACTGATTTCTCATTGCTCTGAGTTGCTGTTTTGACGAGGTGCTTGTTGTTGGTTTGGGTTCGATCTCGAGTGCTGATTTATATGCTATGGATTTTGCCTGCGGATTGTTCTGGGTTTGGTGTTTAAGATGAACATTAGGGCTGCTCGAGCTTCTGGAAGTTCCCAGTTTACTCAGAGATCTGGGACGCTTGACATCACTTTCCACATCTTCAGAAGATCGCTCAAATATGTCTTGGCCAAGATCCAGATTTTACAAGACGTTTTCCTCTTCCAGTGGAACTTCTTCTAAAGTCGAGGGAAAAAAGAAGGAAAAAAAAAACATTGTGAAAAATTTTGAAATGGACGGTTCTTGTTTTCCTATTCTTTCCATTCCATTCCAGGGAAAACACACACAACCATTCACACCCACATTCACACCTAGGGGCAATTTAGAAGAGCCAGTTAGCCCAATGTGTATGTTTTTGAACTGTGGGAGGAAACAAGAGGACCCAGAAGAAACCCACACAAGCACGAGGAGAGCATGCAAACTCCACACAGAAACGCCCCAAGGGAATTGAACCCTGGCCTTCTTGCTGTGAGGTGGATGTGCTAACGACTGCACCGCTTTGCTGCCCATCAGTGATTCATTCATTTGCCAAACCACTTAATCCTCTCAGGATTCTTTGGAGGCTGGCACCTATCTCAGCCAACTCTGGGCCCAGACAGGGTGCACCCTGAAAAGCTCACCATTCTATCCCAGGCCAGACACAAACAACCATTCACATTCACACTTAGGGGCAATTTGGAACAGCCAGTTAGCCTAATGTGCATGTCTTTGGACTGTGGAAGGAAACAAGAGTACCTGGAGGAAACCCATGCAAGCACAGAAAAAACATGCAAACACCATACGTAAACACCCTTGTCAAGCCCGGGGCAAGAACTCAGGTCCTTCTGTTATGGGGTGCTAACCACTACACCACCATGCTGTTCAGGTCAGCATCATTTAAAAAAAAAATGGAACGGAGAGGTTTAATATCACAAAATATTTCCGAGTGATGAATCAATGTTCTTTATTATTCATTCATTCATTTTCTGAACCGCTTATTCCTAATTAGGGTCGCGGGGAGCCTGGCGCCCATCTCAACGGACTCTGGGCAAGGGCGGGGTACACCCTGGACAGAACGCCAGGCCATCACAGGGCCATCAGTCACACAACCATTCACACTCACACTCACACCTAGGGGTGATTTTGAACAGCCAATTAGCCTACTGTGCATGTTTTTGGACTGTGGGAGGAAA
>JAOUQZ010000044.1:6265080-6275940 GCA_028564935.1 Neosilurus hyrtlii
GGACAGCTCGCCAGGCCATCGCAGGGCAGAAACATGCTGACGGCTATGCAGCTACTCTTGACGAAAATCGGCAATGGAAAAAGATAAGCTAGACATAACAATTAATGTAGTATATACTAAACAGGAACATAGGAAAAGTAAATAAACACGATAAAGGTTTAGGGCGACATGGTGGTGCAGTTGTTAGCACGGTTGCCTTACAAGCAAGAAGGTCCTCGCGGAAGTCCAGTTTGCACCACACCGACTACCTCATTTTCTCTGTACCCCATAGTCTTTACCCCACTGCTCTAGATCTGTGCACTAGTTTCCTTTCTCTGTGTGTGTGTGTGTGTGTGTGTGTGTGTGTGCTCGCGTGTTTCTATGGGGTGCATGTCTGTGTGTGTGTCCTAAAAAAACATTGTGTTTAAAGTGGGTCAGAGCAGGACCTCAGGGCTGGTGCTCTGCATGACACAGTGAGGTGCATGCTGGGTAATTTGCCCTGTAGGTAGGTGTAATGATCCATCGAAGCAGCAGTAACACATGAACGATGATTACTGCAGCCCTGAGAGCTGCCATGAAATTAAACTAGCCTTGTTTGATATTATTTATTTATTTATTTGTAATATTTTTCAGAATCAGTGGTAACAGCTAATACACCTCATTTTTGTCCTCCTTGTTAAGGGATTATTATTTAAAACACTAGATGGCAGGCTTGTGTTCCTGATAAAGCTGTGTCTCTGTGACTAAAGACACACACACACACACACACACACACCTGGTTGTTGTGGCTATAATTGGCTTTTTGTGTGATGGAGACCAATGGAGCGATGACTGCAGAGTGCTGGAAAAGTGCAAATTTGTGCGTGTGTGTGTGTGTGTGTGTGTGTGTGTGTGTGTGTGTGTGTGTGTGTGTGTGTGTGGAATGCTTGATAAAATCTCCCCCAGTTAAATGACTAGTCACTGAAATAATTATTTTTTTAAAGGAAAAAAAATCCATAGTTTCTCTCTAAAAACCTGAACATTATTGAAACCCAGTATTTCTTCTTTCTGTCTGTTTCTTTCTTCGTTTTTTTCCCCCTTCTCTTTCTTCTCTGCCTGATTTTTCCACCCACAGCATTCGATCAACAAGTCTGGGGTTATTGACATTATTCGTGTGCTCCCCATCTGGCTGCTGCTGATAAGAATTTCACAGGGGCTGATGGGTAATCGTGTTGCAGGAGGATAATGTATTCGGCAGGAGAAGGCCTCTTATTGTCTCTCCTCCATCACACACACACACACACACAGATGGGAAGGAAGTCCGAGGAGATTTTCTGCCTCAGACGCAGGACTAGCTCCCTTCAAAAACTGGGGCAGAAACAAAATGGCTGCTGTGTAAGCCAGAGAGAAAAATGGAGAAGGACAGAATGTAACACATTGTACCAAACCATGGGGTGAAACATCTCCTCCTGTCTTTTCCATGTCTTGTATCTCCGCCTCCTCGGTCTCGTCCAATCGCTCGACTCGGAGCGTCGGCCACACGGCGCTGAATGGATGTCAGCAATACGACCAAGAAAAGAAAAATAAAAGTCCTGAAACTGACCAAAGGTGAATACGTAACACATGGTTAAAAATCTCATCACGTCCGTCTCACTGTTCCTTTCCCATCCGTCGGGGAGGAAGGGGGGAATGGGGGGAGGGCGGGTGTAATTGAAGCTTAATTCACGTAAAAATTATTCTGGGAATCAGTCCAGCTTTTCTGAAGCATAGTCCATAGTCACGGTCTGTGAACTAGTCTCCCAACCTACTAGAGAATCTCTGCTTGCTTGATGAGGAAGAAAACGAGACATGGGGTCGATAATCATGTATGCGTCTGGTTGTTAGCGGTTAATCAGAGCCGATATATGATCACTGACTCCAGCAGCTGGATGACCGTGCAGGAACTAGTCGAAATGGGTTTGGTTTAAGGGAGACAGACAGACAGATCATACAAGCTGAGATTCAGAAAATAATTACCCTCTCTGCTCTTTTATATACACATTGTCGGGGTTTGTTGCTCCTTCAGCCCCAATTTCACCCCCTTCATATTACAATTATGAGTTCATGACCTCTTTTACAACAAGCACTTGTAGATGTAAAGACTATAAGGTTCAATACTGTGAACCGAGACCTGACCTTTGAGTCACGGACGTGTTCTGGTTACACATCAGGATTTACAGAAACCTTAACTCGCTGGTTATAAATAAAAAAATTACATGTCCTTTTATCGAGGGACAAAAGAGCAGCTGCGGCGTGGCTACATAATTACTGTACTTGTACTATAGATCAAGTTCCCACAGAAACAGGGCAACTTGGACAAAATGTTCTTCATCCGCTCCGCATGCAAAAGACTTCTGACATACTTTGCGTGCCCAGCTGCTGAAGGGCGTCCTTGATGTAAAAAGACACTGGGTATGCGTTCTTCTCTGTGTTTGTGTTCCAGTTCAAAAACGCATATTTACTTGAGAACAGATCCATACTGAAAGTGTTCCAAATCATTCACTCATCCATTTTCTAAGCCGTTTAATCCTAATTAGCGTCACGGGAAGGTTGGCACACATCTCAGCCGACTCTGGGCGAGGGCGGGGTGCGCCCTGAATAGCTTGCCAGGCTATTCACACTCACTCTCACACCTGTGGGTGATTTGTAACTGGCAATCAGCCTACTGTGCATGTTTTTGGACTGTGGGAGAAAACCAGGGTACCTGGAGCAAACCCACCCAAGCACAGGGAGAACATGGAAACTTCACACAGAAACACCGCATGCCTGGGAATCGAACCCGGGACATTCTTGCTGTAAAGCGAACGTGCGAACTACTCTGCCAAAGTGCCGCCCCTACAGAAATTATATATAAATAAACAAACAAAAAAAAGCCTTTATCGATACCAGAGTCAGAGTAGAGCATCCAGAATAATCTGAGCCGACATGAAGGTGACTGTAACTCAGATACCAGTCTATACAAACATGCTAAACAGAAAAGTAGCTCAAAGTGCACTACATATCACGATACTGGAGTGGTGCTTTACAGCCACAGAAAAACATACTGGATTGTACACCTGTCAGCATGTAGAGTCTCTGCAGGGGCCAGAATGACCTGATTTCCAGTCTCCACCATCTCAAAACCAGTGTGATACCAGCATAAAGGACGGGAAAAGAATTTCTTTTACGTACATTTACGTTTGTGGCATTTTGCAGACCTACATTTATAATTTTTTTATACAAGTGAGTAATTGAGGGTTAAGGGCCTTGCTCAAGGGACCAACAATGGCAGCATGGTGGTACTGGGGATTGAACTCCGACCTTTGGATCACTAAGGGGTGATCACACTAGAGGTGCAATAGAAAAGCCACAGATGTGATATGTTGGGGTTTTTTTTTGTGATTTTATTTGTGAATTTTAAAATCTGCGTCATGTTTTGCTACTCCACATGCAAGCGAATATTTTGCAGCTTAAATAGGTATATTACACGAAAGTCGAAAGTTGCGCAACAGTTTTTGCAAGTAATTTGCGATTGGCTTGTGGATTTTGGGTGGAAAAAAGTGAATCTCCTGTCGTACATCAGTCGCGTTTTGTCCTCTTTTATTTACTCTCTAAAATGTGAATAAAATACGAATGATGACGAAATGCGGCGGATACCAGCAAGTCTGAGACGTTTCGCGTGGAATCCATGCATGGAAGTCTAATGCTGCAAATATTGCACGACAAATTTGAAAAAAGCGACAGCCACAAATTGCCATTTATATAAGTCGCTTTTCTCTAGTGCAGGGGTGCCCAATCCTGAGCCTGGAGATCTACCTTCATGAAGACCTTCGCTCCACCCATAATCATGCCCACCTGACCATCAAATCATCTAATCACGGCTTAATTCTTTGAAATGAAGACTTAAGACCCGATTAGATCTGCTACATGGACCACATTAGGGTTAGAGATAAAGTCTTCAGGAAGGTAGGTCTCCAGGAGCAGGATTGGGCACCCCTCCTCTAGTGTGATCACCCCAAACCCCAGAGCCTTAACTACTGAGCCATTACTGTGCTAACCAGACAGCCAGTCGACCAGCCCTTCCACTTAAAGCTGGGGTTGGTAACTTTTAATGCTGTATACACAAACTGTTATATTGGTTGAGAAGCGCCTAACATCCCAACAGCAATTAATAATTAATTGGATCTGAAAGTTATCGTGGGGAAAAAAATCTGTGATCAATGTAATCCTGTAAAAACATTGACCAATCACTGGCCTCACCTACCATGTACGAACCTACCATCAAAATACGTGGGGAGGAGGGCGTGACTTTGGAAGAGCCTCCGACGACAGGGGAGGGTTTAGTTTTACAGATTACCTGCCTCAGCTTTAAGAACTTTAAGAAAACACACAGCCTTTCCCCCATCACACACACACACACACACACACACACACACACACACACGCGCGTTCCGTCTTAAACCATTCAGATCCATCCTGCACTTCTTCTTTGCTCTGCAGGGTTTGACGTGACTGAGTGAAGATGGTGCCCCAGTTTCCAGGTAGTGGATTAGCTGATTATCGCCTACGTAACGATGGATCATGTGGTTATGTATCTGCAGCCTGGGAGCACAGACGAGCTCACTGCAGTTCGCTGATCCTCTGCTGAAGTGTTACACAATCAAAGGCCGAGATGAGTCATTTCATTTGTCACTCAAACACCACTGGCTATCAAGACAAATGCACACATCGGCATACAGTAAGTATCCCGGCAGAGACGCACAGTGACAGAAAAGATAGCGTAGGGGATGAATGATCTATTAAGTCGACATATTTAATTTTACATTTTTTAAGGGTACCAACTGATCCGGAGGCTTTAACGTGCCCTCATGACACTGACACATTTCTTTATTTAGCCTTTCACTTTGACGTCAGACTCTTTCCAGTGAGCACGGTGTTAGGAAATAATGACGTTAAGCTCACGTCATGTACTTCAGAATGTACAAACTTTATTCATGCATTCATGGAGCTGAATGGTTTGATTAAAGCTTGAAAAAGAAAAACAGTGGAAACAGAAATTCGCTTAATATGGAGATTAAACTAAGAATTTAATTAGTAACATCAAAGCTGCCTTTCAATATAGATTCAGTCAAGGCGCTGAATAAGCACATCAAACGACATCAAATGTAGAAAAATCCAACAGCAGAGACGGAAAAGCGGCTGTGAAAAGGACCAGAAATCAGAGCCGCAGTCGTTCTTCCTGCCTCTTTTAGATTAAATATACTTATGCTTTTTTATTTCATGTTCTATTAGTCCCACGTACCGGTGAGGGTACCATGTGGCTCAACGTTTACTCTGGGTTTTTCTTTTTTTTGCCTCACCTTTTAAAGCAGTCCATTCACTTCCCAGGTATATTAAAGAAACATGAAATATTCTGGCCTGGTGCGCTGTCCAGGGTGTACTCTGCCCTTGCCCAGAGCCAGCTGAGATGGGTGCCAGCCTCCTCGCAACCCTAATTAGGATTAAGCGGTTCAGAAAATGAATGAATGAATGAAATATTCGGCTTTCTGAAACCATTTGCTTACTCCTGTATGAGAGTCTCAGTGATCCATGCACTGGGTGCAATGTTACTAGTAAACATCATCTTGTGGCAAGAGCACAGTAGTATCATCATCATCATCATAACAAAAGGGTGGCCATCAGCACAGATCCGGAGGATGCAAACAGTGAACAATCGGTAAGTTTTAAGTAACTACAAACATGTGAGTGTAAACTCTTACCGCTTCATCTCGGACTTGTTCCGCTTTCTACGAATCGTCGTTGCACTGCCATGTTATCACGTATGCGTAAAATCGTTTCTCTGGTCAATCAGTCCTGTTATTGTTATAGTAAGCAGACATAGAATGAAAACAAGATGTAAAATAGGTGAAGAAGAGATACTAAACTCATGAGCTGGGGGTGATTTCACAGAGAATTCTTTGTATTCAGCCAAAATTAACTGATGAAAATTAAACCCAAAGACTATTCACTAGTGAATGTGCACCTTTAGGGTTCAGGTTTTAGCTAGCCACTAGAGGTGTGATAGAGAAGTGACTGACATGAATGGTAATATGCAGCTGTGACTTTTCATTTTCAAAATGTTCTCATGTTTGAAATTTCCACAAATGTCTCAAAATGAGGCTCTGACACAGAAAAGTCTCAAACTCTTCCCAAATACTCCGCATGTGTAGTGAGAAGTTTACAAAGTTGCTGTTTTACTTGCAAATTATTTGATTTTTGTTCGCAATGAA
The DNA here is from genome assembly GCA_028564935.1 of Neosilurus hyrtlii. Taxonomy (NCBI): domain Eukaryota; kingdom Metazoa; phylum Chordata; class Actinopteri; order Siluriformes; family Plotosidae; genus Neosilurus; species Neosilurus hyrtlii. The sequence goes on from JAOUQZ010000044.1 coordinate 6,271,326, forward strand.
AATGAACAAGTTTGAGACTTCCATGGAGAAAGTTTGAGAAAAGTCTGAGGCTTGCTGGTATCCGATATTTTCCTGTATATTGTGTCATCATTCGTATCTTATTCAGATTTTGTCCCTGCAAATAAATCGGGGATGGTTTGAGAACAAAACACGAGTAAAATGACAGGAGATTTACTTTTTTTGCCAAACATCCGTAAATCAGTTGCAAATTACTTGTAAATCAGAGAATGAAAATTTGCGAGCAAAAACGTCAACTTTGCGACCTTCTTGCGACATGTGTGGACTGTTTGAAAAGAGTTTGAGATTATTCCACATCAGAGCCTCATTTTGTGACTTTTGTGGAAATTTCAAACGTTTGAAATGTTTTGCGATGAGATCACGAACCAGGCGACTAAAATGCGTTGTCGCGAAAGTCGCCCGACAAATATGAGAATGAAAAGCGACAGCCGTGAATTGTCTTTTCTATCGCACCTCTAGTGTGATCACCCCCTTAGGCTATAAGTTGTTGGTGAAAACAGTGCAGGAAAAAGACCAAGAAGCCGGCCTCGCACCACTTGGCTAAAAGACCAAAGCCGGCACTGCAGCATGACCCTCTCTCATATGATTCAAACAGCCAGAGACCGCCAGCTGTAGAGAGAACAAATCGGCAACCCTGGTTGACAGGATGCCTACACAACAACACCACCAAGGTAAAGGCATGTGAAAGTTCGTTATCATTTAATTATGATCCTGAACACTGCTGTATGATTGGAATTGTGTACTTAAAGTAATAGTCACGCCTTGCCGGATAGCGTAAATGACAGTAGTGTAATGGTTAGCATGTCCGAGCATGAGATTCAGGCTCGGGTGTTTCTGTGTGGAGTTTATTCTTCCTGTGCTTACTTGGGTTTCCTCCGGATACTCTGGTTTCCTTTCACAGTCCAAAGTAGTCTAATGCGCTGTTTGTGTGCTTGGCTGTAGGTGTGAGTGTGAGTGTGAATGGTTGTTTGTGTGTTGTCCCTGCGACTGGCGGGCTGTTCAGAGTGTACCCTGCCTTCGCACAGTGTCGGCTGAGATAGGCTCCCTGTGATCCTAGTAGGGTCGAGCAGTTCGGCAAATGAGTGAGTGAGTAAGTAAGAGGGTCGCCGGTGCTGCATTGGCTTAGGTGTTCAGCCCCCCAGTTTGTGCTGGGGGTGTACTTACCCTGAAGTAGGAGCTAAAATTTCTTCAAAAAGGTGTTCTATTGTCCTCGATCCCTGGAAAAAAGGCGGCATGCTCCACATACATAGTACCTCGTCTATTTCTCTGAAGATTCTCAGTCTTGCTACACATTATTACCATGATTACGTGATGAAACCTCTGCAAAACCTACTGCAAATCAGGTTTTCATACAGTCCATCACACTGGTCTTTTGTCACTAATAGCACAGTTTTAATATCACTCCTGGCTAATAACAATGATCCACAGTCCTGTCTATTAGAATAAAAATACATTTGTTGAACAACGTGAGCTAGCAGCATGGGTGTGATACAGATTATGAATGTGTGTGTGTGTGTGTGTGTGTGTGTGTGTGTGTGTGTGTGTGTGTAGAGAGCTCATCTGGATGGCTCGTCTTCTCTGTCGGCTGCACCAGCTGGGGGGTTACGCTCCATCACTTCCTCACAATGGTGGCCTCTTCCTCCTCCTCTTCAACAGAATGGCCTCATCAGTGTCATGACGCACACACACACACACACACACACACACACACACACACACACACACACACAATATCCAATGGAAACTCAACAATCCCTACCCTATATTTATCATTAAATTTATATGTAACCCCATTATGTAGATCATTATTTTTAGTCACTGACTATCTCACTCTATTCACTCACTCATTTGCTGAAATGTTTAATCCTACAAGGGCCACAGGGAGGCCGAAGCCTATCTCAGTCAACACTGGGTGAAGGTGGGGTACACCCTGAACAGCTTGCCAGACCATCGCAGGGCAAACACACACACACACAACTATTCACACTCATCTACACCTACGGGGAATTTGGAACAGCCAGGTTAGCCGAATGTGTTTGTCTCGGAACTGTAGGACGAAACTGGAGTACCCGGAGGAAAACCACGCAAGCATGGAAAAGATACATATTCAAAAGGTCCAGATTAATGTAATGCATGAACAATGTACCTACATTCATCATGATTAACTGCCTGGTCAATAATAAAATTCAACTATTAATGAAAATTCTCTTTTTTAGTTCAAACCAATTATGTGAAAACAAACACCCACACTCACCCACCCACCAATCCATCCATCCGTCTATCCAGCTATCTGTCTGTCTGTCCATTGGACTATCCATCCATTCAATAATCCCTCAATTCAAATAACCAGCCAAACATCCATCCATTCACCCATCCATTCATCCATCCAACCATCTGTCCATTCATCCATTTATCCAACCATTTATTCATCTGTTTATTGAACTATCCATCTATCCATCTATCCATCCATCCAACCATTTGTTTATCCAACCACCCATCCATCCATCAATCCATCCATCTATCCAACCATTTATCCATCTGTTTATTGGACTATCCATCCATCCATCTATCCAACCACTTGTTCATCCAAATGTCCATTTATCCATCCATCTAGCCAACCATTTATTCATCTTTCTATTGAGCTGTCCATCCATACATCCATCCATCAATTCAAATAACCAACCCAACTTTCTTCCATTCACCCATCCTTCCATCCATCCATCCATCCATCCATCCATCCATTCATCCAACCATTTGTCCATCTGTCAATTGAACCATCCATCTATCCATCAATCTATTCATTTAACCATACATTAGTATATCTATCCATCAATCCATCTATCCGTACAAATACAAATAGGTCTTTCCATTTGATTATCCATCCATTCATCCATACAACAATTCAAATAACCAACCAAACATCCCTTCATTCACCCATCCATCCATCAATCCATCCATCCATCCAACTATATAACTAATCATTCATCCATTTTTTTGGCATTTATGTGATAATCAGCCATCCCTGACCCCAGCCACCTCCTTCAGCTCTTCTAAGGTGTTTCCAGTCACGGGATATAACCCCTTGGTCTGCCCAGACCGTCCTCCCAGTCAAACATTCCTGGTACACCTCTCCTAGATGGCATCCGGCTGGTATCCCAACCAGATGCGAAGGGGCGGCAGCTTTAGTCTAAGGCCCGTCCAAATATCTGAACTACTCAACCTGACTGCAAGGTCATACAGTACCCACTTCAGGTTGAGTTCCAGATCCAGATATTCGATGTGCTAGACAGGTTCTGATAGCGTCCTTGTGTTACTCTCCTAATATAAGGTACACGTCAACAAAGTCTGCTCGTCATGTGCAGACCAAATTCTTTAATAGTTTGTCCCTTCATTTACTGTGCGTCCCTTCCCAGTAATGGTGATCAGTCTTTAATAGTGTATTGAAACAGTGATAATGACTAGTTCAGTAGTTTGGATGGTCAAGCCGTGAGGTTAATCATTGTATTCACCTTCTATCCACTTCACACTTCATACTTCACACACAGTCACACACCAGCCATGCATCACATCCTCGAATGTTTCAGTGAATGAGTCACAGTTTATTGCCACATTTGTCCTTGTCAGACAGACACACATTCATCTATCCAGTGCTTCCTTCTTCCATTTAGGGTTTCGTGGCTAGAATGATCAGTTCGATACTTCAGCATCTGCTTTGTGTGTGAGTGAAATAATAATAACAACACGCATTATTATTTTCTTGGACATATTATTCCACATATTCCTGAATATTAAAGCTGTCATGAGCGGCACGGTGGTGTAGTGGTTAGCACATCCGCTTCACACCAAGAAGGTCCTGTGTTTGAATCCCGGTGTTTCTGTGTGGGGTTTACATGTTCTCCCAGTGCTTGCATGGGTTTACTCCAGGTACTCCTGGTTTCCTTCCACAGTCCATGGACATGGACATTAGGCTAACTGGCTGTTCCAGATTACCTGTAGGTGTGGATGGTTGTGTGTGTGTTGCCCTGCAATGGTCTGGCGAGCTGTTCGAAGTGTATCCTGTCAGCTGACACCCCCCGCCCCACAGCAGTGATACTCTCTGTATCTATGGCATTTTAATGCTCTAAATATTTGTGCATGCATTCAGAGAGAAATCAGAAGTGGGTGTGGCCTAACCTTGACGTAGCACAGTGGCGCAGTAGTTATCACATCTGCCTAATGGCAGTAAGGTCCGTCCTGGGTTTGAGTTTCGGTCACGGTGGACCATTTCTGTGTGGAATTTGCATGTTCTTCCTTTGCTTGCATGGGTTTTCGCCAGGTAGGTATGAATGGTTGTCTGTGTTGGCCCTGCGATAGACTGGCAAGGTGTTCAGAGTGTACCCTGTCCTCCTCAGAGTTGGCTGAGATAGGCTCCAGCTTCTATGCCACCGTTGTAAGATTAAGCGATTCATTAAATGAATAAATGAATAAATGAATAAAGTACGGCGGCACGGTGGCGCAGTGGTTAGCATGTCCGCCTCACAGTTCGATTCCCAGCTCGGGCGTTTCTGTGTGGAGTTTGCATGTTCTCCCTGTGCTTGCGTGGGTTTCCTCCTGGTAC
>JAOUQZ010000044.1:6276040-6294769 GCA_028564935.1 Neosilurus hyrtlii
CTTCTCTCTCTCCCTCCCTCTCTCACTCTCTCTCTCTCTCTCTCTCCCTCTCTCTCTCTCTCTTCTCTCTCTCTCTCTCTCTTTCTCTCTCTCTCTCTCTCTCTCTCCCTCTCTCTGTCTCTCTCTCTCTCTCTCTCGCTCTTTCTCTCTCCCTCTCTTTCTCTTTCTCTCCCTCTCCCCCCTCTCTCTCTTTCTCTCTCCCACTCTCTCTCCCTCTGTCTCTCCTTCTCTTTGTCTCTCGCTCTTTCTCTTTCCCTCTTTCTCTCTCTCTCTCCCTCTTCCCCCCTCTCTTTCTCTCTCCCTCTCTCTCTCTCTCTCTCTCTCTCTCACATCTAGATAAAATTACTTCCACTTTATGCTGGAATTTTTCCTCCAGATGAAATTTTTCTTCCACAATTGGTTCCAGTGGGTTTCCTCCGGGTACTCTGGTTTCCTTCCACAGTCCAAAGACATGCATGCTAGACGATTAGTGAGTAATGAGTTAGCGTTTTGTTTGTTTTTTTTAATAAACCTTTAAATAAATGCTCCATGATGAACTACTTGTTCAATTCATATAAAAGTCTTTAAAGTAAACGTGGTTTCCATGGTTACAAACAGATAGCATTACTAATCGAGCATAAAGCTGTCACTTTAATGTTTTTCAGACTCTGACTCTCAGATATTTCTTCATTTCTAGCACACTCTTTTCTAGCAGACTCTTCCAGGATGACCCCACCCCGCTACAAGCTCATCGAATGGTTTGACGATTGAGATTGGAGTAACGTGTTATACACCTCTCTCCGTCACCATCATTACAACACCACCTGAGGAAATGTGTTTTAAAGGTGGTGTTCATGTTAAAGGGCGAGCCTAAGAAAAAGTAGCTACTTTTTTTTTAATGATATCCATAAGCCCACTCATGACCAATCACTGATAATTATGGTCCCATTTCACTAATCATGATCATCATGATCCTATGCACGATCCTACACACGAACGCCCGGCACAGGGTTCAGAACCCTTTTGCTGTGGGGCGAACTTGCTAACCTCTACGCCACTGTGCCGCCCATCCATGCACGTTTGGAGCTTTATTACTCACTTCAGCCCCAATACTGAAAGTCAGAAGACAGAGAGGTTCAAAGACGTCTCTCATTTGTTTCACTTAGACGAAAAGAACAAGTGGCACTTATGCGTCCTGTGCTGAGATTTACTAGAACTCCGCTCTTAGGGTAGAAATCCTTCATGTTGATTTTCACAGAGTTTGACCTTCAGGGGTTAATGATTTAAATTGAAAATCACTGAATTGTCCTGTGGATTAAGGCAATGAAGTGATTCAGTGAAGAATGGTGGTCCCTGATGTACTCTTCATGAGGAAGAGCTCCCTCGGGGGAGTGGATAGGGCTGCGGGACGTCTGAGACATCTAACCAAACACTCGCTGTGAGAAGGGTTGTTATATGCATCATCTCTCTCTGTTCATCATCTCCAATAATCACTCAATATAATCTGAATTCATATTATTATTATTTTCATTATTATTATTATTATTATTATTATTATATTTATTTATTTACTTACTTACCTACTTATTTAATTATTTTTTTTGGCCAGCACGGTAGTGTAGGGGTTAGCACATCCACCCCACAGCACGAAGGTCCTTGGTTTGCGTCCCGGGCTCGGGTGTTTCTTTCTGGAATCTGCATGTTCTTCCTGTGCTTGCATGGGTTTTCTCCGGTGTTCGCCAGTTTCCTCCCACAGTCCAAAGACATACATATTAGGCTAAATGCCTGTTCCACATTGCCCCGAGGTGTGAGTGTGAGTGTGAACTGTTGTGTGTGGGGATCAGCCCCTTGTTTCTCACTCCCTATGTTCCCCAGTACCTATATTCCGCGGTACCTATTAAATTAATGCCCGGCACTGGGCGAAGGCGGTGTATACCCTCAACAACTCACCGGAAAATCGCAGGGCCAAAACACGCAGACACACACACAAACATTCACACTAATATCCACACCAAGGGGCAATTTGGAACAACCAATTAGCCTAATGTGCATATCTCTGGACTGTGCACGGGGAAAGGGTGCAAACTCCACACAGAACTGGCCGAGCCCAGGAATCGAACCTAGGACCTTCATATTCTGCGGCAGATGTGCTAACCACTATGTCCCCTTGCTGCACTTTCTTTTAAATCATGTATAATTTTATTAGAACTAATGTATTTATTTATTAGGAATAGTTTTATTATCATTATTAATATTATTGTTTTTAATGTATATAATAAAATAATTCACTCAATTACTCATTTGCCGTACTGCCTAATTCTATTGAGGTTGCGGGAAGCTGGAGCCTATCTCAGCCGACACCGGGCGAAGGTGAGGTATACCCCGAACAGTTTGCCAGGACATGCAGCACATGCCGAACTCCTGTGAGTTCATGTGTGTGTAAAAAGCTGGTTGAATAATAGTTTTTTTTTACACTTTTATCGGAAATATAACTTCATCTTAATCAGATGATGTCAATCATTAAATAAATCCTGAATCATTAGTTGAAGCTACTTTTACTCTCAGTGTGAAAACATGAAAAATAAAATTAGATCCAAGCTATATAAAAAGATATAAATAATGGGTTTTCGTGAGAAACGTGACCTCGTGACACTGCATGTTGGCAGAAATTACATGCCCATTACCCTAAAAGGGAAAAACATTAGGATGGGACACCTGCCCCAGAGAGAGAGAGAGAGAGAGAGAGAGAGAGAGAATGAGAGAGATTGACTGAATGTGTAGAGGAACAAAGAGTGAATAAATGGCTGTGATACAGAAACAGAATGAAGGCCATCTGGTTTGCGGAGCTAATGATACACTCCACCGGAGCACATCGATGGGACAGCAAATATGTTTGCATTTAATTAAAAATGTGTGAAATTGTTTTGTAAACAAATTTTTTAAAAATCTAAGATATGATCCATTTTCTGTCACTGCTCTTTTTAATTATGGAGGTCCAGCTAATTATTTCCTTCCCCTCTGTATACTTATTGTTACAACCGGCTCTAGCCGTAACTCAAAACAGGCCGCACACACGAGTGAGTGTCTAGGAAAAGAGAAATAAATGGATACACAAGCTTAACTCATTTTTAAGGAAGTGTGGAGAATTTGAGATGGGGGGTACGTTGGGGGGTTGGGGTGTAGTGGTTAGGGTGCTTGGCTTTTCAATAGGTTGTGGGTTCGAAACCCGTTAGATCCCCTTCCATGTGCTTGGAGGGTAGCGTCCTATCCAGGAGGAGCAGAACTCCTAGTCACTTCATGCTACAGAAGGTGAGATAAGCTCCAGCCCGGACCAGCCAGAAGACTTTAAAAACCCAACAGAAATTTGGCCAACAGTCCATAAAAATCCACTGATCTGTGAGGTCACGGTAAGCTTGTGCACTCTGACTGGTCATATGAAGGATGCAGTGAGAACGTCTTAGATGTGGTGCGTGATCATGTGCATGGAAAGAAGTTTCTGGAAGCATGTTAGACGCAGTGAGAACCACATACTGGTAGAGGCTGTTGAATTTATTCAGTAGGTTCTACATTCTTTTTTTTTTTTTTGTATTTCTGCAGTTTTTTTTACATATAATTTATATTAATATTAAAAAAATACTTATAATCATTTGAGGCATCACGGTAGCGTAGATATTAGCATGTCTGCCTCACAGCAAGAAGGTCCTGGGTTCAAAGAAAAGGCTTCGGCCGTTTCTGTATGAAGATTTCATGTTCTCCTAGTTCCTCGCGTGGTTTTCCTCCGAGTACTCCAGTTTCCTCCCACAGTAAAAAGACATGCACTTTGGGTTATTTGGATGTTTCAAATTACCCCAAGGTGTGGTTGTAAGTGTGAATGTGTGTATGTTGTCCTGTGATGGCTGGGTGTACCCTGCTTTAGCCCCGTGATGGCTGAGATAGGCTCCAGCCTTCCTGTGCCCCTAACAGTAGAAGTAAGTGGATCGTTCCTACACGACTTGTACTCAGAACACATCATAACACGCGATCTGTGATAAGGGCAATTAATAATTACCCTCCTGAAATCTGATGAATGTAATCACTCGTACTGTTTGTGCTGTGTGTCCGTTCAACACTAGGAAACTGGCAAGCATGAAACGTCAGAGTGCTTTAGATGAAGCGGTGATGAAAACCACATCCGAGCCCGCCGTATCGCAGGCTGGTGGAGGCTTGGAGATTTATGTTATCATTAACAGCTAATTACAAACAATTCGTCATTCTCCGGTTACGGTATTTCTTCTACTTTCTTCACCGCATTCCTCATGGTGATGCACTTTCTTGCCATTTGTTTTTAATTAAACAAAATGAAGATCTGGGTTTTCTGTCAGCGAACGAGGCTTGTTTACAGCTTTAGCTCAGTGCAGAGCTGTTACACCTCCATCTTGCCTGATCATTAGTTTGTGATTTCAGTGTTGTTAACATAAGTTGAGTTCACTGTTGGAAGTAAGTATAATGGATATGAGTACATGCTACACAGGAATGGCGTGATCTGATTGGTCCGCTATCTCATGATTTAAAAAATTAATACTCGAATTAAAAGTTTGTCACCGTCATTTGGAGCAAACGGCGTCATGCTTTTATCATGCTTTTATAATAGAAAGGTAAACTGTATACAGTACATCTTGTACTAAAACACCTTTATGGAATGCTGTTTCTATTACTAGCTATTTAAAACAATCATGTATAACATCAGCAGTTCCTTCTGGCGACATCAGTCCATGGGCGATTTTAAAGTGCGCACAAGTGTTACGACACCAGGTATGCATGGATTAGCTGGGCTATGGCATTGACCCCGTGCATCATAACACATTATCGGTCAGTGCTGAGCTGCACAAACAACAAACGTAGAAATCACAGAAAACATTGATTTTTGTTCCTAAACAAACTGACGACAGGAAAGCTGTGTTGGCAAAACGTTAGCTGCATACGCCATTTTGGATTTACCGTCACGCTCATCTCTGGCAGCGTTCTCGTCCTCAGAGTCACTAGAATGTGACGTCTCACTGTCTCTATACGACTCCTCTCTCTCTGGTTCAAACAGGTCACCATATACAACCATTTCCACAAAATTGTTGCCATACTTGCTTCTTGAACACGTTTTTTTAATCATCCAAAACGTCACTTGCTGATTTACGTCAAGAGTAGCTGCATAGCGTGTTTCTGCCCTGCGATGGCCTGGCGAGCTGTCCAGGATGCACTGTCCCCTCACCCAGAGTCCGCTGAGATGGGTGCCAGCCTCCCCCCGACCCTAATTAGGATTAAGTGCTTCACAAAATGAATGAATGTCGCTTGCTGAATAGATCTGCTTGTTTACTTGTGCTGGACAACCCCCCCCCCCCCCCCCCCCACCCCCACCCCAACAAGTTTATGTTACTTCCGGGAACAAAACGATAGCTGACTATAGGTTCAGCCACCGATAGTAATCCACGGGTTAAAATGGCCCAGTTTTGTGATTTTTTTATGGCCATTCATGTTAAAATAAGCATTTGTATCACTTAAATGTATTACATACACACAAATTATGCTGTACAGATGACCAATACCGCTACTCTTTAAAATTTAGTTTTGGTTTGCTTTTCTTTATTTTTTTTTACATAGTATAAACTTAAGCTCTTAAAGAGAGTTAAAGACACCAATGCACCTGCTCTCTCATGCTAGGTGTTTCTTCTCTGAGGCTATTCAGGGACCTTATCCACCTTGTTTTAAGAGAATAATTGTTATAGATGTATAATGAAGTTAAACCCAGTGTTGGAACCGGACTTAAGATGACCAACCTTGAAGAAAAATAAAGGGCCAAGCTCTCCAAACTCTCCCATAGGTATATTTTAATCATCTTTTAGTTTTTACTTACATATTCAACCTGCTAAAAATAAAAAGGCTGCTCTTTCACACGTGCGAGAGCGCGAGATCGGACATGAATTCCATTGTTCATATAAGACATGTTAATGGCAATAATAACAGTATACAGATATTAAACTAACAAATCAGATAATAACTAGTAAACCCCTAAATAAAATAAAAAGTGAAAACTAGACACAAATGCAAATCTTACATGATTCCATTTACATACTTTTAAACAAGCGTGCGCTCGTACCTATAAAAGAAAGACCTTAAGATTGCAAATTAGTTCCATGTTTCCGGAGGAAATGCAAGATGATCACGTGACTTTTCACAAAATTTTTTGTACGTCTTTAGCACGTCTGCCTCACAGCATGAGGGTCCTGGGGTTGAGTTCTGGGCTTGGGAGTTTCTGTGTGGAGTTTTCATGTTCTCCTCGTGCTTACATGGGTTTCTTCCTGGTACTCCGGTTTTCTCCTACAAGCCAAAGACATGCACATTAGACTAACTGGCTGTTCCAAGTTGCATGTATGTGTGGATGTCAGTGGGTTTTGTGTGTGTGTGTGTGTGTGTGTGTGTGTGTGTGTGTGTGTGTGTGTGTGTGTGTTGGCCCTGCGATGGTCTGGTCAGCTGTACCACGCCTTCTCTCGTGTCAGCTGAGATGGGCACAGTCTGTAATATAAGGATTTAATAGCTCAGTAAATGAGTGAGTGATTAGTTTGTCAAACTGAATGAAAACAGCTCACGGATTAATAGTGAGATGAACTTCGGTGAGGACGTTGCCTGTTTTAAAAGAGAGGTCGGTAAATGATGAGTGAGGGATGAGGTGTGACTCAGCGTTATTAATAAGAGTCATTTATATCTATACTTCATGGTATAGTCTCCACATTTGTTCAGGAGGTCCTGCAGCCCGTGAATCAGACGTATGACGCGGCCATTACAGCCATTTCAAAAGCAGCAGACCGGCAAATGAGGAACTTTCGCGCACCACAACCTCCAGCCTGGAGATCCAGATGAGGGAGTAGCACTGGATATAAGCCAGACTCGGAGGAAGTGCTCTGGACAGAGAGTGACACGTGATAAGTGGATCCCTTAGTGGGGCCAGACATGGATGGCTTCATATGCGGCGTTATTGATTGGCCATGATCCGCCCATCAGCGGCTGATGGATGGGGGCCACTAAGGAGGGCTGAGATATTAGCAATTTCATCTCCTCTGTGGCAAAAGAAAGAGAGACGGGCAGAGACAAAAGAGGAATGGCAGGAGGCCTGAGTGTTTGTTCGACACCAGTGACACTTTGAAAGCTAAACCCGGGGAACTAAAGAGCTCAGCTTCATAAAAACACCTGTGAAATGGAGACGCAGACATGAATATTTTAGCTGTTGGTGCACACCCAACACACCAACACTAAACACACACTGCATTAAAAAACAGGCATGGGGCACATGCGAAGACATACGCCTCGCAGCAAGCACGTCCTGGATTTGAGTTCTGGGCTCGGCTCAAGCGTTTCTGTGTGGAGTTTGCACGTTCTCCCTGTGCTTGCATGGGTTTCCTCTGGGTCACCCTGATTTTCTCCCACAGTCCAAAGTCACGCACTTTAGGCCAAATGGCTGTTTCAGGTTGACCCTCGGTGTGTGTGAGCATAAATGGCTGTGTGTGTTGGCCCTGGAATGATCTGTCTTTAAACTGTGGGAAGAAAACCAGAGAACCTGGAGGAAACCCGAATTCCACACAGAAACGTCCTTGCCGAGCACGGGACTCGAACTCAGGACCTTCTTGCTGTGAGACAGACGTGCATCACTTTGCCACCCCTTCAGTATCAATTGAAAGTAGCATTAGATGAACCAGAAACAGGTTTCCCCATAATTTACGTCTTTCTAGTTCCTCCTAAAAATGTCTAGAGGTGCATTATTAATACTGCAGTGAATTGTGGGATTTCTGGCATGTGCTAAATTTTGTACAGTATCTTATCATGTATGATTATGAAGTAGTAAAAGTTAATACTATGTTTATATTTACTGTACGTAGCAAAGAAGATGTAATGTCTATCACAGTGTGCATAGTATCTGTAGGAGGAGGTAATTTCAGGACCAGAAAAATCATTGATAACCATATAGTGAGACTTAACTGAACAAAACTAGGCAGATAAACTGCATGGCATTTACAAGTAACATGCAAACGTGGCGTAGTGTTTAGCACGTTCGCCTCACAGCACGTTTCCGTGTGCAGTTTGCATAGGTGTGAGTGTGAATTGTGTCTGTTGGGCCTGCGATGATCTGGTGAGCTGTTCAGGGTGTACCCTGCATTTGCCCAGTGTCAGCTAAAATAAGCTTCAGCCTTCCCATGATATGTGTGTCTGTATATATGTAAAAACACATAAATACAGACACACATTCACAAATATAAACGTTTTTTTATTTGTTTGCTTGTTTAAGTATAATAACATATATACTTATTATATATACATAATAGAATAGTGTTCCAATATTACATGCCATTCCCAAGAATAGCCCTAGTTATTATTTAAGACATTTATACAGGTATTAATTTGTTGCTCAAATGAAATGATACATTAAAAAAGTTATTATCTTAATACAATTGCTTTGTTCATCCATTCATTCATTTTCTAAGCCGTTAAATCCTTATTAGGGTTGAAGGGAGGCTGGCGACTCTGGGCGAGTGGGGGGGACCCTGGATCCATCACAGGGCCAACACACACACACAACCATTCACACTCACACTCACACCTAGGGGCGATTTGGAACAGCTGATTAGCCTACTGTGCATGTTTTTGGACTGTAGGAGGAAACCGGAGTACCCGGAGAAAACCCACACAAGCACAGGGAGAAAATGAAAACTTCACACAGAAACACCTGAGCCCGGGAATCAAACCCAGGACCTTCTTGCTGTGACGCGGACGTGCTAACCACTGTGCCAATGTGCGCCGTAATAAAATAAATAGTATAATCAGTAAATGCTGTTTATTCTTTTAAAGAAAACTAATATTTCTTTAAAATATTAAAATCAATGTTTACACATTCTATTACAAATAATAATAATAATAATAATAATAATAATAATAATAATAATAATAATAATAATGAATCCACTCCCTAATTAGTTCATTTAATAATTAATTAATACATTGTTTGCTTGTTTGTTTTTTGTTTATTTTCCATGTTTTAGTTTCACTTTTGTTTATTGAAGTACATTCATGAGAAAACAGTCACACTCATTATTAAGCACGACCACCTCACAGCACGAAGGTTCTGGGTTCGAGCCCCAGGCTTGGGTGTTTCTTTGTGGAGTTCTCCCTGTGATTGCGTGGGTTTCCTCTGGGTATTCCGGTTTCCTCCCGTAGTCCAAAAACATGCACTTTAGTCTAATTAGCTGTTACAAATTTCCTTAGGTGTGAGGGTGAATGATTGCGTGTGTTGGTCTGGCAAGTTTTTCAGGATGGACCCTGCCTTTCCCCACAGTCGGATGAGATAGGCTCCGGTCTCCCCGTGATCCAAGTAGTGGAATTAAATGGTTGGGCAAATGAGTGACTGAGAATGAGTGTTTTACATGCACACAGTCCATGATTTAGTTGAGATGATTGCAGTAGCTGTGCGAGGCTGGTCTCAGTGATATTATGGGATTACACATTGGTATGAGTCATGCACTATTATAAAGGCAGGTGATCTGGCCAAACACAGGAAGCTGTACAGTCTTCTTCCTCTGGCCCAGTGTTGATACGTGAGCATGTGGAGGCAGACGCAGTGTGTAAGTAGCTGTGATACGCGCTGTGAGACTGTACGCTTGACTGTTGCTCTGAGTGGAGAGACACAGACTGAGGCTGCAATGAACTTCTGTCAGAAATGAGCTGCAAAAAAAACCAGACGCCTGAATGTTTGTGTTTTGTTAGTCGGCCAAATGTGGTGAGCGATGTATGGTAGCAAATATGTGTTTTATATATAGTATAACACGCTTAAAGGTTAATTCAGGTGTTTGGATTGACTTCTTTCCTTTTTTTTTCATGTCAGACATCAGAAATTCTGAGTTAATGGATTTTACCAGTGGATCAACAGCACGTTCATATATAATCAGTGAGATCTGTCTGTGTGTGTGTGTGTGTGTGTGTGTGTGTGTGTGTGTGTGTGTGTGTGTGTGTGTGTGTGAGTGTGTGTGTGTGCAGCACCATTTTGGCTTCATCACATTGTTTATCACATTAGATAATCATCCCTAGGTCAGCGAGTTCTTTATTTCAGATTGTTAGATGACAAACACTGACGTCACTTGCATTCTTGATTCTGATTGGTTCAAAACTGTGACTTAATGTTCTAATCCACACCTCATCAGCAAATAAACATGTTTATAGTGAATGCATTTGACGTAATAGTGCTATTGTTACCATGGTGACCATGCGAACTCTGTAGGGTTTCTGTAAGGTGATTATTTATCTCCACTGGGGTATCTTTACACTGGGGCGTGATGTCCGCAATCTCCGCGGTTCAAAAAAGCATGGAGCTCCACACTGGGGTGTAAAAAGAAGGCAGGGTGCATCCTAAAGATGAAACGTGAAGGGATCATGTTTCCAAGTTCATCAAGATTCCCTATGATGGGTCTATTAAGCTCTACTACGATTCCCACGTTCTATCACGTTTGGCGTCATATCGTAATACATAGTAATAATGTCAGGTGAGGGCAGGTTACACCCTGGACAGCTCGCCAGGCCATCACTTGGCAGAAACACGCTGATGGTAACTCAATGGTCTACTCTTTATGAATGACAGCAAAGGTTCCGTTACATGCCTCCTACCACAGACAGTGAGAGACATGGCCGACTTTTGATAACCCAGTTAGCTGTACTGGGAGACAACTCAGTAATAGTGGTGCTTGAAGCCGCAACGTTTGGATCAGCACCCTACCACCGGACCACCACTGCCGTTATATTTTATATATTTATATAAAATGATATAGGTATAATATAATAAAAAAATAATGTCACTGCTTCTTACATCGAGAAAGATATTTGCAGCCTGACCTCATCGATGAGCCAGCCTACATTTTCAGTTGTAGTGTTTGGATTATACAAATGTAGGTATAATGAGTAGGTGAGTAGAAGAATCCTAAGGTGATGCTTAACAGCCATCTTTAAACACAAGCACTTTCCTTAACCTCCTAAAACAAACAAACAAACAAACAAAAAAGTAGGGATAGAAAATACACACTGCACATGACAATCTTCAGGTTTGTAGCAGGGGTTCTAAGCTTTAGATCTGAAGTATTCATATCAGATTATCCAACAGTGTGCGCACAAAACAGTCAGTGACACTTTTTAACTTCGACTCATAGCATTAGCCTTCACACTGCTGCTCATATAACTTTATAGTGCATGATAGAAGGCTCTGGCTGTGTTGCTTTAACTTAAGCCATTAGAGAGAAGTGTATTTGTGTTTGCGTGCCTCTCTCTCTCTCTCTCTCTCTCTCTCTCTCTGTGTGTGTGTGTGTGTGTGTGTGTGTGGAGTGAGTGTGTGCATGCACATACTCTCCTTCAAGGCCTGCTTTGCATGTCTACGTTAAACTGAAGCCTCAACGTGGAAAGTGGCAGTGATTAGCCCAGCTCCAATCTCCTTTATCCCTTTCTCTCTCTCTCTCTCTTTGTCTCTCTTACTCTTTTTTTCTCTCTCTCTCTCCCTCTCTTTCTTTTGTCACCGGATCCTTTTTCCTCCAGCAACCTGAGTTGGCTGCACTTTTAATCAAGCAGTTTCTTCTTTAGAGTTAATTCTATACTTTTAATGCATTACACATCACTGGACGTGATGCGTCTTTCTCTCTCTCTGAAGATGTGTGTGATGAAGTAAAGGAAGTCATCATGACTACAGGCAAGAACAGGTATGCGAGAACTCTTTGGTTCTATTCGTTTGAACCTTTCATTTGCAACACACACACATACACACACCTTTACACACCTGGTCAATAAGTAACACTTTCCTTCCTTATGAATGCGGGACTGAATGAATGAATTATTTCAGTTGAACAAAGATATATTGAGGTGTGCACACACACACACACACACACACACACACACACACACACACAAGGTCTCGTGTTTCAATGGCTTGTGAAGTATACAGTAAAAGAATAATGCATTCCAACTCTCTGAATCTGTATAACATCCGTATAGGTACTCAGTTTGAAACCTGAAGTGGGCGTGGTCTGGACAGGAAGTGAGGAAGACGAGTTTACTATATATGTAGTTTATGTGGGAGATGATCAATAATGAAAGCTTAGACAGAGAACTACATTAGTTATGTTGTGTTGGGTTTACACAATTTGTGTGACTTTTACAGTCTGTTGTGCAACATTATTTTTCAGTGTTAGCATGATTGCTGATGTTATCTTGCTAGTATCTCTGACTTCAATCTGCCATCAAAGTTTATTCGTTCAACATTGTCGTGATGGTGGGAGTGTCAGTAAGGTGTGTGTTTTATTTGTAGTTAAGCTGAGCACAATGTAACCATCGAGCTGATTTTTCATGGCATGTCCGTCCGTCCGCTGGTCAACCTTTCTCTCTGTATGGTATTCGTATGCATGGCAATTCTGATTGGCTGTTATGCACCTCTTGAGCCGCTTGGCGACCGTTGTCAAGGATGCTGAAACCAGCCATAACATGCTAAAGCAGATAACATACTGTCATTATTGAGGTACATTGTTTTTCTTGAATTTCTAGGTAGTAAAACTTAAAATGAGTGTAAAAGCCCAACTTTATAGAACGCAGTTTACTTTTGTTACAGTGTCTTGTTTATTAAAGCGGCGTACGCTTCGGTTCAGAGATGAGCGGAAAACTAATCAACCAACAAGTGAATTGCTTAGCAACGGGCTTGTTCCGGTTTCCTCCTTTCAGACGCTTCCAGTAGAAACCATCACCTGAAATATCAATCCGCGAGCAGTATCTAGTTACTTTACTAATAATCAACCAATTAAGCTCTGATTGGTCATCGCTTGAATCGCATTGCATAAAATATCACCCTCCTCATTTCACTTGACAAATTTTTGCGCCTCACTGCTCATTTCACTGGCTTTACATGGTAGCTTGTTGCTCATCAGTTCTTGTGTGGAGACCCCTGATCTCAACACAATGCTACCTTCACAGGACTATTAGCTCAAAGCGCAGAGCTCACCTGACCTTTCTCTATCAGGGTTAAAAATGTAAATCTAAAGTAAAAAAAACTCTCATTCTGGTTTACTTTTCTTTATGTTTTTGTGTAGTATATACTTTACTTTTAAAAAGACGCTGTTATGCAGCTCTCAATCAATTTGGAGCTCGTTTTTTTTTGGGCAGTGTCTATATCTTTATATTATCATTCATTCATTCATTTTCCAAGCCCCTTGATCCTCATTAGGGTCGCAGGGAGCCTGGCGCCCATCTCAGCTGACTCTGTGTGAGGGCGGGGTACACTTTGGACAGCTCGCCAGGCCATCGCAGGGCAGCACAAACAAAACCATTCACACTCACACTCACACCTAGGGGCAATGTGAAACAGCCAGTTCGCCTACTGTGCATGTTTTTGGACTGTAGGAGGAAACTGGAGTACCCGGAGGAAGCCCATGCAAGCATGGGGAGAACAAGTAAACTCCACATATAAACTCCTGAGCCTGGGACTCAAATGCAGTACCTTCATACTGTGAGGCAGATGAACTATAAAAGCAAAAACAGTCAAAAACAAGATGTTTAGACAAGCACTTTAAAAGAAAACCAAACCTTTTGCTCCTTGGTGTAAGTGTGAATGGTTAAGTTGGACTTCTCTGAGAAACTTCGACTCATGTCAGTGAGTGAGGAAGAAGTCATCGAAATCAGTGTAAAGTAAGCGGAAATGTGGCTACTGGAGAAGACTTAGGTGAGACTCGCTTCAGCAGCAATCCTAAAGCGTGATAATGATGATGCTGCCTGCTCCAGGTACCCGTGAAAAACTGTGAGTCATTTTGATACAGGCTCTATCCACTCGGAATAATGCTTTTTAAACCCGAAATAGCGAGCCAGACAGACTGAGCCTTTCCCGAAAAGTGTATAGTAAATGTTGTTACTATGGCAGTTCAAGGGCTGCATGGTCGCATAGTGGTTAGCACGTCCGCTTCACAGCAAGAAGACCTGGGTTTGATTCCCAGCTAGGAACTCTCTGTGTGGAGTTTGCGTGCTCTTCCCGTGACTGTGTGGGTTTCCTCCAGGTTTCCTCCCACAGTCCAAAAACAGGCACAGTAGGCTAATTGGCTGTTCCAAATTGTCCCTAGGTGTGAGTGTGAATGGTTGTGTGTTGGCCCTGCAATGGCCGTCCTCGCCCGGAGTCGGCTGAGATGAGCGCCGGCCTCCCTGTAACCCTAATTAGGATTAAACGGCTTAGAAAATGAATGAGTTCATTATTTTCGTTGGGGTGACATGGTGGCATAGTGAGCAAGCACTGGGTTTGAGTCCCGGGCTTGGGCGTTTCTGTGTGGAGTTTGCATGTTTACATTTACATCATTTGGCAGACGCTCTTATCCAGAGCAACTTTCAATTATCATTTGTATACAACTGAGCAGTTGAGGGTTAAGGGCCTTGCTCAAGGGCCCAACAGTGGTGAAAGTGGGGATTGAACTGCTGACCTTCGGATCAGTAACCCATCGCCTTAACCACTAAGCCACCACTTCCCCGTCCCTCATGTTCTCCCTGTGTTTGCCTGGGTTTCCTCCGAGTACTCTGTTTTCCTCCAACAGTCCAAAGACATGAACACCATGTTAATTGGCTGTTATAAAATTGCCAGTAGGTGTAAGCGTGAATGGTTGTGTGAATTAGCCCTGCGATGGTGTGGCAAACTGTTCCGTTTGTACAGTACATTTTGCACAATGTTGGCTGAGATAGGCTGCAGCCTGTACCAGGCCCTCTGGGTTTCATGGATCAGTAAGTTAATGACAGAACAAAGCAAGCAAAATAACATCAGTAAAAACTTTTAGTACATAACACTCTCTCTCTTCAGAGCTTTACTAGCATTTGTTTGGAACCTCAACTGTATCTTTGTTTATACGTAACTTCCCTGCAGTATTCGTCCGCATGCTATACACGTCCGAACCTCTTTAAAAGAAAGTAGTGATCTTGTTTAAGCTTATAAGCTTTGAACATGAACCCAAGTAGGTAAAAGGTAACAGTATGACCCTTGCTAATTCCTCTTAATCCTGCTGCTTCGCCAGATGCCGGGATTAGCATGATCGCTAGTTGGTGCTAGTACAGACATCTTGTCGGACTTTCTTTCACTCCATTCTCTCATCACGATGGTCCTCAAATTGTTCAACTTAGTGATCTTTAAAAGAAAACGTAAGTTAAACGTTATGTCTGTGATTAGCTTATTTGTGTGTTATTATCAGGAAGTAGGCGCTAGTTCCTTCTACGTGTTTGTTATGTAATAGAACAACACTACGCACGTGCTGCTCGGCTTCGGTCTATTGGATGCCAGCAATGTGATTTTGTATCACATTTAAATTTTTAAACGAGCATGAATGTTTCAGCAGACTTTATCAGTGCACTCAGAGCTCATGTGTTTAGAAGACGTATTTTATTCATTCAGGCCTCTGGGTTCAGTTACTATACACACCATAGAAGAAGTGTTCTGCGAATACAGTGGTATGCCATTAGACCTTAAGTCATGCCACATTTAAAGGAAATACAGGTGCATCTTCCTGTTTATGATGATTTTTAGTTGACAAGTGGAGCATACAAATAGAACGCGTGTCAACAAATCCGGCCTGGGTATCTTTACACGCATGATTTTTTATGATCATAATGTAAACTTTGGTGGTTGAGATTTAATTACTCATAATTTAATTACTCATAATTTATAAACTTGGTGGTTGAGACTCCATTAAGGAAAGTCTGTAGTTTACAGAACAGGCAAAAAGAAATTCTAAATTAATTCCCAAAATGTATTTAATGATTCTATACAAAACTTTAGGTACTATACTTAGGAATAAAAAAAAATCTAACATCTGGTTTAACGGCACCCAAATTCTCATGCAGTAAAAAAAATAAAAGAAAATATTGACACCGCCCACCATGATTTCGCTGCTGCATGGGATTATACTAATGAGGTGATAAGAGGAAGAAGGAAAAGAAAGAAATCAATAGTTTAGACCTGAATACAGCGATAGAGTTCTGTAATGCTGAAAGGACCAGAGGTGAGAGGCTTGGGTAGTCAAGTGAAGTCTTTACATATAGTAAAGATGGGGGCGGCACAGTGGCATAGTGGTTAGCACGTCCACCTCACGGCAAGAAGGTCCTAGGTTCGAGTCCTGGGCATGTTCTCGGGTACTCTGGTTTTCTTCCACAGTCCAATGGCATGCACATTAGGCAAACTGGCTGTTCCAAATTGCCCCTAAGTGTGAGAGTGAGCGTGAATAGTTGTCTGTTTGTGTTGCTTAGTGATGGACTAGCAAGTTGTTCCACCTTCACCCAAGTGTTAGCTGTGCTAGGCACAACCCCTCTAGTAGGATTAAGCATTTTGGCAAATGAATGAGTGAGTGAATACCTAACATGCACTGGGTGAAGGTGAATGGACTGGCGAGCCGATCATGGTGTGACCTACCTTCACCGATAGTCAACTGAGATAGGCTCCAGCCTCCCTGTGACCCTAATATGATTAAGTGGTTTTGTAAATGAATGAATGCATATACATATATACTTATATAAACAAAATGGTGGAGCGATTTGCTGAATCTAATCTGCTTAAAAACAAAACTACACAAAATTCTAAAAAACACAACAAAATATGAAATTAAAGTATTTGGTATTTTTTATTTCTTTTTTAAAAAGTAATATTATTGAATTTGACACCAAAGAAATTGTTGCTGGTGGCTGTTGGTCTCAGTTTGCTTGGGTTAATTTAGGCGATGAGGCGGGAATGTCAGTCAGTCAGTCATCTTCTTCCTCTTGTTCTGGGGCGGGTCACGGGGGAAGCAGCCTAAGCAGTGAGGTCCAGATGTCCCTCTCCCCAGCCACTTCCTCCAGCTCTTCCGGGGGGATGCCAAGGCGTTCCCAGACCACTGAGAGACATAGTACCTCCAGCATGTTCTGGGTCGACCCCGAGGATCTCTTCCCGGTCGGACATGCCCGAAACACCACACCAGGGAGGCGTTCGGGAGGCATTCCAATCAGATGCCTGAGCCACCTCAACTGGCTCCTCTCAATGCGGAGGAGCAGCGGTTCTACTCCGAGGTTCTCCCAGATGACAGAACTTCTCACCCTATCTCTAAGGGAGAGCCCTGCCACCCTGCGAAGGAAACTCATTTTAGCCACTTGCATCCGCGATCTTATTCTTTCAGTCAATACCCAAAGGTTGTGACTATAGGTGAGGGTTGGAACATGCACCGATCCGCCTGTCAATCTCCCGCTCCATCCTTCCCTCACTCGTGAACAAGACCCCGAGACTCCACTTGGGGCTGGACCTCATTCCAGACCCGGAGGGTACATTCCATCCTTTGAACCATGACCTCGGACTTGGAGGTGCTGATTCTGATCCCGACAGCTTCGCACTCAGCTGCGAATCGCTCCAATGAAAGGTGGAGGTCTCAGCTTGATGAATCCAAAATGACAACATCATCCGCAAAAAGCAGAGACAAGATCCTATGGCCACCAAACCAGAACCCCTCAACGCCGCAGCTGTGCCTAGAAATTCTGTCCTTAAAAATTATGAACAGAACCGGTGACAAAGGGATAAGGATAAGAAAGACTTCGGCAAATAATTGAGATGAACCAGATCAAATTCTGACTCCAGAAATTTTAAAAACAGATTGGTTGATTTTTGACAGTATAGTTTATATGGGCTTAGTAGAGGTTTGCACTCTTGAAGCGCTCTTGTTTTATATGTATTTCCTTTTTGTGTGCACCAGTTTAAAATAAACAAACAAACAAATAAATTAATACATTTTAAAAGAAAAAAAAAAAAAATATATATATATATATATATATATATATGTGTGTGTGTGTGTGTGTGTGTGTGTGTGTGTGTGTGTGTGTGTGTGTGTGTGTGTGTGTGATGTGGGAATTCAGTTACTAATCAACTGGAAGCAGTTTGAATATCCACATCCTCACCTAAAGGTCATTTGGAAAACCCATGTTAACACAGGGGTAACAAACAAACTTCACACAGAAACACCGAGCTGAGCCTGGGCATCGATCCCAGGACCTTCTTGCTGCGCCCCAGATGCTAATCACTACTCCACCTTGCCGTACTGCTATGTTCTCAATCACATGGAAATTGTAAAATTTGGATATCCTTTAAATGCCAAGTCAAATTTGAAATCTGCTCCAGGATTTTGGAGACTGTAGTCTGGAGCTCTCAAGCTAACCTTGACCTTTGTCTGAACAGCATGTGTTCTGTGACACTGGAGTGGAAGCCAAAGTTAAAAAAAAAAAAAGTCTTGTGGAAAATTTGCACAAGGTCGAACATGAGAAGGTGATATGGTTGAATTTTGTTAAACTTCAGACAAAGAAAGTTGTCTCACTCACTCACTCACTCACTCACTCACTTATTTTCCCAAACCGTTTAATCCTATTAGGGCTATGGGGAGGCTGGAACCTCTCTCAGCCGACGCTGGGCGAGGTGGGGTACACCCTGAACAACTTGCCAGACCATCGAAAGTCAACACACACATAACCATTCACACTCTCACCTAGGGGCAATTCGGAACAGCCAATTAGCCCAATTTGCACGTCTTTGAACTCTGGGAGTCCTTGCAGAGCCTGGGACTTAAACTCAGGACCTTCTTGCTGTGAGGGGACGTGCTAACCACCACACCACCGTGTTGCCCTAAGGTGTAGACATAACCTTTTATTGTATCAGATTCAGTTAACATCACAGCATATATA
>JAOUQZ010000044.1:6297680-6308034 GCA_028564935.1 Neosilurus hyrtlii
TGGTGTCTCTCATCTGGCTTTGCTGAAATATACAACTGTGTATCATCAGCATAACAATGAAAGCTAATGCCATGTTCACAAATAATATTACCCAGAGGGAGCATGTATAGAGGAAAAAGTAGCAGGCCTAGGACAAAACCTTGTGGAACACCAAACTTAACATTAGAACGTATAGAGGAATCACCATTTACATCTACAAACTAATAGTTCAATAAGATTTAGGAGAGGGCCGTTCCCTGAACTCCAGCAACATTTACTAATCAAGTTATGGATAATATATTAACCAAGGAAAACTGTATGATCAATAGTGTCAAAGGCTGCACAACGTCAAATAACACAAGCAGAGGAGAGACAGCCGTGGTGAGAAGCCACTAGTAAATCATTTACAAGCAAATGCAGACATGGTAGCTGGTTAAAAAATTAATGCCGTTGACTTAACCTGCATAACCTTCAACATGAACAGACTTTATGGAAATGGAGGCTACACCACCTTATTTCTCAGTGTATTCAAATGAAAGTACCTAGAACACTTATGTCATGATACCAGAAGGAAAAGAATTGTCTGTGAAGTCCCTTTTTTAGTTTTCACCATTTTTAGTCCTATCCTATTCCCACCCGACAAGTATTTTCTTCCCGATCACACGACCACCACTACCAGGGAAGGGCGTAAGCATGCACATGCCCCCTCTGTGACATGTGATGCATGCTACTCGCCTCGTCACGAACTGCAGTGCATGCTGATTTTGGGTCAGCCTAACAAACTTGAAGGAAAAGTGCTATCCACCCAACACACCCCAGCCCATCCCACAGCCAGCCCCCACCCCCCCAAATGAATGAGCTCACAGACACATATGATTGGCTAGTGATCGCTGTGAGTGACAGGGAACTGAGTATATACCAGCCCTCCCTCCTGTGAGAGCTCAGCGATATAGTTTCCCATGGACTCCCGGTCACGGATGGCTGTGGTCTGTGAAGTCTACTGTGAGGTCATTCCGCCTATGTGAGACCGAGTCGTTACTATTAGATACAGCTATATATACAGCTGATTATTTAATGTAACAGCACGTATTCCATCTGTACCACCATGTAGTTTTATTTATTTTAGAACACAACGCTGTACGCTTTATCTGTTTTACATTTAATGCTATATTTCCAAAAATAAACAAGTTCCCCAAATTAATCACATTATAACAAGAATAAAAAGGTGTGTCATCATGAGCCTTTCTTTTTTCCCTCATCTTATATTTCTGAGAAATGGCAAAGTGTCCTACAGATACTGATACTACTGACTCCATCCATAAAATAAAAAAAATAATAAAAAAAAAAATAAAAAAAAATAAATCACCATGTCAGTGTTTTAATCTGTAGATGTTTGGAAATCCCAAAAAATTCTCTTGCTCTAGAAACAATAACATTACTATGTTATGATATATAGATATCAGTCAGGCCTGATGACCAGTCAGTGTCCAGAAATCAGTAAGAAAGTGGTATTAATGTTTAAAACACTGTTTGTTTATTGTATACAAACTGAGCACTGTGCATCCTTACTGTTAGAAAAAAAAGTTTTTATTTTGTTCTTATGAAGAAACTCATCAATTATATTCTGTGGGTTTCATCTGGGTGCTCCCGTTTCCTCCCACAGTCCAAAGATATGCACATTAGCCTATCTGGCTGTTCCAAATTGCCCCTTGGTGTGAGTGTGAATATTTTTGTGTGTAAATATATATATATATATATATATATATATATATATATATATGTATGGCATCTATATTTGATCTGATTGTACTGAACCCCCTCACCCCCTGCTCGTGTTTTAGGATATTGACGAGGAGATCGAGGTAGAGTACAACATCCTGAATGCGCTGTCCGATCATCCCAATGTGGTGAAGTTCTATGGCATGTTCTACAAGAAGGATCCTAAAAATGAAGACCAGCTGTGGTTGGTACTGGAGGTAAAGCTTCACACTTTTTCTTACTTTGGCTCCAGTGCTTTTGATCTGAATTCCTGAAGCTTGTTCTATATGGGGTCTGGATTGATGAGGTGATTCATGTAAATGGGGGTAAAGAGGAAATATATTTTGAATAAAACCATCGGATAATTGAAGAAAATCAAGCCCACTCATCCTCTTTGAGGGCTGAAGGCTCTGGCACACCCGAAAATCCAAATATTCAGGTAGAATATTCAAACACAGACGCTTAAATGAATACTGCTTATTAACAAAGGTCAGTAGAAAGAAATATCAGGCTAAAGATTTGATGTACTGACTGAGCTATAGGGATAGTGAACTGAGTTCTAGAATTTCCTTTTACCAAAGTAGTTAATAAGTTATTCATTAACCTATTGGACCGTCTGGATGTACTGCCAGAGTCTCCAAAACGCCTTTGAGATGGCTTATGGTAGAGAAATGAACATTCGATTCATGGGCAACAACTCTGGTGGACACTCCTGCAGTCAGCATGCCAACTGTGGCATCGTGCTGTGTGATAAAACTGCACATTTTCGAGTGGCCTTTTATTGTGGCCAGCCTGAGGCACTCTTGTGCATTATTCACGCTGACTAATCAGCATCTTGATACGCCACACCTGTGAGGTGGATGGATTATCTCGGCAAAGAAGAAGTGCTCACTAACACATTTTTAGACAAATTTATGAACAATATTTGCGAGAAACAGACCTTGTGTACTTAGAAAAAGGTTTCAATCTTTGAGTTCAGAGAATGAAAAATGGGAGCAAAAAATAAAGTGTCGCGTTTATTATTTTGTTGATTCTAAATATGTTTTATTGGTCTTTATCAAGGAAAAACAAGGGTGCTGTGATGAAGCTATAAATTCTTTTTTTTAAACTCTAAAAGTTTTTTTATATTTCACATCAGAATTATGTGTCGTATTCAGTGTGTTAACTTTAACACTGACCAACTAGCTAAACTACAGTAACATCAGTAACATCAAATAAAATGCAAGAGATCAATACATTCACATCTACTTGCTTATGGTGTATTTTTATTCTCATTTCTGAACTAAAAAACTAACAACTAATGAGAAAAGATTTAAAAAATGATTTGACTTCTTTGGCCAATGGGTTTTTCACGTGTAAGACACGTGACATTAAAGAATGCTCTGTATGCTGAGAAAAGAAACTATCATGAAAAGTGACGTCACATTACTTACTCACTCATCTATCGAACCACTTCATCCTACTACTAGGGTCGCAGGGACGCTGGAGCCCATCTCAGCCAACACTTGGCAAAATCGGTGTACACCCTGAACAGCTCGCCAGACCATTTTAGGGCACAACCATTCATACTCACACTCAAAATCACACCAAGGTGCAAATTTGAACCGCCAATTATAGTAGGGGGAACCTAGAGTACCCGGAGGAAACCCATGCAAGCACAGGGAGAACATGCAAACTCCACACAGAAATTCCTGAGCCTGGGACTTGACACCAGGATCGCTTTAAAAAACACATCCAATTTATAATCTCTGGTCTGGAATGTGGCTTTTTGTGGTTATTAAAGTAGCGAATCAGAGCACAGAAGGCGTGGTGGAAATAAGTGAAAAGACTGAGATGTGACACATGGCAAGTTAATCAGACTATTAACAGGTAATTAAGGTAATTCATGTATTTGGAGATGGGTCACGGTGAATCCTGACTTTATTCCGGAACTGCAGTGGAAATTCATCCCAGATGTAGCTAATATTAGGAGTTAATAACATGCTGTGAAATGATTTATGCTAATTTATTTGGATATGTAGGATTTATTAAGTAAACATCAGTTACATCTTAATGTAACAGTCACGGCATCGATGTGGCAACAGGAATGTTTGTGTGAGGGGCGGGGTTGGGTAGGATGATCAGGACATGGCAGCTCATATCTGAATTGCTCTTCATGAGTATTAGCAAAATATTTTAACATAATTTTTATTTATGATTAATGACTAAACACACATCAGATCAGTTTGCTGTTCACTATACATATATATTAAATATTATACAATCTGCTGTAACACTATATATATATATATATATATATATATAATCAAATTCAAGTTTAATGTCACATACAAATTATACACAGTACAATATGTAGTGAAATGCTTAATAATAATAATAATAATAATAATAATAATATTATTATTATTATTATTATTAATAATAATAATAATAATAATAATAATAATAACATCCTTAAATGAAATACCTCACTAGTTACATTACAGTATCTGTATTTTCTATGGAGGGTTAAAGGATACTGGGTTGTTATTTCTCAGTGGTGAGAAAACGTTGCCCCTCCATTCACCATATTTTATATTCTACGTCCTCCCGAGGCATTTGGAAATGCCACAGGCTTGGCAGCTGAGTAATCGAGGGCAATCAAGGTTGATGCCATGTTCTGCTTGGAGTAACCGTTATGCCTGTTATTGTGCCTTTGTGTCCCTGACCTTTGACCTCTTACTTTTACCTATTTCAACTGGCATTGGGGAAATGAAAGTGAGAGAGAGATATAGAAACAGAAAGGACTCTGTGTTTCCTGAGGAAATTGTCTTGTCTTATATGGAGCATTAAGCCGTGAGTTTATCCGTGTACTAACGACTTTAATGAGGCTTAAAAAGGGAAATGAGGGTCGTTACATTACAGTTTATACAGTAGAGGAATATAAAAAAGAGGATAAGTCTACAGAAAGGATTTAAAGACTAGAAAATAAATAAATTTTTATTAAAAAATATAACAGTAATAAAAAGAAAAAGAAGAAGAAGAAGAAAACGTATTGATATTATTCAGTCATTCATATTTTAAGCCGTTTAATCCTAATTAGGGTCACGGGGAGGCAGTCGCCTATTTTAGCTGACTCTGGCCAAGGGCAGGGTACACCCTGTACAGCTCACCAGGCCATCGCGGAGCCAACACACACAACCATTCACACTTACACTCACACCTAGGGGCAATTTGGAACAGTTATTCACAGTTAGCCTACTGTGAATGTTTTTGGACTGTGGGAGGAAACCAGAGTACCAGAAGAACCCATGCAAGCACAGGGAGAACATGCAAACTGCACACTGAAAAGCCCTCGCCAAGGCCGGTACTCAAAACCAGGACTGTCTTTCTGTGAGGTGGACGTGCGAACCACTAAGACACTATTTCACCACCATGTGTTATTGTTTTCAATAAAATCACTGTATCTAACAGTAGCTAATAAGGACAATCTGCCTACTGCTACAGAATAGACACTTTATTGGCCCCTTTATACACACTCAGAATGTTTAATCTGTCACCACTAATCCTGAATGAGTAGCTCAGTTTTTAATAAACTGCACTGCTGAATTGAAGTAGAAATATCGATACAGTAATTTTTTTGGCAGGTTTGTCACTTCGGTCTCTTCTGGGTCGAGTCGGTGTATAACTCTTGCTGCCTGTTTCGATCAGCTCAAGTTCAGTGAAAGTAGGACACCAAACCAATCTGCTTGTGCTCGGGGTGGGGTTGGTGATGAGGTGGAGGCAGCTTTAAAGGGACAGTAGTACTGTGTCGTACATTAAAGGAGGAACAGAAAGATGCAATGGCGTCTGTGTATTCACAGTTTACTACTGTAAATGATTCGGTAAAATAACCTTCAAATAAATTATTAACTATTCCTTTTATTCTGTTGTATTACAGAAACTGTCACTGCTTGAGGTCTTAAGTTTTTTCTTTATTTTCCCATTAAAGAAAAAAAAAAAAAAGGTTTTGCATCTCTGTATGCAAACTCTTCAATGCAAAACCCACTCACAGGGTGCAGTTTAGTGTCCGAGACAGGGGAGAAGCATGACAGTGACAGGAGGGGTTGGGGTTTGTCGAATTGCCAAGGTTACGGTCCTGCCCTCCTGTTTGAACTATAATTTTCCATATTCCAGAGGGCTTCTGGGAGGCCACTGATTACCTAAATGGCATCCTTGGCTTTGTTGGCTCCTGACCAGCTGCAGCAGTGATTGTGCGTCTGCCTTTTTTTTGTACTCTGTGTTCTAATTATGGAAAAATCACAGAGCTTTCATCTGTTTTTGGCAGCGCCTCTGCCTTTACGGCCCCCGACTTCTCGCCCTCACTTCAAAGAAATGGTGCTGTTGTGTAAAAGTTGTCCATTTTGCCTTATATTATGTCGGTAATGATTACAGCAGACTCAGTTCATCAGTGTAGCTCTTCATTAGTGGGACAAGATTTCCTGTTTGCTTGCTGTTTGATGTAAATGGCTTTCCCAGTGCAGTCGCGGTTAGAGTCCAATTGAAAATGGGCATTGTGGCTGCCTGAATGTTGTGTTTGATGTTTCTGGATTGATAAGTCGTGCCTGTTTCTTACAACTGTAAACTTATAACGCAAAAATAAATCAGAAAACTTTACATTTTCACCTCAATAATAAGAGCACCTATTCATCATGCATATCATTAGGACCGGCTATTGCTGACATTTTCTTTTTTAGACCTCCTTAAACTGCTTCAATGCAAACTAACATTTTTTTCAAGCACATTTTAATTATCATTAATATGTACAACATAGAGGCAGCACGGCAGCACGGTGGCGTAGTATCTTCCTTTCAGCAAGAAGGTCCTGGGTTCAATGCATGGGCTCGGCGAGGGCATTTCCATGTGGAGTTTGCATGTTCTGAACATGTTTGCATGGTTTTCTTTCGGGTGTCCGGTCTACACAGTTCAAAGACATGCACATTAGGCTAAATGGCTGTTTAGGATGTGAATGGTTGTGTGTGTGTTGGCCCTGTGATGGACTGGGGAACTGTTCAGGGTGTACACTGTCCTTTTTTCACTGTGACCCTAGAAGGATAAAGAGGTTCAGCAAATAAAAGAATGAATGAATGATTATACTGCACAGGAACTTGCTAATTACCAAGTATGAGGTGGATATCACTGAATAGTCTCCGAGACACAGCAGAATTTTATTCGGTGACGTCCACCGTGCCTATAGAGAGGCGCATAGAGATTACAGCACCAAGATTAGGGTAAATAACGCTACCAGTACTGTTGGCCAGCAGGGTATCGGTAGAAATTGGGCTACAGTTGTGAAGAAAGATTAATCATGTTCAGGTCAGAGAAGGGACTTTAATTGTTGGCATGATGACTGGTAAAGACAGACGGCTGGAGATATGATGGACATATTGTGTGTACAAGAGATCAAGTGGGAGGGGAGTAAGTCTAGGAACACTGGAGGTGGATACACATTGCTCTACAAAATGGTGTGTATTAGAAATTGAAGGAGTGATGTTGAATGTCATCAGTGCATATGCCCCACAACATTTACATTTATGACATTTGGCAGATGCACTTATCCAGAGTGACTTATTTTTATACAACTGAGCAATTTAGGGTTAAGGGACTTGCTCCAGGGCCCCATAGTGGTTGTACTGGGGACTGATCCCCTGACCTTCAAATCAGTAACCCATTGCCTTAACCATTAAGAAACCACCACCACAAGAAGGGTGTGACAGTCAGGAGAAAGTTGACTTCTGGAAAAATTTAGATGACGTTGTTGAGAGTGTAAACAAGGATGAAAGATAAGTGATTGAAGCGGACCCCAATGGGCATGTTGGTAAGGGGAACAAAGTTGACGAAGTGACTGGTAGGTATGATGTTAAGGAGAGGAACGCTGAAAGGCCAGATGGTGGTAGATTTCACAAAAAGAATGGAGACATGTATACATATTTTAAGAAGAAGAAAGAACACAGAGTGATATATAAGAATGGAGGAAGGTGCTCACAGGTGGACTACAGTATGTTCTATGCAGGAGACACAGCAGGTGAGTTTTGTAAAACACGCCAACAACTGTGTCGAGAAATTGTCCAATTTCCTGCGATGTCTGCGGCAGGGGCTTTAATTATTTAATTTTGTGCAACATTCGCAAAACAAGTGGTGCATTGCTTACTTCTTTATATACTCGCTTCTTTAAGTCCTCCTGTGATATATCTTTAAACTGATACCGACAGTAACACATCACCTGATACAATATTTCTATTTCACACACATGTTCATAATCAGTCTCATTTTATCACAAATTCATATTTATCTTAGCTCGGAACAATCATTGTTAAACACCAGACACACCAACACTACTCTTGTCGACTCCACATCATGGGGTTTATAGTACAGAAATGTCTGAAGCTATGATTCAGCTCACGTGTGCAGTATTCAGCGCTCCAGCTATGAAAAGACGTCACTTATCGAAGCGCCCATTCAGTCCAAGCACAGCTCTATTGGAAAACCTTTGACGATAGGCCATTTAAAATATAGACTTTGTTCCCTGTGTGTTTGATCGATGCTTTGTGTTCAGAAACTGAAACATTTCTGAGCTACGAGCATAACAGGGCGATTTGTTCCTCCCTGCTGTTAGCTCAATTAACTCTTTTGTGAACGGCAATGAAACAGGAAGGGAGCCCTGCGGCACACTGGAAACAAGACCACAGAAAAGACCCCTGAGTCTCTGGGAATACACACACACACACACACACACACACACACTCACACACTCACACACTTCTCACTGTATTAGCTTTTCACCTTTTTCTCTCGCATGATAAATGTGGTTTTTCATCAGCCGCTCCAGAGCACCAGCTTTGTCGAGACTGAACATCTGCCGTGTCCTGATTGTGGGTCTGTAAAGGTTTATAGGCATTGATGGGTTTTTACACATTTAACAACAGTAATTCTTTGAACAGGACTTCAGGGATTGTTTTAAAACTTTCACTAATTACCATGAAAAAAATGAAACAATGATAAAGCCATATAGCTGATTTTGACTTACAAGTCTACTGCCAAACATCCTATTTGTGTGTGTGTGTGTGTGTGTGTGTGTGTGTGTGTGTGTGTGTGTGTGTCTGCTTGCTACATCTTGATAACCGATATATATATGATTTTGGCCAGTAGAGTAAGTGAGAATATTGTGGCTGGTCCTCACTTCTTCAGGACTTTTTGAGGATTAAGGTGTGATTTTAGGCTTCAGGTTAGAGCTAGTTTTAGGTTCGGGTTAGGGTAAAGTTTGGGGTTAAGCATTTGGTTGTAATGGTAAAGGGTATGGTTAGAGTAAGGGGCAAGGGAACTCATTATGTAAATGCATGTCCCCACAAAATGCTAAAAGAATAAAAATGGCAGTAGTGAATACATACACTGCCCATCCCGAAAAAAAAAAAAAGAAAAGTTGCACACTGAAATATTTTCATGGAGTGTATTTAGCCTTGCTTAGAGCACGTAATGAAACTGAAACTTAATCAACAAAACGTTTATTTCCATCCAGTGTCAGGTTCGTTTCTCACCGACATCTTGAATCGATGAGGAAAAAACTGAAACCTCCATAAAGTCTTCACCAGCACATCCCGGAAACTTTCAGTAAAGTTAAGGTCAGGACTCTGGGGGGCCAATACATATGTGAAAATGATTCCTCGTGCTCCCAGAACCACTCACTCATTATTTGAGTCCCCGTTTTATATCCGCGCCATCAGGGAAGAAAAAGTGCATTGATGTGATAACCTGCTCATTCACTACATTCCGATCATCAGCCGACTTCATTTTATTACCATATTAATGTTGCTGAGCCTCGACCGAACCAACTGGAGCAACAATGCCATGGAGGTTACATGCTGTGATCAAGGCTTATTGCACTCCATTAAAATATTAGCGTGTGCAACCTTTTTTTTTTGGACGGGCAGTGTATTTTAAGAAGAAGGAGGAGCACAAGGTGACCTATATTAGTGGAGAAAGGTGCTCGCAGGTGGACTATGTTCGATGTAGAAGACAACTGGAAGGAGATGTAGTGACTAGTGGATAGTGTTACGAGACGGCATCAGATAGTAGTCTGTAGGATGATGTTAGAGGTAAAGAAGAAGAAGAGAAGAGTGAGAAATTATCCAAAGATCAAATGTTAACAGTTAAATGTGGAAGATTAGTGTGTGAGATTCAGAGAGGAGATGAAACAGTCACTGGGTAGAAGAGAGGGCATGCTGGATGAATGGACAGCTACAGCAGTTGTAGGAGAAAGCTAGGGAGGCACTTGGAGCGGCATCTGATCAGAGGAAGGAGTACAAAGAGACATGAAGGGGACAAGATTGGTAAAAAAAAAAAATTGGGATACTTAAAGAGATAAAGAAAGAAGACAGGAGTTCAAAGAGATGTGGTGCAAGGTGAAAAGAAAAGGATGAGGAAGAGGTGTATAAGGCATATAATGAGGTGTATAAGAGCAAAAAGGATTAAATTACGAAAAATTCATTCATCTTCTGAACCGCTTATTCCTACTTAGGGTCGCAGGGAGGCTGGCGCCTATCTCAGCCGACTCTGGGCGAGGGCGGGGTACACCCTGGACAGCTCGCCAGGCCATCGCAGG
>JAOUQZ010000044.1:6350362-6366392 GCA_028564935.1 Neosilurus hyrtlii
ATCTATCTATCTATCTATCTATCTATCTATCTATCTATCTACCTACCTACCTACCTACCTACCTACCTACCTACCTGTCTGTCTGTCTGTCTGTCTATCTATCTATCTATCTATCTATCTATCTATCTACCTACCTACCTACCTGCCTACCTGTCTATCTATCTATCTATCTATCTATCTACCTACCTACCCACCCACCCACCCATCTACCTACCTACCTACCCACCCACCCACCCATCTACCTACCTACCTACCTACCTATCTATCTATCTATATATATATATATGTGTGTGTGTGTGTGTGTGTGTGTGTGTGTGTCTGTCTATCTATCTATCTATCTATCTATCTATCTAGCTGTGTTTTCCTGCTTGCCTGTCTAATATTTATTTATTTATGTATCTGATGTGATATAATGTAAAATAAAAGCAGGAGCTGATTTAATAATGAATAATTACAGTAAAATCTCAGATCTGCTGATTTAGGATGGAGGCGGTGATATCGCCTGTGCAGTAACTGTGTTCATGTTGGTACAAATCAGTGATTAAAACGTTTTACACACTTTACATTATCACTGTGACACATGTAACATGTAAGTGCAGGTAGATACAGCGTCAGCTCTCATGAATAACATCCCAGAATTCCTCAGAAAAAAAAAAAAACTCATAACACGAATGTAAATGTAAATGTAAATTCCAACACCTTTTCTTAATGTCCGGTGACATTAAAACGTCTCTGTAGCTTCATGTTGGTTATAAGGGGTTTATGTCGGTGTCATGGACGTCTGAAGTAAAGTTTTCCTAGGATCTTTTTGTGATTCCCTGAGAACTCTGTTTTGTGAGCATTATAGTGAAGTGGTGTCTTTAGAGCCCTTTAAAACATCCCCTGATGTCTGTTCAAAAGTCTGAAGTTCCACGCCTAAAACGAATCGACACCTTGTACATATTGAAATGGAGCGTCTTTGATGAGGCGCCGAATAGATCTCCATGCATTTGCATGGTGAGTCATGCTCTTTCACCTCTTTAGAAATTTCACATCAAAGATTTCACCCATTGTTTCTGAAACGAAGATCAGGGCCACCTGCGCTAGCGTCTATCGCCTGCGCACGTTTAGCATTTGATTGTAGTTCTACAAAATGTGCTTTACAGAGCCTCGCGGTTAGCATGTGCCGGGTTATATGTGAGGAGGACTGTAATATTAAAAAAAAAAAAAAAAAAAAAACTAATAACAGTGAGGAGATTAAAAAACTGGGCGGCACAGTGGCATAGGGGTTAGCACAGCAAGAAGGTCCCGGGTTCGATTCCCAGGCTCGGGGCATGTTTGCATGTCGAGGAGTTTGCATGTTCTCCCCACATTTCCACCTGGTACTTCAGTTTCCTCCCACAGCCTAAAGACATGCACAGTAGGCTAACTGGCTGTTTCAAATCACCCCTAGGGGTAAGAGTGAGTGTGAATGGTTGTATGTGTGTTGGCCCTGTGATGTTCAGGTGAGCTGTTCAGGGTGTAACCTGCTTAAGCCCAGGCTCACCTGAGATAGGGTCCAGCCTTCCTGTGACCCTGGTTTAAATAGTACTTCACAGCTTCAGATCCTCCAGACACATTAGCACTCATGTCATAATAACCCCAGTGTAGCCGCGAGTTCACCCTGACCAGCACTTTTCCACCTATCCTCCACCTTTGCTCATAGCTGCTCTTGGGACTCCCAATACATCCATCATATTTAGAATCATGCTCTAGAAATGATGTCCCTTCTCTTCATCCTGAATTATGTTTATCGTTGTCATTAGATGCCTGTTAGACACTTCGCCCTGCCCTTGAATCTATAATTATTCTCATTTTCCTTGAATGTGTTGCGTGTTCTCAGGGGGAGAACGGTGCAGAGAGCATACATCATCCTCGAGAAACCACCAACATGAGGACTCAGACTGTCGCTTCTTATTTCAGAGTGAGCATGAATATCAATAATAATAATAATATCAATAGTTCAATCAATATTAATAATAATAAAATTTTTATTATTATTATTATTATTGACTTGATACTGATACTAATATAATATTATTATTAGTAGTAGTAGCAGTAGTAATAGTAATATTATTAATATTATTATTATCAAATTAGACAACTATACAACCACATCTCTTTTTTTAGTATTCACTGATGGACCTGCTTTCGAAGATGGTGGCCGGACAGCCGCATTTCATCCGCTGTATCAAACCCAATAACGAGCGCGAGGCTGAAAAGTTCGACAGGGAGAAGGTGGTGACTCAGCTGCGTTACACAGGCATCCTGGAGACGGCTAAGATCCGCAGACAGGGCTACTCTCACCGCATCGTCTTCGCTAACTTTGTTCAGAGGTCAGCCTTGATCACATCTGAGTCTCTGAGTCTCTAAATCCCAGGAAGAACTGCATCAGATCTTTTCATAGAGACCTTAAGTGTCCTTTTTAATGCTGTAACAGATAATCATTAAGACGACATCTGACTCAGTCTCAATCATTTGCCGAACTGCTTAATCCTATTAGGTTTGCGGGGAGGCTGGAGCCTATCTCAGCCAATACTGGGGGTAGGCAGGGTACACCCTGCATTGCATAATATACCGTCACAGGGCCAACACACACACAACCATTTACACACACCTAGGGACAGTGTTTTACAGCCATTTAGGTTATTGTGCATGTCTTTGGACTGTGGGAGAAAACCAGAGTACCTGGATTAAACTCACGCAAGCACAGAGAGAACATGCAAACTCCACACAGAATCGACCCGAGTCCAGGACTCGAACCCAGGGCCTTTCTTCTGTGAGGCGGATGTGCTAACACCTACACCACCATGCACATTATTTAATACTGGATACCGAATATACTGATATTCTGTAGAATGAAATAAGCATTGTGTTACACATTGTTTTTAGATACTACATGCTGGCTTTCCCTGTAAACGAGGAGCCAGCCGGCAGTCCAGAGACGTGTAAAACTATTCTGGAGAAAGTCAAGCTGGAAAACTGGGTTGTGGGCAAAACAAAGGTAAAAACTCTAGTATAAACAAATCTAAATGTCTTTTTCATGGGAAAGAAAAGTGGGAGAGGTTCCAAGAGCAAGAGCACAGATACAGAGAGAGAGAGAGAGAGAGAGAGAGAGAAAGAGAGAGAGAGAGAAAGAGAGAGAGAGAGAGAGAGAGAGCAAGAGAGAGAGAGAGAGAGAGCAAGAGAGAGAGACAGAGAGCAAGAGAGAGAGAGCAAGAGAGAGAGAGCAAGAGAGAGAGAGCAAGAGAGAGAGAAAGCAAGAGAGAGAGAGAGCAAGAAAAAGAGAGCAAGAGAGAGAGAGCAAGAGAGAGAGAGAGAGCAAGAGAGAGAGATAGAGCAAGGGAGAGAGAGAGAGAGAGAGAGAGAGAGATGATTATATGCATGTGTTGTGTTTTCAGGTCTTTCTGAAGTACTATCATGTGGAGCAGTTGAACCTGATGATCAAGAAAACCATGGACCGGATTATACTGGTGCAGGCGTATGTACGGAGGTGGCTGGTGATTAAAACTTACCGTAAAGTCATGGAGAAGCGAATTCAGAGTGCGGTTGTCATACAGACAGGTGAAAGCACATGCAGAATACATCTCAGTTCAATGAATGGGTTTATAACAGCATTGATAATAATACAGCGTTATAATAATATGAATTAATATTAATACAGCAGCAAAAATGCACCGTGGGTATGGATTACAACAAAGCATGCGCTGAAGTCTATTTTGCGACATCCACCTCACCCTTGGCGAATAATTGTTAAACATGTTGTATAATATGGCTTTCTATCCTCTTGTTAAATTAGAAAACGGTAGTCATTTCTGAGGCCCAAAGCTGCTTCTGAATCGCCAGCTTCAAAGAGACCTTGTTGCTAGATTCAGCGTTTTTTTAGACCCCCTTTAGCGACTTTTTTAAAAGGCTGGAGACAAACCTAGCGATTTTACTCGACAACTCATGATTTTCTTGAGTTTCAGCTCTTCAGCTCACATCACAGAGAGAAGAAATCAGGTTTGCCCGACTCAGGGTACCAATCCCTGATAACCATAACCGCCCACAATCAATCACAGATCACCACTGTCTGTCCCGCTCAACTGAGTTTTTGTCTTTAGTTTTAATTGTTTTTTTTTCTTAGGCATGTTAATTTACATACTGTTTAATTATGCGGTGTAAAATATTGAAAAGACTAGTCTTGGCCCTTGACCATTATGTCACAGATTAAGTGGATAGTAGACATTTAATACCTTAATTAACCATAACTGGGTTAGTATTGGTTTTGGTATTGGTTGGAGAGTATTTACAACCATGAAGCTTCAGCTTGCCCGGTGGTAGGGGGCTGAATTACTGATCCCAAGGTCAATGGGTTCTCACTGCTGTCCCCCCAGTGCAGCAAACTGGGTTATCAAATGCCGGCCATGTCTCTCACTGTCTGTGGTGAGAGGTATGTAAAAGAACCATTGCTGATTTTCGTCAAGAGTAGCTGCATAGCCATCAACATGTTTCTGCTCTGCGATGGCCTGGCAAGCTGTCTGGTCTGTACTCTGTCCTCGCCCAGAGTCAGCTGAGGTGGGCGCCAGCCTCCCCGCGACCATAATGAGGATTAAGCGGTTCAGAAAATGAATGGATGAATGAAACTTCAGCTAGCACATGTGTCCTCATGAACAATCTCCATCTTTGTGTCTAGTATGTCGAGGATATCTGGCACGGAAGAAATACAAAGAGTTAGTGGAGCAGAAGATCAAGAACAAAGCTGCTACAAAGATCCAGGCACGCTATAAAGGGTACAAACAGAGGAAGAGCTTCCAAAGAAAAAAGTACGTAAAAGATTTTAACCTCAGTGAAATGTTTTCAGTGGACAATATCTCGCTTACTCATTGTCCTGTTTTCTTCTAGGGAAGCCATGCAAAAGGAGAATGAGCAGAATACAGAAGAGGTAAAAGAGGATGCTCCGGCTGAGGAGGACAAGTTGGCTCCAGATTCAGCTCAGGAGGAAGGACAGAAGGAGCCTGAGAATGGTGAAGAAAACACTGTTACAGATGAACCTGAAGCTGCGTTACCGGGATCTGGAGAAGAACAAGCTGAGAACAGTGAAGAAAATCCAGCTCCATCTACAGAAGAACCTGAAGCTCCTTCTGGAGAAGAACAAGCTGAGAACAGTGAAGAAAATCCAGCTCCATCTACAGAAGAACCTGAAGCTCCTTCGCCAGGAACTGAAGAAGAACAAGCTGAGAACAGTGAAGAAAATCCAGCTCCATCTGCAGATGAACCTGAAGCTGCCCCACCAGGATCTGAAGAAGAAGCTGCACCGAATGAGGCCGCACCAGAGGAAGTAAACACTGAGACGGAGGATCCATCTGAAGAAGAAAAGCCAGTGGAGGCAGGAGAAGTGACAGAAGAAGGGCAAAACACATCACAGGGTGAGAACGATGGAGCTGAGAACCAGGAAGAAACAGGAGCAGAAGAGAAAGCAGAAGAAGAGTCCAGCACCACTCAAGAAGATCAGACAGATCCTACATCTGAGCAACAAAATGGAGATGAAGAAAAAACAGAAGAGGTCCAGGCTGCTGAGGCGAAGCAAAATGATGATGAGCAAGCAGAGGCGGAGAAGAAAAATTTGGAAAATTTCACCAAAAATGTGAGTGGAAAGGTTCTCCAGACGGGGAAGATCCAAAAGTGCCTTGAGGTTATCAGTTGGTTAGGGCTTCATCTAGAACCAGTTAGTACCCAGGAAGTAAAACTAACGTGTGATTTTGGTGCCCAGTGCTTGAGGAACAGGATCAGTCTGCAGGGTTTAAAGTTAAAGTTTAAAGATGTGCATATAGTCTCCAGGTAGTCACCATGTTCACCAACCATTCACTGATCTCACTTTCATTCGCCAAGAGGTTTTCACCAGTTGGTTTGCTAATATTCGGCACAGTCACCGACTGTTCTTTGAACGATCTGCAAACATTCTTTGTACCTCAGGAATGTGGTGACTTGTTGACGAATACCTGCAGGATACTTTGCAGGTAGTTCGCAAACTCTGCATGTAGTTGGTGAACGTCTGTATTCACTTGACTATCACGTGACCTTGACATTTTATGAAGGTTACTAGGCGAGAATTGGGCAAACATTTAGAGAACAATTGGCAAAGTTTCTACATTCGCCGAAATAGAACCACAATTCGCTAGAAAGTCATCAATACTTCGCTAATCAGTATCTCGCTGACTGACAAATTCTCGTTATACACAAAATGGCGAACCACTAGTCAATGTTTTCGCTGAACGTTCAGCGCTCACTTACCTTAAAGGGAAAACTTTTGCGTGTTACAAATTCTAAATACAACAGTAATAGTTCACATTGATATTTTACCAAAACAACATGGGAACATTTTTATTTAGGTTCTTAAAAAGTTAAAAAGATAATTAAATTTATGTAAATCAAACAGGGCATGTCAGTACATACAGTAAAATATTTTTAATTATCCCCCCTTTTTTTGGGCACTACGTATACGTGTATAAAACAGAAAACATCCACTATGTGCAGAGATTTGCAATGTGCCGCACATATGGAAATGAAGGTGGTTATTTAGTCCATATATGGAAGAAAGCAGCTTTGAGTGCCGTTGTGACCATAAATGGAAGCAGAATACGCAAGAAGTCATTAGTATATACAGTACGTACAGTACTAGCTCCAGTATTTTTACACATTTTCCTACCAGACAGAACAAAATCCACATTCAACAGGTTTTAATTTCACAGGAATTTATAATTAATACTAATAAATATTTGGGATCTTCAGTGCTAATGGTAGCTAATTCACTCATTCACTCACTCACTGAATCATCCCACTAATCCCAATGTGGTCGCCGGCACCCTGAACAGTTCGCACATACAAGCATTCACACTCACACCTAGAGCAGTTTGGGACCAATTGGTCTAACGTGAATGTCTCTGAACTGTGGGAGGAAACCAGGGTACCTGGAGGAAACCCACACAAGCACAGAGAGAATACAGACTCGAATCCAGGACCTTCTTGCCGGCAGACGTGCTAACCGCTACATCGCTGTGCCGCCCTGCTTTTGATTGTTCGAGTTATTGATTGAGAATTTTTACTCCTGAAATCTTTACTCTATAACCCCTGAGTATAACCCCTGATTTGACACTAATCACCTCACCCTTTGTCCCCCATCCCTTGAGACCGAGTAAACCGTGTCAGCCTTTCTGACATATGACACTATCTTTTAGCAGCGATGACATTTTGTTTCCTTTTCCCCCCCTGTCCAGATAAACAGCGTCTCCGAGGACTTCCTGAAGCTGCAGGAGAAGTTGAATCAGATCATAATGGCTCATCAGATCAATCCCGCCAGTAACGGCATGTTTACAAGAGGACAGCTTTCAGGTGAAGCCTCACATCACAATCACAGATACAACACAATACAAGACTTGTAATTAAAAAGACGGGATCCAGCTCTCCGGGGTCTCCTGGTCTCGGGTTAATATCTATGGAGCATTTCAGTTCTTCATATGCTTGTCCAGGTTTCCTCAGGGTTCTCTAGTTTCCTTCCACTTCCTAAAAAGGATGCTAGTAGGTGGATTGTCAACATTAATTTATGCCTATCTATGAGTGTGTGGCTTTGTGTGTCCTTTCTCACTCCCAGTGTTCCCAGTATATACTCCAGATCCACTATAGGACTAATGTACAGTGAGCCGTTCTTAAAATAAACCCCTTCTGAGTAATTCAAGACATCAGGGTCCTGATCACCATTTTTCTCATAAGTGGTTCTAATTTTCAAGTGACAAGCTTTGTTA
This sequence comes from Neosilurus hyrtlii, assembly GCA_028564935.1. Lineage (NCBI taxonomy): Eukaryota > Metazoa > Chordata > Actinopteri > Siluriformes > Plotosidae > Neosilurus > Neosilurus hyrtlii. Next base: position 6,358,162 of record JAOUQZ010000044.1, read on the forward strand.
GCACTCTGTATTAGACCAGAACACGCAACCAGTTAACTGGGAAATCTCCCATTAATTCAGTATTCCATATACGGCTACCATTATAGCGTGCTCGACTCTCTCTCTCTCTTGACAATCGCGAGCTCCTGTACTGCTCACACGAGAAGCCTCACCATGTAACATGCAGCAGGTGCCGCGTCTTTGTTCCTGTCAGTTCGACTGTCTTTCTGCTGCAGATCATATCAAGGAACGAAAGGTCCTTTTTTTTCCTTCCTGATTGTCTGCAACTCAGGCGACGTCAAGCGCCGAAACAGGAAAGCCGCTTCTCGACTTGCCGCGTCATCAGAAAATTTGCTTTGTCGTGCACATCTGTTGTTTGGTGGATTTGTTCAGATGATAAGCTAGGTGTAATAACTTTGGGAGGATGCCAGACCAAAAAATAAAAAAATAATAAATGAAGGAATTTTAAATGCGAGTTTACATTGTCTACTTTGGAGCTGCAGAATTTATTATTGTATGTTTTCTGTACTGTATTTTTGCCATGAATGTTACAGTGTCCTGGGTTCGAGTCTTGGGCTCAGGCATTTACTGTGTGGAGTTTGCATGCTCTCCCCTTGTTTACGTGGGTTTCCTCCCACAGTCCAAAGACATTTCTGTATTTTTTTTTACTGTGATATACTTTATTAATTCCACAAATGAAATTAAGCTTATGCGTTTAACCCATCCAAAGTGAGCACACACACACTCGGAGCAGTGGGCTGCCACACACTGGTGCAGTTGGGGGATAGATGCCTTGCTCAAGGGCACGTCAGCCATGGAGGTGGAGAAAGGGAAGGTGCAGCTTACTCCCCCCACCACCATACATTTTTCCTCCCGGTTTGGGAATCAAACCTGTGACCTTTTGGTTCCAAGTCTGCTTCTCTAACCATTAGGTCACGGCTGCCCCAATTACACATTAAGCAAATTGGCTGTTATAAATTGGGCCCGGTGCTGTAGTGGTTAGGGTGCTCGTGATAGAGAGGTTCAAATCCTGGTTAGACCCCCACTGTGCTAAGACCCTTGGGCAAGGTCTCCACCAAAATGTGCCTTTGTCCACCCAGCAGTGTAAATGGGTACCAGTTCAAAATTTAAAAATGCGGGGAAGGTAAGTTGTGATGCATTAGCGTCTCATCCAGCGGGCGTTGAACTCATAAGTCACTTCAAGCTCCAGAAACCGGGGATAAGCTCCGGCTACGGCCAATAGGCTCAGGTGTGAAAAGCCCAACAGACTTTACATTTTTACCTGTTACAAATTGCCCCACCTAGGAATGGTTGTTTGGTCTGGCAAGCTGTTCAGGGTCGGCTACAGGCACCATCCTCCCCGTGACCCCAATAGTGGTGGCTTTTATTTCAAAATAAGAGAAAAGCCGGACAGCACGGTGGTGTAGTGGTTAGTGCATCTGCAGCAAGAAGGTCCTGTGTTTGAGGGCTGGGCTCAGGTGTTTCTGTGTGGAGTTTGCATGTTCCCTCCGTGCTCATGTGGGGTTCCTCCGGGTACTCCGGTTTCCTCCCACAGTCCAAAAACATGCATGGGAGGTTAACCGGCTGTTCCAAATTGCCCCTAGGTGTGAGTGTGAATGATTGTGTGTGTGTGTGTTGCCCTGTAAAGGTCTGGCAAGCCGTTCAGGGTGTACCCCGCCTTCACCCAGAGTCGGCTGAGATGGGCACCAGCCTCCCCGTGACCATAATAGTAGGATTAAGCGGTTGGGAAAATGAGAGAGAAACTGAATGTCATCCTCATTACATTCATTTCTATTAAAAACCTTTTCATGATGAACGATGTGCAATATATCATCAATCGAAACTGTAATTCTTTTCCTCACTTGCCTGATAATGTGTCACACTCATAAAAAGGTCTGGTCCAATAAACATTAAACAACCGCACACACACAATCATAATCAAACTTGATTATTGTTGCTTGTTTCAAAACATCGGAAATCTGAGTGGCCTTTTAAATATCAATCACGTTTCTCTTTCCACAAAGGTCGTTAAATGCTAATCATATTTCACGAGAAACACCTCCTGCAATTAGACCTAGCGTTAATAAGAACACTTTAAATTTTCTTCCGTCCTCCGAGCAATAGAGAATTACTGATGACCTTTCAGCGGACATGTTACAAACGTCCTGCTGAAACCTGACAGCGCTGAATAATCGCCTTCGTGCTAGAACTTAATACACTGTCACGGAGACAACAAATCAAAAAGTTCCTGATATTCATCCACAGGAAGTGTTACGTCGTGCTTAGCATATCCAGCTCACCGCAAGGAGGTCCTGGGTTCGACTCCCAGGCTCAGCGAGGGCGTTTGTGGGCGGAGTTTGCCTGTTCTTCCTGTGCATGTGTAGGCTTCCTCCTGGATACTCCAGTTTTCTCCCACGGTCCAAAGACATGCACATTAAGCTAATTCATTCATTCATTCAGTCTTTCAGTCTTTCGTTTTCTAAGCTGTTTAATCCTAACTAGTGGGGCGGGGAGGCTGGAGCCCATCTCAGCCGATTCTGGGCGAGGGCGGGGTACACCCTGAACAGCTCGCCAGACTATTGCAGGGCCAACAAACATTCAACCATTCACACTCACAGTCACACCTAGGGGCGATTGGGAACAGCCAATCAGCCTACTGTGCATGCTGTTGGCCTGTGGGAGGAAACCGGAGTACCCAGAGGAAACCCATGCAAGCACATGGAAACTCCACACAGAAATACCCCGAGCCCGGGAATCAAACCCAAGCCTTCTTGCTAACCACTACGCCACCATGCTGCCCCATTATGCTAAATGTCTCCTTCAAATTGCCCCTTGGTGTGAGAGTGAGTGTGAATGGTTGTGCGTGTTGCCCTGCGATGGTTTGGTGAGCTGTTCATGGTGTACCCCGCCTTCATCCAGAGTCACCCTTAATATTGGGATTAAGTGGTTCGGCAAATGAGTGAGTGAGGGCAAAAATCTAATAGTTTTTGATGCTGTAATTCCTGATGAAGACCTTTGACCTCTGACTCTGTATAAGTGTAAAAGGTAACATGGTTCCAGAATCAGAACCCCTTTAATTATATTTCCATTGATTTTACATCGTTATCATGATGGTGTAATAGTGAACAGTGGACACACCACCTCCAGAATAAAACACAAAGATAACAACCTCTCGTCTCGACTCGTCTCGTCTCTTTCTCTGCCAGCAGGCACACAGCAGCCGCGGTCGTCTCGCCAAAACAACATGCCCAAGACTCTAAACACTCCAGAAGACTCATCGTATGACAGCATGGTCCACGTGAGTTCATGTTCATGCAGAGTGAATGTGCAATAGAGAGGCTCTGCCTCCACTTCCTGTGTGTTTGAAGGCTCATGAGGCTTTTTGTTCTTTCTGTTTGTGTTTTCTGCAGGATGATAAGAAGAGGACGAAGAAGCAGGGGTGAGTGAGTTAGTTCTGCATACGTTCGATAACAAAGAGAGAACACAGAGAGAATATGCAAACTACACACAGGAATGCCAGAGCCTGGGAATCGAACCCAGGACCATCTTGCTGTGAGACGTGTGTGTGCGTGCGTGCGTGTGTAAAAAATAGACTCTGATGACATCAGGTGAAGTGATTTACAGTTGGAGACAGACAGCAGCAGTTTACATGCATCATTAACAGTGAGAAGGTTGACATGAGAGACGCCAACCATGATTACAGCCTGAGAGAGAGAGAGAGAGAGAGAGAGAGAGAGAGAGAGAACAAGAGAGACAGACAGAGAATGAGAGAGAGAGAAAGAGATAAAGAAAGACTGAGACAGAGAGAGAGCAAGAGAGAGAAAGGGAGAGAAAGGGAGAGAGTGATAGACACACAGTGATAGACAAAGAGAGAGAGAGAGAGAGAGAGAGAGAGAGACAAACAGACAGAGAATGAGAGAGAGAAAGAAAGATTGAGATAGAGGGATAAAGACAGACAGACAGACAAAGAAAGAGAGAGCGCAAGAGAGAAAGACTGAGACAGAGAGAGAGAGAGAAAGAGCGAGAGAGTAAAAGACACACAGTGAAATCATGTTGTTTTGGCGAGACTCAAGGCCAACAGCGTGGGGAACCTGACATCTGACCCAGCAGTAGTTTCTGTAGTTTTCAGAATGAACAAACGTATACTGTAATAGAAGAATGTTCCCTGGTCCATTCCAAATACACACAGGAACCAGTTAGAGATGATGATGGCTTGGTCATGTGACCTCATGATGACTCAAGTGCTTCTATCTCTCTGTGATCTTCAGCTCTAATAAACTGTTGGATGCTGATGATCAGTATTACCAGAGTCTGAACAGCAACACACCCACAAGTGACACGTCTGGAGACACAGACAACCCAGAGTCTGAGAACCCCACGTCTGATACACCAGAGACATCTGACGCTGCTGAGACGTCTGAGACTTCTGACAAGCCCAAACCTCCAGTCCCGCCTGGGTGAGTAGTCTGAAACCCCAGATAACACACACACACACACACACACATGTATATACTGATGCTCTGTGGAACTAATAACTAATTTAAATCCACATGGAGGGCAGCACGATGGCGTTGTAGTTAGCACATCCACCTCACAGCAAGAAGGTCCTGGGTTCGAGTCTCTGGCTTGGTGAGGGCATTTCTGTGCGGAGTTTGCATGTTCTCCCTGTGCTTGATTAGGTTTCCCCTGGTCACCCTGGGTTCCTCCCACAGTCCAAAAACATGCACATTAGGCTAACCAAATTGCCCCTATGTGTGAGTGTGAATGGTTGTGTGTATTGGCCCTGCAATGGTCTGGTGTTATCCTTTTATTTTCCCTCAAGACTGCACACATGGGCACAGGGTCACTCACTCACTTTTGCTGAACAGATAAATCATACTAGGGAAGCAGGAAGGCTGGAGCCTATATCAGCCGACACCGGGCGAAGGCAGGGTACACCCTGAACAGCTCGCCAGACCACCGCAGGGCCAAAACACCTACAATCAGTCACATTCACACTCACATTAAGAACAATTAAGAACAGACAGTTAGCCTAATTGGCATGTTTTTGGACTGTTGGAGGAAACCGGAGTACCTGGAGAAAACCCATGCAAGCGCAAGGAGAACATGCAAACGCCACACAGAAACGCCCGAGCAGAGTGAGGGACGCAAACCCAGGACCATCTTTCTGTGAGGTGGACGTGCTAACCATGCGTGGTCGACAATGTATTTTTCAAATTTTATTTCCTGATTTGAGGGTTATATTAGGGGATTTTAGGGTTTATATACACAGGCAACACTGGAGTACGGCAGCACAGGATTGTTCACTTTAAAGAAAGTGTGACGTGTGGCTCACAGGAATAGACTAGTTAGAGTGGTCATCTGCGCAGGTGAAGGGTTTTCTTATCACTACACGTGAGCCTACACGTTTACAAAAAGCAGGAAATAAGAGAAATAATAGAAAACAATTCATGTGTGCCCATCTTTACCTAATAGATTTTAAATGTTTAAACCTTGCTTATTGCCACATTAATGTTGCTGAGTCTCGACCGGACCAACTGGAGCAACAATGCCATGTAGATTACACGCTGTGATCAAAGATAAACGCTCCCTGTGAAAATATTACAGTGTGCCACTTTTTTTTGCCCTGGAAGTGTATATTTGAGTGTTTTACACTAAGGTTACACTATACTTTCAAATGGTGGCGCTGGACCTAATATTGCTCCTCATTCTGGGTTAGTGAACCTGTGGGGAATCAGTGTTTAAAACGATCACGTATAACAACAGCGGTTTCCTCCGCCAACATCAGTCCATGCCTGTTTTCAAGGGGTTATAACTCTAGGCATGCTCAGACACATGTCGCTTTTCTTTGTTGCAGCCTGATAGTGACATCAGCGTGTTGGATTGGCTGGGCTACATCACCGACACACGTAGCATGACACATTATTGTCCAGTGCTGAGCTGCACAAACAACAAGCTCAGAAATCGCGGAAAACTTTTCTTTTTGTTCCTAAACCAACTGACGACAGGAAAGCCGAGTCGACAAAACATTAGCCGTGTAAGCCATTTTGGATTTACCGTCACGCTCATCTCTGGCAGCGTTCTCATCCTCTGAGTCACTAGAATGTGACGCCTCTCTGTCTCCACAAAAGACGCCAACCCCGCCCAACGTGTTGACGTCACTTCCGGGGGAAAACAACCGCTAAGCTGCTAGCGCCCATAGTTTAGCACACTGCGAGTAATCCATTGAATGAAATAACCAGATTAGTGCTTTTTATGTTCATTTATGTCAAAATAAGAGTCTGTATCACTTAAACGTGTTACATGTGCACAGATTATGTTGTAAGGATGACCAATACTGCTACTCTTTAAGGAAAGTCTATTCCTAAATGTCTAACTCGAATATAACATCTCAACCTCTGTTCAGCCTGCAGTCTGTATGAAAAGCCTTCACTTTGAATATGACCTTGTATATCTTTCCAGAAGCTGCATATTCTGTATAAAATATTCAGAGACAGTGATGTATTGTGTGAAGCGTGACATGATAAAGTTGTGTAAAGAGAAACATCTCCATGATGTACACTTTTTATTCCTGCTTCATATCCTCCATGCCATTTATAGCTTCATCTGCTGTTCTCTGTTTGCAGGAACCCTATTTTCAGAATGCTCCCAATGGAAAATGCAGACAACCCGTACGACTACAGGAAACTGCTGCGGAAGACCTCGCAGCGAGGAAGACTCATCGAACAAAACTAAGCTCTCTGTTCTGGGCTGGGAAAAGCTTTGCTGTTATCTCTGCCAGGGAGGCTATGTTTTTAACCGGAGTTTGTGTGTTTGTCACGCAAAAAGTCACGTGTGGATTTTCATGAAATTTCCACCAGAGGTGAACTTTGAACAAGGAAGACTCTGCTATGTTTTGAAGATAATATGAATCAAATTCTGGGTCCAGGAATTTTTTGACAGGATTCTTTAACATTGCTTGATAGGACGATTTTTTGGAAGTGCCGTATTACAGCAGCCGCAGCAGGAGGCGCTGTGTACTTCGTGATTTTTATGACGAAATGTTACTTTTTGGGAAAGGAGACCTCATTCGATGTTAGTGATGATCCAGATCAAACTTTGGGTACGAGAATTTTTTAAAGAATTCTTTATCATTGTGAGTGCTGGGCTTGGCAGAGGTTTGCACTCTCCAAGTGCTTTTGTTATGTATAGTTTCTAAGGATTGTTGAGCCATGCTGGCTTTATATTTCTATATTTTTCTATATATATATATATATTACAGGAATACTTCCCAAGATGAAGAAAGTGGCTTTCGAGACATGAACGCTAATGGAAATGCATTAGCATGACCTCATATTTCTATGCATTAACAGATTACTAGCTTTTAACGTTAAACAGCACCTCAGGATAATGATTCACGTCCGTTTACAGTCTAACACATTAAAAGTAGGTTGTGTGGGTTCTTCACTGACTGGCACTTCAGTCGTCCTGCACTGTGGTGCACTTTACTGTTGTCTCTTAAAGAGAATGTACGCAGCGAGCGAGGCGTAGGAGAATGTATACCTTTCGCTATTTACACTGCCTTTTGTTTCTGATGTGTGATTTTCCACACTGGAGAATATTAAAGCAGCTCATCATGATCAGTGAGTGAAGTGAAGGTTCAGGCAACAAAGCAGGAGATCTGGAAGAAATTAGAATAAAAGTGTCTGAATTAGTTGTTTTAAATCTAATATACTACTGGAAGGGTGCCACAGTGGCGCAGTGGTTAACACGTACGAAAACATGTACAGTAGGCTGATTGGCTGTTCCAAATCACCCCCCAGGTGTGTGAGTGAATGTGAATGGTTGTATATGAGTTGGCTCTACCATGGTCTGGCCAGCTTTTCAGGGTGTACCCTGCCTTTGCCCAGAGTCGGCTGAGATATGCGCCAGCCTCCCCGCAACCCTAATTAGGATTAATCAGCTTAGAAAATGAATGAATGAATGAATGAATATACCACTGGAGCCTACACATCCTTACAAGATTAATTAAAACACCCATTTATTTTTACGTAGCCTACATTGAGTTGCTTGAATGTCTGTTATGGTGACGCTAAAATGCTAAGTACTGCAATGTCAACTGTTTCCCATGTGACCTGGTCAGTTCATTACACATAGATAGTGATTCCGTACATGTCCAAACAGGACACAAGAATCTCATTAACACACACTAATATATATATATATATATATATATATATATATATATATATATATATATATAAGATCTTGAG
>JAOUQZ010000044.1:6376514-6388951 GCA_028564935.1 Neosilurus hyrtlii
CCGTCGATAGTGGGGCTTGAACCCCCGACCTTGGGATCAGTAATCCAGCACCTTACCACCAGGCCACCACTGCCCTGAATTAACACCATATAAATGTTTATAACGGCTTACAAATTTAAATAATCTCTTTTTTTAAAGTCCTGCTAGTTTGATAGAGCTCTCTAGGGTTAGTACTACAATTTCTTTTTTGTGACTCTCATGGACTCTTGGTCTTGGTCATGATGGCTGGTGATAGTGCTCTTTTGAGTACAGAGCTGCAATGTTTCCAAGAACGTGCAGAAATACAAATTCAGTGAATGCAAAGTATGGCTAGGAGGCTCTGTGAGCATCATATCCGTCTTTAACACTGAGCATAAACAAGCCTTAATACAAAACTATGGCATTGTTCTGGTCTGTGGTGTGAACTAAACACAGAAATATTGACGTCAATGCAGTAAGAAACGATCTGATGGTGTAGAAAAGACAGGCATGGAACATAATCACAAGGGATCAGCTTATAATATACATACACACACACACACACACACACACACACACATATATATATATATATAAGATCTTGAGTCGATTTTCCATAAAACAGTGCTCGATACATCGAAGTAGAGCTAAATATATTGTATGTGGGAAAAAATAACAGTACTACAATTTCGTCCCAATTCTACAATTCCCCCCCCACACATTTATCCTGCTGGTTCAGTAATCAAACCAGCGACCTTTAGGTCCCAAACCCACTTCTCTAACTATTAGGCTAAGGCTGCCTCCTAAAGGCAATAGGGAACATTTATTAGGGAAGCAATGTTAATTATAAATTATAGGGAAACATTAATTAGTTTATTAAAAATATTGGCACTGTGGATGCGTTAAGGCACCCAAGTCTAAGAAAAGCACTCAAGGTATCCTTTTCATGCAATTTAAAAATGGAATCAACAGAAAGTTTTGGATTTCCTTTCACTGGATCACAGGTGAAGTAAAGATTTCACCAGCGGTCCGTTCCAATGCATTATTTCTGACTCGGTGATGTAATGTAATGTACAGGTTTACTTATGAGGTAGCTCCAGTCTTTGTTCTGCTGGAATACGTCACACTGAAGAAGATGAGGGAGATCATCGGATGGGAAGATGGCCGTGGGGATGGAATTTTTTCACCAGGTATTGCTTTTACTTTCACACCTAGGGGCTTTTTGCAGGTATTTATATTGTATTTGTGCAGATTGCTCATAAAGCCGCTTTTTAGTTATATTTAAATCATCAAGCAGAGAACCTTACAGGCATGATTCAATCTGCTTGAGAGACTCGTCCTCATGGTATTATAAATAGGTCAGGATCGGAGAATAGAATTTAGATAAATCCCTGTACTAGTGCTCATTTTAGCACTTGGAGACAATGTTGGTCTTTTGTTGTAAGCGGTGTTTTATTGGATGAACTGTATTTTGGCCATGTTTTACTGAATAATTCATTAGTTGTAAGGCAAGATTGGTGGCTTTAGAATGTATGATATTGGAGTCAAATAGAAAGAATTTGCTCCATGATTGGAAGATTACAAGCACCCTGGCAATGCTACTACTGTCATGAATGACTGGGAGTGATGATCGGAGAAAAAATGGCCATGCTTTCGGTGTGGGAGTGAGCCATGTGTGGCACTGTGATTCTGCATGAGCAGCAGTTTGTAAAGATGCGACTGTGGCTTCTCAGATGAATCACATGATAGACTTCACCAATGGCAGGTGGTAGCGATTAATTGGGGGTAGGAAGGTGATTTCTTAATATGTCAGGCTCACTTGTGGCAAATTTACCATAGCTATCAACAAAGACAACAAAATCTGTCAAAGGTTTTGGCTTTAATGGTCTTTGTGTGAGCATTACCGCAACACTCAATGAAAAAATTCCAAATAGGAGTTTTTTTTTCCTAGTTCCAATTAGAATGGCGGTCATGCTAAATGATGTTATTTATTGACTTTAAAGGACCTTTATCATATACCCTGATAAAAAGTTAGAAGTCGTTCTCTATCTATCTCTGATCTCTGGAGGTGTTCCTGAGCTCATGTAGTGATTTCAATGGCAGAATCATGCTGTAGATGATGAGAAATTCAATTTCTTCAAAATTTTATGTTGAGGAACATAAGTCTGAATTTGTATATACAGGGGGTCCATGATTCATGACAGGTTTCCTTTTCTACGTCGCGGTGTAGGTCGGATTTTGTCATCATTTGGATCATACCACTTACCTAAACTTATACAGTAGCAAAATCGTAATCTAGGATATAAAAACACATTTCTATGACACGTGAAAGCATTTCTAGCAGTAAGAAAATCATATGGAGGACAAATATAAAATACTCAAATGAAACAAACAAAAAATGAGAGCAATCCCTTTCTTTGACTCCAGCAGTTGACTTGGACACTGGAAAGAGCGTCGCAGTGGAAAGAGAGACAGGCTTTTTGTGAGGATTAATAAAACAGGGGACGTTGTCCTCCTCGGTTGGGGCTGCCGCACAACTGACGTATTCTTCCACTGCCAAGATTCGTACTTATGACACAAACATCAAAAGTTGGTGTTTTCTTGATGACTTATGGCACAAGCATCGTAACATAGAAACGTCGTACGTCGAATCCATCGGAAGTCGATGACCCCTTGTTTTGTAAAATGTGTAAATGCAGATGTTTTTACAGACTGGTAAACCTCTGCTCAAGACATGTTCCTCCAGTACTTTTTTTTCACTACCAATTACTTTTCCTGTCTTTAATTGCCCCATCCCAACTTTTTTGAGGTGTGATGCTGCTATCTATCAAATTCAAAATGAGGTAATATTTTTTTATGAAATACTAAAATGTCTCAAAAAATCTTTTGAGTTTTCAATTTTTTCATTTTTCCTCGATTTTTTCCCCTAATTTATTTAATCCATCAAGTTTGGCCTTCCTAGGGAAAGGTGAAAGTAAACACGTGCCCCCTCCATAACACGTGATGCTGCCACCCGCATCTTTATAAACTGCTTGCTCATGCACATTCCGAGATGGCCTAACATATTCAGAGGGAAACCTGATTGGCTGGTGATCACTGATCCTTCTGTGAGAGCTCAACCAGTTGGCTGCCATGGGCTCCTTTATGATCTCCTTGTATCTTGATAGATCAGGGTCGAGCCATAGTTGAGTTACGTCATGTCTAGACTTAAAGGAAATTCAAGTTAAAACAAGGACCAAGATTAACTTGTGGTAATGGAATGAATGGCACTGAAGTCATTTGTAGACACGAACAGAAGATCTGAGTAGCCTCAGTCCAACTTGTAGACACTAATGTAATGCAAAGAAGATTTCACGCTCTGTTTCCCAAATCACTGCAGTGCTACAGAACCTCATTAATATGCAAGACTCACTCTTAGCCTGACAAACATAAGCCGTGAAGAATCAGGACAAATAATAAAGCTGCAGTTAAAGCAGTTAGGAAGATATCTCTGTGCAGTCTGGTTTTGTAACTAGATCATAACTGCATTGGTTTCCTGCAGGTGGCGCCATTTCCAACATGTACGCCATGTTGCTGGCTCGCTACAAGATGTTTCCTGAAGTCAAAGAGAAAGGAATGTCATCAGTGCCCAAGCTGGTGGCCTTCACATCCGAACATGTACGGCTATTTTTATCCTGTTTTTTTCTCGATCTGTTATTCTTTTTTTTTTTTTTTGAGCATTCAGAGCACCATATCACAACAGAAAAATGTCAGCTTTCAGGCACAGCTACTGTTTTCTATCCCTTGCTTCTTTTTTTTTTTTAATGACATGCTAGTGCTTTTCACACCAGTGTAATGGAGGTTAGCTTTATTTTGTCTAATGGCCTTCATAAACGGAGCCACGGCACTTTAGAAGCACTCTCTTTATTAGTACTGCTCTGAAATACCACAGCCAAAGTTAATCCTGACATTCAGTCGCGCAGATAAGTGCACTCACTGCCATTTCATTTACAGCATTTTGCTAAGACTGTTATTTGCCGACAGTCTTTCAACAAGACACCAAATTTATTTGTTGCCCTGAAAACAATGCTTAAAAGCAAACACTTCACCAAATGCACCACAATTCGTGGCATAACCAGACATAAAGGCTGTGTTCATTAACCAAAACACTCTGCACCCACGGTGAGCTGAAATGCATCTCAAAACACAATCATTCATTTATTGTCCGTACCACTTATCCTGTTTAGGGTTGCAGGGAAACTTGAGCCAATCCCAGCTCACCGGTCCATAGCACGACCTATATACAAGCATCTATTCACATGTTTAATGCAAATAATTTCATTAATTACATAATGTGCATGCTTTTGCACTGTCGGAGGAAACAAGAGTACCCAAAGGAAACTCATGCTGGCAGGAGTGCTAGCCACTACACCACCATGTAACAATCAGTGAGGACAATTTAACCGCTGCATCACTGATGTCTGCTTGATCAATCTTGCTAGCAAGTCCCTTTCATAATCTTTTATTAGTTGCTTTTGCAAATTGCAGGATTGTGACCATATGACAGTGGCAGGAAAAAAGTAAGTGAAGCTGTTGGAATTACCTGCTTTATGTATAAACTGGTCTGAAAATATGATGTGATATACATCTAAACTGGAGCAGTGCTTTATTCTTATCCATACTAAACACATCACGCAAACATCCATAGCATTCGCTGGAAAGTTTTGTGAAACTTTAAAATAATGACATCAAATACCACTCACTGAAGCGAGTCCTGGTGCATCTCTTGGTGGCAAAGTATTTAAGGGTTTAAGTCAAACAAAAGTGCCGATTTTTTCATCAGTATTGAAGCTGATGTCCTTAAAGCTGGATATCTTGAGACCAAAGGTTTACTCTTTTACCACCATTAGAATCTTACAAGGATTGCGCATGATGTGGCAATCGGTTTCCAATGAAGATTAATGACATTAACAGGGGCACCACATGAAGGTTTGCTACTTGCCCCCTAAAGTTAATTAAAGTCATGGGATCGTTAACCTGGAGTACAATCAATTCAAACATACTGAGTTTGTTATTCACAAGAAGCATGTGCTGACAAGAACCATACCTCACAAACAAAGAGATCTCAGAAGAACCAGAATCAAGAATTGTTCATTAAAGCATAAAGGGTTTACAATGTAATCTCACTCACTCACTCATTAAGCCGAATAAGCCGAATACTAGGGTAGAGGTTGGTGCCTATCTTCTGTTGACACTGGGCGAAGGCGGGGTACACCCTGAACAGCTCGCTAGACCATCGCAGGGCAACACACACCTATTCACACTCACACCTAGGGGCAATTTGGAACAGCCAATTAGCCTAATGTGCATGTCTTTTGACTGTGAGAGGAAACCAGGTTACCCAGAGGAAATTCATGCATGCATGAGGACAGTAGTGGCTCAGGTGGTCAAGGCTCTGGCTTACTGATCAGGGGTTCAAGTCCCAGTACCACCACGCTGCCACTGTTGGGCCCTTGAGCAAAAAATGTATGTTGCTCTGGATAAGGGCGTCTGCCAAATGCTGTAAATGTTTGTAAATGTAAATGAGGAGAACATGCAAACTCCACACAGAAACGCCCGAGCACAGGATTCAAACCCAGGATCTTCTTGCTGTGAGCAGGACGTGCTAATCACTTGCACACTGAGGATTTTGTACTGTGGCTGGTCTTCACAGAAATGGATGAATAGACAATGTTACTCCAAACACATGACGCAGAATCCTCGGTGAGGCAAAGAACCCTGGAGTAACAAATAAAGGCTTGAAGAAATCACTGAAATTGGATAATATCTCTGATTATGAGTCTCATCAGCATCGCTCTTATTCATTTGGCCACACCTAGGAGCAATTTTGACAAGTCAATTTAGCCTAATATGCATGTCTTTAGTCTGTGGGTGGAAACCGGAGTGCCTGGAGGAAACCCATGTAAATAGGGGGACAATATGGAAACTTCATACAGAAACACCTGAGTCCAGGCATCGAGCCCAGGATCGTCTGCTGTAAGGTGGACAAGCTAACACCTACTCCACCATGTCACCCTGCTCATGGGTATTTTGCACCATATGCAAAAGGTTAAACATGCATTGTGTCCATAACAGGACACCACTGATGTTTGCCAAACAGTACAAAGACACATCACAACACCACCAGGAAAATGTTTGGCGGACTGATAAATAAAAGGATGGATTATTCTAGAAGAACCCACAGCACGGCTACTATCATCAAGAAGAAAATGAGTTCCTAAGTTATCAAGGTATTTTCCAGGAGCATATCAGAGAGAATGTCCTGCAGCTGAGGCTGGAGATGCAAGTGATGCAAAAAGACACCTTTTCCAATGACCCATTCAGGGCCCAAACCTCAACTCCTCACACAATATGGCTGAGATGAAGCAGTTCTGAGAGGAAGAGCGGTCCATAATTCCCCCTGATGAGTGTCCAGGTTTAATCCACTGCTACCTGAAGTGCTTGTTGACTTTATCGCTGCCACACAAGAATTAAACAGCTAAAAACTCCAAGGGTTCTCTTACATTTACATTATTGAGGGTTAAGGGCCTTGACCAAGGGCCCAACAATGGCAGCCTGGTAGAAGTGGGGCTTGACCCCCCAACCTTCAGATCAGTAATTCAGAGACTTAACCACTTAGCCACCGATGCCTTCACTCACTTTTTCCACCAGAACTCTAAAGGTTTAATAGTAAAGTGTTCGGTTAAGACATGAAAGATCACGATTGTTTGTGTTATTTTTTAAAATAGATTGTGTTTGCTCATTACTGGAATTTAGATGAAGATCAATTCAAACTTAAAAGATCAATTTACATATAAATGCTGGTCATTCCAAACGGTTTGTTTGCTTTTCCTCCTATTTTCCCACAGTTTTTTAAAAAGTATCTCCCTACAGAACTTTCCAAACACACGCTAAAAGCTAGCCAGATGCTAGCTGATTTTTTTCTTTGTTTAACTACTGCTCCACTCCACTACACTCGGAGGAAAGCACTAGCCTGTGGTATGCACGAGCTCACGGATGCCTGTGATTGACTGGTGATGCTATGATTGGTAGGGAAGAAATCATGCTGCCAGTTATGTCCTCTTGAGCTCCCAGCCACAGAAGGCTGTGGAATCAACCAGTATTTGAGCCTGCGATCTCAAAAAGATACTGCGAACACTATTCTGTATAATTCTATTTTATATTTTTGCACTTTCATTATTCTATTATTTCTTTTTTAAATTTTTTTAATATTTATCTGTTGGGCAGCATGGTGGGGGTAGTGGTTAGCACGTCCACATCACAGCAAAAAGGTCCTGAGTTCAGGGCCCGGGCTCGGCTGGGGCGTTTCTGCCTGGAGTTTGCATGTTCTCCCTGTACTTGTGTGGGTTCCCTCTGGGTGCTCCGGTTTCCTCCCACAACCCAAAGACATTCACAGTAGGCTCACTGGCTGTTAAAATTGTGTGTGTGTGTGTATGTTGGCCCTATGATGGACTAGAAAGCTGTACAGCCTGGCTCTCTAGTCCATCATAGGGCCAACATACGTAGTCGGCTGAGATAGGCTTCAGCATCTCCATGACTCTAGTATGATTGAGCAGTTCAGCAGAGTGAGAATATTTTATTTATTTATTCGTTCATTCATTAATTTATGTGTTCATCGCCATTTCTATTTTATTTCCCTGACTCTGTGCCTACTTTCCAGATTTTTAGCTAGCTTGAAGAATTTCAGACAATTAGCACATTAACTGAGTTCATGACCCAGAGTTCATTGATCTCTATCTTTATTGATCTGGAATAACAGACAAGCTCTTCTTTTTCTTCTTTTTTCTTTCTTTCTATGCCGTTTCAATACATATACAGTGCACAAGACCATTTATTTCACAGTAGAATAGAGATTCTGACTTCATTTGGTTGTTTTAAATATTTTTTATTAGTCTGGTCCAGGCCTACAGGCTGTATGTTTGATGCCCTTGATGTAGACTGTTGTAGCATTTGAATGTTTTTACCCTCTGACTCAATTTCAGAGTCATTTCTCGATCAAGAAAGGAGCTGCAGCTCTTGGAATAGGAACAGAGAGTGTGATTTGTATCAAAGCCGATGAGAGGTGAGTCCGGATATTCCGTAGGGCTGTTTTTTTTGTGCGTGAATGGAGAAATGAGGAACACACTCGCACATGTCTTAATGAAAATCACACATGGCTCCAGCGGTAAAATGGTGCTTTTGTCTCTGACAGGGGAAAGCTGATCCCCTCTGACCTGGAGCGAAGAATAGTGGAGGCCAAGCAGAAGGTAATGAAAGTCTGACACACACAGACACAGATACAGACACACACACCTTTAAAAATTTATTAAGTTTGCTTCATCAGTCTGCACTTTGTCTGACCTTTACAGCTGAAGTGCACTGAACAGTACGACTGATGCAATCTCCTCATCTGATGCACAATATCATCATATAATCATCACATAATCACCACAAACTTTCTTTCTTTTTCTTTCTTTCTTTCTTTTTTTTTCGCAGGGTTATGTACCATTCTTTGTGAGCGCTACAGCTGGAACTACAGTGTACGGAGCATTCGATCCTCTGATTGCCATCTCAGATATCTGTAAGAAGTACAATGTTTGGATGCATGTAGATGTAAGTATAAAGTTATTTATCTGATGTTGTATGTGTGCACTGGCGGTGATGCGGTGATAATGTTAATGTGTTGTAATGACTGTGTTGTAATACAAAGAATGTACTGATGTGTTGATACTAAGAATGTGCTGATGAGGCGACTGCATTGATTTGGTGACTGTGCTGATGTGGTAACTGTGCACAGATATGGTGACTGGACTGGTGTAATGACTGTGCGCTGATGTAGTGACTATGCTGATGTGATGACTGTGCTGATATGGTGACTGCTGTTGTTGTGACTAAGTGCTTAAATGAATGACTGTGCTGTTGTGGTGACTGTACTGATATGGTGACAGTGCTGACGTGGAGATCGTACTGATATGGTGACGGTGCTGGTGTGGTAACTGTGCTGGTTGTGAATGTGCTCATGTGGTAACTGTGCTGATGTAGTAACTGGGTGCTGATGTGGTGACTGCACTGATGTGGTCACTGTGTGCTGATGTGGTGACAATAATGATATGGTGACTGTGTTGATGTGGTAACTGGGTGCTGATGATGTGACTTTGCTAATGTGGTGACTGTACTGATGTGGTGAATGTCCTTGGATATGGTGACTGTGTTAATAATGATGGTGCTGATGGGACAATGCTAATATGGTAACTGTGTGCTGATGTGGTTACTGTGCTGATGTGGTAACTGGGTGCTGATGAGGTGACTGCTGATGTGGAGACTATGATGACTGGATACTAATATGGTGACGGTACTGATGTGGCGATGGTGCTGATGTAATGACTGTATGCTGATGTGGTGACCATGCTGATGTGGTGAAGTGGCTGGTGTGGTGACTGTGCTCATTTGGTAACTGGTTTCTGATGAGATAATGGTGCTAATATGGTGACTTCTGATGTAGTGACTGTGCTGATGTGGTAACCAGGGACTAATATCGTAACTATGCGTGATGTGGTGACTGGATGCTGATATGGTGATTGTGCTGATGTGGTTACAGTGCTGAAGTAGTGACAGTGCTGATGTGGTGACTGTGTGCTGATGTGGTGACTGTGAGTGGATATGGTGACGGTGCTAATGTAGTGACTGGGTGATGATGTGGTGACTATGCTGATGTGGTAAAGTTTCTGATGTCTTTACTGTGATTATGTAGTAACTGTGCTGATGTGGTAACCGGGTGCTGACTGTGCTGAAGTGCTAATTGTTTTAATGTATCAATCTAGTGTGTTGACTGTTGATGTTGTGACTGTGCTGATGTGTTAAATGGAACTGATGTTGTAACTGTGCTGATGTGGGGATTGTGTTGATGTGGTGAGTGTGATGGTGTGATGGTGACTGTGCTAATATACTGACTGTGTGCTGATGTGGTGGCCAAGTGTTAATGCAGTAAATGTGTGCTAATGCAGTGACTAAGCTCTGTTGAGGTGACTGTCCTGATGTGTTGACTGTGCTGATGTGGCGACTGTGCTGATGTGTTGACTGTGCTGATGTGGTAACTGGCAGCAAATATAGTGACTGTGCATTAATATGGTAACTGCAGATGTGTTAATGTGCTGATGTTTCCTTGATAGTTTATTCTTTACATTTTGGACCGTCGTACTAAGCATTTCACTACATATTGTACTGTGTATAATTTGTATATGACAAATAAAATTTGAATTTGAATTTGATGTGGTAACTGGGTGCTGATGTGGAGACTGCATGCTGATGCAGAGACTGTGCTGATGTGGTGACTGCGCTGATATGCTGACTGTGTGCTGATGTGGTGAGCGAGTGTGGCTGATTGCCCAATGTTACAGGGTGCCCTCATGTCTGCCTTCCTTCCGGTTTATCTCCTTTTAGTTATGCTGCCATAGTTAGTCATGCCAGAGTTCCTGCTTGCACTCAGCACTAATAAACTCTTCTTCTACCATTACACTGTTATAACAATACCTAAAAACCTCTCTTCCCCCACCCCCCACCCCCCATCTCTGTGTATTGCTGAGGTACACATGTTACATCTTGGATGCCGGTGAGCCTGATCGTTCTGCTCTGTGAGTCCTGTGGTGTGTCCTGGTGTGCTGATGCTGGCTGGAGTTCTCATCTTGGAAGCCCCTCGCTCCTGCTGATGAAGATCCATATGGGCTTAGATCTGCACCCAGCGACTGTGAAGACGACTTTCACTGCTGGTTATATAAACTCTCTTGCTGCAATACTTTAGGACTTACAGTTGTGGTATAACTGACCGGAGTACATGTTGGACTGTAATTAAATTTTTCTTATATGGTCCCTTTTGAGCCTGGTTCCTCTCAAGGTTTCTTCCTTGTGTCAACTGAGGGAGTTTTTGCTTGCCACTGCCGCTGCAAGCTTGCTCATTAGGGATGTGTAGGGAATTGTGTAGGGGGTTGTAGAAAAATTCTTAGAGTTCTCCTTAAATTAATTTTACTATGTAAAGCTGCTTTGTGACAATGTCATTTGTAAAAAGTGTTATACAAATAAAACTGAACTGAATTGAATTGAGTGTTAATGCAGTGAATGTGTGCTAATATTGACTGTGCTGATGTGGTGACTGTTCTGGCGTGTTGACTGTGTTGATGTTGATTGTGCTGATGTGATAACTGGGTACTGATGTGTTGATTGTGCTGACCTGTTGACTGTGTTGATGTTGATTGTGCTGATGTGATAACTGGGTACTGATGTGTTGATTGTGCTGACGTGGTGACTGTTGATGTTGATTGTGCTGATGTGATAACTGGGTACTGATGTGTTGATTGTGCTGACGTGGTGACTGTGTAGATGATTGTGCTGATGTGATAACTGGGTACTGATGTGGTGATTGCTGATATGGTTACTGTGTGTTGATGCAGTAACTGTGCTAATGTGGTGACTGTGCGCTAATGTGGTGACTGTGTTGATGTGATGTCTGTGCCTTTTTGCCGTGACTGTGAGGATGTAATTATTGTGTGCTGATGTGATGACTCTGCTAACTTAGTGAATGTGTGGTAATGGGTTGAATGTGTCAACATGATAAACTGTGTGCAGATGTGGTGAGTGTGTTTACTGCGATGGAGAATGTGATGTGAGTGTGTGTGTGTGTGTGTGTGTGTGTGTGTGTGTGTGTGTGTGTGTGTGTGTGTGTGTGTGTGTGGTTACTGTGTGCTGATGCGTTGAGTGTGTGGTGTGTGTGTCTGTGTGTGGTTACTGTGTGCTGATGTGGTGAGTTTCAATTCAATTCAGTTTTATTTCTATAGCACTTTTTACAATTGGCATTGTCACAAAGCAGCTTTACAGAGTAAAAGTAATTTTAAAAGGAATTAACATTTTTCTACAATCCCTACACATTCCTAATGAGCAAGCCCACGGTGACAGTGGCAAGGAAAAACTCCCTCAGTTGACACGAGGAAGAAACCTTGAGAGGAATCAGGCTCAAAAGGAAAACCCACCCTCATTTGGGTGAAACCATAAAATATAAACTTCAGAAACTTCATTACGGTCCAACATGTAGTCCAGATGGTTATACCACAACTGTAAATCCTAAATAATTGTAACAAAAGAGTTTATATGACCAGCAGTGAAAAGTCATCTCCACAGTCGCTGAGTGCAGATCTAAGTCCATATGGATCTTCATCAGCAGGAGCGAGGGGCTTCCATGATGAGAACTCCATCCAGCATCAGCACACCAGGACAGACCACAGGACTCAGAAAGCAGAAGGATCAGGAAGAGAGATTAAGAGAGAGAGAGAGAGAGGTTGTTAGGTATGTTCATAACAGTGTAATGATAAAAGAAGAGTTTATTAGTGCTGGGTACAAGCAGGGACTCTGGCATGACTAACTATGGCAGCATAACTAAAAAGAGAGAAACCAGAAGGAAGACAGACATGAGG
>JAOUQZ010000044.1:6396262-6407198 GCA_028564935.1 Neosilurus hyrtlii
GGGCTGCTGCACAATGATGGGAGGAGCAATCAAAAGGCAATAACTTCAGCCTCAAACCATTACCCATCTCCATCCCTGTCACCACTCGAATGGAAAATAAGCACCACTTGAACTTTCAAAGTCATTGGAAGTTTTTGGCTGATTTTTAAAAAGATAAAGAGCCTTTTAATAAACTTTTAAGAGGTGGCTTTGATAGGTCTCTCACATCTGCTGAACGTACCTATCCTATTGTAAATAAAAACGTAAATATAGTGTTCTCGAGTTGACTCCTTGTTTTAATTTAATAATGTTTGTTCATTTAGTGGAGTTCGTTAGTTAGCTGTACATCATGGAAGACGATAACAGAGAGATTTAGAATTAGAATTTAGAACAGTGGAGTGGATCAACACCAAAGACTGATTTGTTTCAAAAGTCATCTCTCCTGGAGTGATAAGGTGAACTGGCTGTTATAAACAGAATTACTGCTGGCCTTTTAATGAAACCATCTCAGGGTGTTTGGTCAAAACTGGATTTTGGGCTTCTGAATAACTTTCACAGGGCACAGATAAGAATTTATATATAGTAATATTATGATGGAAAAGTTGATAAATTTTGTGATGTAGTGCTTTCCCTGTTTGAAAGACCACCAGTCGCCACTGACGTCAACTACCATCATCTAAACAGACCAAGATGTCTCTACTCACCTGTCAATCATGTTATTTGCTTATCTCTTGTTCCTTTTCAATGATGTTTGGTGGGTGTGTTGCTTGAGAAACTCTTGACTCAGTGTTCTCTTCCTCAGGTCGCTCCTACGATCAAAGCTCGGATGATGGAGTACGGGACAACCATGGTGAGCTACCAGCCTCAAGGAGACAAAGTCAACTTCTTCCGCATGGTCATCTCCAACCCGGCCGCCACCTTCGAAGACATTGACTTCCTTATTGAGGAGATTGAGCGACTCGGACAGGACCTGTAACGTTCCAATGTCTCGTTGTACAAAATCTTTGTTGTGAATGTATGGTAATTTCTTGCTTTTTCCCCCTTCGATTCTACAATGTGTCATCTGGTGAATATGTTTAAAAGTCTGTCAAAAAGTCTGTATTTAGGTATCGTACCACTGTTGTGGACGCCTTGGCCCCGAAGCCCTGTAGAAGTGTTAATGTGCGCTCCTGTCTATGTTAGCGTAAGCTTTACATGTGTGGTGTGAGCGCCAAGAATTATTTGCTTCAATCCTGTGCAATAGGTCACAATTTATAGCAAATCTGTCTGACCAGATATTATAAGTGCCAGTCGTCACTACACAGATATAAGAAGGAAAGGGATGGAAAAGGGATTAATATAGATGTCTATAAAGAGAGAGAGAGAGAGAGAGGCTTTGTCTTACCTCAGTATTGCCTTTACGATCACAGGCAGCATTTGAGGGTTGGTAAGTAGAAAATACAGCACAGGTTTATTTTTATAGCCTTCTAGCAAAACTCTCGGGCTGTAATTAAACCTGGCACAAAATGTAAAGAAGTTTTATCTAGAATGGTTTCAGAGTAAAAGGTGTTTATCCAGTTGAAACACTGAAGAAATCAATAGGATGTATAGCAGGAGGTTGAGCGGCTTCAAGATCTCACCCTGGATGAACCAAACGGTCTCAACTCGAGCCCTGAGCATAACTAAGCACAATTTTTAGAGGATCATTTATTGCCTGGGCACCAAAACTCATGAAAGACTGAAAGAAGAATCCAAAAAGGGTGCCTTTTATTAGTGGATGATTACCATCATAATAAAGTGAAGCAAGATACGCCACCCAGACGTTTATGACTAGAAGGGTACTCAGAGTGCGCAAACTTCCACCAATCCAACTCCCCAACCGCACCTGCTGTAAAACCACAATCGTCCTCTTTCAAAATGTTAAAGAATCTTTAAAAAAAATAAAAATAAAAAAACTCCTGGATCCAGAATTTGATTCAGATCACATTAGGAATACATTTTATTCCTGGTCCATGTCTGAGGAAATCAGTGTTTGGCCAGTTGGTGCAACAGCTTAACAGAAAACGACAAGAAGTCAGGAGCCCTTTTAGTGTAGTCAGCCCCTGATCTTCTTCTGCAGCCATGAGTAAAATAATATCTGGAGACTAGAAGCCTGAAATGTCAACCGAGTAGACTTTAAATGATGAATGAAGTGTGGGAAGATCTTAAAAAAATAGACCTTGTGGTTGTACAGTGTCCTTGGGTACCCTGAACATCTTTTATAAATTATTAATATTATTATTATTATTATTATTATTATCATTATTATTATTATAACCCGAGTATGTATTTAAGCCAGAGAGTTAAGTGGCTCTTTCTGACTCGATGATGTCACTTACAGATATCTGTACTTCCTGTCTGAGAGTGTTTGTCTACAAATAGCTGAAAGACAGCAGAGCAAAGCATTTGTATCCAGAGCACAAACGTCTTTTCTAGACCAGGAGGTAGCATTAATCTTCAGTTAGAGTAGTTAGCAGGTTCTGATGAAGAGCCGATATGTTAATAAGTAATCCAGTACAGGTAGATTAGATGTCAGATGTGTGTGAGGTCTGTATCTTTAGCAGACAGCAACAAAAACCAATAGATCCTAACACACACACATAAATATATATAAATATATATATATGTAGGCGCTAAGCGATGAAACATTTCATTCTTATCGCAGGATCAGTCATCTGTTCCTGCGAATACATACATCAACATAAAGTGTACTGTAGTGAATTAGTCTAGAGTTTAAATCAACTTATAGCGATGAGGAAAATTACTAGCAATATTGCTAAGTACATGCACTTATACCAAAAGATTCTTTTTAAGTACATGCACTTAGACCAAAATCATATTTAATTTTACATAGTTTAAGCTGGAATGGATATCATTTAGTAATATTGCTAAAATCGAATCAAATAGGACACGGGACGTTTCCCTGCCACACAAGCAGAGGGTGCAGTCACCAAAGTTCCAACTCTCAATCTACTTCCTGGTTTTAGAGCTGTGGTATCCAAGCCTGTCCCTAGAGATCTACCTCCCTGAACACTATCGCTCCAACCATGATGTCCACCTGACCATCTATTCATTGCATTAAATCTCCATCGTAAAATCTTAAGTCTCGATTAGATTATCAGGTGGGCATGATTGTGGCTGGAGTGAAAGTTTTCAGGGGGGTAGATCTCCAGAAACAGGGTACCACTGTTTAAGAGGAATTAAACATTCATTCATTCATTGCAAAGTCTAGCAGGAGAAATTATTGGCATGAGTTTAAGGACAGGATAGCTGAGAGTGACCTATATTTTTATCTCATTTATACCACTGAGCAGTTAAGGCATAAGGGCTCTGCTCAAGGGCCCAACAGTGGCAGCTTGGTGGTACTGGGGCTTGAACCCCCAACCCAATAACCCAGAGAAAACTGGCCTATGATTATGGTATGTCACTCGAACCACTGTGTGTTATCAGACTTGTTCATTTGCTTAACTTGATTTTCTATCCATCCATTGTCCATCAGGGTCACATTGGATGCTGGAGCCAAGGTGAATGCGGGTGAGAGGAGGGGTTCACCCTGAACAGCTTACAAGGCTGTCACAGGCATAAACAATCATTTACACTCACATCCACACCTAAGGGCAATTTAGAGTAGCCAGCTGATCTACTGTGCATGTCTTTGCACTATAGGAAGAAACCAATATACCCAGAGGAGCAAACTCTACACAGAAATGCCCTCAGCTTGTGGATATACATATGGACCACTGCCCCTTGAAATGGATACATACTCTGCACCTGAGTCTCTTTTGTTACAGATCACAGAACCTACAAACACAAATCAGCAATAACTTCCCATGGCCTGTTACTGGGTGCTCATGCTCAACGGATTCACCAGAGGAATCATTTAGAGTGTAGAAGTCAACCCAGAAGTCAACTCACACAAACCTTGCTTATTATTTAAAAATGATAGAAAAAAGAAACTAGAGCTAAAGTGGGCTAACACCATTTACCATACACAAAGTTCATCAAGGCCAAAACATTAATCCATTATGAATTAATTAAAAACAAGAAAGAAGTCAAAACATTTTACAATGGATAAGGGTCTACCATTGGTTTCAAAAAAAAAAAAAAAAAAAAAAAAAAAACCTGGATCATACATTTTATTGTTTTCTAAATTTGAAGCTGGATCGGCGCCATCTTGGTAAGACCTCTTTACTGTTGAACAGTATATTTGAATGGCATGAAAAAACTGAACAACAGAAATAATTTCATCTGACATGTTCATTTTGCTCAAAAACCTCAAGCACCTTCTTATGAACTCTGAAATTATTGGTAAATTTATATAAATTTAATACTTTCTAACCTTCAAAAGTGAGATTTTCCAGGTTTTCAAGCTGTGTTGGCTTTCAGCCTTACTGCTCTGTCCTGAGATCTTACAGCAGGGTGGTCTCACCAAAATGGCTCCAATATGGCTTCAAAATTGTAAATATGATGTGTGATCCAGATCTTTTGTTTTTTATTTCTACATGCAAACTGTTTAATTCATAGACATAGAATAGATGGGCAATGGCGGCTTAGTGGCTAAGGGGATGAGTTACTGATCCGAAGGTCGGCGGTTCAATCCCATAGCGGCTCTACCCCCACTGTGGGCCCTTGAGCAAGGCCCTTAACCCTCAATTGTATAAAAATGATAATTGTAAGTCACTCCGGATAAGAGTGCCTGCCAAATTCTGTAAATGTAAATGTAGATAGAGTGCCCCATTGATAGGATTACTTACAGTCGCTGTGGCCAATAGACAGCATCTTCCGGTAGTGGCAAACCGCCAGATATAAACAGTTCACTGTCACTGAGACTTCCATTTCCATTCATTTCTAAGAAACTTTATCTATGACTCATTGTGCTACTGTCTTGCTCTTATCTCCATCCTGCTAAGGTTTTTACCTGCATGTGGCTCAGCGCTTCATATAGGCATAAAAATTACAATGGGATGTTTGGTCATGTGTATCCTTATATAAAATGTACCTGCAGGTCATTTCCCCAGTATTACTGTTCTGTTGGTTTGGTGGCTCTCCACTGTGGAGACTGAGATGTGATGCCTCTGAAGATTTATGGAAAGCTTGGAGGAAGTGACTAAGGGTGTTATGGAGGTTATCTGGTATGACTCAATGTTAAATTTTTAGCAACTTATTGTACAACTGAGTAACAGGTTCATAACATTTATTATAAAAGTCCTAAATAGCAGAAAATAAATAAATAAATTAAAATATAGTAACTAATCACTCACTCACTCATTTGCCATCTGCGTAATCCTAATAGTGTCGCGAGAGTCTGGAGCCTATCTCAGCTGACTCTGGGCAAAGGTGGGGTGCACCTTGAACAGCTCGTCAGACCACTGCACACACAAGAATTCACACTCACATTAAGGGGCAATTTAGAACAGACAATTAGCCTGTGTATGTCTTTGGACTTTGGGAGTGCCTGGAAGAAACCCAAACAAGTACAAGAAGACCATGCAAACTCCATACAAAAACTGCCAAGGCCGAGACACGAACCCAGGACCTTGTTGCTGTGAGGCAGACATGTTACCAAACCGCTTAATCCTATTAGGGCAGTGGTCTTCAACCCTGTTCCTGGAGATCTCCCTTCCTGCAGGTTTTCTCTCCAGCCAAGATTTACTGCACCTCTTTTGAGCTAATCAAAAACTTCTTAAGGCAATAATCAGATGGTCAAGTGTGCATGACTAGGACTGGAGCCAAAGTCATCAGGAAGGTAGCTATTTAGGAACCGGGTTGAAGACCCCTGTACTAGGGTATATACTAATTAGTAACAGGTTTTTTACATTATTAAAAAAAAACAACAATGTCAAACCAACTAAAAGAAAAATGACACCTCTTACGCATGAATTGTGACATATCTTCCACGACTCACAAAACGATTTGTGCACCCTACCCCACAGCATGACTTCACCATGTTGGCGACACTGCTTTGCCACTACTGATCTCAGGACTTGGTCGCCTCAATCCAGACCATAAGCAGTCTGTGTATTCTATGTCTGTGGTTTAACCAATGTAAAATCAGGAAGCAACCTCCAAGTGGATGGATCTGGTAAGAGTGACCCCTGGTGGCAGGGAGGAGTACCCTATGTCCTCAACCGTTAATCTTCGTAGCACTTAGTTTAACATCTGTGAGTTGTACATCCACTCCAGTGTTTAAAATTCAATCAGTCATTTAAAAAAAATCTATTCTTGTTCATCATCTGTAAATGGACTTCTTGACCAAGCACATATCCATGTACTGTATATAAAAGAGTCTATTTGTGAGGTAAAATATTATTTTCTCTATTGAAACAATATGATGTACTTGTAATACTATATATAATATATATTATACTATATATATATATATATATATATATTCATTCTGCTTGTGTATACAGGATTTGTGTGTAGATTTCTCTGTGAAGGAATATGCTTTAATTTCACTGCATTTTTGTGCTACAAACAATAATTGAAGAAATATTTTAGACTCCAAATATCGTGAAATTCCAGCGGTTATGGAAAGCCATTTCTGAACCGAAGTCGGTTATATTTGTGCCCAAGCGGTTTACTTGACATTATGTGCCAATATGTATTTTTCTGTGTGTTTGTAACTGTATTGCCTTAGTATTAATGGCCGGTATTGTCTCGTTCTCCACGTGGGGAACAATGTGCACTTTAGATTTCCTGTAAGTCCAGTGGATGTTCATAGATTTATCCGTTCTGATGAAACTGTGATTTGTTCGATTGTGTTCCTGTTTTTGGATTTGGATGAAAAGTCACGTGATGTTTGAATTTGCTTCAGTTTTTGCTTTCGTAGTTCGCTAAACACATCAATGCTACCTATCTGTATCCTTGAATGATTTTCCACGTTTTACTTTCATGGAGGTGATGTATGTAAGGTCTTTCCTCATTCTGACTTACCAAGTGGATGCGAAACACTCCATAAAAGAAAAAAAGAAAGACAAAAAAAAAAGCCGTATTGTCCTGGGCACATTCTTTCTGTTTCCTGTTTCTCTTCTTGCTGCTGTCGCTGTTACTGTCGCTGCTGCTATTGGGCCTGCAAGTCTTTGCATGTGCATGAACGCTTCGCCTTTCCAAGCTTGTGATGTACAATATTTACCCAAATATCTACCGTGTAGTAGTCTTAGTGCCGAATGTATAGCTTCGCTTTAAATGTAGTGCCTCGTTGCTAGCTTGATGTATTAGTGTCGCTTCAAACATATTTATCCGCTAAGCTAGCATGCTCTGTGTGGCTAGAAATCGTCTGCTTCTGCAATCTAATCTCTATCTTTCCGTCTCCGTTCTATCGTCGTCTTTAATATTAGTGTGTGTAGATCTCCAGCATGCCTATATACTGTATGTATGTTTAATCCGTCCCTGTATTGCGCTCTGTCTTTCTTCTCTTCTTTCTCTTTCTCTTTCTTGCTAAAGCTTTGCCCCTCTAAGCAGCATTCAGACCTTTAAGGGCAGTGCACGCTCACTCTTTAGCAGCTCAGTGCCAGAGGAACAACGGCTAGACCTTACGTGAGCTTTATCTTCATCGGACCAGACAGATTCATCATCGTTTAATTGGTTAAAGCTGACGTGAGTGTCTGTGATTTTAATTCAGAGGACGTTTGTAAGCCAGTGTGTCACAACAGATTAAAATTCAGCATCCGGTTCTCTTGAAAATGTATGTGACTGGGAAATCACGAATAAATATCCTTGTGAAAACATTGTTTAGAATCTGTGTTGTGTTTCACATCATTTTATACACATCTGTGAGGTTTTGGTGAAAAATCTAATTTACGCATTTTACCTCTTTCGCCAAGCAGAGTCGAGGCATTTTTATTTCTGAATCAAATTTACATCAAGTGGAAATGGAAGTCTGTCTCATCCATGCTCAGTACACTCACTCGTTCGCTCATTTTCCGAACCGCTTCGTCTTATTCACAGGGAGGCTGAAGCTTATCTCAGCCGACACTGGCTGAAGGTGGGTACACCCTGAACAGCTCGCCAGACCATTGCAGGACTCACACACATACAATTCACACACCCTCACACCTATTGGCAATTTGGAACAGTCAGTTAGCCTAATATGCATGCCTTTGGACTGTGGGAGGAAACCAGAGTTCCCAGAGGAAACCCACACAAGCATGGAGGGAACATGCAAACTCCACACAGAAACTGGAAGCATACAGGTTAAACACTAGTCCACCGTGCTGCCTGGCTCTATACATATGTATACAGAAACGTATTCATCAAAAGCCCCATAAGAAAACACAAAAGAAGCACCCCACTCTAGTAGGCATTAACGGGCGGTTTATTTTATGGAGCAATCAGGCAACCGAAGGTGGGGAAATTTTGCTATCACGTATTTCTACCGTGTTATACGAGCTATTGATGTTTTATACAGTTTCTCCTGCTTCGGAATGACATATTCCAGTCAGCATGGAGTCGTATTCCATAGAGTACCATATGGACACATATGCCGTGTGCTGACGTATAAGAATTTTGGCGAATACACTGGTGTACATCGAATAAGTTATGGGTAATTTTGAATTAAAGTTCTGAAAAAACATAACAAAACAAACCCAGACACTAAGGTTGACCTCCTGGTTTTTTTTTTGTTTGTTTGTTCGTTTGTTTTTTCTGGAGCAGTGGATTCAGAACATAATGATCTGGCACCCTATGCACAGGGTTTAAAGCTGGGGTTGGTAATCTGAAAAGCTTCAGGGCTCCAGCTAAACCCTCCCCAGGCCTTGAAGGTCCTTCCGAAGCCACGCCCCTCCACACGCACTCTGAAAGCAGGTTCATGCATGGTAGGGTCATGCAAGAGCAGGGAGACACAGGAGCATTGGATTGGATATTTCCCAGCCAATCACGATGCAGTGACTGTTTGGCATTTTTACAGGATTACGGTGGCCACAGACGACAGATTTTTTTCAAACCTTACACGGTAATTAATTGTTAATGGGGTATAAAAACCATTTCAACTAATATAACATTTTGTCTATACAGCTAAAAATATACCAACCCCAGCTTTAATAAACAGATAAAATACCTACATTTTAGCAAAAAAACAATATACAAAGGGTCCTCAAGGACAAAAACTTGCTCAGCAGCCATGATAGAGTTCATCCACATTCATAACACAGAGACACAGAATCTCACCTGATCGAACCACATGGTTTTTAACAATTATGTATAATTATTGTAATCAACACAACGAGCAGCAGCATGGTGGTGGGGTGGTTAGCACGGCTGCCTCACAGCAGGAAGGCCCTGGGTTCGAGTTCCAGGCTCAACAAAGGCATTCCTGTGTGGCGATTGCATGTTCTCCTCGTGCTTGTGTGGGTTTTCTCCGGGTAGTCCAGTTTCCTCCCACATTCCAAAGACATGCACATCGGGTTAATTGGCTATTCCAAATTATCCTTAGATGGGAGTGTGTGAGTGGTTGTGTGTGTGTTGGCCTGGGATGGACAGATCAGCTGTTCATGGTGTGCCCCTCCTTCGCCCAGAGTCGGCTGAGATAGGCTTCAGCCTCCTTGTGACCCTAATAAGATTAAGTGTGTTGGTGAATGAATGAATGAATGAATGAATGAATGAATGAATGAATGAATGTTTTCATCAAATATTAATTTGCTAGTTATAATGATAGCAGCATTAATAAAGAATAACAAAAAAATCTAATTTTCCAAGATGGCTGCCACTGTTATCCCCCAGCTACATAGTAGATGAAGTTTGCTTATGTTTATAAATTACATGAAGTCGTGCTGTGTCCTAAATCACATAAGGAACTGAGTGTGATTTGAGAAATCTAATTTCCAAGAACATTTTTTCCATGAACAAACAGAGGCAGATTTTCCTATAACTATCTTATCAGAAGCCTGACTGCAATTTCTGGGTATTAAAAAAATATTTTTATTATTAGAATGTAATGAAACTTAAGTTTTTAGAATAAGTGTTCAAATTAATGTCTATCAACCTTAAAACAGTGTCCATACACAGGAACACGCCACAATTGGATGGGTTGGATTTAATGCTGTAGAATATCCATGAATCCAGTTAGTTCCTGTTCTCACTTAGATTATAGCAGCTCGAAACCCTCACTGCTTCTTTTCCATTCATTCTTCATTTTTTATTGTGACCTCCTTTGTCTTGAGAGTGTTGGAAAAGTTACCTAGGTAAGGTAGCATCTCAGCACGAATACTGACAAATGTAGTGAATTTTGGGTTTAGTTAGGGATCCTAAAAAGTTGCTGAACAGTTTGCAAACAGTTTTTAGGGTTACAAAGGAATTTTATAACAAGAGAGCTGTAGCAGCAGCCAGGCAAAGCAATTCTTCCTCAAGAGCAGCAGTATGTCGGGCTTCTTCCATTTCCATATTCTGAAAGTGCATCTTCTATATCTGGGGATTTTTAATAGGGTTGGGTCCATCAATAGGGTTCAGGGTGGCTCGATTCCTGCATTTGCATGGCATTGGCCTGGTATTTTAGCAGTAGTTAGCCAAAGGTCAGAAAATGTTCCCAAACAGTGTCAAACGGGAGGTCGCTCCCGTTAACAGTCCCGTTAACAGTGGCTAATGTTGAGTGACTGTTCAGTCTTTCACAAATACTTCCACAAATATTCATGTGATTGTTGCTAAATGTTTCAAAATGATGGAGGTGAACCCTGATTTTTGTCAGCATTTATAAAAATAGTCCGAATCCAAAATCCGATACGTTAGTCAGCATTCGTATATCTGTGAGACACAGGCTTTCGCACTAACACTGGAGACTCCTTCCAAATAAATTAAATCTTCTTATAAGAAACGTTCAGTGTGTTAATGATTACATAGGTTTCTGCATGTACACAGTGCACACAGTTTACACTCACCGGCCACTTTATTAGGTACACCATGCTAGTAACGGGTTGGACCCCCTTTTGCCTTCAGAACTGCCTCA
>JAOUQZ010000044.1:6442560-6458238 GCA_028564935.1 Neosilurus hyrtlii
CCCTCACCCACTCAGCCACGTGTACACTATACACCGCTCCCTCACCAACCTGTACACTAAACACCGCTCCCTCACCCACTCAGCCACGTGTACACTATACACCGCTCCCTCACCAACCTGTACACTAAACACCGCTCCCTCACCCGCTCAGCCGCCCGTCCACTATTCACCGCTACCTCACCTGCCCGTCCACTAAACACCGCTCCCTCACCCGCTCAGCCGCCCGTCCACTATTCACTGCTCCCTCACCCGCCCGTCCACTACGCACCGTCCGCTCACCCACTTGTACACTATTCACCGCTCCCTCATCCGCCTCTACACTGAACACCACTCCCTCACCCGCCCGTCCACTATGCACCACTCCCTCACCCGCCCGTCCACTATACGCCGCTCCCTCACCCAACCGTACACGATTCACCACTTCCTCACCCACCTGTACACGATTCACCATTTCCTCACCCACCTGTACACTATTCACCGCTCCTTCACCAACCTGTACACTAAACACCGCGCCCTCACCCACCTGTACACTATACTCCGCTCCCTCACCCGTCCATCCACTTAACACCGCTCCCTCACCCAACCGTACACGATTCACCACTCCCTCACCCACCTGTACACTATTCACCACTCCCTCACCCGCCCGTCCACTATACATCGCTCCCTCACCCGCCGTCCACTAAACATTCTGAATGTTCTCTCTCAGGTGTGTCTTCCTGTCAGACACACCCACAACTCCATCAGGCCCTGCGCTTTAACACGGTGAGTATTATTATCACTCACTTCTGTGTGTGTTGAATATTTCTCAGTATCATTGAAGTGTCGTTTCTCTTCGCTCTCTGGAATGCAGGCACTGGAGTCGTTTTCTTTCCCCCGTTGCCCGGAGCAACTGTTGTAGGATTCACAGTGACACAAAGTTAAAAGATCCTTTTTCACTCGCACAGGAGGATCTGAAAAATCTGTATGAGGATATTAAAAAGGTGTGGCCTTTACAGTTACTTTCTAGGTTTTTTTCCATCAGTTAACGGCATGTGTAAAGCTGTGTGTTGGACACTGTGTCCTGATGTACAGCTGTCTGTGTGTGTGTGTGTGTGTGGGTGTGTGTGATTATGTGCTCCAGCAGCTACTTGTGTCCAAAGCTGAGTTGAAAGCCCTGTGTGATTATTACTTTGACGGAAAAGGAAAAGCGTTTCGGCCCATGATCGTAGTGTTAATGGCCCGAGCCTGCAACATTCACAGCAACAGAGACGGGTGAGTCTTCTTATCCTTCTGTCTAGGACAGAGTATGGGTGCGTTTGTGCGTGTGTCAGATGATATGAGATAATTGCATAATTACTGTTTGTAACATCCAATAGACTACAAACGAATTGCAGAATTTAAATTATGAGAGCTGTGGTTGTGTAATTTGACCACCAGAGGGCACACTGCAAATCTAGTGTTGGCAGCACACTGTAGGATCGACACAAACCCCGACAATCAGTAGATCCTTGCCGAGTCGAGCAGATTAGCGCTCAGGTTTTTTACACTAGGAGTTTCTCTTTGATGTTTATTTGACAGATGCACATAGAATTTCCTTTAATGTTCTTTGGTAGTACATTAGAGTTATAATATATAATAATGTCTTACTATTATTATTTAAAACATTTACTATTTTTTTTATTATCTTATTATTATTATTATTGTTATTATTATGTTTTGACTTTTGTACAGTAGACTTAATTGTTTTGAAATTTTAATATATATTTTGCTGTAATTTTGGGGTGGCACTGTGGCGTAGTGGTTAGCACATCCGCCTCACAGCAAGAAGGTCCTGGGTTCGATTCCCAGCTCGGGCGTTTCTGTGTGGTGTTTGCATGTTCTCCCTGTGCTTGCGTGGGTTTCCTCTGGGTACTCCGGTTTCCTCCCACAGTCCACAAACATGCACAGTATGCTGATTGGCTGTTCCAGATCACCCCTAGGTGTGAGTGCGAATGGTTGTGTGACTCATGGCCCTGAGATGGCCTGGCGAGCTGTCCAGGGTATACCCTGCCCTCGCCCAGAGTTGGCTGAGATGGGCATCAGCTTCCCCGCGACCCTAATTAGAAATAAGCGGTTCGGAGAATGAATGAATGAATTTTGCTGTAAGTACTCTTTCTGACAGTTTTATTTTTAAGTGTATCATCTCACACTCTATCTATATATATATATATATATATCCTAATCTGAATATTTTGCTGAAATACAGCATAACGTAATAATCTTCTTCCGCTTGATCCGGGGTTTGGTTCGCGGTCCAGGCATCCCTCTCCCCAGCCACTTCCTCCAGCTCTTCTGGGGTGCTTTCAGACCAGCCGAGAGATGTAGTTCCTCCAGCGTGTTCTGGGTCGACCCCGAGGTCTCTTCCCAGTTGGACATCAAGAAACAGTCCAAGACACGACACCTGGAAGGGGTTCGGGAAGCATCCTAATCAGATGCCCGAGCCACCTCAACTGGCTCCTCTCGATGCGGAGGAGCAGGGGTTGTACTCCAAGCTCCTCACAGATGACAGAACTTCTCAGCCTGTCATACATGAGAAATGATTCCTTCAGTGAAAAGTGTTTAGCGCTTGATGAAACAGCACGATTTGCTTTTTTGTAGATGATGGTGCAGTAAATATTCTCACACTGTGTCTCAGGGATCTACTTCCGGCGCAGCGCTCCATCGCTATGATCTCCGAGATGATCCACACGGCCAGCTTGGTGCATGATGATGTCATCGACGGTGCAGATATGAGGCGAGGAAAAACCACGATTAATCAAGTCTGGGGGGAGAGGAAGGTGTGTGTGTGTGTGTTTGTGTCTTTGTTCAGGGTATTTGATGAAAGGATGGAATTGGTTTAGATGGAGTGTTTTAGATTCAGTGTTGGGGGTGAAATCTGTTTGTGTGTGTGTGTGTGTGAAGGCTATTCTGGCTGGAGATTTCATTCTCTCTGCAGCATCCATGGCGCTTGCACGCATTGGGAACACCTCCGTCGTGTCTGTGCTGTCTCAAGTCATAGAAGATCTGGTAAGAGGTATGACACGTGTGTGTGAGAGAGAGAGATGGGGGTGATGGGGTGAGGTTTGGGGTTCTTGAGTAACTCTGACTGATGTCCCTTCCAGGTGAATTCATGCAGCTGGGATCCAAAGAGAACGAGAATGAGCGATTCAAACACTACCTCGAGAAAACGTTTAAGAAGACGGCGAGTCTGATAGCGAACAGCTGTAAAGCAGTATGTACGTTCTGTCCTCAGGAATAACACCCTGCACACCAGCACAACCCGACCAACACATCCTCCTTTCCTCTCTCCCCCAATTGCAGGTTTCCATTCTGGTGAACTCTGACCCCGAGGTGCACGAGATTGCCTATCAGTACGGCCGGAACGTCGGCATCGCATTCCAGGTAACGTTTCTGTCACACGTTCACCTGAGCTCATAGGATATATATTATTATATATTACACAGGAATGCCACAATTTGATTGGTGCACTATCGGGGAATTGAAAACCATTATTCTGAGTGGATAACACTTGAATCAGAAGGATGGACATTCACGGTTTGGCACGGTGATTTGGAGCAGGTGATGTCATGGATGTCATGCTTTAAAATGGAAAAAGTAAATCGATTTCTTTGTTTTTGTGTATTAAATGCATAAGAGACGAGCTCATCTGCTTCTGTCATAATTTCAAAATGCTTTAATAAGTTCTACACACCTCCGGGTCAGAGGACAGGTAAAATTTCGAAGGCGTGTGTCCGAGTTTTATGCTTATTAGTCCCTTGTTCACATACTCCTAGAACACACATGAATGGCATCAGTGCCTAGTAAATATACTCTGTATACCATATAAGGAACTTGTAGCTACATGATGGAGATTTTATTTCCTGTAGCTAGTGGATGATGTGCTGGACTTCACGTCGTGCGCTAATCAGCTGGGCAAGCCGTCAGCCGCAGACCTCCGGCTGGGTTTGGCCACCGGACCTGTACTGTTCGCCTGCCAGCAGGTACCTCACTTCACCTCAGCTCTGACTCCGCCCCTGCTCTTTATACACACAACTCCATCCTGCAACACATGAAATATATTTATTATATTTAGCAGATTCTGACCTGTTTACCGATAATGAAGCTAATATGACAATTGTTTTCATTATTCCTGGGACAGGGTAGCGCTCGTCTGTTATGCTAATCTTGCAGAATGGCACTGTTTTGTTAGCACAGTTCTGTACAAGAGCTGCTTTTTTCTGCGTTTTCCAGACGTTCAGCGTCATTTTAAATTAGAACTCCATGCAACTCTGCTATCAGCTAGTTAGCGATATCACTGAGTGCCGCTGCTTCACTCTCCTCGAGAACAGCTAACTGTCGATGCACAGCTATCCACAAGTAGTCAAACAGCATTATGGGTAATGTGGGAAATCCTTAAGCAAAGTTCTTAGCCGAAACAAACGTCGAGGTGAATTTTCTCCTTTAATTTAATAATGTGTATTATCTCAGTGTATTTCTTGTTTCTTGCTCTCTCTTAGTTTCCAGAGCTCCACTCCATGATTATGAGACGTTTTGGTTCAGATGGAGACGTCGATAGGGCCTGGCGATATGTTCTGGAGGTGAGAGGAGAGTGTGTGAGGGAGATGGAGGGAAATACCACAACAATCTGAGCTTCCAAAATCAGCCGTTAGATTTTATTCACTGTGACATCATCTCATCATCATATTTCACATCATCCTACAGTCCAAGCTTTAGCTCTATGCCTCCATCTGTTGTTTGTGTGAGAGTTTTTCAGATCAGTTGTTCTAAGAAGAGAAAGAAAAAACAATTGGAGAAATAGAGAAAGAATGCAAAAGAGAGAAGACATAGGAGAAAGAGATTGTGAGAAGTGCAAAGATTGAAATAGTAAGAGAAAGTGAGTGAAGGAGTGGGAGTGTGTGAGCAGGAGAAAAAGAGTGAAACAGGAGGGAAAGTGAGAGAGAAATAGTGAGTAGGAGAGAGAGAGAGAGAGTCAGTAGTAGAGAAAGTAAAAGTGAGAGAGTGAGCAGGAGAGAAAGTAAGACAGAAAGAATGAGCATGAGAGAAAGTAAAACAGAAAAAGTGAGCAGGAGAGAAAGAAAGAGTGAGCAGGACAAAGAGAGAGTGAGCAGGCGAAAAAGTAAGACAGAAAGAGTGGCAGTGGAAAAAAGTGAGTGAGTTCATAGAAGAGAGTGAGTTAGAAAGAGTAAGTAGGACAGAAGTGAGAGGATAAGCGAGAGAGAGAGAAAGCGTGAGAAAGAGAGGCCCTTAGCCCTGATACTGAAGACTCCTTCCATAATTATCACTGAACATTTCGTAACAGATCATCTATCATTCTGAAGGTAATTTTATATATAAACATGTGTTCTTTAATAATTTACTTTTAGCGCTGTACTTATGTTCTGTATTGTTACTATAGAAACAACACCAAGGTATTAAAACAGGGTGTTGATATAAACGTGTCATTTGCTGCTGGACTGCTGTTAGAGAAACTGCATCAACTCCTGACCAATCAGAATCCAGATTCAGCAGGACAGTACTGTGGACTAACGAGGATTATATCCCCTATAAATTACTCGGTGTGTCTTGTGCACGTGTGCTTCTTCTCAGAGTGATGGCGTGGAGCAGACGAACTTCCTTGCCCAGCATTACTGCCACGAGGCCACGCGTCAGATCAGACGTCTGCAGCCGTCCCCCGAGCGAGATGCTCTGATCCGTCTCACTGAGCTCGTCCTCAACCGGGACAAATGAACCCTGAACCTCCAGAGCTTCATTAAAGGCAGCTACAACACCTCCGCCATCACCCGAAACACACCTACACACAAACACACCTACAGCAGGGTGCCATGACTCGTCTCGCCAGGCTACGCCCACAGCACTGCAGTGTTTAGGGTGAAGACTGAGGAGGTTTTCCAAAAGAGAAAAGAAATAATATTTACATTGTCACTGTACTGTACATGTTCGGTTCTGCAGAAGCAGGGCATTATGGGATAGGAGGACGTCGGGAGGCTTTAGCGTTACTTACATGACTGAACGCGAATCTTACAGGCGCCTCCGTAGAAATCCGTCCATCCCACAAAGTGTAACTGATGTCTGCATCATGTGGTTAATTTATGAAACATTACATCATATATTCAGTAACAGATAAAGCCTTAAATCCACCACCATGACTCTGTGATATTAAACAAGATATTTTTTAAGATCCTGTCTGTGCTTCTTTATTCCTTTTTTCATTAAAATGTTTTCTATAAGAGACAACACAATGCATTGTAATTCATCTGGGGGACTGCTGGGATTGGTGGAGATTTACGCTGAGTGCTGCTCTTATCTGTAGTGGAGCACATGCATATATACACATAGATACGAAACGCGTGCTATACAAACCTTCGCCTGGTACGTCATTGGCTTGCCGCACTGCGGCCATCTTTGGGAGGTGAACCAATGTAAATTAACACTGCCTCTCATGTATAGTACACAGCACTGAACCCATGTATATGTGTATGTGTGTATATATATATATGATAAAGTTTTTAGGGCCTATAGTAATTTCAGTGAAGCTTGAGATTAAGGATGCCTGAGTGATAGTGGGGTTTGAACCCCCTACCTTGGGATCAGTAATCCAGCACCCTACCACCTGGCCACCACTGCTCCCATCGTATTATATCACATAACTGCAAAGGAAACTTTGATGTATACACAGTCTCAATTTTGTTCAGAAACAGTTCACAGTTTTTCTAAAAAAAAAAAAAACTATTACAGCTCTTATAATTATTATTTTTTATTATTACAGCTCTTGACTTCACAACATATTGGGCAACAAAATGCAAACTTTTGGAGGTACAAGAAATTTTCAGTAGTGTCACTATACAATCAGAGTGCCTCTATATTGTTACATATATATTACATTATATGTATGATCACGAGACAGCAAAAATAGCTGAGACATGCTTC
Organism: Neosilurus hyrtlii; assembly: GCA_028564935.1. Lineage (NCBI taxonomy): Eukaryota > Metazoa > Chordata > Actinopteri > Siluriformes > Plotosidae > Neosilurus > Neosilurus hyrtlii. The sequence continues at coordinate 6,449,506 of JAOUQZ010000044.1, forward strand.
CACCGGGGCAGTGGTAGCTCGGTGGTAGGGTGCTGGAATACTTATCCCAAGGTCAGGGGTTCCCGCTATCAACGGGTTGTCACTGGAGTCCTCCCAGTGCAGCTAAATGGGTTATTAAAGGCCAGCCATGTCTCTCACTGTCTGTGGTGAGAGGCATGTAAAAGAACCATTGCTGATTTTCGTCAAGAGTTGCTGCATAGCAGTCAGCGGGTTTCTGCCCTGTGATGGCCTGGCGAGCTGTCCAGGGTGTACTCTGCCCTCGCCCAGAGATGGGTGCCAGCCTCCCCTCGACCCTAATTAGGATTAAGCGGTTCAGAGAATGAATGAATGCTTCCACAGGTAGTAACAGGTATGAGGTGTTTTATGCTTGCTCCCAACGTGCACCACCTGAAGATGGCAGATTGTACGCTTCCGCTTGATGTACCGAAATGAACCAATTGAGTATCTATGTATATATATATATATATGGTGGGGCATATATGCCAAACAATTGTTCATTTGATGATACAAGCATGGAATTTAGCAGAAATACTGGGCTAAATTCCAAAAAAAAAATTTCATAAAAGACTAATTGTTGGGTAGTCTATAAAAAAAAAAGTGCTGGCCACCTGAAATTCCAATAGGTTGCCATTTTCCAAGATGGCTGCCATATGATGCTTATTGTGAAAAAATGTCAACCTGTTGGTGAATAAATAGCCAAAGTTCATTTATTAATTAAATAAATATTGGGATTCTTTGCTACAATCTTTACAGACTTTAATTGGGAGAGCAGTCCCGGCCTTTCAGGAATTCAAAATGGCAGCCATTTTCCAATTTTCCACGTTCATGTGTGGGATACATTTAGGTTTATGCTGCTGCCCTATATCGAAGATGGTCGTTCATCCAACATCTATTAAATCCTGTGCGATCTGTACACCATTTGGTTAACTTTAAAGCCCGTCATCCTTGGCTCGGCTCTCCCACGCTGGAAAATTCAGGTGCAGCTATCTAATTTCCTTAAGGCTGATTAAATAGTATTTGGGATACTAAACCTTCTGATACTGAGTTTCACAGCAGTGTCTGTCACCAGGGTGCCCTGGTAGTGAGCGACAGACAGTTTGATAGGTGAAAGGCTCCAGCCTCCGCGTGACCCTAATAGGATGAAGTGGTTCTGCAAATGAGTGAGTGATAAACGTTATTCTGGGGACAAGGTGGCGTAGTGGTTCGCACAGCAAGAAGGTCTTGGGTTCGAGTCACAGTCTCTGGCATTTCTGTGTGGAGTTTGCATGTTCAATCCTTGGGCATGCGCAGGTTTCCTCCGGGTACTCCAGTTTCCTCCCACAGTCCAAAAAAAAACACACATTGGAGTAAACTGCTGTTCCAAATTGCCCCAAGGTGTGAATGGTGTGTGTGTTCACCTATAATGGTCTGGAGAGCTCTTCAGTGTGTACCAGTGTCGGCTGAGATAAGCCCCTATCCTCACCACGACCCTAACAGGATTAACAGTTTGGCACCAAGTGCAGGCAGGAGGAAAATACCTTTGATTGGATAAAAACAAATATTCATTCATTCATTTTCTGAACTGCTTCTTCCTAATTAGGGTCGCGGGGGGGCTGGCGCCCATCTCAGCCGACTCCGGGCAAGGGCTAAAAACAAATATAGAAAAATAATTGCTAAAAAACAAAGTTCTGGGTTGTGGCTGGTTCTGGATCAGAATGGTACCGATCTGTGGAAAAGCGTGAATAAATAGTGACAGAATAATCAAAGACATTTCCAAAATTTATTGTCAATATTTCCATGGCTTTAATTCTGATATCAGACCAGTTCACAAATCTGAGTTTGATCATTTATCTGTGCAGGGAGGTAACGAGTTGTCTCAAATCAGTCCAACACATCATATGGCAGTTATTTCCGGCTGATTAATGGCAGATGTAGATCGTATACTGATTAACATACTTTATACATATATATACCTGTAACATGTACAGCATAAGCAATCAACAGATCCATCGTTGTTGCTTTTTGTGCACCGTTGAGAATACGTACAGTAAAATTCACTCTTCTGTCTTTAAAAATGATTGAGATCAGGGGTAAACAGAATCATAATATATTTTAGTATTAAAGTAAAATACAAAACAAAAAAAAAATCAATTAATACCTTTAAGTTTCAGGACAAGAAAAAAAAATCTCGACTGTTACTTTACATAGAAAAGTTGAAGGCATGCGTCATGTCAGGATTTAAATCACGTTTCAGACATACTGCCTTAAAGGTACAGTGCGTAACATTTTAGAGGATCTATCATTAGAGATCACAGTAAATCTTTAACAATTAAGATTTCATTCATTTATAATCATTAAAAAAAAGTCATTGAGTTCCCAGAGTCATACAACAATCTGAATAATCTACATGCGGAGCGGGTCCCCTCTCATGGAGGCGGCCATCATGCTCCACCATGGTTCTACAGTAACCCAGAACCATTCAGGCTTTCGGAGGGGGAGGGGCCAGGAACGAAATCTCCGATGCTTGTAATCTGGAAGCTCACTACTAGATGGCGCTATATCTTACACGCTGTACCTTTAAATCTGTGTTAATGATCGCATATCGTTTAGAACTTTCTATGATTTCTATTCGTCATACAAACAGTTTGAAGTGGATTAGAAGTTTTGGCATTGAGATGTGATCAACATTGACTGTAAAAATACTAAAAACACCCGGCTTGTTTTATTTACACTGATCACGCCGTCACTTTGACACCGCCCCTCTTCCCCCCCACAGCACATCATCAAACACCACGGACGCAGGAGCCGGTACCCGCTCGCCCCCTAACATGTACACACACACACACACACACACACACCACACACACTCACACACGTCTTCTAGCGCTTACACCGTAACCCTCATCAGTCAGTGTAGTGCATGATGGGCTCGACATAGTTGCCGGGGAAGAGGCCGGTGACACCATTACACACTCCCTCGAACCAGCCGTCGTCATTCTTCTTGATGACGTAGATGATGGCGCCTTCCACGAACGATAGCTCATCCTCTTTGTCTTTGATGTAGTCGTAAATGGCCACCACTGGGGGGGGGGGGGGGGGGGGGGACAAAAGGATGGCGTCGGGGGTTAAATGTGACTGCATTAAAAAAAGAAAGAAAAAAAAAACAAGCGCAACAGAAAGTGTCCAAGTCAAGAGCCTCACCTTTCTCCATGTAGATTTTAGGGGCCCACTGGGGGTCTCCATCAGCATATGGGTCACTGTACTGCACCACAGCTGCCTCTTCATCCTCGTAGTCCACAGGAGGTGGAGGGGGAGGGGGTGGAGCCTCGTCAAACATGGGCATGTCATCAGGCGGTGGAGGAGGGGGTGGAGTCGGGGTGTCGGCGACTGAGTGCCAGAAATGTGAGGAAGAATTTAGTCACAGTTATAACCGTGGAAACAAGGATGAGCTGGGCATGCGATCCAACTCACACACACACACACACACACACACACACACACACACACACACTCACAGAGAAGAGGTAGCATGCAAGGTTGAAGATTCCGGGCGTACAGTCACATGCAAGATGGTGGGATGTGGGTCCATGCTGAACGACGGTTCGGGTTGAATTAAAATCATGCAGCAAATTAGAAGAGCTGATTCATTAATGATTAACTGATTCAGTTGATACTGATACTCGTTTGAACAGGAAAAAATAACCATGGCACCTTGGGCGTGTCATACAAACGCAGACTTCAGAAGCAGAAAGGAGATGCACTAAACAGTTTATAAGCTGTAAAACTACTTAAATACCGAAAAATTTCCACTTTCATTCAAGGACCGCTTAATCCTGTGGGGAGGCTGGAGTCCATCCCAGCCGACGCTTGGCGAGGGTCGGGGTGCACCGTGAACAGCTCGCCAGTCCAGCACAGGGCCATCACACACAAACACAACCAACACTATTGACACTAACACCTAGGGACAATTATGGAACAGCCAATCAGCCTAATTTGCATTGACTGTGGGAGGAAACTGGAGTACCCAGAGAAAACCTACGCAAGCACGGGGAGAACATTCAAACTCCACACAGAAACACCCTTGCTGAGCTCGGGACTCGAACCCAGGACTCAATCCTAGCAAGCAAGTTCCTGAATTTAAAATCTTCTCTTTTGGCGAAAAACGTTCCTGAGTCATGTGTAACAAACGACATTGGAGTCTCCTTTTAAGGGAAAAAGGGGTGTGGTCAGTCAACTTTATTCTGTCTGGAGCTGAAGTCCAGTTCAGGATTAAAAAATATATTTAACCTTACTAAAATTAGGAAAAACTCATTCTACACACTGCATCTTTAACTATACTGCTCTCCTTTTAATCAGTAAGAAGTGCAATCTTTCTTTCATACAGCAGTACTCAGCTTTATGGCTGTAATATACAGGACGCCCACAAGGGGGTAGCAGAAACAAACACAACACCATACAGTGGGTTCTTTCTGGGCGATTTGATGACGTAGGGTTGCTGTTACCGCCCCTAAACTTGATGAAATTCCTACAACATACACGTACAGAGCACACGCCTGTGTATATTGTTTCTACAGAAAAGCTAACTTGTGAGAATGTTTTGACTTTAGCTAGAACTGCTCTCGGAGTACTTTCTGGCCAATCAGAGTCAAGAACTCGACAGTGCATGGTGGAATCCTAAAATAAATGTAAAAAAAAAAAAAAACACGCAAGGGTTCACTGGGAGCCTGAACTTTTTTTTTCCACCCCCCAATCCCCTTGTGTAGATTTGGGACGGGTTTGTGTTCCGACCGCCCACTGGCCCACTACTCATATAAAATGGGTACGGTTCAGTTGGGCAAGTTTAAGGCTGTCGGACAAATGGGCCGTCGGAATACAGGGCTGTAAACATGTAGATTGGGTACTTTCCTGTACATTGTCTTCAATCTCGCACACTGCATTAGAGACATAACCGTGTGACAGATTCATATCAAGACGTACGTATATATTTGATCCGTCTGTTCAGCTGCTCTGGGAGGTAAAAACAGGAACACATATAATGATGATGAAAGTCAGATCAGACAGACGGAGAGGAGGAGAGGAAAAGGAGTACAGATGCCATGCAACATGCAGCTGTTCTATTAGCTTGAATGTTTACATCACAATCCAATTTACACATTTTTCCCCTTCGCCTCAAATCTCATCAGTAAAACGAGATACTTGATGGCTCAAATTGATCTCTTTGATTATTTCCCACTTAAGCTGCTGGAACTAACAGGGAAGGAAAGTCCGTAGCCACAAATTTTGCATCATCAGAAAAAGGGAGGCAGTAATAACCTGGGCTCCTATTAGCGAGTTTGCCTAGTAAGAGTTTGCAAATTCGAGCACTGTTGATGCCATCAATGGCCGGAAGCCCACGAGTGCTAATTGGCCAAGCTTTTAGGAAGGAAGCTTGTTTTCCTGTCATTTAAGCAATCATTAGCAAAGCATCTGTGCGCCGATGCATACACGGGGCGGACAGTGCTTTCCTTTGAATGTGTTATTCTGCTCATTGATACGTTTAAAAAATGTGGTGGCTGGAATCGCGTGCTTTGGTGGAGGCACATGCTTGCCTTAGCTCTGCTTGGTTGGTGGTGACTGTGTGATAAGAACAATTGGGGGAAAATCAGGGAAAACCCCATCCCCACCACCACCAACACACCAGTCAACGCTCGTAACAACTGCCTTACACACTAAAATCAGATAGCAGGGGATGAAGCTATCTGACGTAAGTCTGGTGTAAGTTATTATACAGATTACTAATCAGACGACGCAACGATCTGAACAGATTTTCCTGATTAATCAGCACACAAACTATGCTCTGTAAAACTATTAAAGAAATCTGTACCCTGGTGAGACACAGCGTTAATTAAGATGCCTGACTTGAGCGTACGTACAATACTATCAGTGAGAGCAAGTTACATGTACGTTCGAGAAAGAGCAAGACTGAGGGAGCAGTTCAATTCAGCGAGCACTGAGACACGCTACTTCCTTTACACTCTGCTTCCAAGTCAAGATTACTACCGAGCACATTACTCATTTCCGCAAAAAAAGTTCTAACATCATGGAGATCGCAAGTTCGGATCCAGGTAGATGCCGCGGCCATCTGCCCCCGGGAGTCCACGGGAACTGATTGGCCGAGCTCACACAGGAGGGAGGGATGGCACTCACAGCGATCACCAGCCAATCCATGGGTGTCTGTGAGCTCATTCGTACAAAGGGGGGTGGATAGCGCTTTCCCTCCGAGTGTGTTAGGCCGCCTCCAAATGCGCATGCGCAGCAGCTCATAAAGAGGCGGGTGGCAGCATTGCATGTCACGGAAGGGGCATGTGTATGTTTACGCCCCTCACTGGATGGTGGTGGTCGTATGTGATAAGAGGCAACACTTGATGGGTGGTAATTGGATACGACTAAATGTAAAAATAAATAAATAAATAATAATTAAGAGTTCCAAAATTCTGTACTGATGCATCTCTCATGTAAATCATACACTCCGTCACCTTACACAGCCTGGTCGGGGGGTTTTAGCAGTTACCAAGCGGTTGACGTAGTCAAGCTGTTCTAGATAAAAATACACAATAAAGGACGTCACAGAGCTCAAAACAGTCATATCTCCATGTAGAAGCCCCATCAGTTTATTTCTTAACACAAATGCAAGCTGGTAATGACATCACACCCGAGCTCCTGTACAGAAGTACCATCAATTTCTATCCAGGTTAGCCGTTGTTAGCAATACCACCTGATATTAATGCCGTACTCCATGTTTAGCGTACTACATGACCATGTTCACAGATGCAATTCGGACAGTACTGTGTTGTGCGTACGACTGATCTGATGAAACACAAATAAGCAACAGTGCTATTAACCAGTAATAAACAGTATACAAATACTACTACAGCTTCACTTGGTTGATACTGAATGAGGATGGATCAATAGATCTCTGTTGTTCAGCGTCATACGCAGGCAGGAGGCGTGGCCTAAGGCGTGAAGGAGGAGTTGTGAAGTAGAAGTGAAGATGATGGGGAATAAAATGTGTGTTTCTATCCACATGCTTCAGAGACATGCTAAACACACACACACACACACACACACACGCACTTACTGTTTTCCTGCACCCGGGCCACAAAGCCGGTGAGGGGTATCTGTGGAACGAGCTGAGGCATGGGGGGAGGCGGGGGAGCAACAGACACTGTATACACACACACACACACACACACACACACACACACACACACCCACACACACACACACCCACACACACACAGGAGGAGTGCAGGAAATAAGAGGAAGGGTGCATTAGGCTCGATGAGTCAAAGCGACTGAAGGAAAGCCCTCAAATGGCCCATGATGAAATAAATAAACAGATCATTCAGTGAAACGATTCTCCTGGAACATCATTTCTTCATTCTGATTTCACTGCAGAGTGTTACAGAGCAATCACAGAGCTCATTACCACACAGACTTCAAAAGGATAAAGTCACATTTCAGACCAATGGATTAAACAAAAATAAAAAAGGGGGTGTAATTGCAAGATTCCAGAAAAAACAGTTTGATTTCCTGAAGAATCTTCTGACTGATGGATAATTCTGTGCGGTGGATTTCATGCTTTATTTTAGCACCAAGTATCTAATTATTTTTTCGGGCTTTGCATTTTTTATTTAATTTTTATTGTTTGCTGTGATTTTACTTCACTGTCTATATGTGCTGTGTTTTTTTTTTGTGTGTGGATTTTATTTATTCATTATTTTTTGTGTGTTATGGAATTTTAAATATTTTTGGTGTGAATTTTATATTTTTACATTTTTTGTGCTATGGGTCTTTTTCATTTTTTGCTGTCAGTTTTATTTCTTACTTATTTATTGTTTGCTTTTTTTGTTCTGTTTTTTTAATGTGCAGTGATTTTAGTTTACGTTTCAGATGCAGCCTTGGGACGACGTCTCAGTCTCAGATCAGAACATTTCTGATCCCTTGTTGCGCAGCTTGAAACACATGAAATAATAATAAACCATTTAAAGGTCTGTTTGTCCGGATTAAAACCGAATCTCACATTCTTACTTCTCTTCACTTCTGTGTGTGAAATGGTGGAAATGACTCTGAGTAAAAGCCCTCCCGTGCTGATCACTAATGGGGAGATAAAGAGATTAGAGCAGCTGAGGAGAGACAGCGAGAGTGTAAAGTAGAAGCAGGAGTCAGATACTAGACACAACACATTCATGCTCATATAACACCTTCCTAGCAGAAAACTAGCTCATCTCGCCTAATTACCCATGATTCCTGCCACATTTCAACCACCGGGACTCGAGCATGCACACTGAACTTGTTCGGGTACCATGTGAGCCAAGAATTTGAGGGAGGAGCTAAGCACACTAGACCACTGATTGGACAGCAGAATCATTCTGATTTTTATTTTGTAATAAAAACATTTTTAAAATTCTCCCTTTTCTAATCAGGCTGAACGTCCTGTTTACTTTGTGCACAACATAAATGAAGCTCTAGACCTTGCTGAGTTCCCTACATACAGAGTGTGTACGCAGAACATTTCCCCTCCACTGAAGATGGAAGTATTGGCACCCCTGGCTCTGTAAGTGTTGCGTGTGCTTCCCTTAAGAGCCAATCTGATTGTTTCTTGGTCCATGACGGATTAAAGTCAAGTCAAGTCAACTCAGTTTTATTTGTATGGCGCTTTTTACAATTGACATTGTCACAAAGCAGCTTTACATAGTAAAATTAAATTAGGGA
>JAOUQZ010000044.1:6482798-6498895 GCA_028564935.1 Neosilurus hyrtlii
CACCAGTAAATCATTTACCACCTTAACGAGTGCTGTCTCTGTGCTATGATGGGGCCTAAATCCTGACTGATACATTTAATGAATGCTATTCCTACGAAAGATATGAACATAACTGCTGCACAGCAGCTTTTTTTATGTGTAGTCTATGTGATAACATGATGACATGTAGGTATAAACTGGCTTTATTGTCATAAAGAGTAATCTGAACAAAATTGCAACAATATATATTAAACCTTTGATAAGTAATGGTCAGTTGGATAGAAATCTTAAAAACCAAAAACACAACAAGCACGTGTGATGTTACGTATACTATTATTGGCAATACGCATACGTAAGTAAGTAAGTAAAGTAAGATACGTAAGTAACGTTAGTTAGCACGTCTGCCTCACATCAAAAAGGTACTGGGTTCGATTTCCGTGCTCTGGCATTTCTGTGTGGAGTTTGCATGTTCTCCCTGTACTTACGTTCAATACGGTCACGTGACCAGGCGTTGCCCCTGGTTTCAACACGTTCCCATACTGGAGGCCACACAAACAGTTTACCACGCCAAAGGATTCAAGCTGACCCAATAGCTTTCTCTAATTACTTTCATAGTCGTCCCCTCGCACAGCAGAGATACCTTCAGAAATTAACTTTGTGTTACGGAATTAACCCTTTAAATCACGTGTCACAAACGAGTCTAAAATGTTCTTGAAAAAAATAATAGTGCATAAAACTGCTGCACGTTAGGTGGCGTTAGAAAAGATGCACATGCTAACAGTGGCACTTCACTTAACATGGTCTCAACTCATTGCTTCTATCCAGCCAAACTAGATAACAACACACACTTTCTGTCAGTCTGTGCTTTGCTTTCTTAATATAATTATTTCTAATGAGTAGCTTTTTAATTTTTATTAACAAAACAAGACACAAAATATTAAGCTTTACATGTGAACTCACCGGTTATAATAAAATGATCACTGCAAACGCGGATCTTTACATCCAAATCTGCTCTGGACATGTTGCAGAACCATTTAGCTCTCCTTTTTCTGGAAAGTTCTTGAGCATGCAAGAAACGTGTGTCTATTTCCCTCAGTTGGAACAACTGATTACAGCACATTTACTCTACGTTTTACATTCACAGCCTCCATGGGGCAACCAGTATGGCAATGAGTTACTGCGTTGGGAAACATGGATTATAACACAGAAATTTAAAGAACATTTGTGTTAGGACCACAGCAATGGCGCCCTATTAAATACAATTTAAAAACATTTTTCAGTGCTTAGTTGCCATTTTTTTACTCTTGGGAGCCTCTTATATTATTTTGTGGACATGGCTAAATGGAAATCAGCTGTGCCATGAACATTTCTCAGCAGTTTTTATCATTTGAATACAAAAGAAAATCACTAAGGTTTTTGTCAGTTTGTTGAAGATTGTTGGCCAATGAACACATTTCAGACACCTTTACTAAAAATAAATTGAGGTAATGTTTATAATTTTTACTTGTGTGATGTGTGCTTTCAATACTTGAAAATTATGATATAATAGCAGTAGGGCGCACATGTAACCAAATCAGAGCAGTGATGTTGTTATTTCTGATGTTTTAACGATTTGCTGGAATAATGTTAACTCATGAAGGACCATCTGATGTTGCAGGATCTTTTCAACCGTCCAATGAAATGATGCTGAAATTCTACAGCTACTACAAGCAGGCGACTTTGGGGCCCTGCAACATTCCCCGTCCAGGGTTCTGGGATCCAGTCGGCAAAGTCAAATGGTATCAAACATCTCTCCTCACGCCATCTTTCGTTGACCTATAGCATTTATTTACTTACTTACTTACTTACCTACTTACTTACTTACAGCTGTTACTAATTATTCTCACAACAGCACAACCTGATAACTTTTTAGATTGACAGAACAGTCAGGAATAATTACACTTCACCCTCGATTTCCCAGATTATTGGGGGATAGGCTGTCCGGGAACCTTAAAAGTCAGGCAATCGCTAATGTCCGGCGTCCCTACCCTTTCACGGACATTTACCATAATCAGTCCTTCAATCACCATTATTCAGCAGCAGTCCCGGACTTTAAGAACACTTATCCGACACTCAATACACAATGTTGTGTTTTCACAAACTTAAGGAGCGAATCAGCCCATTCTTTTATCACATCCATATTAAATGTGGGTTCCGGCTGGTTGTCACTGTCCTCACTTTCACTTTCACTTCGCTCTCCTGTCACTGATGCCACTATCTGTTCATCGTTTATTTCGTGCCCCTCTGCTACTTCATTTTCGTCCATCCATTTGGACGGGAACAGGCCGGACAGGATGGAAGTTGGAAAATCATGACGGACCTGGACTTCCATCATCGATTCCTGGACTTGTCCATGCATTTTTCCAGCAATACCATATAATGTCCGGCGCTGGATTTTGTACGGGAAATCCAAAATTCAGGAAATAGGGGTACGGGAAATCGAGGGTTAAAGTGTACTGTATATATATTTTGATTATATTTTATCTTATTTTATCTCCCTGTTCATACATATACATTCATAATGTAATATGTTATGTAGTCAGGCATTATGAAGCCATATATTCATGCTTTATAAGGTTTCATTCACGGAAGACCATAGTGATATTAGTGTTAATAAATCTCTTATGAACAGAAATTGAGCAGGTAGTGTGGGATATGTGATAATTATCTTTGCCATCTGTTGGAGCTAGGTATTTGGAAGAGGGAAGGCCTCCTAGCTGAGATGGCTGTACAGAACAGAGAGGAAGGAGAGCTGGTGCAATAGTCACGTTAGCTGTATGTTAGCAAATAAAAAGATTTAAGGTATTCATAGTCGCCCTTGTCTTCGTAATACACTCCCATTACTGCATTAACCCTTAAACAGGCACAAGTGGAAAACCAATTGTAAAGTCCACTTTCTTGTAATTATTTATATTTATAGTAGAATTGAATAGAAATCTTTTATTGTTATTATACTTGCCAAACAAAGAAATTTAAATGTTAATAATGTTCGTATGAACCAGTGGGATGTGTTACCACACACAAGTACACTGTGTTATGCAAGGACATTATTTTTGCTCGACTCTGGCAGACGGGTTTCATTCTCAGTGGTTAGTTTATTACACCGACTGCCTGCTTTTACAAACATGAACATCTGAGCGTCCTTGAAAAAATAGGTCACAGACCTCCAGTAACCCGGGCAGGCTCAAAGTGTGCTCAAAAATCGAGACTTACCTAATACTGCAGAAAACACATTTACTTTGAGTGTGTGCGTGTTTGTTTTGTAGGGATGCATGGCACGCTCTTGGTGAGATGCCAAAGGAAGAGGCCATGATAGCGTACGTGGATGATCTCAAACTGGTAATGAAGTCCGTATTCTTCATTTAAGTTATGGTCAGGTTTTTATGATGTTCTCTGAAACCATGTTTATGCTCAGATTCTTGAAAGCATGCCCATGACTGAGCAAGTAGAACAGCTGCTGCAGGTCCTCGGGCCGTTCTACGAGCTGGTAGATGAGAAGAAGAAGATCACCCAAGTTTCAGACCTGACTACAGGTTAGAGTCCGAACACAGTCCTCATCAACATTATGCATATTCATTGAATCAGGGAAGATGGCGTGGCCTCTCTCAGTGACCTTGATTGAGGAGTGGCTTATGTGCCTGTGGGCCAGAATGAATTTTTTTGGGCTTAGTAGTCTGAGTTTAGGGGGAGTGGTCTATGAGTCAGTCTGTCCGAGTAAAGGAGGAGTGGCCTTTTGTCAGTCTCAGTGAAAAGTCTTTGATCTGTCCATCACATGAAGAAGGTGTAACTGAATTGCTTGTCGGTCCCATGGAAGGAACTTTGGTCTTTCACCTGTCCATTCCATGAAGATGTGTTAGTCCCAGTGACAGGGGTGTGACCTAAGTTCCTGTCTGTTGGTCAGTGGTCTCTAACATGCCCTTCCCATTGATAGAGGCTTGCCATCAAGGCTCGTCAATCCCAATGATGAAGGTGTGGCCTCTGTACCGGTCAGTCTTCGTAAAGGAATCGTGGACTTCTCTTTTGGAGGTGTAGTATCTCTATCTGAAAGTTCCAGTGAAGAAGGATTTGAACTGTCCTTCTCACTGATGGACGCACTGCCTCCATTCCTACTAGCCCTGGTGCAGGAGGTGTGGCCTGTTTGTGTCTGTCAGTACCAGTGAAGGACGCACATCAGTCCCACAAACAGTAAAACATTTGGATGGAGCCACTGTATAGGGTGTAAATAGAGAGAAGTAAACTTAGAGTAAGGCTACCTCCTGGTGCAAAAAGCAAAAATTCCGAGCATAAATGGAAATTTTGGTGACATAAGGCTATATAAAGTAACAGTATCTGCCTTAATGTATGTGATATCTCTGTCCTCAAAAAATTATTTTGTCTTACTTTGTATGTCACTTTGACATCTTTATTCCAAGTGCAGCCGGTACATTTTAAGATTCATTGAACTCTTTAAAGGGTACTATTTTTGGTACTGTTCATTTCAATAAACATAATTTTATCTGGGGGAAAAAAACGTTTATCACATGGATATGAAGTGAGTTTTGAGGTCATGGAACCAGTTGTACCGTGTTGTGTTCCTCTAGAATATAACTACAATTATATGAATGGACAGAACCATTCAGAAGTGAAGTAACTGTATGTCAGAGAAGTGGAAGGGTAATGTTAGCTGTGGGGTGGGGGTACGCATTTCAAATTCTAAATTCCCCCCTTGACCATTCCCTGTAAATAAAGTGTGGCCCCTTTTCCTGTCAGTTATTGTCAGTTGCCGTCATAGATGTTTGCTCTTTGACCTGGACCTGATAGTAGCTTGGCTTCAAGCCCTGATGCTTCCATGGTCAAATATGGTGGTGGTAGTGTGATGGTATGGGGATGCTTTGCTGCTTCAGGGCCTGGATGGTTTGCCATAATTGAAGAAAGGATGAATTCATCTTTTTACCAAAAAGTACTAAAGGGGAATGTCCTGTTATCAGTCTGTGATCAGAACCTCAAGTGCCATTGGGTTGTGCAGCAGGGCAATGATCCTAAGGTATCAAGTTACAATAACGCCCTGATGTCAGTTTATATTCTTCACCTGAGTAACGCTGTGGCAGTGATAATCTGTTGACATGTTTTATTCTTGTTTATTTACTTGATTTTTATGCTAACATGCTAAATGTACGTTTGGTTCTGTGCTCAGCCCAGTTGGAAAGATTTGCTAGACAGCTGGAAGGCAAGTGTGTAGTAAACATGTTCCCGATGTGATTCTCCTCCCTCAGTAATAAACATAGTGTGATGTAATGTTTAGGTTGTAGTGATGTTTCCTTGTTACCCCATGTTTAGCTGAGGATTAGCATGAATTAGTTCATGTCTTTGTACCAGTGATGCATTGCTAGACTAGACCTGACTCCAGTTCTAGAATGTAAGTAAGAGTGCGTGTTTGAGAATCAGTGATGTAAAACTCGGAGTCGATGCTATGGTGATCTCTAGGCCTCGGGAGCATGATGTCACCGCCGTCGAAGAGTGTAACAAAAAGCATCATCAGAACCATGGAAATGAACGGCACTTTGGACAGCAACGGGCCAAACAAAACTCCAAAAATTGACACAAACGAGATTAAGGAACAGGAGAACGGTGGAGAGGATGATGATGATAATGATGAAGAAGACAGTGGAGATGATGACAACGAAGAAGAAGAGAGTGAGCAGCTGAAAAAAGGTAATGAAGCATGAATAAAATGTCATTAGGAGTTCGTTTCTTTTTCATTTTAAAAGCATTTTTGTGCTCGTTTTAGCCCCAGCCCTGAAGAAAACGACCTCGGCTGGAAAAGGACTTCCGAATGGAGGAATAGGACATGATGTGCCTCCCATAATGAACGGGACACCCTGCTCCAAATCCGCTCTGAATGGAAAAGACTCAGAGGAGAAAGATGGAGAGATCCAACCTGTTAATGGACACAATACAGGTGACACTACAGAGTGTGCGTTAAAGCAAACGTCCTTACAATGAAATATTTGCTATATGTAAACTGATTTCAGTGCTGGTTCCTATCAGAAGTTAGTACTCTGACATCACGAGGCAATTTTGATCACACTAGCACTTTTGAAATGCTGTTATAGGCAAATAATCAAAGTCAGGGTGGTATGATACACCCCTGTAGTGTACAGAAACTACTGACTTTCTTTTAAATATTAATAAAATGTTACTGCGAAACTGCTAACCACAGCTTGTCTGACACTGGAGACTCCTTCCTTAAATGACGTTACGCACAATCTGACTTGTCGACGCATGGGCAATAAATCACGCTTGGAGTATCTGACCAGCCGTTAGCTTTCTGCACTGTTTTATGATTGTTAGAAGCTTTCAGAGAAGCATACAGTGTTTTCTTATGAGAAAAGCTATACAGGAAGTATTCTAAGGAATAAAAGTAAGTCCTGCGAAATGCGAAATACTTGTTGGTCGTCAGAAAGCTCTTGTTTGTGACAGGAAGCCGAAAGCTACCAAAGTCCTCACAGGCACAGATGAACACGCCTTGTTTAGAAGCAGGCAGTCTGGAGATTAAATTAAAAAACGAACAGCGCCTGAAGTGAATTTAAAAAGGTCGCCATTTTAAAATGTCATATAATATTGTATTTATTAACCCCGTTTGCTCGGTCTGAACAGAGAAATCTCAGCCCTTGATCTTTTTGACTGATCTCATCTTCATCCCAGTCTGTACTAAAGACCTTGGGCTGAGATTTTTCTGTACAGACCTCACTCTAGGTTAATTAGAAGTATGTATTTATATGGTTATAATTATGTGAAACTGTTACCATAGCAACAAAAACACGTTCTAACCAATCAGATTTAAGAATTTTCCAATGCTATAAAATATAATGGGGGTCTAAGCCTAATAAGTAATAAATAAAGCACTTACTGTATATTCACTTTTATTATACTGCACACTTATTGTGTACATTTTTTTCAGGTGAGGTGTTTTTGCAAAAATTATAATATAGTACAAGCCTGCAGATTAAATCTTTGAATTTATTTGCATGTTTAAAGGTCTTAGCTGTCTAGTACACTGATATCACTGTAATGGATATGAGAACACATGGCTTTTATTTGATTATGATTTCCCTAGATGATAATGAAGATGTGCGCAGCGCTCATCACGTAGCCTCCGACTCAGACAGCGAGGTTTACTGCGATTCTGTGGACCAGTTTGGTGCAGAGGAGGTGAGACCGAGCTTTCTATATCGAAACTGGACTCAGTCCAGCCTCACTTTTGTTTCTGTGAATCATCCGATCCAGTATGAAGTGTTCTGAGAGCAAAGACACCATTACACATGTTTCCTAAGGCAATGTATGCAGCATGCCTCGGTTCTGTGGGATAGCGTAGTGTACACTCCTTCATTTCTTTATAGTATACTGTAAAAAAGTGCTGGTACTGCACACACACACACTCCTTCCATAAATAATGTATAAATGTCTCTTAGAGAAAACTGCGTCATATATTTATTATTATTAGGCAATTTTAATGTATTAAAGGTACAGAATGTTACATTTGTGGTATCTAGCAGCATCTAGTGGTGAGATTCCAGATTGCAACCAACTAACGTTTCATTCCGACTCCTCCCCTTTCGAAGCCTGTATGGTTACTTTAAAAACATGGTGGTGCAAGATGGCTGCCTCCATGAGAGAGGAGCCGCTCCCCATGTAGATCTTAACAAGTTATTTTAAGCTTATGAACACTCTAACTTTTTGTAAAAATTATAATATAATATAATTTAATGAAAATGTATTTATTGATAGTATACATAACTTCTGCTGATAGATCCTCTAAATGTTACACACTCTACCGTTAACATATTAGTACAAGCACATTAAGATGATCTAGCTACATTACTGTCAGAGCTGCTGTTATGCAAATTTATTCAATGCCTTCTGACCAATCAGAATCCAGATTTCCTCCGCACCGTAACGTAACATAGCACCGAGCTAGGCTTGACATTGTCAAAGATGCTGTTAGCCATTTATACATAAGATAATAAATAAACACAACTTGCAAAGACCTAATGAGGAGCTCTGACTTCATTATATATTATTATTGTTATATTTATTATTATGATTATTATTATTATTGCATGCATTAGACAAACTTGTTCATTCATGTGCAGCAAAGCAGCGACTCTCACGTGACGCATTCTTTGATGGAACGCCGCAGTACACGGTTCCCTCAGGAGGAGCTGCAGTCCACAGACAGGGACTCCGAAATCCTGCTGGGGGGACAGGATGGCCTTCAGCATGGAGGAGAAGACGGGAAAGCCAGTGGAGGAGGAATGCAGAGAAACAGCTTAAGCATGGGCAGATCTGGCAGCTCTCTGATTAGAAGAGGTCGAGGTACAGACTTTCTCTCTAGATAACTTACAAAAAAAACTCTCACCCATGAGACATGTGGGTTGTTAATAGGTCTCTACTCTACCTACTCTAGGGTCCAGGTCTTCAAGCTCGGGGTCAGGGGTGACAGGTTCATTACAGGGTGCAGGAGGTGACGGGGAGCGTTGGGGGTCTGACGGAGCCGGGGGCATCGATCTGAATGAGCAGATCATCATGGCTTTAACGCGGCTACAGAAGGACATGCAGAGCGTCCTCGAGAGACTGCACACACTGGAAGCTCTAACAGCCTCACAGGTAAGAAGTTAACACACACACTTGTATAGCCAGTTCAGGTCTAATCCATGACCTAAAATCATACTTGTACTAAAAGAACAACAGAGTGGTGCAGAATTTCATCTGCACTATGGAAGTGAAAAGTGAAAAGTCATCTTCACAGTCTCTGAGTGCAGATCTAAGCCCTTCATCAGCAGGAGCGAGAGGCTCCCAAAATGAAAACTTCAGCCAGCATCAGCACACCAGGACAGACCACAGGACTCAGAAAGCAGAACAATCAGCATCACTGGCATCCCAGAAGCAGCATGTGTACCTCAGCAAAAACAAGGGGGGAGGGGTGTTTGAGGTGGTTAAGTATGCTCATATGAGTGTAATGGTTAAAGAAGAGTTGATTAGTTCTTGGTGCACGTAGAGACTCCTGCATAACTAACTATGGCACCATAACTAAAAAGAGAGAAACCAGAAGGAAGGCAGGCAGGCATGAGGGCACTCTGTGACATTGGACAATCAGCCACTCCACTGTCAACGGACCTGGGTGAGCATGTAGAATGAGGGAGCGACAGCATCGCAACATCACAGTTTACAGACATCACAGTTTGCAACACCACAGTTCACGGTGTACCAGAAGTCTCTATGCCTGAGAACCCCCAGATCTGCTCTTTTACCTAATAAAAGGTTATTAACAAAATCCTTGACTAAACAAGTAGGTTTTCAGCCTAGTCTTAAAAACAGACACTGTGTCTGAGTCCCGAACATTAACTGGAAGGTTACAAGAGTGTTGCCATCTGTTTTTTCCATTAGAACAGGAATAAAACCACTTTGCACTTTGCACCAATGATTAGGAGTAGGATTAGATTTTTTTAAATTATTAATAAGCTCTTAATCTTCAGGATTAATTTTGCTATTACCTCCAACATGGGGGCAGGTCAGACCATGATAACTTGAAAACTGATAAATGGATTTTCAGTAGACTTTTACCAAGTGTGGGTCTTAGGACAAAAGAAGAACTGAGTAAATTTTGGGCATGATCCAGAACTTGATCCAGATATAAAAAGATTCTTTAACACTGCATGATCACCTGGAAATCACTCACAATGTACCGGGAAAAAAAAATCTGAAGATAACACAAACACAAGGGGGCACCGTAATTCTACAGCAACTCCCAATAAAGCCTTTATTGACATGCTTAGAAATTGCAGTACCTTGGTGGAGGCTTGCATCTCTGAGTGCATTTCTAGTTAAGATTGTTTTTAGTGTTAGGATTAGAAATTAGCATTAGATTCATGGTATTAGTTTAGAATTGTAAGGATGATGTTTATGTTCTTTATATTGTCATAGAAATTATTAGGAATACCTTTTTAATAACGGTTTATGTTTTTAGTCTTTTTTAATTAAATTTTATTAGGATTACATTTTTAGATTAAGATTATAATTTATCAGGGTTAGGTTTACGCTTTACGATTGGGTTAAAATTAAAATGTTTTTAAAAGTCTATTGTTAGGATTAGGTTTAATGTTATTTGGATTTTTTGTAGAATTTTAAGTTATTAGTTTTACTTATCAGGATTAAGTTTGTTTTTGGGGTTATGTTAGAAATTATTAAGATTTGATTTATTAGTGTTAGGTTAAAAATTATTTGAATTAGGTTAATATTACTAGCATTATTTTTATGTTAACAAGGATGCATATGTTATTACCTCTGGCAAGGAGGTTATGTTTTACCTTTGGTTTGTGTTTGCACTTTAAAGGTTCTTGATAGGATTAGGTTTATATAAATAGTATTAGGTTTGTATTTTTAGGTTTAGGATTTTGTAATTATGATCAGCTTTATGTTCTTTGGATTAGTTTTATGTTATTAGGATCAGGTTTATGTTCTTAGGATTAAGTTTAAGTTCTTAGGATCAGGTTTATGTTGTTAGGATTAGGTTTATGTTATGATGATCAGGTTTATGTTATGATGATGAGGTTTACATTATTAGGATTTGGTTTATGTTATGAGGATGAGGTTTACATTATTAGGATTAGGTTTATGTTATGAGGATGAGGTTTACGTTATTAGGATGAAGTTTATGATGATTAGGTTTATATTATGAGGATCATGTTTACATTGTGAGGATTAGGTTTTTATGAGGATCGGGTTTACATTATTAGGATTATGTTATGAGGATGAGGTTTACATTATTATGATTAGGTTTATGTTATGATTGGGTTTGTTATGAGAATGAGGTTTACGTTATTAGGATTAGATTTATGTTACGAGGTTGTGGATTACATTATGATGATCAGGTTTTGTTATAAGGATCAGGTTTATATTATTAGAATTAGGTTTTTGTTATTAGAATTAGGTTTTTGTTATTAGAATTAGATTTATGTTATTAGAATTAGGTTTATGTTATGAGGATCAGGTTTATGTTATTAGAATTAGGTTTATGTTACAAGGAATAGGATTATGTTATTAGAATTAGGTTTATGTTATGAGGATGAATTTTATGTTATGAGGATCAGGTTAATGTTATTAGAATTAGGTTTATGTTATTAGATTTAGGTTTATTTTATGAGGATGAGGTTTTCGTTATTAGAATTAGGTTTAGGTTATGAGAATTAGGTTTATGTTATGAGGATTATGTCTATGCAGGGGAAAAATAACAGTAACTACAGATTTCTCAGCACCTCTGGCTTTACCCTGTTTGCATTGCACATTAGGCTTAAAATACTCCTGACTTGTTTAAAATGAGCCAATAAGTGTACAAAGAGACTACATTAAATTGATCCAAGTAAAACAGCTCGTGTCCGATTCCTTTAAATTACCTTGATATTCACATATTTTGCTCTTTGCAGGCGAGATCAGCAGCCTTGCCCTCAGAGTATTTGCTCCCACCCGCCAGAAGGACTCACAGGGTAGGTTGTGTAACGTTTGAAATTTGATTCTGTCATGATTTACTTTTGACCCAGAATGTCACCATAACTACACTTTGATACTTCTGGTTTTCTGCACCAGCACTTATCTAACACAGACTGCTTTAGCTGAGGTTGCAGCTGTATAGAGTTATAGAAAGTAAAACATTTATTACTGTAGTTAATGAATTATCCTGCAGGTAAACACTGTAAATGTTTTAAATCTTATGAAGACAGTAATGTCTGACTCAGCTATTCCTGAGAGATCTGAAAACTGGGTATAGTGTTTTTAATGTATTAAATCATAATAATGAGTGAATGTTTGTGTACAGAAGCCGTCCTGGTGGCCTTTTGACATTTCTCCAGGCACCGTGGCCTTTGCTCTCATCTGGCCCTTCATTGCACAGTGGATCATTCGTCTGTATTTTCAGAAGCGAAGAAGGTAACAGATAGAGTACTGTTTCACATAGTGCTGTTTATGATTAAGACAGCAACAGGAATGAGCTGCTTTTATTTCATCAGATACGGAAACAATATAATACACCATGAATCTGTCCTTCGTTCATTAAAAAAAATAAAATATTATAAGGACATCTAAACATACTTCATATCAGCTCCATCAAGTAAAAGAAAAAACTTTTTGAGATTTATTAAAGAGCAAATTCACCCTACCCACAATCCACTGCACCGAGTAGTGTGGCGCAGTCTTCATTATATACGCTCAAGATATTCTGAAAGAATCCGGCGACTGGCAAAGTACCTATATTTTAAATTCTTTAAATATATTTATATAGAATTTAGGATAAATGTAACACTTTATTGTGATTAGATGGCCTGTATAAATGTATAAAGTTCATTAGTGCGTCGTATTTTGCTACGAGGAACTGAAAATAACTCCGTGTGTAAACTACAACCTCGACTAAATTTGTGCTAGTGCTAAGCTAATGCTAGAAACATCTTTCTCAGGTCAAAACACAGGTTAGATGGCGGCATAGCTTGTTCGAGTTTTGTGCCTAGTAGTCTCTCGCATATCCATGTAACTTACTAAAGGATCATTCGTATAGTACCTACTGAAGCAACATTATTGTTGATTATTCCAAGATAGAGAACCAATCAGATTGCACCGTTCCTGTGTAGTATATGCAAGCATAATTTTTTATGAATCATTTATGCAGCTCAGCGAATCAGACTGCATGAGCTGAGAAACACAAACCAGATTTATAAGAAATACGTTATTTAATAACTGCTAGTTATTTGTTAGTTTACAGTAACTTGGCTAGATAACTAGCTAATGGACAAGGTAAGGTAAATTCTTTAGAGCTTCTGACACTTGAACCTACTGGCTCATCAGGCTGGAGCTTATTCCGGTAACTAGGAATTACGCTAGTCCATCACAGGTTACCGTCTCAGTCTTTACTGGTGCCTATTTATACTGCTGGGTGGACAGATTCACACTTGTGGTTGAGACCTTGCCCAGGGGTCTTAGCATGGTGGGGGTCCGAAGGGATTCGAGCTCACGACGTCTTGATTGTAAGCCCAGCATCCTAAACACCACACCACACCACCGGCTTCACTACTAGCTGATAGCTAGCGGAATATAGGTTCTACTTTTTGTTAAATATTGTTTCAGTTAATATGAGTGTTTAAAAGACTTAAAGATAAAGAGCCCTTATTTTGTATTTTATAAAATAAAAGTTTTGAAGGGTTATCTAGATTTCAATTTAATATGTCGACGTTTTAAGTAACGCATTCTCAGACATCAGGGAGAAAAGTTTATAATAAGTGTTTTTTTACTGAACAAATAAAACCAGCTCTGATTAGTATACTTACTGCAGACTTATATAACCCATAAGGATGGCGCTCTTTGACTACTGTCTAATTCTTTCTTCTAGAAAACTCAGCTGAGATGATGGTTGACGTCTGGTGGGTGCGGTATCGAGGCCTGCGTCTTCCGTCGCATCTCGTCTTTCTAACACTGGCTTTTGCACTATGATGAAGACTCTGAGATTAGTGAGCATCGAAACAAACTGATAGTTGAATGTGTGCTGCTTCTAAAAGCTTTTTGTACCTTTTTGTCTAATATTAAGTGCTAAGATTTACATAAACTGCTGGTTTTGAGAAATGAGATGTGTAAAGATGTAGTAACGAGGAATTCTACATTTATTATTATTATTATTATTATTATTAATTCTTTTTCATATTGAAATTTAACAGGGCATTATGAGAACATGTAATGAAAACATGGCACCCGCCGTTGTAGAAATAGATGCGTCTCTCATTCTGCTTCACCATAAAGCTGCTAATAGGCATCATTTCTATAGATACATGTAGAATTTTTAACTGTATAATCAGTGTACTGTTTGATTTGTAAATGATCCCTATCTTTAAATCAAGATGAGTGTGTGAGAAAAGCATCAAGAAAAATGTTAAGTGATGGATGGGCAGTTTTCAGGTTTGAATATGTGAGCGGGAGATTTATTCAAAGCCATATGGTGCAGATCAGCATTAAGGACCATGCAGAGTAATTTAAAGAGAAAAGATCTTCTTTCTTGTCACTGCGGTGGTGATATCAAGGGTACCTTTAATACAGGGTTCATCAACAAATGATCCAAGTAAAGTATTTATTCACTCATTCATTTTCTAAGCTGCCTAATCCTAATTAGGGTCGCGGGGGAGGCTGGCGCGCATCTTAGCTGACTCTGGGCCTGAGGTGAACCTGAACAGTTCACCAGGCCATCATAGGGCCAACACACGCAATCATTCACACTCACTCTCACACAAAGGGGCAATTTGTAACAGCCAATCACATTATTATTATTATTATTATTATTATTAACAATAATAATAATAATATCATCATCATCATCATCAACAGCCGGCTCTCCGCTATCACATGATCATTTACATTTTTCCTCCAAGACCAGTGAATCCAGCTGAGCGATGTAACACACATAATGCTATCCGCCCTTATCAACATACCTGAACTCAAAGATGCCCATGATTGGTTACTGTTGCTGTGACTGACAGGAGAAAAAAAGTATGCCCCTCTCACCCAGGAAGCACAATCAGTTTTAACTCCTGGCTATGAAAAAGCTGCGGCGTCATCAGGAGATCTGAAGTTTACAGGGACAACCGGGATCCGGAAAAGAAGTCTCGACAAAAACAAAATGTACGCGTTTATGCTTTGCGTATCGGTAATGTTATTTACACAGGCGGTTATTTATTGTTTTTCTCCCAATTTTTTCTGGGGGTTTCATCTTAGCCCCTCAAGGAATACTTCCCGTTCACATGACAGTTACCCAGCTAGCCAGGAGGTAAGCACATGCTTCCTCCGTGGCACATGATGCACACCAACCAAATTATGTCAGACTGTGGCATATGCATTTTAATAGGTAGTGTCATACATTCTGAGGATAGCACTATCTGCTCCCTTCTGTGCTTATGAGATAACAGACACATCCCTCACGCAGAGCTCAGACAATTAGCATGCGTTTCTGGCCAGATGGCTGCATGCCATTTGTTGTTGTGCCAGTCAGGAGCCTGATTATAGTTCATTCATTCATTTTCTGAACCGCTTAATCCTAATTAGGGTTGCGGGGAGGCTGGCACCCATGTCAGCCGACTCTGGGCGAGGGCAGAGTACACCCTCTGTTTCTGAAAGTGTAGAAAGGAAACATGGTTAAAAAACATTGACTCGGAAGTGTGTAATGCTGATAAGTCACATTCACACAAATACAACTTCTCCAACTCTGAATCATGTCATGGTGATTTCACACTTGGGACTTTTTTCTTGGTCATCGTTGCACTCTGTACATTTCCTGGGAAATGAGAGAACTGTGGCTGGTTTTAAAAAGACACGGCTGCAATTTTTTAGTCCCATTGAAGCTTGACTGAATGAGCAAACACAGAAAGATGTCATGTGTTATGTTGCTGGTAGCCTGTTGGCCAATCAGGGTGCAAGAAAAGCAAGGAGTAATGACATGCTGGTGAAAAACTAATTTCTAGGACATGTTAAGTAGAAAATTTTCAAAAGCAATGTGCTGCAAGGTAAATAAAATGATTTGGCTATTTTGGGAAATCCATTAGAACACCATATGACGTCCTGCAGATCAGTGACGTCTCGCGATTTTCTGCCTCCAAAGCTGACCTCCTAAACTTGATGGTTAGTTATATAGTACTAGCTAGGATTGGTAAGAATGTTGTCATGGTTACAGTATACATGTCGTACAACTATTTTTTTTCTGTAGAAAAGCCATGCCGATCAATTGACCTGTTACAATTCTTACATAATCACCACACAGGGTTTATTTGAGCTGAATGCAAACATTTAGCATAACCACCTGGTTTCCTTTCATCTTTCATTCATGGGGCTGCCGTAGCCTGTTAGAGAAGCAGCTGTGGGACAGAAAGGTCGCTGGTTCGATTCGGGAACCAGCAGGAAAAATGTACGGCAGTGAGACAGTGAGCTGCATCTTCCTTTCCTAAAATGTAATCTAATTTTAAAATCAAAGTGTAATTTTTGAAAAAGGAAATTTATATATATATATATATATATATATA
>JAOUQZ010000044.1:6532705-6544681 GCA_028564935.1 Neosilurus hyrtlii
CCCCCCCCCCCCCCCCCAAAAAAAAAAAAAAAAAAAAAAAAAAAAAGAGTATATGTATTAATATATGATGTAATATATGTAATATATTTATTTGTGTGTGTTCCAGACCGGTGTACTCTAAGGGTAATCAGCTTCTCATTCAGTTTCTCTCAGACCTCAGCTTAACGGCGGATGGTTTTATTGGCCACTACAGATTCAGGAACAAAAGGATCCCATCAACAACCATCGCCCCAACCACGACCACTCAGCCCACCACCACCAGACTCATACGTACGTGTCTTAGAAAGCTAGCAGTAGGGTCCTGCCTTCATTTTGCATTTATTTACTTGCAACAGATTATGCATATTAATGTGAATAACAGAAATGTGTGTGTGTGTGTGTGTGTGTGTGTGTGTGTGTGTGTGTGTGTGTGTGTGTGTGTGTGTAAAGGTAATATCCACTAAGCAACTTAGAATTCGTTTTGATTTGTTTTAGTAAATAGATTCATTTGGCTTTACTCACAAATAAGATGATGCTTTCAGCTCTTAAATAAATCATTGACGTATTTTTCTTAAATAAAATAAAAAAAATTTCATAACAAACTCTGATTTTTCAAGGAAAATAAAATAGAACAATCCTAGTTTCCTTTTACAGCAGAACTTAAATTATGTATCTCTCATGGTGTTCCCCAAGGCTCAGTACTTGGCCTGCTGTTATTTATTGTAAAATGTGATATTTTCTTTCCTCTGTTATTTCCTCTAGCTTTAAAGTATTCAGCAGCCCTCTGTCAACAGAAATGCAAACGAAAAGGAAGTCCTGAGAGCCATTACTGCGCCAGTAACTTTGGTGAGAAAGCTGATTTAAATTATACACATAAACATGTGTGTGTGTGTGTGTGTGTGTGTGTGTGTGTGTGTGTGTGTGTATATATATATATATATATATATATATACATACACACTGAGGTTTAACAGGGAGCCTGGGAAAAAAACAACAGCAACAACAACAACAAAAAGCAAAAACAAAAAACAAATGGAGATTCAGAAGAAAAATGTTTCCCAGAATCCCAGCTATTTAACACACGTGTGTTTTTATGCATATATGGTATGGTGAGCCTGGTGGTTTGTTCGAGAGCCTGAAAAGCGTCGTTCCGCATTTTTTCTTCCTTCTGCACAGTAAAGTGTTTGTGAAAACACTGTTCTCTCAGTGCCAGCAGGCTGCAGCGGGCCGAAAGCAAACTGGGCGTAAATGGAGGCGTTGATTCAGCGTGGCCTCCTTCTAAACCGTTTCTATCTGGGAAATGTTTACAAAGCTGGGGCGATAAGTTCATTATGATTTCCCGCCGAGTCTGCTTGGATTTGCATATGGAAAAGTGGCCCAGTCGCATGGAGGCCTGGACTAATGTGGCGAAAAATTTCACTAAAATACTGCCAAGTTTGTTACATCATCCCATTTCACAAAGTGTTACACAAGGACAAAAACTCATTTACTGCTTGGCAGTTCGTAAAAATATCAAACAGCTTTCCTTCAACTGTAGTCAATCAACCTGGAAATCGCTCCGCTTTTGTTTTGTAATGCTGGGTGAAAAAGATATGAAGATAAGAGCAAGATAAGAAAGCTTATAGCTTCCACTTTTATATTAAATAAATTGTTTAACTACATCATCGGATGATTTTTTTCTTTTAAAACTTAATACAAATGAATGTATTCGTAAATTGTTGACAGGAGCATCTACATAAGAAACCTTTGTATCCTACATTTCTCTGCTGACTTTGGGTAAATTTACACATGAGGAAACTCACCAGTGGGATCAGCTTTAAATCATATAAACATTAATGAGCTCCTATGAGTTCATAAAGAAACAGTAAAGCGTGCATTTGGGACTTTCGCAGCTATTTCGGGTGGTTTCCACTATTCAAATATAGCCTCGGGTGTGTTTAGCATCATTTTGGTGTAGAGCTATCATAAGTTTTTTTTTGTTTGTTTGTTTGTTTTGCTGAACTGCGATGGCCTGGCGAGCTGTCCAGGGTCCAGGGTGTCGCCCAGAGTCGACTGAGATGGGCGCCAGCCTCCCAGCGACCCTCATTAGGAATAAGTGGTTCAGAGAATGAATGAATGAATGAATGAATGAATGAATGTTTTGCTGAAATACAGCAACAGGAGACCTGCTTTTTTTATCAGACTGACCAGGGCATAATGCATTATAAATATTAACATGCTCTTTTTGCATTTCTGTGTACAAAAGAAGATGTTTCGCAAACATGTTGTTTAAGGTAGCGTAATACCAACCTAATGTATTAATTTATAACTAACAGCCATCCTGAGAAACAATATGATGGCCACTTGGCAAACCCTTGGTGGTAAAGGAAACCGCCGGATATAGCCAAGGGAATAGCGGAAATAGCCATGAATAGTTAAAGGAGTACCCTATACCCCTGCGTCTGTAATAAAAATGGTATCCAACATGGCACCCCACCCCCAAACGCATTATTTCGAAAGAAATCACAGAGGTTTCCTCAAGTGTATGTATTTATTCAAGTATCAAAGATCTTTCAACAGAATTGGTGAAGTTTGGTTTTGTATGAAGCAATGAAGATATTTATTCCCCCGCCATGGTGGTGGCACTGGAGGCATTATGTCTTTACCCTGTCGGAGCATCCGTGCATCTGTGAGTGTGTGTCCGTCCATCATCTGAATCCACCAATACATTTTGACCAAACTTTCACCCACCAATTACTCTCTGCTAAAGGCTGGTGCACTAGTACAGGTTCTGAGTTGATAGGTCAAAGGTTAGGGTCACATGAGGTCATCTTATAGTGCACATGCTATAGGCTGAACTCCTGCAGGATTTGGACCAAAGGTTCACCAGTTACTCATTACTAAATGCCCATGAACTGGAGCAGGTTTTAAGGAGATCATTCAAATACCAGGGCAGGTCCAAGCACACACTAAAAAGGTTTGCTGCGGAAGCTTACCAAGCATTAAGAACCTCTGCGTTTCATGATAAATGTAAGTCGCTCTGGATAAAGACGTCTGCAAAGTGCCGTAAATGTAAAAATGAATCAGTCAACAGTGATTTATTTAAACTATCCAGGTGCATGATCTGTCTCATTTTTGGAACTATTTCAGCCATCACAGGGTCGATAATCACGGCAGTGCCGCGTGGAGGGAGCATGCACACTACAGTCTCCATCATCAACATCTATAAAGAAGGAAGCCTCTCCATCCAGCAAGCTGGAAAATCCATGAGCACTAAAATAGTTATCCTCTGCAAGAAATGTCCTTCTGTTAAAAGAGGTGAGTCTCGGCGGTGCCAAGCGCCTGCGGGCGCACCGTTTCACCAATTACCCTCCATTACACTCTGTAACACTCGTCTCTCAGACAGCCACAATGACACACTTATTAAAGCCTGCTGTTTATAGGGGATGGTTTCCCTGCATGCCTAGTGCTTTAGATTCAGTCT
Organism: Neosilurus hyrtlii; assembly: GCA_028564935.1. Classification (NCBI taxonomy): domain Eukaryota; kingdom Metazoa; phylum Chordata; class Actinopteri; order Siluriformes; family Plotosidae; genus Neosilurus; species Neosilurus hyrtlii. The sequence goes on from JAOUQZ010000044.1 coordinate 6,536,148, forward strand.
TTGCATAGTCACTGTGTAATCCTCAATGAATAAATGAATGGAACAGTGGCATAGAGGTTAACCTCACAGCTAGAAGGTCCTGGGTTCAAGTCCCAGGCTTGTAGAGGGCATTTCTGTGTGGAGTTTGCATCCAGGTACTCCAGTTTCCTCCACAATCCAAAGACATGCATATGAGGCTAACTGGCTGTGAGTGTGAATGGTTGTGTGTGTGTTGGCCGTCCGATGTAAGGTGTGTGCTGATGTGTAAATATAGAGTGTGCTACAGCCAGCAGTGTCCGTACCCTTTGTATGTGATATGGCTCTGAGTTTGCCTTTAGACTACTGCGGCATCGAGCTGAATAAATAAAGCTTGATGACAGCGTAAGGTAAGCGGCAAAACTCACTGTCAGAATCCTTGAGATGAAGAAAATCTTAAATCTGAATCCCATATGCTTATCTGGTCGTGTATAAGCATATGGAACGGAGGTAACACGCAGTACTGATAAACACCCCTCCTGAATGTCTCTGCCGTAACGCCACTGCATTCAGGCTCTCTCTGTGTGCCGTCACCAGGCTTGAACTACATCTTCATGGGCCAGACCGACGAGGAGGGACGCGGCCTGATCGCTCCACACCACTTCGTCATGGCCTTCAAGACCAAGAACCAGCGAGCGTTCAGCGTGCTGAAGAACAAGCGGTGCTGATCTCGCTCTTCTCATCATCTTCCTGTGTAGAAAGCGATTTCTTCCAGTTGGCTTTTTTTTTTTCTGTAAATCCGGACGAATCAGCAATCAGTGGGAGGAGATAACAGAAAAAGTCGACAAGTGTGTGTTATAAGGTGGGAAATCAGAAATAATGATTGACAGATGATGTCCAGCGGTGATGCTGAAGCCGAGTCTGAATCCCAACGTCCCCCTTTTCATCAAGACCGCATCCTAAACAGCCATCTGATAAAATGTGATTCATGAAAACTCCACCTTCTGGGATGAGGACTGTACAAAATATTAAAATTAAGGGTGTAAAGTTGGAGTTTTGTCTCTCACAACCCTGACATCTGTAGAATCGTGTTTTTTTTTAGAACGATTTAGAATTGTTGTTTAATATACAGTAATAAATATTATTATTTTCATTTAAAATGTACAAAACCCTACTGAGACCAATCTGTAACAGCTACCTGTCATTTTCTGGGATATTTATTGCATGTTGGATATTCAAGTATACAGTCATGTTAAAATTTCTACACACTTCACCATTTAAGGGTTCTTCGTTCCTTTAAAGGGTTCCACGGAGATGACGTATAGGATTGTAGAATCCGAAAAATTCATTATTATTTTATTTTAACATTTTTTTGTATTCTTTTAAAGTAGGTACACGGTATGAAAGGAATAAAAGACTTGGGCCGTTGCTGTTATGGGACCTTGTCACATGACCCTCCAATTGATTATTACGTTTCATGAAAATTATTCGCTGAAGCCAAGGTGGATGTTGCTGAATATTCCCCAAGCTGAAACCATCCACCAAACCTGAGTTGAATTATTGTTTTAGTATATAATACATAAGAAACGTAAAATAAATACATATTTTAAGCGTGACTGGGGCAGCTGGGCTTTGTGAGCTCTGAGATCAGAGAATTAGCGCGCTTCCTAACACCTTTTTAAACTCGTTTTAGTACAGGGTGACCCAAAAAAACTCCCGCATTTGAAAAGTAAATAAAATTTAAAAAGTTAAAAATATTGAAATTATTATTTTGCACACATGATACTTAGTGGTGCAGGAGAGGTGGTTCTAAGGTCTGGTGGTAGCCTAACCACAACTTGAACCACGTGATCCTGAAGAAGTGGAGGTGTGGTTCCAGTAAGAAGGAGCTACGGCACCCACACACAGCTCGAAGGTTATTGGAAGTGCTGAGGGAAATGTTTCCGGATTGGGTGATCTCGCGTGGTGATGTCGGGTGGCCCAGCCTGATGTCACTTGAAACCCAATTGTTGTTCGGCAGGAGATCGCTGCTGATCCACCCGACATGACCCGTCAAGTCTTGGCAGCCTTCAGAAATCACCTCCAAGAGTGTATAGATGATGACAGCCACCACTGAGAGCATCATCTTTAAAACATGACGTATAAAAACTGTATTGAATGAACGTTCATGTGTGAAAATGATAATTTAATGATCTTTAACGATGTTATTTTCATTTACCTTTGAAAAGTGGGAGGTTTTATTGGGACACCTTGTATATACTACACAGAATCCTAACAAAAGAAAACAACGAGATTTGTAATAAAATGGCCCCTTGCTCTATAACAATGCCCAAGCGTGCTTTAGGATATTTAAAACGCATTCAAAATTGAAATCAAGCCTTTTTTTGTTTGTTTGTTTCTTTGTTTATCACCTTGGACAATGCGAAGGCCATGTTGTATAGCTTTATTTGTATTTTGTCAAATTTCAGGATCTCAGAATCAGTGAAAAACCCCTCTAGATGATATTTATTATTCGTTCAAAATATTTTCTCGTTTCTGATTGGTGGAAAAGGGAGCGACACGGTGGCGCAGTGGTTAGCATGTCTGCGCCACAGCACGAAGGTCTTGGGTTTGATTCCCGGGCTCGGGCGTTTCTATTTGATTGATCTATCCATTAAAAAATAATAAACAAATAAATAAAATATGCATCTCATAATAATATATGTTGCTAGTTGTGGAGTACTAACCAAAACCTGTGATCAGCCCCATGTTCCCCAATCCCCATGTTCCCCACTCCCCATGTTTCCCAATCCCCATGTTCCCCACTCCCCATGTTTCCCACTCCCCATGTTCCCCACTCCCCATATTCCCCACTCCCCGTGTTTCCCAATCCCCATGTTCCCCACTCCCCATGTTCCCCACTCCCCATGTTCCCCAATCCCCATGTTTCCCAATCCCCATGTTCCCCAATCCCTATGTTCCCCACTCCCCATGTTTCCCGATTCCCATGTTCCCCACCCCCCATGTTCCCCAATCCCCATGTTCCCCACCCCCCATGTTCCCCAATCCCCATGTTTCCCAATCCCCATGTTCCCCAATCCCCATGTTCCCCACTCCGCATGTTCCCCAATCCCCATGTTCCCCACTTCCCATGTTCCCCACTCCCCATGTTCCCCCGTCCTCCATTTTCAAAATACCTATGTTCCCCAGTCCCTATGGGGTTAGGGTTAGGGAACATAGGTACTAGGGAACATAAGTACTGGGGAGCACAGACATGGACCCAAAACCTGTCAGGAACTTTCAGCCTTTTAAGCATGCAACTCTGCAGAAAAATTGTTTTTTTTTACTAATTTAAAAATTTCCGACTGAATACCCACTGTGCTGTGATGGGCACAAATGTTTATTAAGAGGCAGGAAATTAACAGAAAGGTTGTTAAATGAATAATTAATTGTACAAAGTATTTTAAAAAAAGCATAATGATACAAATGCTAAATATTTATCAGAATTTACTGTTAATTACTGAATACTAAGCTGTTAAACGCTAGAAGCTCATTCTACCATCAAGATTTTTCTTCTGGAACATTCTGGATGAATGACAAAAAGTATAAAATATATATATATATATATTAATAATTTGATGTACGTTAACATTCTTCTTCTTGTGTTTTCTGCTGCACGTAATTCAGATCCTTCTTCTTCACTATGAAGTGCACGTTATGCAGGTTTATGGCTACAGTTTTTATTATTGTTATTTTTATAACTTTCAGAGATGTGGAGAAATTCCAAGGTGTTCGTGTTGCGTTTGTGTTTCTGATGTATTTCTTTCTGATTTCATTGTTCGACACAAAATGCGAGGTGCATATAGTGCATAATGACTAAAGTGCAATAATTTTTTTTAGCATCATTTTAAAATTTTGAAGCTGTCTGTGATGTGTGGAGTCGAGTTGTGTTTTCGTGATAAGTCCATAGTGAAATTATCATTATGAACTATTTTCATATGAACCTGTGCTCTGTTAGTCAATGTTAATTTATAAATGATTGTTTTGTGACAATATAAAAATAAAAAAAAATCATGATCTGGTTTTGTTTTGAACTTCATCCTGTATGTAGAGTTTCAGATTTGAATTGAAAGGAAATGTTACAAACCTTTCGTTCTGGGTTAGGGACCAATCCCAGGTTCACCAGTCCTCAAAATCAGTCTCTCTGTCCATGTTAAATAATTCTGCTATTAATTACTTTTGATTGTCCACCATGTTCACTTTGAAAAATCCCAAGGTGTTAAACTTTCCTTAAACATAAGCATGGCTCATGAAGACTTCTCCAGGGTATAAATATGTGTCTAATTGCTGTAAATCCATTAAAAATTAAAATATATTTCTTGGTATAGTCTTGTTTAAAAGCACATGACTGGAGCTACTCAGGCATGCACACTCTTATAGGTCTGTCGACAATATTTCTTCCCTAACGGCCCATCGAAATGACCCAAAACCTCACATTTCAGTTGTTTTTATTGTCCACAGGTATTTCACACATTTAAACATTTTTAATCATTTAGACCATTACTTAATTTTTTAAAGTTTCCATGTATACTATACATGTTTACCTATAAATACAATTCATCTTGCTGCAGCCTATGTTATGATCGCAGGGCTGAAAAAGGGTACATGATATTGTGTCATTTACACTATTGACATGCTATAATCTATATTATATTTAAAATTTTTCATAAAATAATACTAGTAGACTCAATCTAAATTGAAAATATTGTCATGGTAAAGAAAGTAATCCAAAATAAGGGTCTGGGAATATGGTTCATGTTGGTGAACAGTCATTTCATGAGGTTAGCAGGGTACAGTTTGTATACTGTCATTTACGCTACTGCTGAGGTCTGGAACATGACCAAAAAAGGTTCAGTTAGCTTGTATTTATACCAGTTTAACTTTAGGAATGTTATCTTAGTGAAAAACAGGTTTAAGCATGCTAAACTATTCATTTATTTCTGATTGGGCTGCTTTAAGGTTAAGTCAGTCAATAACGTAAATGACAGGGCCACAAATTTCATTCAAGAACCCACCACAGAAAAACGATTGGTCATTGGAATTTCATGGTTTATTGAAAATGGCTACTCAACACTCCGACTTTCAACATAACACGTATTGAATTTTTTAAATTCTGAAACTGGATGGGGTGGATTTCATGAACCTTACCCATATATTCTTAATGACTTCAAAACAAAAAGCATAGTTTACTACATCCACATTATAAGATACCACTAATATCTCCTCAAGTAAGTGCAGTGGTTCACCCATCCATCTCTATACAGTGTTTTTATGTTCTCCCCGTGCTTGCGTAGGTTTCCTCTGGGTACTCTGGTTTCCTCTCACAGTCCAAAAACATGCACAGTAGGCTGATTGGCTGTTCCAAATGGCCCCTAGGTGTAAGTATGAATGGGCATATGTGCTTTGGCCCAGCAATGGCCTGGTGAGCTGTTCAGTACCTTGTCTTCACACAGAGATGGACGAGATGGGGGCCAGCCTCCCCACGACCCTAATTAGGATTAAGTGGAGTAGAAAATGGATGAATGAATAATATTTCCTCTTGAGACCCCACTGTTGTTATATGAGGATGTCATGTCATGCACTACACTGTGTGTATGTCCATCTAAGATCCGCGTATAACGGCCACCGGGTTTTTACTCTTTTGGAAAACTTTCCTGTATAAAGATGTTGATCAAGTTCGGTATTTATCAGGTGGTAAAGAAGATACAGAGAAATGAGAAGACACACAATGATAAGGTTTGGGTCTTACTTGGCCGAGGTCTCAGTCTGAGTTGTCAAATCTGTAAATTTAGCACAGAATCTTTAAAGAATTTGAACTGGATTGAACTGTTACTTGAGAGTGCAATATAATGCTTACAAATTATTAATAGTAAAACAGTGCAGTGTGATGCAGCCTACAGTGAAATTAGCGTTTACCCCCTAAATATCAATTATTCACAAAAGGTGAGGTGGATATCACTGTATAGTCTGTTATTCAGGTAGGTAATTGTTTTAGTATGTACTACATGGGAACATAAGGTCCAGCCGCTCTCGAGAAGGGTGGTTCCAGAGCCCAAGCTATTGCTACAGCTATGGCTACGTTGCTACGGGCCATTCGTTCTCTGTATTGCCGGAGCCAGAGCTTGGTCCGCATTGGGAACAACATGTTGAATTCATTTCCAGTGGGGGTTGGACTCCGCCAAGGCTGCCCTTTGTCACCGGTTCTGTTCATAATTTTCATGGATAGAATTTCTAGGCGCAGTCAAGGTGTTGAGGGGTTCTGGTTTGGTGGCCATAGGATCTTGTCTCTGCTTTTTGCAGATGATGTTGTCCTTTTGGCTTCATCGAGCCGGGACCTTCAGCTCTTGCTGGCGCGATTCGCAACTGAGTGTGAAGCGACCGCAGTGAGAATCAGCACCTCCAAGTCCGAGACCATGGTTCTCAGTCAGAAAAGGGTGGAATGCTCCCTCCGGGTCTGGAATGAGGTCTTGCCTCAAGTGGAGGAGTTTAAGTATCTCGGGGTCTTGTTCACGAGTGAGGAAAGGATAGAGCGGGAGATTGACAGGCGGATCGGTGCAGCTTCTGCTGTAAAACGGAGCTTGTACCGGTCCGTCGTGGTGAAGACAGAGCTGAGCCAGAAGGCAAAGCTTTCAATTTACCAGTCAATTTACGTTCCTACCCTCACCTATGGTCACGAGCTTTGGATAGTGACCAAAAGAACGAGATCGCGAATACAAGCGGCTGAAATGAGTTTCCTTCGCAGGGTGGCAGGTCTCTCCTTTAGAGACAGGGTGAGAAGTTCTGTCATCCAAGATGAACTCGGAGTAGAACTGCTGCTCTTTCACGTTGAGAGGAGCCAGTTGAGGTGGCTCGGGCATCTGATTAGAATCCCTGATGTGATGTTTCAGGCATGTCCGGCCGGGAAGAGACCTCAGGGCCGACCCAGAACACGCTGGAGGAACTACGTCTCTCGGCTGGTCTGGGAACGCCTTGGCGTCCCCCCGAAAGAGCTGGAGGAAGTGGCTGGGGAGAGGGACGTCTGGACCTCACTGCTTGGGCTGCTGCCCCCACGACCTGACCCCAGAAGAAGCAGAAGAAGATGAATGAATGAATGAATACATGGGAACATAAGAAAAATAAATTAAAACATCAACAGATGTTAATTTTAACATTTTAAAAGTGAAAGAGTGGACAAGTGCCCACCTTTATAGCAGCTTTTGAAATTTAAAGGTTAAATAAAGTGCTTTTGTACCTTGAAAGAAAACAGAAAAGAGCATATTGTGTCTTTGTTTGTATTTTTTAGGTAAATTTAGATATTTTGTTGAATTTCTAGGATTTTAGAATCAGTGCCTGTAATTACTTGTATGTTGTTGTAGTGTTTAGCATGTTCGCCTCAAAAGCAATAAGATCTTGGGTTCAAGTATTTCTGTGGGGAATTTGCATGTTCTCCCCAAAATTGATTAGGATTCCTCCGGATACTCCAGTTTTCTCCCACAGTCCACAGACATACACAGCTGCCCCAAATTGCCCCTTGGTATGAGTGTGAATGATTTATGCGTGCTGGCCTTGCGATGGACTGACGAGCTGTTCTGGGTGTACCCTGACTTTTCCCAAAGTCAGTTGAGATAGGCTCCATCCTCTCCGCGGCAAATGAGTGTCCCTTTTTGTCCGGTATTTTGAGTCAAGCATTATCGCAAGTTTTGCAGGTGGATAATGAGTAATTATTGAATGAGGTGAAGTATGATATGGAGAATTATTCAGTCGAGGGGTTGTTATCACAATAAAACATCCTCCGAGACCAATTAATTATCTATCGTAAGAAAGCCGAATTCTATAATGGTTTTATTTTTCATTTGAAATATTTTAGGTAGACAGTCATGTGCCAGTTGTGCAATAATCATTTAGCTTATCTAATGACAACAGTGCGATAATTCAGTTTTCCCATGACAATGATGCAATACCAAGAATTGCTTGATGGCTTTCCACCAATCAGAAACGAGAAAATCTTTTAAGTTAATAATAATGTCCATATATTATTGTGGACACCCCTTCCAGGATCATAACAAGGAATGTGTTTTCACATTACAGATTAAACATATTCCCCCACCAAATATAACATATTCCCAATCCAGTGAATACTACTCACTCCCTCACTCACTCCTTTGCCAAACCACTTAATCTTATTGGGGTCATGAGGAGGCTGGCTCCTATCTCAGCCAACACTGGGCGAGGGCGGGGTAACACACATTAATTAGGGGCAACACACACAACCATTCACACTTAGACTCACACCTAGGGGCAATCTGGAACACCCAATTAGCCTTAAGTGCATGTCTTTGGACTGTGGGAGGAAACTGGAGTCCCTGGAGGGAGCCTATGCAAGCATGGGGGGAAGCATGCAAACTCCACACAGAAACACCCGAGGCTGGGACTCAAACCGAGGACCTTCTCGCTGTCAGGCAGGCATGCTAACCACTACGCCAGTGTGCAACCCTAGTTAATACAGGCTTTAGATCATATAAAACGCATTAATATAAAAATGTTATAAATCAACATTGAAC
>JAOUQZ010000044.1:6544781-6563621 GCA_028564935.1 Neosilurus hyrtlii
ACACGCACGCGCACACACACACACACACACACACACACACACACACACACACACACACACACACACACACACACACAAAACAATATTTCTTCACCCAGTGGATCCTTTCCATTCCTTCCGTTTCATTTCTCAGGGATGTTAGTGAGAGATGTTTTGACTCCAGGTTTCTATACTTTAATTCGGTGCTCTAGTATTAAACTGGGGCATTTTTTATTTACTGGAAGTAACTAAATACATACTTTATTTTAGTCTGAATGATACGTCACTAGTTATACAGCTGAGAGTAAAGTGGTATCCACTGGGCGTGGCTGTGGCGCTTTTCTTCCACCCTAGTCCACCCCTGTGTTTCCACATTTTGGAAGTGACTGCATGCCACTTTTCTGAAATGCATGTCCGGTCCATTTTGCTTCTTGCTGCACTAAAGCCATAACCGGTCACGATAAAACTGGACACTGGAGCCAATCCGCTTCTAAATGCTCCCAGTGTGGAATGGAGCTTACCACGGACAAGATGCCCAGACAAGATGCAGCCACGCCCAGTGGAAGCCATACTGCCTGACTTGCCCTTTTAATGTCTGAAAGAAAAACCTAAAACGTGGCTCTAGTTTGCACACAGTCTACACTACCCAGCATGCTCTGCAGCACTCTCAATTCATTCATTCATTCATTCATTTGCCAAACTGCTACATTCTATTATGGCAGGGATGTACAAACTTATCCGCAAAGGGCCAGTCGAGGTGCAGGTTTTCACGTCAGCCAAGCAGTAGTCACACCTTTCGCCTGTTTCAATCACTGATCTCCAAAAAAAAAAAAAAAAGACTAGATTGCATATTAGTGTTTCAATTTTGAAGCCGGGTGAGGGCCATATTAGTGAGACCACTTCACTGCTGAACGTTATACTCCTATAGCACGAAAAGCTGAAAAATATGAAAATAATTATATCCAATTATTATTATAATATTATATCCATTAAATAAAATTTATTTAATTATTTCGCCAATTTTTTAAATTCATTACTTTTTTTATTAGCGGTGAAAATGATGGTAAAGTTATATGAATTTTAGGTATTCTGACTGTCAGTAATAAAAATTTCAGGGTTTTCAGGCTGTGTTGGCTTTCATGGCCCTATTTTGAGATCTTTAAGCATAGTGGTCTCACCAAGATGGCCGCCACCTGGCTTCAAACTTGAAACACCGATGTGCACTGTAGTTGTTTTCTTTTTCTTTTTTAAAATCAGTGGCTAAAACAGGTGGAAGTTGTGGCCACTGCTTGGTTGAAGTGAGAACTTGAACCCGCACCAGCCCTTTGCAGATAAGATTGAAAATCGCTGTATTAGGGTCACATGGCGGCGTATTTTAAAAGCATATTTAAAGTGTTCTTAAACCTTTCCCTACCTGCCCCTTAGAATTTTGAATCAACCAACACATAAAACAATATAATAAATTATAACTGATTCATCCTACCCTGTGCTTGTTTAATTGAATGCTCTCTAGAAAGTATATGTCCCGCCCCTATGGCCGCCTTGATCTTCAGGGGCAACTGGTTATTAGTAAACATGGTGCGTCAGTACATTTTTTGGCGGTCTTGCATCAGGACCACGTTTAAGTGGTTTGCATTCCTGTTAGCTCGACTTTGACATTTCTCACCAACCAGGATAACCAATCACTGACCACCATGACACCGAATTGCCATGATGTTCGCACTGAGCAGCAGGAATGTGATTGGATGATTGGATCATTTCACAAGAGTGATGTTTCTGGTCATTCTTTATAAACCATAGATTTTCATTACAAATAAGTCTGTAATCCACACTGAGCACGAGAACCCAGAAACAGCACTCACCTATGATCCAGAGGATCAGCAGATAATCGATCCATCTCAGCACTGGACCCATGGTGTACATCTTGTCGCAGTTGTAGACCAGCGAGTAGAGGTTGAGCAGGAGGAGGAAGGTGAAGTAAGAGGCGGTGTGGATGATGAACTTGACGAAGGGCGTGTGGATGAGGTGGCCGATGCTTGAGCGCGGTCCGAGCAGGTAGAAGACGGAGAGAAGAGGCCACAGCAGAGCCACGCTCAACACCGTCAGCATCTTCAGTCCCGTGTGCTTACGCCGGTAACTCGCCATCTTACCAAACCATACCGTGTTCAGGAACTGCTGACAGTTCGACTGCGCCACAAACTGAACCAAAGTAAACAGAAACACCAAAGACTGAAATATTTACTCCATTTCATTTTATTTTCCTTAACCTATTTGGGTTGCGGGGACGCTGGAGCCTATTTCAGCCGACTCTGGGCGGCGGCTCCTTGAACAGCTCACCAGACCATCACAGGGCAAACACACACACACACACACAACCATTCACACTTACACTCACACCTAGGGGCAATTTGGAACAACCAATTAGCCTCACGTGCATGTTTTTGAAAGGGAGGAAACAAGAGAATATGGAGGAAACTTTGGAGAACATGCAAACTCCAAAACAGTCCCACTCATTTCCTTCTAAAGGCACCTCTGGATGTTGATTTGTTAGCGGTAAGAGGAAATCAGAAATTGCTCTTATTAAAAAAAACAAAAAAAAAAACAGCTGCAATTCCCCTCACAGACAGCAGAGGGCTCTTAGAATTACTAACTGCCCCATTAAAGATCATATTGAAGTTTATGATCATGTGACTAAAGGCACAATTCAGAGTGAACTACCAGGATGTAAGCAATAAAGGTTAGGTAGGACTGGACGTAAGCAGTAGTTAGCATGCACACTGTTAGCTTTAAGACCATCTCCTGTGTATCCTTACCTCTTTCTGGTTGTACTTGATGGCGAGTTTGAGTCGGCAGAGGTTCATGCGCTCCTCCAGTAGTCCCCTTTTATCCACGTGATCCTCGTTGATCGTGTGGTTCAGGATGACTTTCAGCTCGCGTGTGTTTCGTGCCTGGGCTAACAAGTCCTTGGCAAACATCGTGCACTGCTTGGCCAGTTCTTCATAATCAGTCCTGCAGCCCGAAAAAAAAGTCTGATTAATGTAATAAATTCTATATGTAGCAACTGATAGCTGCTTTCAGCCTTGCTTGCTGTGTTTGTACCTAGCGTGCATGTTGGACTGTTGATTTTTCTTTCAGCAGTGCAGAGAATCGTCTTTTTTTTTTTTTTTATTCATGCCATGTGGACAGAAGTGTACAGCAGACTCTTTGGCGTTCAGGCTAAAAGGACCATGACAGGTTGTTTAAAATGATAAAGGCTGCTTTTCAGGGCCAAAGAATTCTGCTATAAGTCATTGTTAATGGGAACTGGACTGGAACTACAGCAGTATATCAATACAGCTGAAATTTTAACGTCCGACAGAAACCATCCAGTTCTGACCTGATCTCAGCATTTTTCAAAAATCTGATATACTGTATTAATCCCACGGTGGAAATTTATCTTTTGCATTGAACCCATCCAAAGTGAGCACACACACACACACACTCGGGGCGCCCAGAGAGCAGTTGGGGGTTAGGTACCTTGCTCAAGGGCACTTCAGTCACGAAGATGGAGGAAGGGAAGGCGCAGCTCACTCCCCCACCACCACACATTTTTCCTGCTGTTTCAGGAATTGAACCAGCGCACCACTTGGTCCCAAAGTCGCTTCTCTAACCACTCGGCCATAAGACCTAAGCATGAAACGTGAAGATAATCTACTTTTTTGGGGGAGATTTTTTCCCTTTTTCCTCTCCATATTTTACCTGTCAAGTATTACTTCACTATCACATACACTCCTACCATCCTGGGAGGGGCATAAGCATGCACCTGCTCCCTCTGCAACACGTATTTTATGTATTATAACTGCTGCACGTGAATTCGGGGGTCACCTAACACACAGAGTGAAAGGGCTTTCTGCCCCTTTGTACGAATGAGCTCACAGAATTTGGCTGGTGATTGCTGTGAGTGACAGGGAGGTGAGTGTATTCCATCCCTGAGTGTATGTCTTTCCTGTACAAGAGCTCGGCCAATCAGCTCCCATGGACTCCTGGTCATGGATGGCTGCAGCATAAACCTGGATTCGAACCTTTGATCTCCACCTCGTCGATGCACTAATTTTGTCGAGACGTAAATAATCTACTTATTAACTGGGCATGAGGTCTTTACAGAGAAATCCCAGCCCGAGGTCTTAAGTACAGACCAAGCTGAGATGTCACTGTACAGACCGAGCATAAAAGGTAAATAAGTATTTTATTATATGGTATTTTATAATGGCGCTGTTACTTATTTCATCTCTACCAATGCTCACGATGCATTATCACTGCAATCAATAAAAAAATCACTCTTTTCCCCATCAAAGCACTTCATTTAAAGCTTATTTTATTATTTGAGGGACGAGTAAATATACGGGTCACGCAAGACATTTTCTTAAACAATGCAAGTTTGAGTAACATAACGCTGAGCTTGTAGCGAAACACGACCAAACTGTTAAAGGCCACAGACGGTCATGCTCAAGTGCATTTAGGACAAGTTCTAGTCTATGTTGTTTTTCTTAATCACAAATCGACACTGTTTTCCTTAAAACATGGTGGCTGGATCATTTGGAAATTGGCTTCAGCAACACTCAGGACTCTTTTAAGATCATAGTGCGTGGTGCAGCTAGCTAACGGCTAATTTGCCAGTTGAATATGCCTCAGTCCGGATATGTGATTTATCGACCGTGTGTCAATGAAATTAGATTGCGCGTTCTGCTGTTGCCATATAATAAAATCCCTTATGGTGAATGTGATGTAGAGGAAACTGATTTACCAACAGGATTTCATTAAAATAAATTATTCTATAAACATAATAACTGCAACAGTGGGTTGATTTTCTCTCTGTCTGCCTGTTTCTCTCCCTCCCTCTCTCTCTCTCTCTCCAAGGGTGCTCACTCACTCATTTGTTGAACCGCTCGGTTTGAGCCTATCTCAGCCAAAACTGGGCGAAGGCAGGCTACACCCTGAACAACTCACCAGACCATTGCAGAGCAAACACACACACTACCATACACTCAAACCTAGGGGCAATTTAAAACTCCACATAGAGATGCCCAAAGCTGGGACTTGAACCCAAGACCTTTTTGCTGTGAGGTGAACGTGCTAACCACTATGCCAGCGTGCCATCTTTGGGTGCTTCTCATAGCCTTCTTTGTAATTCTCCTCTCTTGACCCGGTCAAAAAGCTGGGAGTAAAGATACAAGAGAGCAGCCTTTCTGGAAGAGCTGCACATCACTGTATAGAGAAACCGCCCCTTACATAATGGTAGACGCTTGTATGCAGTAGGTCCATTAAAGGCAGACGTCGCTCTGCGTGACTTTTTAGAGGAAACAGCTTCTTATTCCTCTTATTGCTCACGCACTTCACACCGTTTACTCGCATCTCTCCATGTTTCCTCAGTGGGAGGGATTGAGGCGCAAGGATGAGACGCAGTGAGGGAAACACGGATGTAGTTTAGGGATTTTAAGAAGCACCCTCTCTCTTTGTATACCTGAACTCCACCTCGACCAGGCTCAGCTCCTTGAGGTCAGCACTGAGCTCAAATGCTCGGAGAATAGGGTCCTCTTCTGTCAGCATGATGAGCGATGGACTCGCCAGGCAGCGATAGATATCCAGACGAAACCTGCGGCAGAGAGAAATAACAGGTATTTACACATTCATGAGCACTTATTAGCTTGTAACTTGATCTACAAATGTACAAATTGGAAGGTAGCATATCAGTCTCTAAAATCCAGAGGACCAGAACTTAAACCTTCTTTTCTGTTTATTACATTTCATTACATTATGTTGTATTTTATAATTGTCAGCACGGTGGCATAGTGGTTAGCCTGTCCACCTCACAGCAAAAAGTCCTGGGTTCAAGTCCCAGGCCCAGGTGTTTCTATCTGGAGTTTGCATGTTTTCTCCGTGCCTTCGTGGGTTTCCTCCGGGTACCCCGGTTTCCTCCCACAGTCCAAAGACATGCACATTAGGCTGATTGGCGGTTCCAAATTGCTCCTAGGTGAGAAATTAAATGTGAATGGTTGTGTGTGTTGGCTGTGTGATGGTCTGGCTAGCTGTTCAGGGTGTACACGCCCACAATGCTCTAGCCTACCCGCAACCCTAACAGGATTAAGTGGCTCAGATAATGGGTGAGTCAGTATACTTTATAATTGTGCTCGCATAAGAGGTAAATGTTGGTCTGAGTCAGCGAGACAGGACACGTAAGCAAGTAAGGGTTGATAACGAGAAGAGATGCTCAGTGCCTGGAGTGGCGCAGGCTGTCCTTCTTGTTTTTGGCGTTACAGAGCATACACTCGCAGCCCACAGCGTGAGGTCTGGGCAGTGAGATATCCTGCTTCAGAAGCATGGTCAGGATCTCATAGTTGTTCCTGTGAGCAGCCAGGATGACGGGGGCCAAGTCCATGGTGGTGGAATACTCCGGGTTTTGGATCCGCTGCATCAGTCTCTGTAAAGCGAAAAGGGATTTCAGTTCATTTATGTACATCTCACGACAAGAGCAGTCATACTGAAGGAACATCGGCGAGTGCAGTTCAGTTCAGTTCAGTTTTATTTGTAAAGAACTTTTTACAGTAAACATTGTCACAAAGCAGCTTTACATATTAAAACAAATTGGGTAAAGAATTTGTACTTATGCATTTATACATTTCTTTACAATCCCCACACATCCCTAATGAGCAAGCCTGAAGCGACGATGGCAAGGTAAAAACTCCCTCAGTCGACATGAGGAAGAAACCTTGAGAGGAACCAGACTCAAAAAGGAAACCAATCCTCATTTGAGGGAAACCAGATAAAAATACGAACCATGTAGCAGAAACTTCACTATTAACATGAAGTCTAGTTGGTTGTCTTATAACTGTAATGGGAATTGTACTCCTAAATCATTTCAGTAAAAGAGTTTTTATCACTAGCAGAGAGAAGTCATCTTCATGGTTTGTGAGTGTATATTTATGGATCATCATCATCAGCAGGAGCGAGGGGCTTCTAAGAACCGACTTCCAACCAATAGTAGACATTTGGACGGATCACGGGATTCAAAGAGCAGAAGGATCAGGAGAACTTGGATCTCAGAAGTAGCATGTGTACCTCAGCAAAAACACAAGAAGAAGAACTCGATACCAGTCATTTAGTCAAGTCCTTCCCGGTACACAATATGGTTCAAGTTCAGTACATTTCAAATGGAAAACAAAATTGCGTCAGACATTTCAACATACTCCGACCAAGGTGGAGGTTATGAGGTCATTGATCATGTGTGTGTCTGTGACCAAGATAACTCGAAAACTAACTGACGCATTTCCTCAGAATTGTAACCGAATGTGGGTCTTGGGCCAATAAAGAACTGAATAATGAAGATCCGGATCTGGATTCAAGATGAAAAAATACCGAGCTCAAAAATAATAGTGGAACAGGCCACAAGGGGGCACCGTTATTCTACGTCATCTGCCAATATAACCCATGTAAAGAAAAGATTACACTGCCTTGGTGGAGGTCTGACCCTCTGAGTGCATTTCTAGTTTCATCTGGATCAATTTTAAAAATCTAATCTAATGTAATCTAATCTTATTTCATAGAATCTTATCTAATCCCTAATCTGGGCAGTTCATCTGATGGGTTTCACTTTAATTCCATATACATCCTACAAACAGATATTGTGCTAACGATAATGCAATTGAGATCTTTGCTGTGTGTTACAGTAGCTGATTCCTGATATTCAATGTATAACATTTTTCACTGCTATTTACTAACTGCTTACTTACTCCAGAACTATACTGCACTAGGAGGCGCGCTGGCGTCGTGGTTAGCACATCCGCTTCACAGCAAGAAGGTCCCGGGCTCGAGTGTTTCTTTGGGAAGTTTGATTGTTCTCCGTATGCTTGTGTGGGTTTCCCCTGGGTACTCTGGTTTCCTCCCACAGTCCAAAGACATGCACATTAGGATAACTGGCTTCATGTTTTAAACAGCCCCTAGGTGCGAGTGTTAATAGTTGTGTGTGTTTTGGCCCTGCAATTGTCTGCCTGCAACTGTTCAGGGTGTACCCAGCCTTCACCCAGCGTCGGCTGAGATAGGCTACAGCCTCACAGAGACCCTAGTAGGATTAAGCGGTTTGGCAAATGAGTGAGTATACTGTGCTCCTGCTTCACCCCTGAAAAACACCAGTGAATATACTCTCTGGATGTAGCGTGATGTGCCTCTCAGAGTACTCATGTAATACAATGTAATAATGGAAATGAGATGCATTAGTAGTCCTCTAATATATTGGATTCTCTAATATATTGGCTTGCGTTCTCAAAATTATTATAATTTTTTTTATACAAGGTGAAACAAAAGTAGTAGTGTGGGATACTATTATTATTTATTAAAAATATTTTAAGCCGATTTATACATCACTCACATTAGATAAGTTGCACGATTACTGCACAATTAGCACGCACCAATGTTCCTCCTAATTCATATCACGTAAGATAGTTCGGCAACGACCAATATACAATTATGTAATACAATATACGATACAATTTAAAGCTAAACACTGTAACCCTGAGCTGTCAAATTTTTTTTTTCCCTATTTATACTGTTGTAAGCGAGTAGAATGAGTAGCAATGAGCAAGATGGTGGTGCAAAATTCTTCCACCTAACAGCTCTATCAGCAGGGTGCAGACTATCTATCTGATTTGATATCTATGTTTCTCCTTCTCCCTCCTTCCAGAGAAAGCTAACTAAAAAAATTATCTGCCTGCTCTTAAGAAAAGAGGCGTGCCGCTCGAAACAAGCCTACAAAGTTGCGTTTTGGTGGGGAAAGAAGTCTAATTCTATATTTTCGTGGAGTTTCCAGAATATCCAGAAAATCCAAAATAAACTAGCAGTGCCGTTAGCGAGGATTAGCATGCAACCCTCCCGGCTGACTTAATGCGCTTTCCTCTAGACCTGAAAATATTTTGAATGAACAATAAAACAATTTTAGAGTTTGTTTTTGTGTGATATGGAAAATTATTAAGATCTCGGAGGGTGTTACTGGCCTTACGATCTAAATAATTCTCCACATCCTACTTCACTTCCGTCAATAAATGCATAGTATTATATGGGGTTGACGGTACGCGCAAACTGATTGGTTGACATGTGCAATAAGTTGTGGCAAGTAAGTTAGCTAGCTGCACTGTGCGCTTTGATCGTAAAGGATAGTTTAGTTAAGGACTACCACGCCATGCATTATCCCATTTATTACAGAGGCTGTTTCATGGTCAGGGTTGTCTTTTTAAAATTATACAAGGGATCCTTTTAAGGAGGCACTTGCATACTTTATGACTGTCTGTTGTTTGTTGTATAGAGGAAGAGTCGTCCCAGTTACACTAGAGAAATCTTTTCGAAATTCCGATAAATCGTGTCATCAGAGGAAAATACTGCTAAAATTTTGACCAAGTACAGAATTCAGTTCTTTCCACTGTAATAAAAATAGTAGCTTTGATAAAATTGATAAAATTCTGAATATCATTCCTAATTACTAACTAACTTATACTTTTGGTGGAGTATTTTCATACAATGTTCTTATATTATCTCAGTTTATAATCTAAGTGGCTTTGTCGAGATCCTTTGTCTGTCAAATATGTCTTCTCTGGAAAGTAGGCATTACACGTGAAGGACAGAGGTGCTTTTTTCAGATATTAATTGCTTTTTCTAAAGCAGTATAGTACTGTAGAGCTGTGATTGGGATTGGATGTGGAATACTTTCTGTACAGAGTTCCACATCCGCTTGAGAAGCATGTCCGTCAAAAAGTGTCTTCTCCGGAAAACCACAGTGATTGTCACTGATGCTGCTGTTACTGCAGTTAATAATATATACAACTAATATAAAATATTGATTTGATGATGATTTTAATGATTTAAGCCTAGACGGCATGGTGGCGCAGTGGTTAGCATGTCCGCCTCACAGCAAGAAGGTTCAAGAAGGTTCAATCCCATGCTTGGGCATTTCTGTGTGAAATTTACATGTGCTCCATTTCCTCCGGTTTCCTCCCACAGTCCAAAGATATGCACATTAGGCTAATGGGCTGTTCCAAATTGCCCCTAGGTGTAAATGTGAATAGTTGTGTGTGTGTTGGATCTGCAATGACCTTACCGAATGTCGGCTGAGACAAGCTGCAGCCTCACCGTGAACCTAGGAGGATTAAGTCTTTCTGTAAATGAATGAGTGAGTGATTTGAACCTGATCTTATTGATTTAAAAGTAATTTTATAGTTTCAGCTGATGATGTACTCCACAGGAATGATGTGTTGTTCTCTAGAGCAGTGTGTTTTAAAGAAATAACAGACAACTGAATGGTGTGATTGACCAATCAGAATCAAGTATTTAAATAAACCGTGTAATATAATGATAAGATGACCATAACAACGGATTTGTAGCACAAAGGCCTGAACATTCCTCTGAATTTTGCTCCTGTCTTCCACTTTATTCACAACGCTCTCCTTGGCGGTGTCTTTCAGGCTGTTTCTGCATTTTTTTTAGATGCAACTAAACAAGTATTCATCTGTCTAACACAGCACTGATGATGACCTATTACACAGACACTTAGATGGAAAAGCACTTAAGAACGAGCAAAACCATCCAGACAGATTTCATCACACCATCAGTGTTTATTAATGGAGCTAAAAGCTATTTGCAAATGGCTGAACGATATCGCAAACCCAAATGTGCTCCAAAGCTCTCAATTACAGTGTCTGCTATTATTCTGTAAATGTTCAGAAATGTACAGTTACAAGAAAGAAGATTTCTATATATATGTGGTGCATTAACAAAAGTTTAAAGCTTTTAAAGTGCATAATACACGAAAAGTATAATACATTATATTTTTGCTCAATTAATCCAGATACATTAATACATAATGGTGTAGCAATACAACAGACAAGCGTATAAATAAATATTCTACATACAAATAAATATCAATGCTATATAATACGTGTGTGTGTGTGTGTGTGTTTGTCTAGCTTATTATCGAAACATATATCTAAGTAATTTTTATATTAATTCATTCATTCGCCAAAACTATCTCAGCCAACACTGGGTGAAGGCATGGTACACCCTGAACATCTCGCCATTCCATCACAGGACAACACACAATCATTCACATTCACACCTAGGGGCAATTTGGAACAGTCAGTTAGCCTAATGTGCATGTCTTTGAACTGAAAAAGGAAAACGGAGCACCCGGAAGAAAACCCACACAAGCACAAGGAGAACATGCAAACCACACATAAAAGCCCTAGCAGACGTGCTAACCACTATGCCACCAGTAATGGTTACAGTTATATACCTCTCTATAAATACATCCATAATTATATAAATTTGGACCCATGAACAGAGGAAGGCCTATGGCCTGCCGGTCTGAAATGTCATAATGCCATATATTTGGTCCTCCATAAATTTTATGCAAATTGTTGGATTTCCCGATCACGTACTGGAATTAATTATTGATCATTAACAGCATCAACATGAAAATGAATAAAGAAAATGTAATATCTTTGGAATGAGACATTTGTTATTCTGAAATGGAGAAATTCACTTTCTCCCATTTGCCCAATGTCCAAAGTCATCTCTAATGAAATATATATTTAAATTGTTAATGATTATACCTATAGAAGAGAAATCCTATGATTTACTGTATTATTTGATTACTGGATGATTTATGTGACTATTGTATGAGAAGTTTATTCACTGAAGTTAGTGTAAGATTATTTTATCATTTTATGAAGGGCCCATTCCAATCTGTATGAGTATTGCTTGACTGTCCTTGAACATGGAACATTGAAACAAAATGTGGGACCTTGAAAAGAAACAAACTGGCAGTCCTAAGCGAAGGAAGGCGCCGAGGTTGAGACTTGGAACATGTTGAGACATGTCAAGACTTTTTGAGATATAAGGTCATGAGGGATGCACTGTATAAGCCAATTGCAGAGATGGTTCGACGTATGAGATTTTTCGTATGCTTTTCTTTTCCTAAAGGCTAACCAAACACCTGAAAATTGATTTGAATCTCTTGCTTTGTGAACTGGACACTTTTTATCATGACCACAAGTAAGCCTAATGTGCATTCCTTGGACTGAGGGAGGAAACTGAAGTACCCAGGGAAAACCCACACAAGCACGGTTAGAACATGCAAACTGTACAAAGAAACAGCTGCACCAAGCCTGGGATTCGAACCCAGGACCTTCTTGTGGTGAGGTAGACATGCTAACTACTACACCACCGTGCCACCATAATGTTATAAAAAAATACCTGTAAATAAGCATGACTTAATAAATTATAAAAAGCAAAAAAAGAAAGAAACCCATCATTACATTATTTCCTTAATACTAGGGTGAATTAGCCTAATGTGGGATATTTTAAGGGTTGTTCCCTCTAATGAAACATAATAATAAAAGAGTCCCATATTACATCAATTCCCCGTCTATCTGAATATAATAAAATAAGAAAGAGTACTAAACATGATGACTGACCGCAATCGAGGGTTTGGAGGCTCGTCTGGGTTGGTGGTTGAGAAGAATATCGACAGCTCCCACTACCTCTAAGTCGATGGCCACCAAAAGAGCATCTGTCGTCTGTAAACACACAAATTTCACGATTTATAGTTGCCAGTGGTGGCTCAGTGGTTAAGGCTCTGGGCTTCTGACCAGAAGGTTCGGGGTTCAAACCCCAGTACCACCAGGCTGCCATTGTTGGACCCTTGAGCAAGACCCTTTACCCTCCTCTGCACAGGCTCTGGATAAGTATGTAGGCATCATAGGAGCATATACAACCCCTGCCAAAAAGTCACCCTTCTTGGAAGATGCTTGTTTAATTGTAAAGAAAAAAACCCCAATCACAAACATGCCACAAAACTGTTCTTATTTAACATTCCAACCTTCTGGCTTTATGAAACACTTACAAAAATAAACACAATTAAACAACTAAATGAACATCTTTCCAAGATGTATTATACATCAGCGTTTATTAAAGTGTCTTTTTATATTACATTTATGTAAAACAAAGTTTCTAACAGTTGAAATTTGTCAAGTCAAGGGAGAGTCAAACCACTCCATAAAGTCTTCTCCATCATCCCAAGCACTTTCAATAGTGTTACGGTCAGGACTCTGGGGTGCCAAAATGTGTGAAAATGAGTTGCTGAGGCTCGACCGGACCAACTGGAGCAACTCCAGATCATAACCATGGCCACTATGTATGATGGGTCCATCCCTTCATGCATGTTCATTCTTACCCTGACACACTCTGGCACAGGGTCAATCTGGGCTCATCAGATCACATGAGCTTTTTCGATGACTCCTGCGTCGGATCTATATCCTCCCTAAGAAACTGAAGACTTTATTCTGTTTATTCTCATTTACACGTAGTTTTCTTTAGTACAGATCATGTGATATCTCTTTTACTATTAAATACGGTTGTAAGATTCGACTTCACCAAGCAGTCAGTCCAGATTTTTTTCAACAAGTTCAAGGTAAAAACAGAATTTTTGTACCAGCTGTGATGCATTTCACATGTTTCTCATTCATTCATTCATTTTCTAAGCCGCTTAATCCTAGTTAGGGTCACGGGGAGGCTGGCGCCCACCTCAGCCGACTCTGGGTGAAAACGGGGTACACCCTGAACAGCTCATTAGGCCATTGCAGGGCCAACACTTATACAACCATTCACACTCACTGTCACACCTAGGAGTGATTTGGAACAGACAATTCACCTACTGTGCATGTTTTTGGACTGTGGGAGGAAAATGGATTACCCAGGAAGAAACCCACGCACGCAGGAGGAGAACATGTCAACACCACACAGAAATACCAGAGCCTGGGAATCGAAACCTGAGCCTTCTTGTTTCATACGTTTTTGTCTTTGCAATATGATCCCACTGTCTCTTTGTGATTATTAAGAACTCTGTCCGGTTTATGTCCTCTCGAGGTTTTCTGTAAAGCTCGCTCACTCACTCTCACTCATTCGCCGAAATGCTTAATCCTACTAGTTCGCCAACACTGGGTGAATATGGGCTGCACCATGAACAGCACACCAGACCACACACACAACCATTCATATTCATATCCACACCTAGGGGCAATTTGGAACAGCCAGGTAGCCTAATATGCATGTCTTTAGACGGTAAACATGCAAACTCTAAGACCTTCATGCTGCGAGGTGGACATGCTAACCACTACACCACTGTCCTTCTGTAAAGCTGCTGTTAAACATGCAGCACAAATAGAGTTAAATTCAACTGACCTGAAATAAATCACAGCTTTAGATGTACTTCTGTTCTTTATCAGGGTTTCACTGTGACACGACAAAGTCTGCATACTCTTCGCAGAACACAAACCAGACATGCTGACGTCCCAGGAAAACAATGTCGCTCGTTTCAGCCTGCTTTCTTTATTCCCCTGCAAAATCCTAGCATGTCAATCATACGGGAAACCTGTGAGATTATTTGGGACAGTGTTTGAGACACCACTTGAGGATTTGCTGCCGGACAGAGAAAAAATTAATCGTAATCGACAGGAAATAATTCAAGACACATTTTTGCATCTCTTTTTGAATGTGATATACACTTCCAGGCCAAAAAAAAAAACTGTCCAGCACGCCATTATGTTCGACCAACTTTAGCCTTGATTACAAAATGTACTCACCATGGGGTCATTCCGTGCCAAATCAACCAAATTTCCAAAATCTTTCCAGGTGACCGTCTCGGATTTTTATGATTTTTTCAAGCACCTCCATATGTCTGATGAACACACGCAAAATAGTTCTGCCTAATTCTTAATAGTTTCACAAGAATCAATTTTTGAAATAGGGTACCGTCAACCCCAATTTTTTACCCACGAGCAAAATTTGAGCATTTTTTTTTTTTGCATTTTCAAAAGGCAATATCTTGACAAGAAATGCATGCAGGGACCTGAAATTTTGTATGAACAATATTTGGAGAAAAAAATGACATCATTTGCATATTTAAATTTTTATACCGTCACAAATATGGCAATTTGTTAATTTGTGATTTTTTTTTTTGTTGAAAAAGTAGACACACCTACTGAGAAGAATATACAAGGAACAAGGCTCATATTGTAGATTTCACATATTTAGGTAACTGACTTTCAGTAAAGAAAAACTTTTTTTTTTAATTGTTTAAGGATTCTCAGAGTTACAGCAACCTAAAGATGGAACAAAAAAATAAAATAGAGAAAATAGGCCTTCCTTCACAGAGGAATTTCACAATGCTGACACGTGCTCAGCCACTTCTAAATTCTTTTTGAAAATTCATTGTTTATATGCCAACTTTGTGTTAAAATTTGTTCTCTTGCTCAAATGCCTTCATTGTAAAAAAAAGAGTAATTTTTCTGACTATTTTATACTGAGTGTCTCTAATATTTCCCTTTATAATGTGTTTTGCTGAAAGCCCCAGTTTCAGCGCGCCGCAAGTAAATGTCCGGAAACCTAATATACAGTTTTGCCTTTGTGACCTTGAAAAGTAGGTCAAGGTCACTCACCTAGCACTCATAGTAGTTATCCAGCATACCAAGTTTAAAAGCCCCAGCTTCAGTACGCGGCAAGTAAATGTGTGTGTTTGTGTTTGTGTGTGTATGGTTGTGTGTGGGTTGGCCCTGTGATGGTCTGATGATTTGTTCAGAGTATACCCCGTCTTTGTCCTGGCTTGGCTAAGGTAGGCTCCAGCCTCCGGTGCCCCTGGAAGGATTAAGTGGTTCAGCAGGTGAATGAATGGATGATTGTTTAAAATAAATGTTGCTGTAACCTGATGATATCACTTACGTTACGCCTGTGGTAGTTGGCTATTATTAAAATAGGGCAAGAAAAATCTTCTATTGGTTTTATGCATCCATCCATCCATTATCTCTAGTTCTCACCCATCAGGATAGCAGGAGAAGCCAGAACCAATCCCAGCTGGCTTTGTGAGCAGGTTGCCATTTTATTCATTTATTTCCGAAACACAGAGAAATATTTTTAGAAATGGAAATGTAATTGGTACAATATTTGAGTTAAAACAGTATAATTGGCAACCGCAAAGCAGCTATACACTGCATCTCTACAGGGCAAACATTCATTCATTTATTTAATGAGCTGTTTATTCCTAATAAGGTCGGGGGTGGGGGTGGGGGGTGTTGCTATCTCAGCCAAAGAGGGGGTACACCTAGAACAGCTCACGAGGTCATTGCAGGGCCAACACACACTCAAACCCAAGTACACTCACACCTCGGGACAGTCTGGAACAGCCAATTAGCCTACTGTGCATGTCTTTGCACTGTGGGAGGAAACCGGAGTACTCTGAGAAAATCCACACAAGCACGGGGAAAACCAAGTAGAACATTGCCCAGAATATCACACTGTCTCTGCCAGCTTGCATTCTTTCTACAGCACATCCAGGTAAGCAACACACACACACACACAAACATCCACATGATATGATGCGAGCAGTGAACAAAACATCGACAGAGGGCAAATAATGCCACCTCTCAAATCTCACAAATCATACACCATACATGGCGAGCACTGAAGATATGCACACTCTGCTCTGCACAGGTTGTGCATACTGTGCAGATTGGCGTGAATTTCAACCATTTTGGAAGGAAACCAATGACGGCACCAGCCATCTTACGATTGGTCAATTCCAACGCGATCACACCAACAGTGGGGTAAGTGAACATTGGTCTGAATCAGAGAATGTATAATATCCATGAAAACGCCTGGACTCTGAATAAAGCACCGCACTGCTGCTGATCAATTAAGAGAAGCTGTCAATCAAGGTACGAGGAGGTCCCGGTCGGTGTGACCACATCACATGGAACCCTAACACTGTAAATGATTCCTCCTGCACCTTGAGCTCGTTAACCGCCACGCCAGCTTTCCGCAAAGGACTATTATACTGGTAATGCCTCAGGGTCGTACTTTCCTTGTATTCCATTCAAAGCACTGAATCTTACTTTAGATGAAAACAAAATAATAATAAAATAAAGGTGCCGTTACCTGGCAGCCGTGATCCAGTAGCAGCTGCAGGATGTCCAGGTTCTCGTTCTCGATGGCGATGGTGATGGGGTCCTTCCCCAACACGTCCACGCAGTTAATATTCAGCTCACCATTGCGTTTTTCCTCCAGCAGTTTCTTCACCATGTAGAAATCGCCTTCACCACACACACACACACACACACACACACACACACACACACACAAACCAACATTCCATTGACTGAACTAATAATTTCTCTCCGAGTCTTGTAAACAAATGCATCATGTCTATACTGGAAGCAGTCATAAAAATGACATGCACGAGTCCGGAGCTTGTGTTAGCATAAACACACAGGCATTAACAGGACAGAAATTCTTTCCTGAGCCAGACGTAGCTTTCCTTTATATGGTAAGGAAACCATCTGGCTCACATCTGCACAATGTAACATCAGGTTAGCAGCGCAATCGACATGGCGTGATTGTTTTATTAGCATGGAGAAGATGTAGATGTAGGAAACTCATGTATGTCTAAGTAAACTGGGGTTTTGACACTTTTTGTAGAAGCTGGTTTTATAATTTCTGGACAAACTGAACTGATACCATGAACGAGAAACAAGGGCGGCACAGTGGGGTAGTGGTTAAAACCTCCACCTCACAGCATGAAGGTTCTTGGTTCGAGTCCCGGGCTTGGACATTTCTGTGGGGAGTTTGCATGTTCTCTTCTTGCTTGTGTTTCCTCCAGGTGCTCTGGTTTCCTCCCTCAGACCAAAGACATTAGGCACATTAATCTACCTGACTGTTCCAAATTGCCCCTAGGTGTGTGTGTTCTCCTCCAGAAGCTTCTTCACCATGTAGAAATCTCCTTCACCGCACACACATGCACCAACTTTCCTTTGGGTTTCCTCCAAGTACTCCGGTTTCTTCCTACAGTCCAAAGGCATGAAAATTAGGCTGTTCAAATTGACCCTAGGTGTAGGTGTGTGTGAATGCTTGTTCATGTGTGTGTTGGTGTGTTGCCCTGCAGTGGTCTGGTGAGCTGTTCAGGGTGTACCCCAAGTGTTGGCTGAGATAGGCTCCATCTTCCCAGTGACCCTAGTAGAATTAAGCACTTCAGCAACTGAGTGAGGAACAGTGAGATGAACATGAAGCATGACAATTTGGGAAAAGAACTAAAAAATACAAAATTAAATGAACCCAGACAGTTGACTGCACAGGGGCAGTCGTGGCCTGGTGGTTGGGTGCTGGATTACTGATCCTAAGGTCGGGGGTTCAAGCCCCCCTGTCAACAGGCTGTCACTGCTGTCCCCCCCAGTGCAGCTAACTGGGTTATCAAATGCCGGCCATGTCTCTCACTGTCTATGGTAAGAGGCATGTAAAAGAACCATTGCTTTCGTAAAGATTAGGCTGCGTAGCCGTCAGCGTGTTTCTACCCTGCGATGGCCTGGCGAGCTGTCCAGGGTGTACTCTGCCCTCGCACAGAGTCGGCTGAGATGGATTCCGGCCTCCCTGTGACCCTAACTGTGATTAAGCACTTCAGAAAATGAATGAATGAGTTCCTCTGTGAAGCATAACAATACTATTCTTCAAAAAAAAGAAAAGAAGGAAGGAAGAAAGAAAGAAAGAAAGAAATTACAATTCCATTTAGACACTGAACCATAACGACTATCCCGGGAAAGGTCCATAAATAAATCTGCGTACTCAAGAACATCCATCTCAAGTCATTACAGGCTGGAATATGGTTTCATAGCCACATCTTCCTGATTGCATCCATTTGCTCCATTTAAGTGCATTCGGTTTCCAAGCAGAGCAAGAAGAACATAAAGAGGGAGATGAAGATGTTTGTGAGATTATTGTAGGTATTATTTGGATTTTAAA
>JAOUQZ010000044.1:6578719-6589486 GCA_028564935.1 Neosilurus hyrtlii
ATACATAAACTTTTTTAAGTCTGGGGTCATTGTTGAGTTTCACAGCTCATTCCACAATACTCATTATGTAGTCTCACACACACACACACACACACACACACACACACACACACACACACACACACACACACACTCTTTCAGCGACTGAGAAAATGCCAGTAGTTCAACCTTTTGTTAAATGAAGATAGCTGAGGCAATTAGGAGTGGTATTTATGTGCAGGTAATGATTTATCTACTGCTGTTGTTTCTGCCACACTGAGTTTCCCCTGGCTGCTTGTTTGCACTGCATGCACACGCTCACGCGTGTGTGTGTGTGTGTGTGTGTGTGTGTGTGTGTGTGTGTGTGTGTTTGTGTGTGTGACGCCAATCTCCACTCTATTGAAACAGATGAACTCTGGGCCCACCGGAGACAGTGCACGCCAGCACTTCATTTGGAAGTGAACCATCTTGCCATCACACTTCCTCCCTATTCATAACAACTAACCCCCCCCCCCCCCAAAAAAAAAAAAAAAAAAAATTATAAAACCATCCCCCTGCAGACCACCCCCTACCTCCCACCCACTGCCGGTCTCCAGCCACAGACGTGTCATCTGTCTTTCCTCTTTTTCACTTCAATCGTGTTTCCAGATTTGGAAGTGGGAGATGATCTTGGAGAAGGTTAAATTTAATTGGGAAGCCTAGAGAATCATGCGGTTGTTAAAATAACCCACTGTGTTTATACATGTATATACATTTTTGTAGGACAGAAAGGTCTCGAGGCAGGCATTCTCACATCTCATCACAGGAGTCTACGGTTCAGTTTTGAGCTCTGATTACTGTCTGTGTGGAGTTCCATACATATGTTCTACCACATGGGTTTTCTTCTGCTGCTCCAGTTTCTCCAGGAGAAAACTGGAGTACCCGGAGGAAACCCACACAAGCAAAACTCTATACAGAAACACCGTCGCAGAGCCCAGGACTTGAGCCAAGGACCTTATACACTCATTAGTTCATTCATTTTCCAAACCATCTAATCTTGTTAGGGTTGCTGGTAGGCTGGAGCCTATCTCTGCCAACTCTGGGAGAAGGCGGGATGCTCCATGAACAGTTTGCCAGCCAACGCCATACAACCATTCACACCAAAGGGGCAGTTTGGAACAGCCAGTTAGGCTAATATGCATGTCTTTGGATTGTAGGAGGAAGCTGAAGTACCCGGAGGAAACCCACACAAGCATATGGAGAACAAGCAAACTGCACACAGAAACACCCTCGTCGAGCCTGGGACTTGAACCCAGGACCTCCTTGCTGTGTGGCAGACATGCTAACCACTACGCCACCCTACCAGCAAACACTGTAATTCCAAATTTTGTAGCTTTTCATGGAATTACTCTAGAATTAATGGAAGCGTCGTTCTAGATACATTAGTGGTTATGCTCTGTTCTGTTTCTGTTGTTGTTGTGATGTAGGTACTAATGTTATATATGGTATATCCTAGTAGATTGGTTAATCAGAATGTAAGATAACTCAGTGTTACTACAATATGGATATGAAGTATGAGATATTGTTGTTTAATTAGAAATTAGGAAGCCCACAACGGGGGAATCGCACCAACTATTAAAAACAATTGGCGGCTATTTTTGCTGACCTCGAACTTAACCTACAATGACCTTTTCATAAAAAAGTTTCAGTGTTTTGTCCCAAGTTGCAATCTTTAAAAAATTGATGGTGATATATCAAGCAGCAAACTGTGAGCAGTGAAAACAATACCAGCTAGACTAAACACTTCAGGATGAGCTTTGATGGGAAAATTATGAACCCTTGCTTGGGTAATCACCCTTATTTTGTATCACACCACATTATTGATTAGTTTTCTATCAGAAAACTCCCCCAGTTGCTTTTCATTCATTCATTCATCTTCTGAACCGCTTATTCCTACTTAGGGTCACGGGGAGGCTGGCGCCCATCTCAGCCGACTCTGGGCGAAGGCGGGGTACACCCTGAACAGCTCGCCAGGCTATTGCAGGGCAACACACACACAAAACCATTCACACTCACACCCAAGGGCAATTTGGAACAGCCAAATGGAGGAAACCGGAGCACGCGGAGGAAACCCATATAAGCATGAGGAGAACATGCAAACTTCACACAGAATCACCCGACCCCGGGAACCTGGGACCTACTTGCAAGGAGGCGAACACTGCGCCACCGTGGCGCCACATGAACACTGATTATTATTAATTCATGAGATTTTTCTTGTCTCAGATTGGTGTGAAGCCATGAAATAATTCTTGATATTGCATCATTTGTCATGGGATAACTAAATTATTGGCAGGTTGTCATGGGATAAGTTAAATTCTGGTCATTTATACTACTGGGGATTTTATTGGTCTGTATTATTGCACTTGGTCTGATGTGTTAGTATAGCGCAACAGACACTATTTAATGGGTGGCGTAGTCGTGTAGTGATTAGCACTGTCACCTTACGGCAAGAAGGTTCTGGGTTCAAACCTGATGGCAGACTGGGACCTTTCTGTGTGGCGTTTACATGTGGTTGCATGGGTTTCCTCTGGGTACTCCAGTGTTCTCCCATAGTCCAAAGATGTTCAAAGACTGTGCATTAGATAAACTTGCAACTCTGAATTGCCCGTGAGTGTGTCAGTGTTCGAGTTGTGATAGATTGCACTGGTACCCCTCCTCTCACCTGAAGTCAGCAGGGACAGGAAAAGCTGTATAGATAATGGATGGCTTGATGCTATTGAATTATTTAAAAAAATGCTTAATGGTTTGCAAACTCGTGTGGTGTAAGAGGAATAAATAGTTTGGACACATGCTTGGTGATGAACCGGGGCTCTTCTGAGCTCATTTAGAGTGTGTACGAGTATTTGTAGTAATGTTAAATGACAACACAATTGCACAAAGCTTAAGTCCATTCACTTAGTAATCTGACGGTGATGGTGACTCGTTGCCTGACCTAATTTCGGAGTTGAATATTTATGCAATCACAATTTTCCTCTGTCCTCTTCTCCTATTTCAATTTTATGCAATATTGTTTTACCTTAAGGTTAAGTGGATTGGTTTCGGGTTACATCATTACTGTAATTCATTATTTATTGAAAGTATTCTGATACAATAGGGCTTCGGTTATGAAGACGATAGGACTCTCTCCAGTGTATAAGAAATCTATAATAAATAAGGTATTCGGAGGGAGTTTTTCCGTGCCACTGTCGTCGCAGGCTTGTAGGGGGTTGTAGAAAAATGTTTACATTTCTTTTTGAATTCCTTTTACTAGGTAAAGCTGCTTTGTGACAATGTCAGTTGTAAAAAGCGCTATAAAAATAAAATTACTTTTTTTGTTACTTGGACTGTACTCCACCCCTTCGAATATATTCATCGCAATTCATTCATACTTTTTTTGTATAAAATTGGTAACAAACATAAATAAACATGAGCTTGTTAACTAGCATTCACAGTAAGTAAGCTTGTGTAACTTCAATGCCGGACTCCTTATTTACTCTCACGTGTAATTTATTGTGTTTCATAATTTTTCCAGCACTGCTTAAAATATACAGTACATCTAACCAGACACCTAAATTACAGTTTTCTTTATGTTTCAGTTTTGCAATATAGCCACCGCCATGTCCACCCCTCTCCTCCGCATGGCAGCTGAACACTGATGACTGTGTTAGAGCTGTAGTTACATCCACCTCCATCCCCACCCCAGTTCTATTAAAAACTGACCAGCATAGAACATACAGTGGATTTAAAAAATAAACGCAGACAGTTTAGATGGCAGGTTATTGTGATGCAAAAGAAATCAGACCAAGCTAAATAATTTCAATATTTCTTCACCCTTTATCTGACTTATATACTGTAAAAGTATATCTGTATTGATATAAAAACCCTGCAATATTTCAAGGGAATATTAGAAAACAATAAAATGCATTACCGTGTCTGTGCAAGTGGCGACACGGTGGCGTAGTAGTTCCATGTCCGCCTCACAACAAGAGAGCCTGGGTTCGATTCCCGGGCTCGAGTATTTTTGGGTGGAGTTTGCATGCTCTCCCCTCTGCTTGTGTGGGTTTCCTCCAGGTACTCTGGTTTCCTCCTTCAGTCCAAAGACATGCACTGTAGGCTAATTGTCGGTTCCAATTCAGCCATAGGTGTGAATGTGAGTGTGAATAGTTGTATGTGTGTGTGTTGCCCTGTGATGGCCTGGCGAGCTGTCCAGGGTGTACCCCGCCCTCGTCCAGTCGAATGAGATGGGCGCCAGCCTCCCCGTGACCTTAAATACTGTATGATTAAACAGCTTAGAAAATGAAAGAATGCTTACGCAAGTCTGCACGCCCTCTTATAATTGAGGATGTGGCTCTAAAGAAAGAAAATGTAAATACAGTAACGTGGTTGCATAAGTGTTCACATCCTTATAATAATTAGGGATAAGGCTGTGTTCAGAAGTAACTGATCACATTTAAACTCATGTAAATTCATAGTCATGGAGCTTGTGGTGTAGTGGTTAGGGTGCTGGGCTCATGATTGAGAGGTTGTGGGTCCGAATCCCTGTTAGACCCACACTGAACAAGGTCTTAACCACAAGTGTGCCTCTGTCCACCCAGCAGTATAAATGAGTACTTGGAAGGTAACCTGTGATGGACTAGCGTCCCGTCCAGGAGGAGTTGAACTCCTGGTCACTAAGTGAAATGGGGATGAGCTCTGGGCTGGCTCTGGCCGGGTGTAAAAACCCAAAGCCAAAATCGTAGTCAGCAAATTCCCGTCATTAATTAAAGTGACTCAAATCAACCCAAAAATAAATTTCAGCTCTTCTAGTATGATTTTTCTTACATTCATTTAGCAATGCCATGGTTCATAAAGCACTTACCAAGCTGTAAAGGGATTGTATTGTTATAAGTTATCAGTCATAAGGGTACAAAAGCATTCGATAAATACCATGAAACACGTTGAACACAGTAATCAATAGTGGAGAAACTATAGTTCGACTGGGTTAGATCTTATATTATACCTGTTTATTTGCCGCCTACCCATGTCTTAACCCGTGCCTGCCCTGGAATGATGATGACAAAAACTCTTCAGCATATAAATTAAACCATGCTGAATACACTCGGTTTCAAACATACTGCGGTTCATGTGACATGTATAGAACGAGGCTATACTTACAGCCACGAGGTCCTGGGTTCAGATCCTGGTCTTAGCTGGGGCATTTCTTTGTGTTTGCATGGTAATTGTTTCCTCAGGGTACTCCGGTTTTCTCCCACAGTCCGAAGATGTGCACATTAGGCTAATTGCCTGTTCCAAACTATCCCTATGAGTGTGTTGACCCTGTAATAGACTGGTGAGCTGTTCAGGGTGTACCTTGCCTCTGTCCAGAGTCATCTGAGATAGGCTCCTGTCTCCCCGCGACCCTAGTAGGATCAACTGGTTTGGAAAATGGATGGATGGATGGATGGATGGTCTCCAGTGTCAGTGCTTTGTTTCACTAAGTGTCAATGCTTTGTTCCTAATTTTTCAGTCACCGCTGTGTGTGTGTGTGTGTGTGTGTGTGTGTGTGAGAGAGAGAGAGAGAGAGAGAGAGAGACGAAGAAATGAACTTGTCTCGCTGATTTTTCCACAATGTGAAATGTAACTGTAAACATATAAATAGAATATTAGTTTTATTACTGAATTACTGAATACTGAATGTGGTAGGAACAGAACAACACTTCAGACTGTGCTGTTATATGAAAATAATCCACTTCTAGGACCCAAATGTAGTCCTTGAAATATCTTTTGTCACCGGTGACACTGTGTGAACAGTACGCCTTCCATAAAGAGATGCCCCCCCCCCCCCCACACACACACACTCCTTTAAATAGACACTTCCTGCTGTCCTTGAATCTAATGGAGTGGAGGTTATTACAGATATATGGACAATGTAGCCGGCAAGAGAAAACAAAATAAGGAGAAGATGAAGGTTGGGTTGTGGACTCTTTATAAGCTTGAGGCGTGGATCACACTGACAGACGAGACAAGTTATGTTTCTTCTGACCAATACAAGAAGAGGACATATACAACTACAGGCAAAAAGAAAGAGCAGATCGACATATCCATCACTGCACTTTTTATAGAGCTTTGAATCTGTTACAAGCCATTTAACACAATGTATTATATCCTCATTCATTCATTTTCTGAACCGCTTAATCCTAATTAGAGTACACCCTGAACAGCTCGCCAGGCCATCGCAGGGCAGAAACACGCTGACGGCAATGCAGCCTACTTTTGATGAAAATCAGCAATGGTTCTTTTACAGTCCTCTCACTCTCAGTGGTTTTGTGGAAACAAGTAAAAATACAAATATGCAAATAAAGATGCTCGCAAGCCTACATGCCCCGCCCCGTTGCCAAACTGCTTGATCCTACTAGGGTTGCGGAAAGGCTGAAGCCTATCTCAGCTGACCCTGGGTGATGCATTTGAAGTTATGGTGCAGAGACTTTGTGACTACTGCATTTGATGTTATTCATTAATTCATTTTCTAAGCTGCTCAATCCTAATTAGGGTCACGGAGAGGCTGGTGCCCATCTCAGACTTCAGGCGAGGGCGGGGTACACCCTGGACAGCTCACCAGGCCATTGTAGGGCAAACACTCACACAACCATTCACACTCACATCTAGGGGTGATTTGGAACATCCAGTTAGTTTAATGTGCATGTTTTTTGACAGTCGGAGGAAACCGGAGTACCCGAAAGAAACTTCACATAGAAACGCCCAAGGTGGGAATCGAACCCAGGACCTCTTGCGGAGAGGCGGACGTGCTAACCACTGCACCACCGTGCTCCCTTGATTTTATTAACATGGAATTAAAGTTTTATGGTTATGAATATTATCAGTCATGGGTTCAAGATCATTCCCACTCTGATTAATTAGTATTGCGTTAGTGTTTTTGTGAAGTGAAGATGACTCTACCCTTGGGTTAGGGCTGGCTCGATCACCTGCATCCATCATGTGCTCTGTTTGTTGTTGCTGTTTTGTCAGGACCAAATGCATCTTCATCTTTCATTATTTAATTGTATCTCAGATATTCATAAAGCTCATATTTCATCCTGTCGAAACCATGCTGGAATTATTATGCAAGGAAAACAGACAAACCCAGAGGGAAAATATTTACATCTGTGAAAAGTGTGCCAATCAAATTAGTACCGTGTGATTATTTCATGAAAGTAAATGAATTACATAACCAGAGTGATTTAATACGACAGCTGGTGCAGTACAACACGGCCAACTGTGCAGAACAGACTAGACTGTGATCGTTTGTGTGTCAGAATTATTTTAAATAAAGGTCCAAACTCTTTATTCATTCATTCATTTCTGAACCTCTTAATCCTAATTAGGGTCGCGGGGAGGCTGGCGCCCTGAGTCGACTCTGAGCGAAGGCGGGGTACACCTTGGACAGCTCGCCAGATCATTGCAGGGCCAACACACATACAACCATTCACACTGACACTCACACCTATGGGCCATTTGGAACAGCTAATTAGCCTAATGTGCATGCTTTTGGACTGTTGGAGGAAACCGGAGTACCTTGAGGAAACCCACGCAAGCACAGGTAGAACATGCAAACTCCACACAGAAACGCCCCGAGCCCGGGATTCGAACCCAGGATCTTCTTGCTGTGAGGCAGACGTACTTACCACTGCGCCTGTCCAAGCTTCAGCCCGAGCAAACTTCCTGTGAATGGAAGCCACGTCCTCCTGGTTTTCAAGGTATCGCGCAGACTCTCACGTATAACATCATAAAGTCCGTAAACACTTACAGATTAATGATGTTGCCTGATTGACCCCCTTAAAGCAAAAATAAACAAACAAATTAATTCATTAAATTTATCGTTGTCTACCATGAAGTCATTCCGGCTATACGAGACCAAGACTCTAGCTAGCATGGCTTTAGCTAGCATGATAGTAACTCTAACCAAACTGAATGCTAACAGCTAGCTGCCATAATACAAACATACACAGTGCAAACTCACAACCATTCACACTCACACTCATGCTTAGGGTCAATTTGAAACAACCACCTTACCTATGGTGGGTGCACGTTTTTGGACTGTAGGAGGAAACTGGAGTACCCAGAGGAAACCCAAGCAAGCAGAGAGAGAACATGCAAACTCCACACAGAAATGTCCAAGCCAAGGACTCAAAACAAGAACCTTCTTGCTGTAAGGCGGATGTGCTAAGCACTGCACCACCATGCCGCCCTACATGAATGCTGCAAGCTCTAAAAGTGCCGATTTATTGTTGTACTGTATTGTAGCCAGTCGAAGTGGCTCGGGCATCTGATTAAAATACCTCCTGAACACCTCACTGGTGTGGTGTTCCGGGCATGTCCAGATGGAAAGAGACTTCGGGGTCAATCCAGAACTATGTCTCTTGGCTGGTCTGGGAACACCTCGGTGTCCCCCCGGAAGAACTGGAGGAAGTGGAGAGAGAGACGGCTGGACCTCACTGCTTAGGCTGCTGCCCCCGTGACCCGACCCCGGATCAAGAAAAAGAAGATGACGATGATAATATTAAAAAGCTCTTGTGCAATAAAATTAACCTCAAAATGTATTATGTACAATGTAATGGGTTACTATTTATTTTATATATTATTTTTACAAGAACTTCTACAAGGTTTCGATTCACACATGTGTGTGTGTGTCGAACTGAATACCCATGGGTGTGTTCAGCCATAGAGTTAATGCTTTGGGGAAACAGAGCTTTAGCTCCTGTTTTTTCCCAAACACCCCCACAATGGTGCAGTGGTCTGGAATTAAACCACTCCCAGGTTATATGGATGTGATTTAGCCTCTACACACACACACACAGACACACACACACACACACACACACACACACACACACACACACACACACACACAGACACACACACACACACACACACACACACACACACACACACACACACACACACTGCTGATCCAAAGATGCTTTGTGCATAAACACAGCGAATCAGAGAAACAGCTCCAGATGTGAGCAGAAGACACGATACAGATTTGTGAGGAAAGCACACACACACACACACACATACACACACACACACACACACACACACACACACAAACACACACACATACAAAGACACAAAAACATATACATGCACACACACACATACAAACACACAAGCATATACACATACACACATATGCACACACACACATACACACACAAACACACGCACACATATGGACAGACAAATACATACACGCACACACACATACGCATATACACACACAAATACAGACACACACACAGACACACAAACATATACTCATCCACACATGCCCACACACACACTCATACCCACATACTCATACAAATACATGCACACACACAAACACACACACACACAAACACACACACATGAACGCGCTCGCACAGACACACACACACACACACACACACACACACGAATGCGCTCACACAGACACAAACACACACACACACACATGAACACACTCACACAGACACAAATACACACACACACGCATGCAGACTCATGATGCACGCACACACACACGCACACACACATACATACACACACACAGTAAGTTACATAATATTTACATTATAATACACTCACACCCCACCTAGATTAGGGGTTCCCCGGTTTCCTTCATTAAAAAAAAAAAATACCCCTGAGGTAGGAGCGAGTGTACAATGAACTACTTAATAGATGTTACATTTGCTGAACTGCCTAATCCTACTAGGGGCGCGGGGAGGCTGGAGCCTATCTCGGCTAACTCTGGGCGAAGGCGGGGTACAACCTGAGCAGCTTGCCAGACCATTGCAGGACCAGCACACATACAACCATTCAGACTCACTTCCCACCTAGGGGCGATTTGGAATCTAATGTGCATGTCTTTGGACTGTAGGAGGAAACTGGAATACCTGGAGGAAACCCACGCAAGCATAGGAAGAACCTCCAAACTCAACACTGGGCCCAGGACTTGAACCCAGGACCTTTTTGCTGTGAGACGGACGTGCTAAAGAATCACATTAATAAATTAAAACAGTGATTTATTGTGGCACCAATTTTCCATCGATGTTTAAATTCTTATCAAGACTTCATATCTAATCATGAGAAGCCTGAAAAGCAATAAACCCTGTAATAAAAAGCAGCATAATGATTAGTTTAAACCTCTAATGGTCGTCTTATTACTTTTATGGTTTGTATTATGTGTGTTATGTACAGTGATGGACACAGAGCTGTGATATAAATCAAACCATAACTATGTAAAATATAATTATAGAACATATTGACTGCATCCTTTTACCTTTTCTTGCCGAAACAAGACTCTGCACAGCTACTATACATGTTCACAACACAGTGCTGATGAATTCTCCATTCAGATTGGGCAGAGGTTGTTGATTAATTACCCATCGCGTGAGCAACACGAAAGGTGACACGCCGATTTTCGTTCTGCAGGAAATTGTGTGTGTTTGTGTGCTCGGTCCTAGTAAGTTACTACCTTTCATGTAAGCTATTTATTGTTCATGTTATTATCACTAGACATTTGAAAGCTTAAAGAAATTGTACTAAAGTAAATTAACACCCAAAAAGTTCCGCCTTTAGCTTTGCTTACAGCACATAATCAGCATGCCACTGTTTCAACAAACTTCATTTATTCATTTTCTAAGCCACTGAATTCTAATTAGGGCGGCATGGTGGCGCAGTGGCGCAGTGGTTAGCACGTCCGCCTCACAGCAAGAAGGTCCTGGGTTCAATTCCCAGCTCGGGCGT
>JAOUQZ010000044.1:6589586-6609773 GCA_028564935.1 Neosilurus hyrtlii
TCTCTCTCTCTCTCTCTCTCTCTCTCTCTCTCTCTCTCTCTCTCTCTGTCTCTGTCTCTGTCTCTGTCTCTGTCTCTCTCTCTCTCTCTCTCTCTCTCTCTCTCTCTCTCTCTCTCTCGGGATGTGTGTGTGGTCGGCGGACTGAGACTCCTCAGCCCTGGATGACTGTTTTTGTGGTCTCACATTATTGACTCCCACAGTCAATAACCTTGGCAACTGCAGCCGAACATGCTCTGAGGTAACTCCGGATCGCGAGCGCTCCTTCACTTCGTTTCTCTATTCAAGGAATAATGAATTCGATTCCAGGCGTCTGAGCCTGAACTTGAGAATCATTCTCCCGTTATGGATGCACTTTCACGCAGACGAGAGTGAGGCAGGGTGAAAAAGGCGGTTTGAAGAGCGTTCAGCAGGCTGAGTGAGGGACGTTTAAAGCCGCCGAGCTTTTCGATAGAGAAAATTGTTCCCAAGGTCACGTTTGATCT
Source organism: Neosilurus hyrtlii (assembly GCA_028564935.1). Taxonomy (NCBI): domain Eukaryota; kingdom Metazoa; phylum Chordata; class Actinopteri; order Siluriformes; family Plotosidae; genus Neosilurus; species Neosilurus hyrtlii. The sequence goes on from JAOUQZ010000044.1 coordinate 6,590,069, forward strand.
TTTCAGCGGAGAACTGGGTTTTTCTGGGCTGAAGTGTTTCTTTTCATGATAGAACGTGAAGTTTATACCCGCGCTAATTCCCAACATCCGCTGCTCTCTCGTCACCTGATGTAGAAATCACGCGTGATATTTATACACCGGCGTCATCGTTGCCGCTTCACTTTGTTTAACTTCATTCATCTCTTCTTAAACTGACACACGGAGCAGTGTGGAAAAAACCATGGCTTCACCCCCGCACCTCAAATCTGTTTCATGTTTCAGAGCATCTCAGCCGAGGGGGTTATGTTTCACCCTTTGATTGTGTTTCTTTCTTTAACAGAATGATCAGATTTTCGTATGATTTCAACCAGAAACGGGTTTTAAACAAGGAAGGCTCTAATGATTCTGAATATGATCCGGATCAAATTCAGGATCCAGAAATTTTTGAAGGAATTCTTTGGGAGGTGAACACACTAGAGGTGCGAGAGAAAAGCGGTTGAAGCAGATAGTTTTTTTTTTTTTTTTGCAAATTTTGAAATTCGCGTCAAAATGTTTTGGCGACTCCACGTGCAAGTTATTTTTCGGCTTAAATACATATATCGCGCGAAAGTCGTGAGAAGGTCACGTGACAATTTTTGCGTCTGATTTGACAGTAATTTGCGATTGGTTTGCAAATGTTTGGCAAAAAAAAAGCAATTGTCGTAAATCAGTCGTGTTTTGCTTGCTTTTTTTCAAACCATTCAATTTTTATTAGGCTTGGAACGATTGATAACCCTACTGAATAATCGCTCAACTGGACCCGTGACAGCTCGTATCGATAACGAAATCTTTCTTACTGGTAATGATTCCCGTAGATTTGCTGCGGTTCTGTCCGATTTTATGGCAATTTTCACTTATTTTCTGCTCAGCAATGCCATTCGCCTTATTTTTGTCATGCCGCCATTTTGGTTTAAACGAGATCTCGCGCATACGCAAAGGGCATGGTGGCGTGCCCTCATTAGGGGAGCAGCTTGTAATTATTTCTGAATGAGTTTTGCAGATGATGTTGCCGTTCCAGCATTTGAATTTGGAGAAATAAACTTGTACATCACATTAACCAAATATAAAGGAAAAAGATTCTCCTGGTAATGCAGTAAAGGACCCCTCAAACCATGTGACCCGATTCAACACAAATCGCGAGATGTTGGGCAAGAGAAGCGGCCATCGAAGGTGAAGGTTTGTTTCACATTTTCTTTAATATTTTTGTGTTATTTTGCTTGATTGATTGCTCGAGTCTGATGATGACAAAATACACGGAATATCTCAAATTTTCCTTGTGCAAGTTTCCAACTTATTGCTTTTTCTTGCGAACAAAAAACAAATAATTTGTGACCTTCTCACGACATGCCCGGACTGTTTCAGACTGTTCTGTGTCAGAGCCTCGTTTTGCGACATTCGCTGAAATTTTAAATGTTTGAATTTTTTGTGTTCAATGAACCAGGTGACCAAAATGCGATGGCGCGAATGTTTGGAGACGAATTTGAGAATAAAAAGCGACAACCGCGAGTTTCCATACGCGTCAGTCACTCTGCATCGTGAGGATTGCGGAGAAAGATTTTTTGGAAGTGTCATATTACACCAGGCCCAGCAGGGGGTGCTGTGTACATTTGTTTGCGCTCTCTTAGTGCTATTGTTGTTTGTCTTTTTTCTTCTGTTCGTTCATGTAAACCTGATGATGATGCAGGGTGGGGCATGAACATGGCGGCCAACCCTTCCTGGTGGGGCGTATTTCGGTCCACCTCATCCTAACACGTAGCTGTAAAGTGTGTTTTCGACTGTGTAACAGATCCACCTCGTTTTGTTGAACCGTTTTCGTTTCCCTAATGTTGAGATTGTGGCGTGTATTACTGTCAGAGCTTTTAGCTACATCACCCACAAACCCTTCCCAGGCCGTCTCGTGCCCGATTCAGCCTTTATTGAAGGTGTGTGTAATGTTAAGTAAAGCCTTTTTTGGTGTGTGTGTGTGTAATATTAAGTAAAGCAGTGTGTGTGTGTGTGTGTGTGTGTGTGTGTGTGTGTGTGTGTGTGATAAATAAAGCCTTTATTGAAGGTGTGTGTAATAAGTAAAGCCTTTTTTGGAGGTGTGTGTGTGGGTGTAATATTAAGTAAAGCTTTATTTGGAGGTGTGTGTGTAATATTAAGTAAAGCCTTTTTTGGAGGTGTGTGTAATAAGTAAAGCTTTTTTTGGAGGTGTGTGTGTGTGTGTGATTTTAAGTGTGTACATTTCAACGTACGCAGGCAAAGTGATGGAAACGTCTACATGTTGAAGTAACTTTTGTTAGTTTTTTAAGGAAAACCTTCACCCAGGTATCCTTACACAGAACCATCATTCAAACCGCCGCACTCATTTCTTTCTCTGTACAAACGTTTAGGATGATGCTTCTGTTCTAACAGCCGTACGGACAGTCGTTTTTAACGCCGAGTCTCAGAATGATGACAGGATTTTCATACATTCATGCCATTTGTTGAGAGGTTTGTGTTGGAGGTGTCAAAAGGTTTAGATTAAAATCATTGTACAGTGGGAAACTATTCATATATTTAAACACAAACACCTGAAATACTGAAGTGATGTCATCATAAAGAGAGTCAGTTTTTAAATAAGCGCCCGTAAAATCCATAAATCACCAGCTATCGGTATGAGATTTGGCACACAGACAGGTTTTAATGTAGAGTCTCGACTGAGGTTAGTTTTCAACTGCTGTCTTCTCCTTTAACATAACGGGAAAAAATTCAATTAAAAAATACACAAAATTAGATTAAATATTACAGAAAATAAATAAATAGGCAGAAGCTTTGCTTATTATGACCTGATTAAATAATCATATAGTCTGTATGGATTACTGTGTATTTATATCTGAAATTTACTGCCGAGATGAAATTTCATATTTTAATTATATTCAGCAGACGCGTTTATCCAGAGCGACTTTCATAGCCTCCGACTAAATAAATAAATAAAGACGCGCTAGTTCATGAGATCAGGGAATTTAAGCGCCAGGCTGGATTATTAGCATATTATCAGCATTAATGGAAGAATGTATTAAAAACAAGAAAGAAAGGAAGAAAGTGACGACAACCTGAAAATGAAAACAAATCGTTCTGTTATGACTAAAGAAAGTGGCCAGGTCGGACCACCCGTAAGCTGTAAACAAACACCCCATGCGACTTCAGCGCTCGTTCCCGATGGTGAGGACGTTTAATGATGGGTTTTCTGGATGAAAGCTGGCTTCTGAATCAGTTCTGTTTGCTTGTGCATCTGGGGTATTTCCCCATGTGTCGTCGCATCCATCAAGTGTCGCCTCCCCATCCCTATATAACTACCACCCACCAGGGCACATGGCCCCCTCCACGACACAAGATGCTGCCACCCGCAGCTTTTACAAACTGCTGTGCACAGAGGGAAGGCGCTACTCTCCATTTTGTACTAATGAGCTCACAGACGCCCACGATTGTCTGGTGATCGCCGTGAGTGACAAAGGGGAGCGGATGCCATCGCCCCCTCGCATTAGAGCTCGCCCAAATACCTCACACGGACTCCCGGTAGCAGAAGGCCGCGGCATCAACCAGGATTCGAACCTGCGATCTCGTCGATATGCCACTCCGGAGCGTTTCTGCTCAGCATCACCCCAGACAGCACCATTTAAAATAGAAGTGACAACCCGGAGCTCGCAAGTTCGAATCCAGGTCGATGCCACGGCCATGGCCGAGTTCTCACGGGAGGGAGGGGTGCTATACGTTCACTTCCCTGCCACTCACAGCGATCACCAGCCTGTCATGGGTGTCTGTCAGTTCATTCGTACGAAGGGGCGGATTGCACTTTCCCTCCCTCCCTCGCAGGTTCAGTAAGATACCCAGTACATACTGTACTTGTAAAACTGCACAAACCGGACCTGATGCAATTCTGTTTTTAAAGCTCCTGGAAACGTTGACTCAAATTCAATTCAAATTCAAATTTTATTTGTCACATACAAATTATACACAGTACAATATGCTTAGTATGATTGTCCAAAATGTAAAGAATAAACTATCAAAGTAAGAAGAAAAGAACAATAACTAAAACTTTTAAAGGATTTTAAAGGTCAGATAAATATAAAAGTGCAAAAGGATATAAATAAACAAAATATATAGTGAAATATGACTGTCACAACTTCTTTATTTGCATGTAAATCACAGCGGCCTTCGTTTTATTTTTGTCTGAAAGGGGTCTGTACGTAACATGCTGCTTTCTTTATTGATTTACTGTACTAGCATTTTTTTTATGTAACAGTTCAGTTTGTGCTGGAAAACTGATGTTTGTTTGTAGTGTTTTTTGTACTTACCTGCTAATATACAAATTATAAAATCAAAATCTATAGCAAAGTTGATCAAATAAGGATTGCACAGTACTGTGTGTGTGTGTGTGTGACCTGAATGCATTTCAGTTCAAATATAGAAATTCCCACATGCTTTATCATTAGATACCCCGACTCAGACGTTACCTCATCAGACCTGAGGAGAACACAGCACACAGGCTTGTTGTCAACAGTTTTCTCTTGTTAGAGAAGTTTTAAAGTCTTCAGACGTTTTATGTACCTTCCCTGTGGAAAGACAGCACGGATCGGTGTGGCTAGTTACAGTAGAGACGTGGCTAGTTACGATGCTTTCACATACCGCATGTACAGATTTGTATGTGTGCCTTGGAGTACAAAAATAAATTAAGTTTCACGTAAGAATAATATGTATGTTATTACATCGAGTGTGAGTCTAAACTACTTTTATTTTAAAGAAAGTTTTTACTTATGGTCATTTCAGTCATGGGAGCTTTGCCTTTTATGGAGTTTTGTGGGCGTCACCCCGCGATATGCGGATCATCTGTATTGTGAGCAAGCCTTGGTATTGTAGAGATGATTGACTCCTCAGATCAGAATGATGAATGAAGCATAAGCAGTTGTAGTTTTATGGAGGTTTTTTTTGTCCTGTTGTGTTTTTTGAGATGTGGTGCGATTGTGACTTCCTGCTCACCTTTTGTCTGTTACAAGCTAGACCCTTTTGTTAAGTTTCTGGAATAAAAAGTATCTGTATATCCGGTTGAGTTTTGCTCATCTTCCTCACACACCGAGCTGCCTCGTCGGCTTTATCTGCCCCCATCGTCCTGCGTTTATCTCCCGTCTGTGACTCAGTTCTTTCGATTTGGCCACGTTTAGAACTCATGATTTATAAAGGATAATGATTGGCGAAGCGTTCTGTTCTGCCGGTGCCAGGTGCTCCATGGTGATGCGTGGGCTCAGCGTGAGCTTATTTCTCCTCGCTCAGCGGCGACGCAAAAGCTTCGGTGAGCCCTGGCAGGAACGGGCTGACCAGCAGTGGGATGATGAGGGCAGCAGGGGTAATAGAGCCGTAATTCAAACCAGAAGCAGCGAGTGAGGGAGACAGATTTCTATAAAGGAAAACTGCTGAAATGGAAGTGGGTGTTTCTTGATGGAACGCCATGAGCCTGTCGGATGTGTTTTTATTGTCCTGTTTACATGTATATGCACGGCGGGGTGATGTGGTTTCCTCCAGGACCATGACGCAAAACCAAAACACTGGATAGGGTTTAATAACCACAGATCAAAACCTCGGGGCCTAAAGTTTGAGCCAGGCTATAAAGATGGGAAATTGTTATGGATGTATCAACAGAAGTAGGGAATAAAACCTGATGCTGCTGTCAGAAAATAATCCACGATGGATGAAGTGGAGTTAGTGATCACTTTTATCTTACAGTTTTTGTTTCCATAATTTGCGAATAGTTTGTGTTTCGTATGTGTTTGTGTGATGTATGATTAAAGCTGGGTTTCCTCCTCTGGCGATTGCTCTTATAGGAAGTTCTCTTTTCAGAAAGTGCAAAGTTTCTATTGCTTAAGTGAACTTGGGTTTGTGAAGTGTGGTGTTGTTGTTGTTGTTGTTATTATTATTATTGGGCAATTCCACTGTAACTGACATGTAATTTGAACTAAAGAGAATACAAAATAAGATCTGTAGCTTTTATTACAAACAGAATTTCATTATAAAAATTCATTGAAATTTGAAAGACTTGATCATCAGAATAAATACTTTTATAAAAGTGGTGAAATTTAAGTCACTTGAAGTGATTTCATCACTGAAGTGTCGTTTAAAACAGTAACTTAGAAAATATGAATCCAAAATTCCATGAACTGAATCTTCATTTAAGTTTTGTATGAGCAGTTAACTTATGCAAGGTATCGATTGGTCCATCGTCATCATCATCATCTTCCGCTTGATCCAGGGGCGGGTCGCGGGGGCAGCAGCCTAAGCAGTGAGGACCAGACATCCCTCTCCACAATCATTTCCTCCAGTTCTTCCGGGGGACACCGAGGCGGTTTCAGGCCAGCCGAGAGACATGGTCGACCCCAGGGTCTCCTCCCTGTTGGACATGCCCGAAACACCACACCATTAAGGCGTTTGGTAGGCATTCTAATCAGATGCCCGAGCCACCTCAACTTACTCCTCTCAACGCGGAGAAGCAGAACTCCGAGCTCCTCCCGGATGGCTGAGCTTCTCACCCTGTCTCTGAGGGAGAGACCCGCCACCCTGCGAAGGAAGCTCATTTCAGCTGCCTGTATCCGCGATCTTGTTCTTTCAGTCACTACCCAAAGCTCCTGACAATAGGTGAGGGTTGGAACGTACATCGACTGGTAAATGGAGAACTTTGCTTTCCGACTCAACTCCCTATTCCCGGACTTGGAGGTGCTGATTCACAGGTTCAGGTCACGGAGTGCCTATGAAAAATTTCAGAAAGCTATCATGCATGTGAGCCGAGCAATGGCCCGGACAAACTTTATATGTTCAAGGTCACTGTCCCAAGGTCAAAGGTGACATATGCAAATCAGCTACCCCACACACAGGTTCAGGTCATAGGTAGTGCCTATGCAAAAGTTCAGAAAACTGGCATGTGCATCAGCCGAGCAATGGGCTGGACAAATTTATGGTAACGCTGCCCACCCGGCCGCCAAGCCAATCACAATACCTCTCCAGCCATAACCGGCTGAGGGGTCAAAACTAATGAACTAAATGCCGCTGACTAAACGTTCCTAGTGACCCGGGTCATGGGGCAGAAAAAAATAATGGCAGGCTTTTCAGAAAAAGCATTTAAATAACATGGTAGCATGGTGGTTGTATAAAATGGGCATGGTGCATGAAAAAAAAGGTATGGTGCAGGGGAAAAAAAGGCGTGGCATTGCGCTATGCTAAAACAACCTGACTGGCAGAGTGCTGTGACTCAGCTAGTTTTACACGAAGGCCAGCGGTATGAATGTGGTCATCTAAAATTCTAGTGGTTTGTAAGGACAGATAATTTTTTTATTTTTTATGCTTAGTATGATTTAGCTTTTTTCCTGTCCACTGATGGTCAGAGGTATTTTTAATTCCCAATCCAGACATCGACACAGCTGCTCGAGGACAAAACACTTTTGAATAAATAATGCAGAGATTAGTATGAATCGTTTTGCTGTGTTACATAAGAGTGTATAGGGTGCAGCCGTGGCCTAATGGTTAGAAATGTGGGTTTGGGAGCAAAAGGTCACTGGTTTGATTCCTGAACCAGCAGGAATAATGTGTGTGTGTGTGTGTGTGTGTGTGTGTGTGTGTGTGTGTGTGTTGAGCAGCACTTTCTTCTTCCTCTACCTTCATGGCTGAAGTGCCCTTGAGCTATGCATGTAACCCCCAGCTGCTCTCTGGGTGCTGCAGTTTGGCTGCCCACTACTCCCTGTGTGTGTGTGTGTGTGTGTGTGTGTGTGTGTGTGTGTGTGTGTGTGTGTGTGTGTATATATATATATAAGGTACAAAGCTATGACACATTGCAAGCAGTGGAATTATTCCTATAACCTATTAACCTTTTTAAACATCAATGTCCTTTAGGAATTTGTCATGAGTCAGATTATCTTCTATTTCCATCCGCCGATGTGTGAATTTTAACAGGAAATGACATGAGACAAATGTTTGAATCATAGTTTAAGTGCATTCGTCTGAAACCTACATCCTGCAGTTCTGGCACCTCACACAGCTGGAAATGCCAGATCTAGTAAGAACATGGCACGTCGTTTCACTTCCTGTTTGTTTCATTTGCTTTGCCTTTGGTTTCATTTTAATCAGAAAGATGCTGTACGTAAATATGTTTACTTGGTTAGTGATGATTGACGTGAGCAGACAAGATCATTACACTTTCTGGATCTGAGCTGTGAGGCTTCATGTGCTCTTCCAGCAAAGGTATTTATTTATTTATTTTTTTTTTATTTGTTTGCATAAAGGCATTTCATATTTCCTCCCAAATTCTGTTGCCTTTTTATTCCCTCTGTAGGAGTTTGAGTTTTTAAGAACATGTCCAGTATTTTGTGCTGTTAGCTAATTCATCTGTAAATGTTTCCTTCAGGTCCCTGTAGCGAGTCCTCGCTCCCACTGCTTTATTCTCCATGGGATCTTCATAGAGATTAATGAATTTTGTAAACAATGAATAGTTTTTTTTTATGTAGTAATTATTTACAGAAGTTGAGGTGGATATCACTGAATAGTTTTCTATTCAATAGGACTATTCAGCTACACCCACTGAGCCTGAGGCGGATCATGCTCTTAGTATATACACTACGTGGGAACTTAAAAATATTCTGTTTATTATTTTCACATGCATTCCATAACAGAATCTGTTGAAACTCCTTTGACTTATCCGTTAATAAATAATGCTTGTTTAAAAGCCTTTTAATAAATTCTTGCTGCTCCGAAATATTATGGGCTCTTGCCAGACCCAGACCTCATCCCTCCACCAAGTTTGGTGAAAATCGGTTGTGAAATAATGCTAAAAGCCAAACAGCAAACCAAGCCGCGGAGGAAATTATTATTATTATTATTATTATTATTATTATTATTATTAGCATTAGAATTAGGCTGTAATATCCTTCTTTACACCTCTTGAATGAAGTTCACAGTGAATAATAAGTGTGATTTCGTTCAAGTCTTTAATGTTCGAGTGTTAAATAAGAGAGGTCGAGACACAGTGCGAGCACCTCAGCATGGCTACATCCACACTAATCATTGTTCCCTTTTACACTGCACATGACACATGCCTGGAGCCTGTCTTCTACTCGCGAATTACAGTAGTTCTGATATGTGTCATTAGCAGCATGGTTATGGTTTTAAGTTGGAAAGCTACAACCTTTTATAATCATGTTAAATTATACAGCATGTCTTTATAAAACCACATTAGCTAGATTTTAGCTTATGGCCCTGTAGCAGTCCTCTGGCATTAATGAGATACCCGAGATAACCGCATGCTTCTTTTCTGCCTGAAAATACCGCAAATAACCTCGAAAACCCTGATCAGCAAGTTCATCACGTGAAGCTGAAGTCTGGAGGCCTTTTTCTGCTGCCTTATTGTAGAAACACTTTAGTTAATGCAGATAGAAGACACTAACTTTGACTCCAGTTGCACCCGTGCTTTGATTTGATACAGTGGTGTTTCTATATAATACATTTTTTATTACAGCTTGTTTACGCTGGAAGACGGTGTCCTTATTTGGCGCACTGCAATGTTTCTTTGCACGTTGCGATTCAGCGCTGCAGCTTGCCCTCTTAAACTAAAACTCTCTAGGAATTCTCGAGTTTTCCATTGTTGCATTTCTCAAGCTAATATGCTAATAAGCTAATACTCCACTTGCCCAACCGCTTGCTTAACTGAGTTTTAGCTCCTTTCTTAGAGGTACAGTAAGATTAGGCTTGATTAAGTTTACATTTTTATTACACCTTACATAATATACTCTAAGCTGTATTTTATCACAGATGCCGTGCTATTAGATAATTTAGGTTTTGGGGCTTTTACAAATTGGGTTTTCTTAGAAAGAGTTCGACGACGTTGCTTTGCATGGATATTGTGCACTATGTCTGAAATGTAGTTTTTTAACTAAGAATTTGGACCGTACTGTATATGGATTTCCCACGCAGCACTAACATGGAGTGCAAGACTTTTAAATATATAACGCATCCATTTGCTGTTTCATTCATTCATTTATTTACTGAACCACTTAATCCTACTCGGCTCGCTAGGAGGCTACAACCTCCTCAGTCTCAGTCAACTCCGGGCAAAGGCGGAGTACACCCTGAACCGTTTCATTCTAACGCAGAGCCAACACACATAATAAGCGTTTCACAACGAGGGTCAAGCCATTTGGCCTAATGTGCATGTCTTTCGACTGTTGGAGGAAACCGGTATACCCCGAGAAAACCCATGCAGGCACAGGGTGAACATGCCTCGCTTCACTTTGCACTACCTCTACTACCCACTGTCTTATTATGCAAGTGTCTTATTCTTGTGTTGTCTTTTTCTTTTTGTACTTTTTCTTTTTTATGGTTTTTGCACTGTATTGTCTATGCACTGTTTGCACCTAGTTGCATACTTTGCACTTCATGTGGCTAGGACTAAAACCTAAAACGGTCCCAGTTCTGCGTTTATTTTTTCAAATTGGATCTTTATGTTGCATGTTTATGTAGCACCTGGTCCTGAAGAAACGTTGTTTCATTTCACTATGTACTGCTTCAGCTGTATGTATGTTGTTAAAAAGACAGTAAAGCTTCTCGAACTTGAACCAATCATGCAAACTCCACACAGAAACTTCCTAGTTGAGCCTTTCCGGGAGGCAGACGTGCTAACCACTACGCCACCGTGCAGTTATATAAGTCATTATAAATGTACGCTGCATTTTGTGGTTGCAGTGAAAAGTGGAACTCCACTCAGACCCCCAACCCACATCTCACCCTCTCTCTCTTTCTGTGTACATCAGCACTTACCAGGTGGTTAAAGCTTGCTGTAGTGCTGCTTCATACTGAGGCCAGGTTTGCCAGTGTTGCTAAAACCACCCTGTCTCAGCCAGTCAGCATTCACCTGAAGGTTGAAGCCCAAGATGATGCGCTGTTCGGTTTTTGGACTCGCTTAAACACTCTCCGTTGCAATCCAAATACACAAGCATGTTTTAGATCTACACAGACAAGTAAACCAGCTGCTTCCACCTTTTTTTTTTTTTTTGCGCTTGCTTAGTACGAAATAAAGCTGACTATCATCACGGCCCGGATGTCTGTTCTGTTTAATTCTGCATAAATAGAAGCATGCCAGATCCTGAGTTTCTATCTGACCTCAATTTTATTGCATGAATTTTTAAAATGTACAGCCTGGTAACCTGGTGTGTACTGCTTTGTGAAAATGTGCAATATCTGCGAATATAATTGCTATTATTGTTAAGCACTGATGTTTACCCAACTGTACTTATGAGCCTCTATCATTGTCATTTTCACAGAACCTTGTTGGCTGGTGTGGTGGTGTTGTTTTTTGTTTTTTTTTTTCTTCCCCCGCTCTCGTCTTTGGCTTTGTCTGATAAACTGACCCACTGTTCTCCTCCAGTGAGAATTCTTTAGGAAAGCTTTTTAAATTATCCAGCTGCCTGTACCAATTTAGCAATTACTTTGCTCAGTAGAACAGAAATTGCTTCTGAGAACACATCCGTCTTCCCATATATTGGCATAATCAAATTCAGTTTAATGGATAATTCCAGGATAAACGGAGATGTGCAGTTGTGCATTCTCACTTGAAGTTTAGACACAGTGTTTGTGTTTAGCATTTAAAAAGAAGTTTTCTGGAAACTCGTAAATTTGCCTAGTGAAGCAATGTGCTGCAAATAAATAAATAAATTCAGCACCGCAATGTGCCGAGTTAGTTGTTACTTAGTTAACTTGCATTGTTTCCTCCACCAAGGCATGTTCCCGTGTGTGCCTTTGACCATGATAACTTGAAAACTATTGGAGAGATTTCCATGAAATTTTACCTAAATGAGGGTCTTGAGCCAGCAAAGAACCAATTAAATTTTGGGTCTGATCCAGATCCAGAACGGTTTTGAATTTTTTTTTTTTTTTTTTAACCTAGACAGATAGGGTGCAATTAATCTACATATTTAAGACAATAACTTCAGAAATACATAACTGATAGAAAATAAAGCCTGGATTGAAAAGTTTAGAGATTGCACTGGCTTGGTGGAGGTCTGCACTCTGAGTGCATTTCTAGTTCTGTTATTTTATTATTTCATTTATTGCTCTTCAGGAAGCACTTTATCCAGGTCGGAGTGGCAGTGAAATTGGAGATTTTGGGAACTCCTAATCGCTTCACGCTACAGAAACCGGGGATAAGTTCCGGCCTGATGAGCCAGTAGGCTCGGGTGTGAAAAGCCCAACAGACTTACCTACCATTGTAGTTTATTATACAGGTTTGCACACACCAACTGAGAGTAGCTGATAGATATTTTCAGAAATCTACACAGACAAAAACTCTGTATAAAGACAGTGGTTCAGCAGTTAAGGCTCTGGGTTTTGGATCAGAAGCTCGGGTTCAGGCTCTAATGCCGACAAGCTGCCACTGTTGGACCCTTGAGCATGGACCTTAAGCCTTGGCCTCACATGGGTGGAATTAATTCACACAGTAGATGACAGTATTTTCTTTTCTTTTCTTGCCTTCCGGGACTCAATTGGCACGATCCTGTAAGTCTTCCATGCACTCAAGTTGGATTACATCGGGACGGCATAGCTTCCATTCATGGAAAGATTGGTTGTGTTGAAAATTACCAAGGATCAATCACCGATTCAATTTAACCCTTGCAACAATGAAGGCACCCTTGAGGCATACATGGCCTAATGGATGTTACTGTAGATTTCTGTGTCGGTAAAAATGTACATTGAACAGCGACTGCCACATATGTATTGTAGACATGACGGCTCAGATGTTTGTCAGGAAAGTGCATATTTCCTTTGCCCATATTTTTGGAAGAGATGACCGCCAAAATCTCTCAGAATGGTCACGGCAACCCAAGCCACGAGCGCTTGTATATCAACCTATGTGTTTACTTTTCAGCTATGTGCAAACTTGACATTAACTATCAACTGCTCAGTTGCATAAATGAGTTAAAAATGTCAGTTGTTGTGAACAAGGGTGTCTGCCATATTCTATAAATGTAAAAGTCAAACCTGTAAAAACCCTGGAGGTGTGAGGCAGCCCACTGTACCACCACACTCCGACTTTCATTTACTACCAGCAAACTGTGTGTGTGTGTGTGTGTGTGTTGGTCATAGTGGTTAGCGTGTCCGCTTCACAGCAAGACTTTCCTGGGTTTGAGTTGCCCTGCGATGGACTGGCGAGCTGTTCAGGGTGAACCCGGCTTTTGCCCAGAGACGGCTGAGATAGGCTCCAGCCTCCCCTGCAACCCTAGTAGGATTACGTGGTTCTGCAGATGAATGAATGAATGAATAAAAAATGGAACTTTTGGGACCCGGTTCCTGAGCGTGGCCTTTAAATACTCATCTTGAGGTGAATGTAGTCGGCTCACTGTACTCGCTCAGTGACTTTCTCTTTGAAGTGATGCTCTTGCCTGTCATCACCCTACACTTCACAGAGGTAGATTAATATATGCAGAGAAAAGATACATGCTCATTGATCACTGGTCCTCTAACAGATGTCTGAAAGACGGTGCTTTTGATATACCTGGATTAATCACCTTCAAAGTGGCCATTTTGACACTGCTGGATAAGGCGTGGATATGATGTTGTTATAAGTAATTTCCCTTTTAGGAAGAAAAAGATGCTGAGAAAGTGTTAAACAAAATGAGGTGCGGCAGGGTGGTGTAATGGTTAGCACGTCTGCCTCACGTCCTGAGTTCGAGTCCCAGGCTCGGGTGTTTCTCTGTGGGGTTTGCATGTTCTCCCTGTGCTTGCGTGGGTTTCCTTCAGGTACTTTGGTTTCCTCCCACAATCCAAAGACATGCACATCAGCTACCTGGCTGTTCCAAATTGCCCCTAGATGTGGATGTGTGTGAATGGTTGTGTGTGTGTGTGTTGACCCTGCGATTTCTGGAGAGCTGTTTAGGGTGTACCCTGCTTTTGCCCAGGGTCGGCTGAGATAGGCTCCAGCCTCCCTGTGACCCTAACAGTAGGATTAGGGGGTTCGGCAAATGAGTGTGTGAGTAAAGTAACTGATTTGGCTGTAGTAGATGTTAAGGGTCAGCTTGTTTGAGCTAATTGACAATCGCAAAGTAATGTTTGTCATTCCTAAGTAAGAGATGCTGAGTTTTGTATCTTCTCAACACTGACCGTGTCAGTGACCCCCCTACTTACAGGCACATCCTCTCAAGACTTTAGAAGTAATGTTTCTCATCTTCATTTATAATATTTCATTTCTGACACAGGCCAGAGTGCTCCCTAATGGCCAGCGACCTTAGAGTAACATTAACATTTGCCTCCCCAACTCTGATGAAAGCTTAAGTTGTTCCCAGCTTGCCTTCCATTAGGACGGACATCCGAACCTATTTGTTTGAAACTACAGTGAATTATTTGAGTGAAAAACTCTAGCTTCAGTACTTTTCCAGTTTGAAGCTGTAGTATAGCAATGCATGGCAGTTTCTACTTCTGTAAATAAAACGTCTTCCTGGAGCATCATCACCAACCCGGTTTATTAATAGCAGAGAGGTTGCTGCACTGTTACTTATTTTACTTTTCTAAAATCAGGTATTGATAACATGTTCCCAGGAGGGGAAATAAGCCAGGGCAGGCTTGTTCTGAAATGTCTGGGAGTTTAGTCATCTGGGAGGGATCCGTGTGGTTAATATTAGTTAAGGAAATTGCCGGTTTTTTTTTGTTTTTTTTTGTTTTTTTTTTTTTTTTTACTCCCATTGTGCCACTTTTCTCAGCTCAGTATTTGTCCTCTCCTTTGACATGCTTTTTCTAAGAGACATAAACTCACAGCACCTTTCAAACCTGCTGCTTGTGCTAAGCTGAAGGTCAGTTGAATGCTCAGAGGGAAGTGCTGTCGGCCCTGTACAGCATACATAAGTTCACGGAAGCCAACAGTTAGTTCAACTCGGATCGAGGCATCACAATGGCGTACCGGTAGTGGCAGCATGTCAGCCGCACAGCAAGCTCAGTATGGATTTCTGTATGGAGATTGCATGTTCTCCCTGTGCTTTTGTGGTTGGGCTGTTTTCAATTGACCCTAGGTGTGCATGCAAGTTTGAACTGTTGTAATGGTCTGACAAGGTGTTCAGGGTGTACCCCGCCTTCACCCAGTGTTGGCAGCAGCCTCCCCTCGATGGTAGAGAATAATTTTTTCCCCTCTAACCCTCAGCCACATAAACCCCCCCCCCCAATTAGTTGGGTTGAAAATGAACCACACATGCAGGGCCCATGGGTCGATCCTAATCGCTATGTTTGCATTACCTGTGTCAGGTTGTGTGAATGATGTGTATACAAATAAATGATCCTGGTATTGAAGGCCATGGGTATATTCCTGCTTTGAGTTTTCCCAAAATAAACCTGCAACCCGACCTGGCTGCAGTTGCCAAAGATAAAATAAAGAATGAATGAATGAATAAAACCTGCTTGTTGTGGCATAGCCTTGCAGAAATGAAACATAGAATGGTTTGAACTGTCTTGCTTCCATCACTGATTTGTTCTTTTTTTTTTTTTTTTCTTTTACAGGATTGTTGACATTCTATGCTGCAGTCTTATCCGGATCTAAGAGGATGTCTCCCAACATCCTGTCAGTGTTGCCTAAAGGGAGACTCCTTCAGCATCCTCTTCCTGTCTGGCAACTATTGATGAAGAACCAGAACACAATGATAGAACACCAGTGATTCTTGTCATTGACGTTCCTCACCTCCCCACCCCTCTACCTTGCTCCCCATCCCAGTCCCAAGCCTGACCATGCTGCGTTTCCTGCCCCTCAAACTGGGCCGACTGTACCGCTGCCTGAAGCTGCTCTTTATCGTGGGCCTGTTTGTTGTGTTCTTGATGAACACTCACACACTTCTCGCCTCGTTTCAGAAAAATGAGCTAACAGACCGCCGGTTTATCCACCTCAACAAGTGCCCAGCTTGCTTCGGCACCAGTTGGTGTCGCAAGTTTATGAACGGACAAGTATCTTTTGAATCATGGGGCCGACTACGCTTTCTTGATGTCTTTAACGTAAAGAATGTTTTCTTTGCCCAGTACGGTGAGCCACGGGAAGGCACGCGTCGCATTGTTCTCAAGCGCCTTGGCTCCAACCAGGAGCTGGCAGATATTGACCAGAAAATCTGCAAGAGGGCCACTGGTCGACCTCGTTGCGACCTTATCCAGGCCATGTACAAGACCGAGTTTGCACGACTTAATGGAGATGTTCGACTCCTGACCCCTGATGTATTGGAGGGTTGGTCTGACCTGGTCCATTGCCCCTCGCAGAGATTGCTGGACCGGATTGTCAGGAGATATGCTGAGACTAAAGACTCTGGAAGCTTCCTACTGAAAAATCTCAAAGACACAGAGAGAATGCAGCTTCTGATGACTCTAGCTTTCAACCCTGAGCCTTTGGTCCTGCAGGTGGGTCCCTTCTACTCATAATACTTATCCTGTCTTTTTTGTTATGGTTTATTCTATGATTTGGTCACTTAATTCTCCAACCAAAGTGCTGAATTTGTTTTACTGTGAATAAATTTTATATTGTCAGTTAATCTGAATATTTATTAACCACCCTAAACACTGGGATGTCATGTGACTTGTGGGATGTTCCGTTTAGCAGTGCTCAGTTCATTACCTAGTGATTTAGCTACATACTCAGTGTTGTCATAAACAGGGTTACTACCACCCTTGCACATTCTACCTGTAGCACTACCCAATTCTTCTAGTTGTTTGTTAAGGAAGTAAACCCAAAATTCTGTTTTGGACACCAGTGATAAATGTGATGGCCAAGTCAACAAAACTGTTTTTTTTTTCTTTTTTTGATAGAATTTCTTTAAATGTCCAGCCAACTAAAACATGAGACGTTGCAGGTCGCTGGAACTTTCACTTCCCCAGTGGGCTAATGGGTGGATTCCCAGCTCCCATTAGTTGTCACCTTTGACATGGTATCTCATTTATCCAAATTGTACAAAACTTCTGAAATAAATAAATAAATAAATAAATGAAATCCAAAAATTGTAACCCTGTCTTTACCTAAAGCAGCAGTCACATATTGCCAGATGTCGTTATGGGATGTCCGACAGATAGCAAAATTGTCAGTCCATTTGTCTCTGTTCGCATACGTGCACATGCGCTCCCTGTCAGGCGAGGTCCATTCAACCCAGCACAAAGTTTTGCGCATGCGAAAGGCATCTGCTAGTTATGCGGTTGTTGTGCGCTGGGTATGTGTCACATACATGTAATGGGTTCTCACCGGGCCCAAAACATACTGACGTACATCCTCCAGGGAATCCTGAGAGCCTAGAACAGCAATGGAGATGACTTCCACAAACTTTCTATTCATCAGAAGCCATCAGGCTAGGGGTGACTGCGCTATAAGAAGTGCCGTGTCTTCCCTGTAAATGCTCTCCATACTGGTGTGTTTGATATTTTACAAAGATTGCAGCGTTTCTTATTACCGTCTCTCTATTTTCTGAAACCGTTTGCAACCTCTTGACAGAATCCTCCTACCTGTAATATATGAGTTGTGAGGTAACAGGCTGATTATAATGTTTATGCTTGAATTGGCCTCGATAACTCACCAGGCAGAATGGAACCTGTCAATATGACAGGGTGCAAATATGCTCGGAAAGCGTCGTTGCAAATTATAGGCTTTTTTTTCCATCATCCCTTTCTTCTCGGGGCCATATTTCTTGCGTAAGCTACTATGTGGTTCAAGTCTGACAAGTCCTTTCGTTTGTAATCTTAGTCGCTTTCTCTGCAAGGCCTTAATTGCAGCTTCTAACTCCACTTGGATGGTTTTGCCTGTAGCCATGATGTGTGGGGATTTTTTTTCTGTGTTCAATTATTTACGCTAACGGTCAGTGTGTTTTAAATTCAGAAACCACATTTATAGCGCAGACAGCTTAAAGATAACCCACAATAAAACTGTTACTTGTGAAATAAGTTCAAATAAGGAAGATACTATGTGTCTGCTTTCTCATCAATCACGTCAGTCAGGATATGATCCGTCTTCTTCAGTGTCTTGTGCTGAAACGATGGTAATAGATATTATTAGGTCCGTTATTGGCTGTGATTTCCCATACTGATTAGTCAATCAATTCCAATTTCAGCCAACATTGATTGTGGTTCGGGAAGATCCAGGACAACAAAAGAACAGCTTTGTAAAG
This sequence comes from Neosilurus hyrtlii, assembly GCA_028564935.1. NCBI lineage: Eukaryota > Metazoa > Chordata > Actinopteri > Siluriformes > Plotosidae > Neosilurus > Neosilurus hyrtlii. The sequence continues at coordinate 6,608,242 of JAOUQZ010000044.1, forward strand.
ACGTTGAGTGTCTGAGCTGACCACTGATCTATCACAGGAGCCCTCATGCACCTGCAGGCATTTGGACAGACAAAAGAGAGCTCAGCTCTTCAGAGAGTCCAGTCGATAAATTCTGATTAGTCGTGTGCTCCCCCCCCGTCTCTTTCCCATTTACTTTGCTTTCCTGTGTTATTCTTTGCTTTCCTGTTTTTTTTTTCCTGTGTCTACTCTCAGTTTTATCCTTCTCTTTCTTAGTATTTCTCTTCCTCTGCTACTAAAACACGTTTGGGTCGGCACGGTTTTGCCAGGTTGTTGGGGTTAGGGGAAACACAGCATTTATGTATTTTATGTATTTATTTATTTATTTATTTTACACCTGATTTTACATTAATCTCATGAACTTGACTGGTGCTCCTCAGTAGGAGTGTGTGTGGTTTGAGATAAGCCCCCTCCTCAAAGCACTTGTCCGGGAGCTGCACCCGAGGCCCCGTCTTCCACTCGCACTCCTCTGAGTGACGGGGTGAAGGAAGGAGGTAGAGGGAAAGTTGTAAAGAATGAACAGTTTCTGTGTGTGAACTCGCTTTGCTTTGTACATGAGTGGTATTTGATAAGTCCTGCTCCTCACACAGCTACTGTTAGTACGCAAGGGCGATGACGTCTTACACAGCTGAGTATGCACACGCAAACAGATTGAGCTGACTTGTTAGGACTAGAGCGCAGGCTCAGTCAGGTAGTGTTAGGGTTTGCGAGTTGCTGAGCTGTGCATTCTAACTGTGCGCTTCATGTGCTTTTTTTTTTTTTTGTGCTCTGAATGTGAAATGTACTTTTATGTGCTCTATTTAAAGGTATTCTTCTTGTTAGTGAGGAACAAGTATACCAGCACTCCAAATTGGCGTTCTGATCTGCTCTGGCTGTAAAAATCCCGACCCCCTCCCGCTCGGCTGTGTGAGAAACCAGACTCCCTCTTTGTCTCAGGAACACAATCCCGAGCGTTGTTCCGAGTTTGGCCCACAACACACCGTCCCTGTACAAACCCAATGAAAAATGCAACTCGCCAATAACATTCCCACAGTCATGTGCCTGTCGGATCGGCTTTGAGGAATACATGTTTGTAGGAGCTGAAATGGTAGCAACAAAACGATCTCTCTGAGATGCCGGGCTTGCTGTTCTACTGAAGTGTTAGCTCTTATGATATAAAGGCGCTTTCAGAAACAACCGACGATTTTTATGTATTTATTTATTTATTAATTATTCATACAAATGTAGTGGCGCTATGACGGAAGTGACAGATGTAGGTTAAAGTGAAGCTTTTAACATGGGGGGGAAAATGGGTCTGTAAGGCAAACGCTGTGATATTCATACAAATGTGAAATGATTGTTTGTTACAAGACAAGAAATATCTTTTTTCTTGTTCAGAACTCCTGTGGTATGCAGTTGCCATACAACCACCGCCCTAACACTGTCCTAAAGTGGTGTGTGTGTGTGTGTGTGTGTATGTGTGTATATATAGATATATCTATATATATATATATATATATATATATATATATATA
>JAOUQZ010000044.1:6616975-6636479 GCA_028564935.1 Neosilurus hyrtlii
TCGGCTGAGATGGGCGCCAGCCTTCCCGCGACCCTAATTAGGAATAAGCGGTTCAGAAAATGAATGAATGAATGAATAATCTTCTCTGCCACTGTGCTGATGACATCACCCACTTTAGCCCAGAACATTCCATAGTGATTAAACTGGCAGTTACTGACAGTTAAACTGCCTTTTTAACTGAAGTATGCATGAGGCGCGCCTCTCGCATTTGGAAACCGTATTTCCTTTCGCAATCAGGTTGAAAGCATTTGCGAGCCAAGAATTTGGTGAACGCAATAAAATAAATTATTTTGTTGTACTTTTAAAAAATAATCAAAGAGTCACAATGTAAAAATGACCCCTGTAATGATTTTAAATAATTTCAAACACCAACGTTTTGTATTGTGTTTTATGGAGGGATTCACGGTGCTCTTGACCTGAAAGTTACATGGTCACAACCAGCACACATTTTCCTCTGCTTTGATGGAAAATTTATTGGTGTCGAGTGAAAATTATGGGAGTAGGAGTGAGTTAAAAAAAAAAAAACTTTTTCCAAGATATCTTTTCTGCCACTGTGCTGATGCCATCATTCAGTCTAGCCAGAACATTCCACACAATAGACACCCATTATAAATACACAAATCCTCATGACACTTGATCAGAGATTTAGAGAAAACCGTAGACGGTAGCAAAAAGTCTTTTTAACCATCGAAATGACTAGTGTCAACTTTTTTAACCAAGTTTCAAAGTATGGCTTCTTGGTGAGGAGGGGGTTTGGTTTGTAATTATTGGTTGCATGTCATATACAATTACAAAAATTAATTAATTAATTCGCACACAAATGTTGCATCCATTAATCCAATTAAGCAGAAAAACTATTACATAAACACAAAGCAATATTTTTAAAGACATTAAAATAAGTCTGTGCATTAATTCAACACTAATATAATTATACACATTAATATGATTATATGACAGTTTTTATTCATAAGTCTTTCATTTAAAATGTATGTTTTTTATTTATGGAATATGCAGTTTATGTGAAATATAATTCAACATTGCATTGCTTATAGATTACACTCATCGGTTTATATGTACCATGCACATCATAACGATTTTCAGTTAAATGTAATCATTATTTAAATAAAAACTATAATTCTATATAGTTACATTCGATTAGTCTGAAATATTGTAATAAAAATGAAATACTCTCATAGAAACTTATACGCTGCTCTCATAAGTCGATTTGAAGAATCTTCACAGAAGACAAGTCGAGCTTATGCACGCTGGATGTTCGGTTAGGGAAAAAGAGGAAAAGTTCCGAGGGGGCGGATTTGGTTGGTGTGGTCAAGCGGGGGTCATGGAGGCAGTCATGTGGGGGCATTTAAAAAAGGCATGGCACATGGAAGAAAAGGCACGGGGCTGCACCAAGCTAAAAACCTATATAAGAAAACCCATGCAATATTAACCAAACATATGTATATCCATGTCTTTATGGACCCTGCTTCTTGCACTGGGTCGCAGTCATGTGGCAACAGGAAGGGGCCATTCCCAAACTGTTCCCATAAAGTTGGGAGCATGAAATTGCCCAAAATCTCTTGGTACGCTGAAGCATTCGGAGTTCCTTTCACTGGAACTAAGGGGCCAAGCCCAGCTCCTGAAAAACAAGCCCACACCATAACCCCCCCTTCCCCTCCACTATCTTTACACTTGGTGCAATGCAGTAAGACAAGTACCGTTCTCCTGGAAACCACCAAGCCCAGACTCGTCCATCAGTTTGCCAGATAGAGAAGCGTGATTTGTCACTCCAGAAAACGTGTCTCTACTGCTGTAGAGTCCAGTGGAGTCCAGTGCTTTACACCACTGCATCTGACGCTTTGCATTGCGCTTGGTGATGTATGGTTTGAATGCAGCTGCTCGGCCATTGAAACCCATTCCATGAAGCTCTCTACGCGCTGCTCTTGAACTAATCTGAAGGCCACATGAAGTTTGGAGGTCTGTAGTGATTGACTCTGCTGAAAGTTGGCGAACTCTCTGCACTACGCACCAAAGCATTCGCTGACCCCGCTGTGTCATTTTACGTGGCCTACCACTTTGTGTTGCTGTTGTCCAATCACTTCCACTTTGTTATAGTTATATATATATTACCACTGACAGCTGACTGTGGAATATTTATTTGTGAGGAAGTTTCATGACTGGACTTGTTGCACAGGTGGCGTCCTATCACAGTACCACGCTGGAATTCACTGAGCTCCTGAAAGCGCCCCTTTCTTTCACAAATTTTTGTAGCCAGCCTCATACACAAGGTGCAATGCACTTTGACCCCTTTCTGTCATAGCCAGCCTTGGGCACCCATGACATTCTTGCCGGTTTACTGCTTGTCCTTCCTTCCTATGTCTCCTTTGTGATCTTGCACCCGAGCCAAGCTCACTGTAGAGGACTTGCTTGGGAAGACAAGAATCTGCAATCCTGAGAACATGTCCTGACTAGCACAGCTGGTTTCAAGGGTAATCTCAAAGTTTCCTTGAAATCACACAAAAAACATTGGCACTCGGGGAGCACTTGCTTGTGACAGGACTTGATGGCGTAAGGCAGTCCGAGGGGGAGTGAGGGGGCTTAAACAGGAAAGGTGTTGTAAGACTGAGGAGGAAAGCCTGTGCCGCAAGAACTGCGAGGGGGACCCTCTGCCAGATACAGGTCCCACCCCTATCTGTGTAGTTTGCAAGCGAGTCTGTCAGCCTCTCACATTGGACTGATTAGCCACCAAAGAGTGCATAAGGGACCCAGGTGGACAGTCCTACTTGATTTTAGGGAATCCTGATGTAATGTGTCCTCCCTTGGACTACGTTTGGTAGATACTTACCAGTGCATACCAAGAACACCCCACAAGACTTGCAGTTTTGAACAGTACTGGCATTTCCCAAATTCCACATCAGGATATTTTGTCCCAAAGCATTTAATTACAGAAAATGGTAAATTTTCACAAATAAAAAAATAAGATGCACTGATGTCAGACCTTGTAGTGCATAGAAATCATGATCAAGTTAAATTTCAAAAAACACAGTACTTATGTTTGAACCTTGCATAAGTTTAGTCAGTTTACGGTGGAATAACCCTGACATTTTAATCACAGCGTTCATGTATCTTGGTGTGTTCCCCTCCAGTCTTACACGTTGTTCCTGGGTAATTTTATGTCCCTCCTAGTGCAAAAAAATAAAAATAAAAAATTCAATTTGTTTGATGGGTTGTGACCATCCATCTTCTGCTTGATCACATTTCTGATGTTTTCATTGGGGTTCATGTTTGGAAATTGGGCCTTAATACGGTTCTGACCTTGCACCCTTTCATCCACACCTTGATTAACCTGATTGTGGTGAACCCAATCTTCAGAGGTAGGGAACAGTAACAGAGCAAAAGGAAGCAAGTTTTTTTTTTTTTTACCAGGATAACCTTGTATATGGCTTGAATCATGTGCCCATTACACCCCAAAAAAAAACAAGAACGTCACCCATCCTCCTCCAGATTTCACAATGGGTTCACAGTGCCTTATTGGCCTCACCAGGTCTCTTAGTAACCATTAGATGACCAGGTGATTGGAAAAGCTGATAATCAGACTCATCAGAGACGATGATTTTACTACAGTCCTCCCCGCTTAAATGCTTATGGACTTTAGTAAACTCCAGCCCGGATAGAAAAACCAGTTTCGAGCTATGCTTGTGGTGCACATTCTACTTGTAGGTCACTTGATATCATCCTGTAGTTGATGAGTGACATTTGAAAGAGTTGACGATCCTGCTGGTCAATGAAGAGTCATTTTCACCCTCTGCGTGTCTGTAACTTTGTTGTCCCCAGTGTCTGCTACTTGACCTTGCTCTTATGAACTGCTGCCTTTGAAATTTTGAGGATGGAAGCAGCCTGATAGTCATAATATCTCTCTCTCCTTTCTTTTTCTCACCTAAAACTTTTGGCATGATGGGTAGATATTTTTGTGTTCCAGTTAAGTTTAAGGTATTACAATCACTGTTTTTGTAATTTCAAACTCGTCCTTTTCCCAAGGGATAGTAATGACCACAGCAGTGTTTTTTTTTTTTAATATACTTTTTCTTGTTGAATAAGATTTGGTTCGTGTAATTTTGTAGTCAGTACATTGTTAAATAGAATAAGATGTACTTGTGTTAGAATTCCACCACAGACACTGGAATGAAAAGGCTGCCAAACATGGAAACACTGATTTTACAAAAGAGTAAAGTGGTGTTTCAATTTTTTTGAATCTCTCTCTCTCTCTCTCTCTCTCTCTCACCCCCCTGACACTGCCTCACAGAGGAGTGTGTTTTTAGGACATGGCATTGTGAGCAGATGTGGTGTCACAGCTGTGTGTGTTCCTGTGGGTGTCGCTTTGCACATTTCACCCTCCAGTGGCCAGCAATCTGTCAATGTCTCGATTTCATTTTCTGCTGGACATCTCTCTCTTTCCCTCTCTCTCTCTCTCTCTCTCTCTCTTTCTCTCGGCACTAAAGCAGTTTACGAGCCAGCTTTGAGTTCTTCACATTTCACAGCCGAAGGCTTCCTGGCCTTTGAAACAGGTTTTAGAGCAGCACCACCACTTTGCTGGTCGAAAACCAAGAACCGGTTATTTCAGAGGCTCAGAGCGGGAGTATCATAACCAACAATGCCAACTAAAACTTTCTGACCACTATTTAAAAACCAGACCTAGTGTGATGTCTAGTCTGCCCAATGGGATGAAGAAGAAAAAAAATGGTTGATGGGACGCTGCTCATGTTATGGTTGCCTTCTTCCCTTCTTTCTTTTTCCTTTTGTTTGTGTTTCTATTTGTTTTCCATATTAATATTTTGTTTTCTGAGGGTTGTGTCATGGCTCCACCCCTAGTCTTGAGCATTGGCTTTGTTCTTCAAGTCTTGTTTCAACATGAGTGGTAGGTGTATCATGGTGATGTCAGGTCCGCCCAGTGTTCAGTGCAGCAAACTTTCGGAGCCCATTTGGAGTATCCATGGTGTGGCGATCCGACCGTAATCGCTTGGTGGCTGTGTGTGTCTTTCGGTGCAATTACAATATGCCACCGATGTTGTATCCTAACAGCTTTTAGAGTACCTGTCGGCTTTCTCGGTTTTGTGTGTGTTTGTTATATTTTAAAGCGACATGGAGTGTGATAAGGGTGCTATGTAATACAAACTTGGTGTCAGTCAACAGTTTGGATACACCTCCTCAGTGCATTTACATTAGAAGGTTGGTCCTGCTGTGTGACTAGTTATGTAGTATATGATACCATGGGATGAAGGTTCTTCCTGAACTTACATATTGAACATATAGAAACATATTAAACCATAAGAAGAAAAGATTTTCTTCCTTTCCAAAGTATATCTGTTCTGCCAAGCCGCTTAATCCTATTAGGGTCTCAGGGACGCTGGATTCTATTTCCGCCGACACTGGGAGAAAAAAAAAAAACAGGGTACCGCCTGAACAGCTCGCCAGACCACCGCATAGTAAACACACAACCATCCTCACTCAGACTCACACCTAGCGGGAGGAAACCCACACAAGCACGGAGAGCGAACTTCACACAAAGCCTGGGACTTGAACCCGAACCTTCTTGCTGTGAGGTGGACATGCTGTAAATCCTTTCTTTTATTGAAAAGCAATATTCAGAGAAAGCACGTTGTACAGCTGTTTGCATTCGGAGACCAAAATTTCGAAGTGCTTTACATACAATAAATAAATAAATAAATAAATAAAAGAATTCACAAAATAACAAGTCTGTATAAGAAAAAAAAGAAAATTGTACTACTTGCAAATGTCATTACTGTCACTACTGTTATTAATAGTGTTACTGCTGTTATCGCTCCAAATCTAAAGGTCTTAACCAACCCAGATTTCAGCCAAGCATTAACGCTACTCCTATCAAGCTGTATTCACACAGGAAGCGATGAGCGATACACGAACCCCTTCGCCGCTGTTGTACACGCAAAATCGTGCGAGGGTTATCAGCTCAGTTTCCTGCGTAAAAACCTTTGAGTGAAACTGTGAGCAGCATCGAGTGAGTTCCCTGCAGTAGGTCACTGAGAGCTGTAATCATCATTATCCTTATATTATTTGGGTTAATTTTAGCTTATGTTACCATTATATAGTGTATTATTATGATTATTGGGCAGTTTCACTGTGTTGCTGACACATTATTTGCACAAAAGATAATACAAAATAAGACCTTTTATTTCAAACAGAATTTAATCATAAAAATGCCTTGAAATTTTAAAAACATCGGAATAAATACTTGGGTGAAATGTAAGATTGAATAAGTGACTTAATCACACCAAAATTGTAATCGACGTGTCGTTAAAAATCATCAACATTAAATTACAAATTATAAATCCAAAACTCTGAACTGCGTGGAAGCACTTCACTAAAGATTTGTACCAACAGTTCACTGATAACAAGGTGTTAACTGGTCCAGGAAAATATGCAACTTATTTAAAATGAACAGTTAGTTAATTAGCGTAACTGACGTGGCAATATCGATTTTATATCAGTATACAGATGAGGTTTCAAACTCCAAGATGGCCGCCAGTCATGTGACACGCGTCTGCAGCAAATATCTGACGTTTCTGGTTATTCCATAGATCCTTATAAAATGTGTGGCACTGGAGGAATTCTGTTAGTCGGTAGTATCTTTGTGCTCTGATTGGTAATTGCTCAAATCATGTCGCGTGAAAGTTCAGCTAAGTTGAACCCTGTACCTGCTCACTTCGCTTGAGCTGCTGGAGAAAATGTCACCTCTCATTGCTCAGTTCGCTGTCAATCACTGACTGCATTGTCGCTTGCTGCTCACAGGAAGGTGTGAATGCGACTTTGGCAGTCTTATTGCTGATACTACTACACCTGCTCGTACTGCTCTTAGTACTACAAATGTCACTCCTGTTACTACTACTGGTATTTCAATCAGTACTACTACTACTCCTGTTACTGCTGTTATTGTTGTTATTATTATTACTGCTGTTACTACAACTGCTATTCCTCTTAGTACTACATATGTCACTGCTGTTACTACTACACGCTACCATCCATTAACTCCGGTTTGATTCCTGAAGTTTTCTATACAGGGAAAAGCCCACGGCGAGGGTGTACATTCAATAGTGAGTGAGGGAAAAAGAGAGAGAGAGAGGGACGACAGAATCATTGCCGTACACGCAGTTCTACCATATCACATTTGACCTATTTTAACTAGCGTCTGAACCGTAACCGAACACAGGGCTGTAGCTCTAACATGTATGTACATGTATCCTGCCATACACTTTTTTATTTATCCAAGTAACAAAACATGCTGATTTCAGCAAATTATTAGCAGCAGTTATTAGAGAATCGTCATACCGGTGAATCTTTTGCCAATTTTAAAAACTTTCGGATTTAAACACGTGTGGAGTTTCACCAAAGGCTTTTGAGTGCATCTCCATGGTGCAAATACTTTTTTTGTGCAATCACAGTAAAGAGAAGCTGGCGGAACAGGCAGAGCCGATGGCTTCACTTTTGGCACATAAATTGTTGCGGCTCTTCACGTTTATATGCAGCTAACTAGTATCTATTAACGGGGTGGAAGGGTCATCGAATATACTTTGTTGGCCGTTAAAACGCCTGCAAAGTCCGAGTAAAACACTGTATTACTATTAGTGCTACTACTATCTCTAGTACAGGAATTATTTTTATTTTTAATTTTTTTATTCTTTCATTCATTTTCTAAGCTGCTTAATTATAATTTTGGTTCACGGGGATGCTGGCGCCCATCTCACCCGATTCTGGGCGAGGGCAGGGTACACCCTGAACAGCTCACCAGACCATTGCAGGGCCAACCATGGCCATTCAGACTCACTTTCACACCTAGGGGCGATTTAAAACTGGTTTCACAAAAATGGTTTTGCATTCAGACGCTGGTTTAATCCCCGAGTTCGATGGTACACGGTCATCGAAATCCATTATTGCAGTTACAGTGTCTATGCAATCTTTTTTTCTCTCTCTCACTCATTCCACGTTGTTCTCAAATTTCTCTACAGATTATTCCTGCATTGCATGTCTACCGCATGTGTGTGTGCGTGTGTGCGCGTGTGTGCGCGTGTCTGTCTCTGTGTGCGCGCGTGTGTTTGAGAGGTAGAGATGGGATGCCGTCCATGCTGGATTTGCCCTTTTTGTATTTCAGGAGCGTGTTAGAATAAATGCGCCACCTCCATTATGAATTCAGATCGACTCTCTGATTTCACTTCGACACATTTTCCCATCTTGTACGAGTCACAGTGCATTAAAAAAAAGCCCAATTCGTTCCCTTTTATTCATTCACAGATAGATGTTCTGTGTTATACGTTATTACTGTCAGTATTTCCTCAAAGCCGGAGTGGAAGCTATAAAACACTCAGGTCTTGTCTTGCCTGCAGCGTCGTCCCTTTTAGATGCCTATCTCATGAGATCAGATTGAATTACCCACAACTTTGAACTGTAACAAAGCATCTGTTCCACAAGGATGAATTGAGAATAATAAAAAAAAAATACGGTAATAATTCGTAGATACTATATATTTTCGAAGCCTTTAACTCCTTTGTGAGCGATACAGCGGCAGTAAAGCTGTGCAGAGTCTTTGCAATTTTACTGCAAACGCACGCTCTGACAATCCTAAACTCTTGAGACATACAGCAATAGGAAAACAAGTGTGTGTGTGTGTGAGAGAGAAAGAGAGAGAGCAGGAATGAAAATTTCCTTCAGATTGCTAAGAAGCGCTGCTGTATCAGTTCACACTCTCAGCATTTCAGCATCTTAAGCACTCCTTAATGCCACAGCCCTACGTTTCAAGGAGAAAGTGTGTGTGTGTGTGTGTGTTTGTGTTACCAAAGTTTTTTTTTTCCTCCCTCTCACACCTTTACATACACGTACATCTTAAAATTCATCATAAATATGCTGCGTCCTAACCCCACCCCTTCCCACCCCCTCGCGCTTTATACTTTTATTAATCAGCAATGGTTGATCGAGTGTGTTCGACTGAGCTTTCTTTATCTCACCACTTGGACGCCTCATTGCCTGCATTAATGAGTCCTTCTGGGTTGCTGTTTAAAGTGCACCGGGGCAATGGAAAGCTCAACTGGTTGCACAGATCAAGTGTTGATCATAGCTGCGCATGCTGGCTTTTTAGGAACACTTTTAAAGAGGTTTTCCTTTAACTGGGGTATAAAAAGCAGTGGTGTAGCACCGAGGAGTGTGTGAAAGTGTGTATGATGATGATTCATTTGCATAAACACATCTTTAGAGTGGGTTTGATGAGAGGAAAACAGGTCTGAGCAGTCCCCCACATTTGCTCTAGATACGTCATTGCCAACGGTGCGTATTTATATCACAGTAATTGCTAGTGTTGTTCGAGCTTTTTATTTATTTATTTATTTATTTTTTGACGCGAGTTAAAATATTTGTGAAGACCTTTCTTTTTCACTTCTATAATAAAGATGTACCCCGATTGTTAAGATTTTACAAAAACTATTTAATTAGACAACTAAAGTGGCATAGGAAGTTCATCTTAAAAAAATCTACATTTAATGAATATGCAAATATGCAAATTAGAAACAAAAACAGGGTTCTCATCTACTAGTTAAACCAGTGTCGCACTACCTACTTGGCATTTTCACTGAATTCATGATATTTAAGTCATAATTTTAGTTTTATCTTCAACCTTTTTTTAGAGAAAAATAAATCATCATTTATTTATTTACCTTTACTTTCATTTTTTTAATAAACGAAACAATTTATTTATAGATATCTATAAAGGTTAGAGTAAATAGACAAGAAAAATCTTTCTTATAACAATTGTTTGAATGCTGTAGTAGAGTCTAAATATAAAAGAACTACCGAAAATTGCCCCCCCCCCCCGCCCATTTCATTGAATTTTGGTGAGGGTATTATAATCACTAGCGTTCTGTTTGTCTATGAACAAAATCCTGACAAACCTGTAAAAGGATTTTCACAAAACATGGTGGGAACACTACCCTACCCTATTCTCAGTTTGATTTTGGAATGTCTAGGTCAAAGGTCAGAGCCGAGTAACAGATTTCTGTAGATAGGGAGCTTACAGCTTCGAAAAGAGTGCTGATAGAAACCTTGAAATGAGAGGGGTTTTTGGGTAATTCTGTCATGTCTGTGTACTGTAGGACATGTGAGATGAGCACATTGGAAATTAAACCCCGTATCCATACTGTCAGGCTGTCCATGCTGTGTGGTGGAGGTGCCTTGCACTCCGAGAACTCGTCTAGTTTATTTTATTTTTTTTCTTTTATGCTGCTTTTGTGCTGAACAATAACACTGCCAATTAGAGTAACTGCACAGTGTGTAACTGCAACAGCTTCCACCTACAGTAATGTATCTCACCCACCCTTTACTGTCCATTGTTACACTTTTTGCTTATGCTGCTAGTAAAACCTAAGAAAATCCACAGGCTCATCATAATCGCAGTTAATTTTTATTTCCACCAAATATCTGTAGCATGATTAGCCATTGTGTGATATATTACTGCTTACCTATTACCCATGTTTACATATAGCCACTAATAGTTTCTGTAAGGCATCAAATGCTAACGGCTGTTCCCTAATTTTTCACTGCTAATTCTAATTATATAATTCATAATTTTAATTAAATAAAATAGATGATACTCATAATATTCTAAAAAATCTGTACACTTATATTATGTTATTTTGCCCAAGCATTGACACTGGTGACTCCTTCCAAAAGGACTAATTAACATTAGCATTAATGTCTGTTAACAGAAATCTTTTACAAGAACAGCTTCATGTCTTTAGCTATTGTAGGAGTTAGGAGTCACCCTACGTAATTTACTGTAGACCTAATAACAAATCAGAACAAGTACAATAAAATTAAACCTGTTATTTATTTAGTTTTAATATTGCAGACTATTATTGTAATGATTGTCTTTGTGAAATCTAATTCTGTGTTCTAAAATTCTACTGAAATGAATGACATTAATTAAATGAATAAATCCTTATAACAGCCTTTTAATTATAGGCAAAATACTGAGGATATCCAGTTCATCACCTTGGCTATCCATGGTCATGGACCCCATTTTGCATGCTGTTATGTGGTTAGGGCATCACAGGAAGGTTAGATCGAATTTTTTATTCTCACGGCGCAAACATCAGGTGATTATAATATCTGGAGTCTCCGGTACCATGCCCACAAGCCTTGGCTGCATAATCATTTGGCTCTCAGGCAGGTGGAAATGTGGAAAGCTTCAAAAAGAGGCTAACTAATTAGGATATTTGAAAAGGTACTTCAATTCAAAAAGAGAAAATTAAAGTGCTTTTTTTTTTTTTTTTCTTTTTCTGCAAATTAGACTTCATAACTTGAGCAGGAGTTTGTGGGCCTTGGAATGGCAAGAGCAGGATTTTGTGGGCTTCAGGAAGCCAAGACTGGAGTTTGTGGGCCTTACGTTGGCAAAAGCCAGAGTTTAAGCAGGCTATAGAAAGGCAAAAGTCAGAGATTGTGGGCTACGGGATGGGAAGAGCAGGAGTTTTATAGTCCTCAGGATTGCAAGAGCAGGAGTCTATAGACGTCAGGATGGTACTACAGGAGTTTGTGGACCTCGGGGTTGTGAGACAGGAGTTTGTGGGCCTCACGATGGCGAGACAGGGGTTTGTGAGCCTTGGGATGGCGAGACAGAGGTTTGTGGGCCTCGGGATGGCGAGACAGGAGTTTGTGGGCCTCGGGATGGCGAGACAGGAGTTTGTGGGCCTCAAGAATGCAAGACAGGAGTTTTTGGGCCTCGGGATGGCAAGACAGGAGTTTGTGGGCCTCGGGATGGCGATACAGGAGTTTGTGGGCCTTATAATGTTTCTTCTATGTTTTAAGTTCTCTCTTATTTGTAACTGTTTATTAATATTCCTCACTGTTTCTTGTTGCTTCTTTGTGTAATCGTAGTGTGGCCTTGAACCGTAAATAGCAACCACAAAAAAAGGTATTAATTAATTAAAACATACATTTATTCATATTATACATTTCAGTTGAGTGTATAAGAGCCTAGAAACTCTTCAACTATTGATCGAGTCTTCTGAGAGCACGCTGACTAATTCCTGCTCACTCGCGCACACGCACACGCCTCCACACTTTCTCATTCATTCATTTACTCCTCAGCCTTCTTACTTCCTTCATGCTGCCTCATGCTGATTTCTAATTAATCATCTTACACAGTTCAGCCTTAAAGTGTCTCCGAGCTAATTTGGTACTGTTACTGAAGGACTGAACTCTGGGAAAGTGAGAGAGAGAAAGTGAAACAGTGTTGTGTGTGTGTGTATGCAGTGTGTCTTTGGTGGTGATGGGGGTATGTACTCTATCAGTCTTATCTCTGCTTGGCCTTATTCTGTTTTGAAGACCTCTGATAAAGACTTAAACATCTGATCTGACCTGTTTCAGAGCACTTCAGAGACTAAAGGAGATAGCCGCAGTGATACGCGGTAGTGAGATATTGTTACTGTGACGAAGTATACAAGAATATTTATTTATATATTTGCTGTCGGAGACTGTTGGAGGGAGTATGAGTATGAAATGCTGCATGTTTATACCACTGAAGCTTGCTTAAAGACATTAATCTCTGGAGTAGAGACAGGAAGAGTGTAGTTATTATCTTTCTGTCGAGCCAACACACAGGACCTGAAATAAAATAAAATAAATTCCTAAAAATTAAAAATGCAGCGGTGCTTTGATTGAATAAAGCTGACATATTGCCTGAGGACTCGCTGGGTTGCCAGATTAATGTGTTTGTTTTCTGTCTATTTCTGTTTTCATTTATATGTAATTGTCTGTTCTTGTTCACACTGAGGGCGCCACTGTGGAGTAGTGATTAGCATATCCGCCTCACAGCAAGAAGGTCCTGGGTTCGATCCCTGGGCTCGGCTCAGGTGTGGAGTTTGCATGTTCTTGAGTGGGTTTTCGCCGGGTACTCCGCTTTCCTTCTACAGTCCAAAGACATGCACATTAGGAAAATTGGCTGCTCCAGATTACCCCTAGGTGTGAGAGTATTGATGGTTGTGGGTTGGCTCTCAATGGTCTGGCGAGCTGTGCAGGGTGTTCACCGCCTTCGTCCAGTGTTGGCTGAAATAGGCGCCAGTCTGCCCGATGCCCTAGGAGGATTAGCCAGTTTAACAAACACCGAGTGAGTGTTCACATTGTAATAGAAAGCGTTAACAAGGAAACCTAAATACATAAACACTGGCAGGTCTAGCACACTTACCGCATTGTGTGTATGGATGATATGCTTGATCTGGCAAATTTGACTAACCAAATATTTCATATTTATGCTGCCATGAATCACATGGACAAACAATCACAAGTCTTTCGACATTTCTGATGAAGCATTTTTTTCTGTAAAGTTTTCTGATCTCTTTGAATTCGAATTTGGTTGGATTTAATGCCAATCGTGTCAGAACGTGAGAATCGTAGTAGAGCTTTACAGACCTTGATGTGCCATCATAGGGGGGTCTTGATGAACTTGGAAATACAATTTCTTTAAGTTTAATCTCTTGGATGCACCTTGCCTCCTTTGTACCCAATCATGCTTTAAGTGTTCTCATAAATCATTTAGTGCTACGCTTTTTTGATTCGTGGAGATCATGGACATCGTGGCCCAGTGTAAACCCAGGGTTAATAAATACATGTCTTAAATCTATTTATGGATGGGTTTTTTTTCTATTTATTTACTCCTCCTCTGCCTTCAACGTTCACCTGGCTTGGTTTTAATATAAACACCATGTAAAGTCTACTCGAGTCCATTCAGAACAGTTTCAATACGATTAAGGTGGTGTGAAGATGATTTCTCATGCTCTCTCAACCATTCTTTTAGCTGACTTAATTTTATCGCGACATAGCGCTGCTGAGCCTCGACCTGACCAACTGAAGCAACCCCAGATCATAACACTATATAATATAGTGACTACTATACATGATGGGTCCATCCCTTTGTGCACTTTTGTTCTAAACCCGACACGTCCATCACTCTGGAATAGGGTCAGTCCTGAGTTATCAGACCACATAACGTTTAATCATTGCTAAGAGTCTGATGTTTGTGCTCTGTAGAAAACCGAAGCCTTTAGATCTGATTATTCCCAGTAACAAGTGGTTTTCTTGTGAATAATCCTGTGAGTTTTCATCGCACCATGTGTAAAAATGTTCTTACTTTCACTATTAACCATAGCAGTGAGACTCCTCTACTCTCGTTTATTTATTTATTTATTGTTTTTTTGAGAGTTGCTCTTTAATAAGTGTTTATCTGATGGCTCAGCACTATCCTTCCAGGTTTCCAGGTTTTAATAATGCATCGGACAGTTCTTGACTCAGTTCCGGTCATTTCAGCCATCTCTTTAGTTTGCTTTGCTTGATGCAGGTCAGTAATTTGACTTTTCCAAAAATACAATAACAGTAGCATCTTTTTCACACGCATGGCATACGTCTTCCCACATTGTAGCTTAAGAAATAAGAAGCTACTCACTGCATCAGTTAGAGTTAGTTGTTTAATGTAATTGTTTTGTAAAGCAGTTTTATCTCTTATACAGGGTGACATCAGACATGAAATAAAAATAGTACACATGCAAAGCTATTAGTCCAAAACCAAGCCGTTTTTAAAGATAACCGTAACTTGCTTTACAACGATTAAGGACAAGAAGGCGGAAGCTGGGGTGGTGGCAGCTGGTTTGGAGTGGACTTCATCAAGCAAAATCTACTTCTAAAAAGAACCTCCTTGGTTCATGGTGTTATCAAAATGATTGGTGTGATGAGTCAGATGACAGCGGGGAGCGGCCAGACCACTGTGGCCTGTCTGAACTGATGCTCATTCTTGAATAATTATCCAGCCAGAGGCTCTTTAAATATTTATTTATTCAAATCCAAATCACACCATTATTGGGCAAGCAGTGTATAATAATAATAAGAAAAAATATTCAGTATATATTTGTTTATTTTAACTATCTTGACTTATCAGGTATCAGAATCATGCAGGTTCAAAATGTTGACACACCATCTTGGTAAAAGATTTGTGAGAAATGCTAATGTACAGTATGAACTGCCAAGTATAAACTTGGATAACACTGCGTGGATTTGGTGCCGAATGACGAGTGGGCTTTCCTTATGGTTAATATATAAGATTGTTCTTCCAAAAAAAGTGGGAGTGGTGGTGGTATGTGTGGGTGTCATCCCACGCCCCCCCCCCCCCCCCCCCGGTACCTTTGAGTTTGAAAATAACACTGAAAATTAGAAAAGCTTGAACTGTTTATGAGGACTTGAACTGACACACGGAAAAGTTGAACATGTGTAGCTAAATGAAATGGAAATAATAGTAATGAATAATACATTAAAAAGGATGGATTGAAATTGAAAACTAAATAAAGGAAAACAGACAATTGGAAAAGATAATATGAAAATGACACTGGGAAATGAAAATGAAATAGACGAGGAAATCTACATGGGAATTTTAAATGTTTAATAGAAAACCCAACCCTGAAATCAATAATTGAGATTGTAATGTATAACACTGCGTGTTTAATGCTTACCCTGTGCCTTATTAAACCTGTGCATGTTTAATAATTCCTCCAGCTTCGCATTGGGATGGAAACTCCAACTTGTTCTTATTGTACATTATGTCTCCAACACGTTTGCTGTCCTTGAAGAAGTCCTTCAGTGTTTAATTACAGAGTTTGTGGTGGTTTCTGTCTGTTTGACAGTTTGTGAACAAAATCTCCCACACCTGGGGAGTGTGTGTGGGTGTGTGCGCATGTGTGTGCGCATGTGTGTGTGTGTGTGTGTGTGGTCTAGCTATTCATCACAGTGTGGGGACATAAATCTGTTTACACAGTCACATTATGGGGACTTGGTTTCCTTATGGGGACAAACCACAAGTCCCCATGATGTAAATCATTACATTTTAAGGTGAAGATGTTTTAAGATTAGGGGAAGGTTGGGGTGAGGTTATAGTAAGGCAAGTAGTGATTATGTTTAGTGTTAGGGAAATTTCTAGTGTTTAGGGAAATTTCTCCAGGAAATTATTGCAAGGCTATGTATTGTCCCCACAAGTGATGGAAACGAGACTGTGTGTGTGTGTGTGTGTGTGTGTGTGTGTGTGTGTGTGTGTCTGTGTGCTCACTTTGGATGGGTTAAATGCAGAGCCAAAATTTCCATTGTGGGGTTAATACAGTATGTCATGTCATTTTCTGAACCGCTTAATCCTAATTAGGGTCGCGGGGAAGCTGGTGCCCATCTCAGCCGACTCTGGGCGAGGGCACAGTACACCCTGGACAGCTCACCAGGCCATCGCAGGGCAGAAACACGCTGACAGCTATGCAGCCTTCTCTTGACGAAAATCAGCAATGGTTCTTTTACACACATCTCACCATAGACAGTGAGAGACACGACCGGCATTTGATAACCCAGTTAGCTGCACTGGGGGGGTTAATACAGTATATCACATAAAAATTAAAGGAGTAAAGGAAACTTCCCCGAGCCCAGCAATCCTCCACATGAACCACAATGTCAAAATCCGTCCTATCTCACAGTGTTAAAGAATCCTTTAAAAAATTCCTCTGTCCAGAATTTGTTCGGGATCATTTCCAAAATTTAATACTCTTCCTTTCCTAAAGCCTGGTCTCTGGTAGAAATTTCATGAAAATCAGTGCATAAATTTTTGTGTAATCTTGCTAGGAAACAAACATACCGACCGAACCAAAAACCATAACCACCCTGCTGGAAAAATTGCAACCTTTTTTTCTATCTCTTGTCCTTCTTATGGTTTTGTAAATTGTGCTGTAGATTAGGATTTGGAAGAGGATGATACTCATATTCAACCTTCCTCATTTGTTGTCACTTATCTAGCTAAGTAGCTGTTTGTTCTACATTTCTACATTAGTTACTGAGATATAATTGACTTGTTTATCCATGATTATACAGTGCACTGGGGTTTCTAATTTCCCTGATAGATAATAATAATAAATAATTTTGACATCTCCACCCCTTCAGTTTAGACTCAGGTCCATGTATTTCTCACAGCACTGGATCATGTATGTTGGTCCTCAGCTTGTGGTTTGTTGTCTGATGTCCTAAATATGCAGCTTTCGCTGTTACTGCGCTTCAGATCCTTGTGTAACTATGGTCGCTACCTCATAGCCGATTCATGTCTACTCGTTTATACCCTGCATTGTTGAGGAGGCCGGTCTGGTAGCCACATGTTTGTAGAAACTCTTCTTCTGTTTGGACAGGAACTGATGTTGGTGCAGTGGGTGACGGAAATAGAGCGACTTGTCTTTTTGGCTTTAATACGCTAGTTATTATCGTTTTTGTACAGTATCTGCTGTCATGGATAATCTCGTCAGCTTTAAAGAAGATGGCTGTGGAGTTACACTGAATATCCTGCCAAACTGTATCTCGCATGGTGCCTTAATAGCGAATTGATTCTAGTAATAATTCTAATTTGCATGGGTAATGTGATGTATATTAAGTGTAATTTGTTGGTGTGTTGTCAGCGAGTTACATCCAATAGCTGCATTAGTAACGGCAGCACGGATTCACGTGAACGTCATGTCAGGTGCTAATTGTCGTCGAGGAGCGGTGAGCTACGAGACTCCTGCAGGAATGAAATTGAAACTTGCTTCCTGTCACATCCTGTCACAGTATAACACCACTGAGACTGAGATAAGAACCCAAAAGAAGAGAGTACACACGTCTGTCTGTGTGTGTGTGTGTGTGTGGGCGTATATGTATTTATGTACGTAAAAGCATTTTCACGAGCTCTCTGTTTGTATCTGCGGTGTGATAGAATTGAAAAATGAAATCGTTTGCAGGAAAAAATGAATCATGTTTTCAAAGCTGCTTATTATTTTAACACACGCAGACGTTTTGCGTTGGAACTCGCTGTGGTCGTTAGTCTCGCTTGTAGAAATAGGACGATGTTACTTTAATACCTGCTCGTCAGTCATATGAATGAGCACGTAGGCCTTTTTATTTTATTGCTGAAGAAGAATATATTTATATCATATAGACTATATAATGCTGTGCATGTCTTTTTGTTGTTTTACTTCTAAAGTCATGATAATTGAATTTCGTTTTGTTTGTATCGGACAATAGCTGTAGTCACAAAGTAATCTGGATGTAGATTTGGATCTCTAATGAGCAGGACGGAGCTGAAAAACTCCCAGAGAAGACGAAAGGAAGCTCATCCTGTCCTCTATTCTGTGATGCCTGTTGGTAAGATTATTAGTCCTTGTCACTTCACCCAGTGTCGGCTGAAATAGGCTCCAGCCTCACCACGATCCGTGGAGGATTAGGCGGTTTGGCAAATGAGTGAGTGATGAGATCATAGAGTATATACTTACTACATGGGAGATACGGTGCTAGAGTTTTTAGCTCATCTGGCTCACAGCAAGAAGGTCCTGGGTTCGAGTCCCAAGCATTTCTGTTTGAATGTTCTCCCCATGCTTGCGTTTCAGATTGCGCATACATGTAAATGGTTGTGTTGGCCTTGTGATGGGTGTTCAGGTTGTACCCCCCTTCGCCAGTGTAGGCTGAAATTGGCTACAGCTTCCCTGCAACCCGAATAGGATTAGGAGGCTCGGCAAATGTAAAAGTGATGAGATTGCATATATATTACATGGGGCAGCATGGTGGTGTAGTGGGTAGCACATCCACCTCAACTCTTGGGCTCGGCAGTGGCGTTTCTGTGGGGCGTTAGCATGTTCTCCTAGTGCTTGCGTGGGATTCCTCTGGGTACTCCAGTTTCCTCCCACAGTCCAAAGACATGCACATTAGGCTAATTGGCTGTTCTAAATTGCCCCAGGTGTGAGTGTGAATGGTTGTGTGTGTTGGCCCTGGTGAGCTGTTCAGGGTCACCTTGCTCAGTGTAGGCTGAGATTGGCGCTAACGTGACCCTAATTGGATTAAGCGGTTCAGTGAATGAATGAATGAATGAATGAGAATATACTACATTGAAGTGGTGCAGTCTGATTGGTTCACTAACTATGGATTAAAATTTATTCTGAGTGGATAATGCTAGTACCATATAACTTTACTGTTGTTTAGTTTGACACGTGTTGGCTGCAGTATGCATTAAAGGGGAGATGTGTTTTCAAGTGTTAAATAGCCGTCTTTGATGACGTCTGTGTGTCTAATAATGAGGTTAGTGCATGGTTCCCTCTCGGCTGTAAAAGCTAGCCATAAACACTGATGGGCTCACTATTGCGTAACCGCATGCTGGGCCCCCTGATTAGCTGGCCTTTACCCATAGTTCCTCTATTTACAGTGGAATCTCTGCCCATCCAGTTCTGCCTCCCAGCATGGTTTTGCAACCTCTGAAAAGTCTTCAGTAAGGCAACCAATTGGAGCAGAGCAGGCATAGAGAGCGGAACAACCATAAACAGGAGGAGGAAGCCAAACATGACATCCATTGTGCGCACTTAAAAATCAGGGGGGGGGGGGGGGGGCCGCTTCATGAAGAACTGTAGGG
>JAOUQZ010000044.1:6668967-6683052 GCA_028564935.1 Neosilurus hyrtlii
ACCCCGCCCTTGTCCAGAGTCGGCTGAGATGGGCGCCAGCCTCCCCGCGACCCTAATTAGGAATAAGCGGTTCAGAAAATGAATGAATCTAAAAGACTACAATTTCAGTCATTTGTACTCTTGCTCATGATGAAAGCATTGCACAAGTATAACATGCCTTGATTTAATGCTATAAAGTGTTAAACCGAACACCAAGTTAGTCAAGAATAAGACTGGGGCAAGCCCTGAAGTTAGTGTACCAGATAAAATCATCCTTATTCAACTTACAGTTCGGTATCCACCGATTATATTATATACTCACTATATATCTTCAAGCAAGTCAGAACTAATAAGCAACTCTAACCTATAAATTTCATTATGTGTGAAAGAAAATTCCATTTCTTTCAGCTTATGTACTTATACCATTTTAGATGAATGCTAAATGTTGACCTCGGGCATCATGGAACTGACTGTATTGATCCAAGTCCTGTATCTCATCCCTCTGGACCAGGAAAGATGTTCAACAGTGGTATTGTGGTGATAGATATCCCTGGGGCTCTTCACATAACAAAGAAACAGAGAGTGTGTGGGGAGTGTGCATGGGTGTGTATTTGCTTGTGAAGTGTATAGAATGATATAGAAATATGTTTAACCACCGGCTCATCATGTGCATCGAATTACTCAGGAACATATAATATCTGTGAGTAGGGTTGCCAGGTCTCAGCTAAATATCCACCCGGAGTACAAATCTTGTCATCTCAGGGAGTTTTTCCTTGCTATTGTCACCACAGGTTTGCTCATTAGAGATGTCTAGGACTTATATGTAATGTACAGACTCAAAAAAAAAGATCAATACAATTAAAATCGAATAAATTAAATCACATGATACTGATGATGATGCTGATTTGCCTTGCTCATATTCTGATGTTATTCCGATGTTAGTCCCATGCATCATCCGATTTTGTTCAAATACGTACAGATGTTTTCAAATTGCTACCTGATATGAATGTATTTCTTCATTCGTTCATTCATTCATTCATTTCTAAGCTGCTTAATTCTAATTAGAGTTGCGGGGGAGGCTGCCACCCATCTCAGCGAAGACCCTGAACATCTCGCCAGCCCATTGCAGGGCCACCACGACACACAACCATTTACACTCACACTTGGAACAGCCAATCAGCCTACTGTGCATGTTTTTGGACTGTGGGAGGAAACCAGTCTACCCGGATAAAACCCACACAAGCCCGTGCAAACATGCAAACTCAACACAGAAATGCCCCAAGCGCGAGATTCGAACCTGGGAACTTCTTGCTGTGAGGTGGACATGCTAACCACTGCGCCACTGTGATCCACCGATATGGTTTTGATTTTAATCCGATGTTACTACAAACCATACCGATGTCACTCTGTATTGTGCCGATGTTGTTCCGATGTTTAGTCCAAAAATTGGACTAAATTTTATACCAATATTACACCAATGATGACCAATGTATTATATAATACAAAAATTTAAATTTCAACATTCCAAAAATATTTCACTCTTCCCTGAAGTTTTCACCCGAATTCTACAATGTCCTTCATTGTTCTCCGATGTGTACCAGTGTGTTCTGATGTTCACCAGTGCTCTCCAGTGTAACATCAGAATAGGATCTAAACAAATCCGGCTCATGATCAGTATTGTCTGAGCACACCTTTAGGCTCGCAGGGTGCCTATCTCAGCCAACGCTGGGTGAAGGCAAGGTACACCCTGAACAGCTCACCAGACCATCGCAGGGCCAACACAACTATTCACATTCACACTCACACCTAGGGGCAATTTGGAGCAGCAAATTAGCCTAATATGCATGTTTTTGGAGCCACACAAACACAGGGAGAACATGCGGGAGAACTCTAAACACAAACATCCTCACTGGGCACGGGGCTCAAACCCAGGACCTTGAGGTTGTGAAGAGGAAGTGCTAACCACTACACTTTTGCTTTAACAACAGATCTTCGTAAATGGCAGCCTATTTTTAGCTCCTGGCTATCGGGAGCTATAGGAATGGGTTTGTCCGTCCATCCATCAGACTTTAGTTTCTGGATATTTACTTGCCGCGCCCTGAAGCTGGGGCTTTCAAACTTGCTATGTTTGTTCTACATTTGCATATTATGAAATGGTCCTTTCGATGCGAACACCTAGACCCCTGTGGTCTATTTTTTCTTTAAAGTTTTGCCCATAAATGCAGATGCTGACATGCTTTTTTTTTCATCTTATTCCAATACTAGGCTAATTTGATGTTAAAAACACAGTCTTGACATCCCTAAATGTGAACTTTCTGTGGGTCTCAAGGAAGATATTGGGAAACTGTGAGTTTGACTAAAATAAAGAATCGAGAAGTTCTTCATTATGTGGCTGTACATAAATATAGGAAATGATACAGTTATGCAAATATACATATGCTTCTATTTATATGGCACCACTGTTGAATTATTTATTCTAAATTGTTAGAAATTGTTAATTATATTTATATAAAACAGAAGCTGACAGTATTTCTGTCTGTAGGAAAATAAATCCTATTAAGATTATATTAATATGCTCATTGACATTCTTGTTTCTATAGTAACAGTCAGTTCACTGGGTGTATTATAGTGGATTAGAAAAATGTGTGCATTTCTATAAGACATTGTTTATTGAAGATTTATAGCATGAATCTCCAGCACCGGTGCTTTATAGCAGTCAGAGATAAACCTGTACCTTCCACCAAGGGAAAGGTTCTGCTTTGGGGTTTTTCTTTTAAGGTTTTTTTTTTTTAATGTATTTATTTGTTCAGTTCAGAAGAAAAAAATCTGATGAGGAAAAAACTGTTAGGTGGTTTTATGGAAGTGATAACAGGAGCAAACCTGTTTCATAGACGTTCCACAACATTAAATGTTATTACAAGCAGTTAAAAAGTATTGTGTCATTTAATAGTACTAACCAGACAGGTAGTTAGAGTTCAATCGTACCTCTGCCATTCAACATGTATAAATAAGCCCTATATGGGTACTGGTTTTAATTACCCATGTGCCTGTCTTAAAAAAAAAAAAAAAAAGTTTTATAGCACATGGACTCGTTTGATGTCTCATTTGATGGATTTATGATATGGCTGGGTTTGAATTTCTTTAAAGCCACCCAGGCTCAAAGATAATTGTCTCATTTGAATGTCCATATATGGTTTCCTATTAGTGTTCCATATCAATGAGCTGTCTATTGGCACTTTTTCAAAGTTATAAGCACTCTATCTTTAAAATTTGTGGCCATGCTCTGACCCTGACATTTGACATAGTCATTGTTAAATCCAATCATTTTTAGGTCTCTGATAGGGTAGTGTCCCCACCAAGATTGGTTAAAATCCATGCATGAGTGTGGCCAGGATTATGTTCACATACAAACTGACAAACAGACTAACAAACGCCGATGATTAAAATTCCAGCACCAAATCTTCATTTTGGGCACTTACCTTGTACTTTGGCAGGTCTTCAATCATCTTGTGATGAATCTGCCTGCTTACATACCACATGCAATTTCGCGGACCATAAGAGAGAATACTGCTTAGGATCGTGTAGTGAAAGTGTTCGCCACGTACCCAGCTCACATCCGTCCCCAATCCACGTTTCCATCATCCTCCAATGATTTTACCAAGTCGTGTCTGGGACAACCGACACCTCATCTGCCATGTAAAGGAAGTCCTTCCAGTCGAGAAGATATTTGGGGAGTCTACGATCTTGCATTCACGCCACGTAGCCAAAGAATTGGAGACGGTGGAAGCTTATAGTCAGTGCAAGGCTGTATCAGCCACTTCTTCTAATGTCACGGTTTGATATTTGATCATTGAATGCACCTTCAAAATTCTGCATGGGCAGATATTCTGAGACAATTGAAGTGGTTGTTCTTGCTTAAGTGCTCAAGTGGCACATTTTTCCACATGTTGTTAAGTTTATTGAAGTCGCTGGATGCTTGACCCTTCTGGATATTAAGCTTTTTATTGATGGACCTGTTGCTAGGAATAGTAGAACCGAGGTAGCAGAAATGATTAACCTGCTCCAATCACTCACCTTTGACAGTACGGAAAGCTGAAAGGGATGCTGATTGTGATAGTTTCTAATAAGCACTGGACTTGTTCTTTTTGTAGTCTGATTCAGAGGCCAGATTAGTTTCTTGACAATGGGTAATACTGGAGGTGGTTCCTGGTAGTCCATTTTGGGTGGAGGTAATAATTTGTGAGAAAGAAAGCCGTGGGTGACACGACGGCGTAGTGGTTTGCATGTCTGCCTCAATGCAAGAAGGTCCTGTGTTCCAGTCGCAGGCTTGGGCATTTATGAATGGAGTTTGCATGTCCTCCCTGTGCTTGCACAGGTTTTCTCTGGGTGCTCCAGTTTTCTCCCACAGACCAAAAACATGCACATTAGGTTAATATGCTGTTCTAAATTGCCTGTAGATGTGAAAATGGAGTGTTATTGGTTGTGTTTGTTTTGTCCTGCGATGGTCTGGCGAGTTGTTCAGGATGTACCCCACCTTCACGCAGAGTTGGCTGAGATAGGTATTAGTCTCCCCATGACTCTAGTAAGATTAAATGGTTCGGTTAATGGGAGAGTGAGAAAACAGTTCATAAAAGAGAGGGTGGTCACAGTGATTCCATTTCAGTAACAGCATTTCACAAAGGTGTATATTTTCTATTTTCTAATAATGTTTTTTTTCTTGCTTTCTTTCTTTCTTTCTTTCTTTCTTTCTTTCTTTTACATGAATTCCTAGAACTAAAAGAAAAGCTGCAAGTGTGGTTTTAGAAAGTAAACATTTATTCTTTTTTTATGAACAAAAGTTTCATTCAGAGAAAAATGAGCCAACATAGAAAAGTGAAATGTTAGATTTAATAAACTTTCACATTTCTTTCAGAAGAAATTGGTAGCAGTTATTGTGCATTGCTTTGGATTTTTTTTTTATATATATAATAAAATGACTGTTTCCCCTCTCTGTAAAAGATCACTGGCAGAATCAGGAGAAGTGATTTCGAAGCTGTATGGAGCTGAAAGGCCCGGGGTGTTGGTTCAGCAATCGGGTTTAATTTGTTCAGCAGTATGTATTTTCAGACCAAATGATATGAGGGAATGTAATTGGAGTGCGTATGAGTGTAGAGTACTTTAGTTTCAGAGGTTCTCTTGTTCACCACCATGACTGGTGACTTGTTATCAAGTGCAGAATTATCACAGTGTTATGGATTTAACCCTGGCTGAGAGCTCGAGCTGTGAAGAGCTGGCATAATAAATAAAGGAAAGCAGTTCTACTTTTTTCTTTACTGAGAACGTCTGCCTCATATAACTGAACTTTGCAACAAAGCTCAAGATTTTTTTTTTTTTTAACAGCATGTGCTTGTAAAATGATAGATAAGGTTAGTTCAAGAAAACACTGGATTAAAAAGGGAAAAGCCATAGAAAGAACTTTTATAGCATTTACTTGTCTGTATTCAGTTATAACCACACAAATTATCCATAGAACCATTTTAATGTAATGCTTTTGTAGCTATAATTTTCCATTTCACTGTGTAATTCAGCACATTTTATACGTTTATTTGAAATTATATCACAAAAACACCAACTGTGCATGATGAACTAATGATAATTTACTACAATTATCATTTATTTAAAAGATCAACCACGATTGGATGTAATTATTATTTTGGTTTATCGTATATGTGCCTCTGCTGCTTGGCAGGAGAGACGGTGCATTCACCAGCATCTGTTAGTTTTTTGGTTTGCTTGTTAAAAGAATTCTGCAAAATCTACTGAACCTATTTTCATCAAACCTGGTGGAGGAATGGAGTATGGGCCTGGCAAGAACCCATAACATTTTGGAGCATATCTGGATGATGATCAGATTCCAGGAATTTATTAAAAGATTTTGTCTGTTAGAAAGATTACACAAAAACTACTGTTCTGATTTTCATCAAACTTGGTGAAGAGATGGAATATGGGCCTGGACAGAACCCAATACATTTTCGACCAGATCCGGGTCATGATCTGGATCCAGGTGTTACTGAATTATTAAAGGATTTTGCCTTTAACAAAATTATGCAAAAACTACTGTGCTTACAGTATTTCCATCAAACTTGGGTGGAACAAGGGCCTGAGAAGAACCCAAAACATTTTGAAGCAATTATGAAGAAGATTCAAGAATCGATTAAAGGTTTTGCATGTTAGCAGGATTATGCAAAAACTACTGGACTGATTTTCACTAAACTTGTAGGAGTGGTGGGGTATGGGTCTGGAAAGAACCTGTTAAGTACAAGTGGGCACACATTTTTTGTTTTCTTTTATTTTTGTAAACCAAGAAGCACATGAAGAACTCCGAGACCCCATGCCTGCGTAGAGTAAATGCATTGTAACAAACCACACCTCTAGTGTAACTACCCATACCTCTTTTGGAGAGTACACTGAAACTAGCCTATCCTGTGTGAACTACATGCAGCGCTTTCATTGAACTGACCAATCCCAAGATTCCTATCATTGTATAAATACCAACACTTTTGTAAGTAGAGTTGAGAACAATGTTGTTGACCACACAATGTTGTGTGTTGTGTACTGTGTTCTCCTCAGGCCTGATGAGGTAATGTAATGTCTGAGCCGGGAAGGGGTGGGGGTGGGAGGGTATATAACACAGAGCATGTGGAAATTTCTTTGTTTGAATTCAAATACAATCAGGTCTTTTTCTCTTAATATTCAAAGTTATAGATAAAACATAACAGAACCCATTACATTCTGGAGCAAATTTTTTAAGTATTATTCACAAGAATTCACAGAGTCACAGTCATAAATGGGATCCACCCCATGTTCCCCAATCCCTACGTTCCCCAATCCCTATGTTCCCCACTCCCTACGTTCCCCAATCCCTACGTTCCCCAATCCCTATGTTCCCCAATCCCTATGTTCCCCAATCCCTACGTTCCCCAATCCCTATGTTCCCCAATCCCTACGTTCCCCAATCCCTATGTTCCCCGGTCCTTATTAAATTAATGGATCCTCCATTGTATTGTGTACTTTATTGAAGTAAGCTACAGTGATTGTATCCATATGGTACAAGAAGTATGATGAAACAAATCAAACATACTCATCAAAGTAAATTTATGGAATATTAGGGTTCAGGTTAGGGTTCCTGGGGAACATAGGTACTGAGGAACATTTCAGTGTGGTGTTTGCATGCTGTTTGCCTGAGTTTGGTGCCGTTGCTTGTGTGGGTTTCCACTGGGTACTCCGGTTTCCTTTCGCAGTCCAGAGACATCCGGATTAGGTTGATAGGCTGTTACAAAATGCCCCTAGATGTGAGTGCTGGCGTTTCTGTACAGGGTGTACTCCGCATTTGCCCAGAGTTGGCGGAGATAGGCTTCAGCCTCCCCACAACCCTAACAAGATTAAAGTGGTTTGGCAACAAAATAAATGAATGAAGGATTCTTTTTTTTACCCTCTGTAGCTAAGGTTGAGGAACTATCGGAGCCATTATTCACACACCATGGTGACAGAGCTCTTTTCTCTACACACTTATCAAAGAGCTTTTCAGAAACCTCTGAAACAACAAGAAATTTTTATCTCCAAAAATACACACCACCAATTTTCACTGCTGGTAAATGTGAAAGGTCGCACATTAACTTGCGTAATATCCCGAACCCTGATTTTTCCACTTGTAAATATGACTTTGTCAAATGCAATCTCCAAGAATGGAAATGAGTATCTCTGACTTCCCAGCACCACTCGATTGCAGCTTAACTACAGGGTGGAGACCGGGAATGAATGATTTGCAGAGCAAATTGCTTCTGTCTTTCTATTTCCAACCTGGTGCAAATAGTCTCCGCCTAATTATATGTATGTACTGTGTATAGTTTTCAATTTATTTCAGGCAAATTTACATTTCTATCTATATTCTTTTCATTTTTATAGCATGTTTCATTCCATTTACTATATAAAGCCAGTCATGATGTGGTCTTGGACTGGGCCAATCTAAATTGGAAACCCACACTATCATACACAGTAAAACCCTTCACCATAAACATTAAGACCTTCCTTCATGTGCGTGGGTTTATACTGTTGCACTGTTTCACTCAGCGACACGACCTCAGTCACCGTACTGCTTACTGCTAGAGTAGCATAATCGTTGTGTTATTGGAAAGCAGCACGGAGTAGAAGGTGCCCTTAATTTGCCGTCCCCTGAGAGTTATAATAAGTTTAATAAGGCCATTTGTGCAAGTAGACCTCTGTCCCCTCTCTCTGACTCTGTAGGGAGCCTATCGAGGGGATGGACTAACATTTTCTGCTGCCACTCCAGTGTCCATTAATGAGAAGTGAGAAATAAGTCCACATAGAGATTCATACATAACAAAGTAAATCAGGTTTTCAAGAATTAACGAACCATTTACTGCTACCACGATTTCTGTATTGGCACTTAGAATTAATCGCTACGGGGTTATGAATAGTTTTGTTCAAAATCTGCCCACGTAGAGAAAAGTGGCGAATTGATTATTTAATGAAGCAGGTGGTGAAAGTGTAGCTTTCAAATGTACAATTTATCATCCAGCCACAACAAGTATTGACAAGGGTCATTAACTGAGTAAATGAGATTATTTCATCAATCGCATTCACATACGTACACTTAGCTCACGTTGTATAAATCAACACGCCATTTTAGACAAATTACAAGAGTGAAAAATGGGAATTGAACCAAATTGTTCTCACAGAGAATTTTTTAACTGGAGCCTGTGTTCAGGAATCAGCACCATCCTAATGCCATCAGCGTGATGGATCTGACCAATCTGTTTCATTCATTCATTCATTTTCTGAACCGCTTAATCCTAATTAGGGTCACGGGGAGGCTGGCACCCATCTCAGTCGACTCCAGGCGAGGGCAGAGTACACCCTGGACAACCCCATCGCAGGGCAGAAACACGCCGTCGGCTATGCAGCCTATACTCTTGACGAAAATCAGCAATGGTTCTTTTTCCTGCCTCCCACCACAGACAGTGAGAGACATGGCCGGCATCTGATAACCCAGTTAGCTGCATTGGGGGCAAAGCTGTGTTTATTTCATGATTTTATTTTTTTGTTCCTTCAACTCTGTATGCTTTTTCACCTTAACCTTGCTGTGAGTCAGATGTATTTGTGCTTGACCCAACAGCCCTGGATAAGTGGTTCTGGCAGATTTCTTCAGTGCTGCCCAATCGTCCATGCCAAGGGGACGAGGATTTTTTTTTTTTTGCGTGTGTGTGGTGGCTCTTTTCTGAGCCTGCTTCCACCCACAAGGGCCTGCAGCGGCACTGAGGCTGATAGACGGTGGTGAAGTTTACCGTGCAGTAGTGTTGGGAGGATAATGGAGCGCAGCGGATAAGAGGCTTACTGAAAACTCTGAGATGTGGGTGGTGGATGACAAAATGGATGCGGGAGTCAAAGGAAGAGAAAACAAGCCCTGGGGAAATCTGCAACCCTGTGATTGGCAAGAGATGGTCACAAGACACAGGGGGTCAGAGGTAGAAGAGTGCTATGGGGAAAGAAAAGGAAAGACTAGCTAGTGAAAAATGTAATGTGATGCAAGGGCTGGTCTTAAACCCAGTTCTAGACCTAAATTGAAGAGACTTTGTAAGTCTTTATTTTTCCAGACCATTAAGCCATTGGGCAAAAAATGGAAAAGAGTGGAACAAGCCATCAACAGCTCCAAGCACAAAGACTCAACCAAAAAGCTACACAGAACAAACAACTCCAGCTTCATCCTAAACAACTTCTTCCAGCTGCCTTAAACATAAAAGCTTCTTATTATAGAATCAAACATCCGAGGTTCTCTTAGATCCCATCACAGCTGGGAGACCAAGGGACAAACAAAAAGTCATGGGAGCAGGCATGAGGCATTTTACTTTCTTGTGGGCTGTCAGATATGCAACAGGACACAAGAAAGGCCACATTCAATAACATGAGGGAATATTTGGCAATTTCATGGAGCCGTGTAACGCATTTACCGCTGTCTTTCATTTTATTTTTCCAGTTTCAGTAAACACTTTATTCTGGTCAGGGTCATGTTGGTTTAAAATAACACATTGGTTTATAGTTTGAGAAAAAGACCCAACTAATACTGTCTAAAAATATTGTGGTTGAAAGTAGGTGAGGCTGGTCAGACTTTCTGTGGGAGTAGATGCAAACAGTAAAATGTGGAAGAGTAATGGTGGCTCAGTGGTTAAGGCTCTGGCTTAGTGATATGAAGGTCAGGGGTTCAAGCTCCACTACCACCAACCTGCCACTGTTGGACTCTAAAGCAAGGCTCCTAATGCTCAGTTAAATAAAATGATAAATGTAAGTCGCTCTGGATAAGGGCGTCAGCCCAATGCCACAGATGTAAATGTAAAATGTCCTACAAGAGTTGGCAGGATTTGTCAAACTTGCTTTAAGTATGCCTAGAACTAATGAAACCTTCTGCAGAAGTGAATGGAATTGGTAGTTTTTCTGCAAGAGGCTTTAAGATCATTTAACATTTTTGTAAAGAGAGGTAGAATTAGAGTGGATGGGATTAGTCATTCGGTGAAAGCACATTGGATTGGTCTGCCGTTTGGTCAGAGTAGGGAGGATTGGTCAACTATTTGGTTGAAGTGCATAGGATTGGCCAACCGATCAGTGGGAGTGGGTAGGATTGGTCAACCTATCAGTGGGAGTGGGAAGAACTGGTCAACTGATTGGTGGGATTTGGTAGGATTGGTCAACTGACTGGTGGAATTGGGTAAAATTGGTCAACTGATTGGTGGGATTGGTAAGAATTGCTCATGAGATTAGTGGGATTGGGTAGGGTTGGTCAGCTGATCAGTGGGATTGAAAATGATTGGTCAGCTGATCAGTGGGATTGTAAAGGATTGGTCACCTGATCAGTGGGATTGTAAAGGATTGGTCATACATTTGATGGGATTGGGTAGAATTGGTCAACTTTTTGGTTAAAATGAATGAGCAAAAGGCTATAAGATGGGTGAAAAGCTATACAATCCCTTGCACATCTCTACTTCTGTACTCCTGCTGGCATTCTAGAGGACTAGGATGACAACAATAATAAAGTCGGATCATTTTTGTCCCAGGTTGCCAAGCTTTTCAATTAGACGACTCTGAGAACATCCCCTATGGAGACTCCTGTTACCTGGGTTATGAAGAGCCAGTCGGAGGCAATGCTTCTGTACTCATCTTGAGCTCTAATGAAACCCTCAGAGGTAGGACAGCCATTGCTCATTGAGATAGATAGCATTTTCTTTTCACCTCACTACTGTTTTCTTGTTCCTAACAGACAAGCCAGTTTCAAAAAACCTGGAAGAAGGAAGTGAAGCACAGGATCTAACTTAAAGTGAGAGAAGACTTGCTCAGATTAAAAAGTAAGTCTGACAGAGAAATAAGTCATTTTCAAAGAGGTCTCATATAAAGGCACTATTCCAAACGAGATATGACTGTTGTATTTCTATTGAAAATTACCTTGTGGTGGTGCCAGAAGTGCTAATGTTTATGGTTTAGTCATAGTATTTACCATTTTAGATCTCTTACTATGGTGATATAAAAGACAGACAAGCTTTTCTGCATTTTTTGTTAAAGCAGTAGTCAGACAAGGCATTTCTGTGTGGAGTCTGCATCTTCTTCCCATGCTTGCGTGACTCTTCTCTGGGTGCTCAGGTTTCCTCCCACAGTTCATTGACAAGCACATTACATTAATTGGATATTAATCTAAGCCTTTGGCTGGAGTCGGCTGGGATGGACTCAAGCCTTTCCATGAGCCTAATAAAGAATAAAGCAGTTCAGAAAATGGTCAATGATCAGTGGAAGCAGGTAGGATCGGTCAGTGATCAGTGGGAGCAGATTGGGTTGGTCAACGATCAGTGGGGGTGGATAGGATTGGTCAACGGACAGTGGAAGCAGGTAGGATTGGTCAGTGATCAGTGGGAGCTGCTAGGATTGGTCAACAATCAGTGGGAGCGGATAGGATTTGTCAACAATCAGACGGAGTGGATAGTATTGGTCAATGGTCAGTGGGAGCAAATAGGATTGGTGAACGAACAACTGGTAGGATTGGTCAAAAAACAGTGGGGGAAGGTAGGATTGGTCAGCTGATGGTATTGGGTAGAATTGGTTAACCAACTGGTGAGAGTAGGTAAGACTGATCAATCGTTTGGTATGATAGAACTGATCAACCAATTGGTGGGATTGGGTAGGACTGGCCAACCGACTTGTGGGATTGGGTAGGATTGGTCAACTAATCAGTGGGATAGAATAAGATTGGTCGAACATTTATTGGGATTAGAGAGAACTGGTCAACTTTTCTGTTAGAGTGAATGGAATTGGTAAAATTCTACACAATCCCTTCCCCATGTCTACTTCCTATTGGCATTCCAGAGGATGAGGATGACAACAATAATAAAATTAGATCACTTTTGTTCCATGTTGCCAAGCTGATCAGGAAAAGAAAAATCTAATGACCAGGAAAGTAAGAGCACTGCTAAGATATAATTACCGACCAGCTAGAAATGTTACTGCTCCTGGTGCCATGATGAATTGTAGTTAATTCTAAAGACTTTTATTTGCCATGCTTTAACTCAACCAGAAACAACAGAAACATTTCAACTCTGGCTTTGACAGTAAGAAGTGTAAAAAAAAAGAATCATCATGGATCATTGACAAAAACGTCAAATGTCAACTTGAAAACATGAATGAATATGAAGGATTACAGAAGACAATTTCCTTCATTTATTTTCCATTTATTCAGCACTCAGTCTCTCTGGAAGACAATAGAATAAAAGAAAAGAAAGACCTCAGGGTTTGTGAATGGTTAAGAAATAGCCCATGAATGAAGTATTTAAATGAAATAACTCGGGTGGTCATAATCCTGGAAAAAGGAACTTAATTCACTTCAGCTTGTGAGGCAAAGCCATGACAGTTTGCAATTGGTCAAAGGCCTGCTTCGCATGATGTGCTGATCCTCAGCCAGCAGTACAGCATCTGTTTATTTCAGATAAATCTTGTCACTGCTTACCAGCAGCTGTTCATTTTAATTCATCTTTAGCAAACAAGGAAAATAGTGTTTCAAGGATTCCTCGAACACATGCAGAAATTCATTTTTCAATCCTTCACCTAATAGAGGACAGTCAGATTTATTATAAGTATGTTGAAGGATGGGGGTGGTGTTTAGGATAAGCTCCCCCCACTGTCACGGTTCTGGTTTGGATGAGATGATCTGATGATAGATGAAAGCCCGGGGGCTGAGCGGATGATATCACAGATCAAAAAGAGGGAAAAGTTGAGGATAGGGTGACGGAGAACTAGAAGAAGAAAACAACAAAAAAGGATCAATATCAATTTACTCAGGTTTCTTGGGCTGCCTCAGCTTTCACTCTTAATCTAGTTTGTTGCTTGTTAGGCTTCTCGAAGGAAAACTTTTTCCATCCGTTGGTTTCCAGGCTTTTACTACCGTAGGCTAGGATTCCTCATTATTTGATGGAAACCTCACTGTCTCTCAAACCTTCACTTAAGTATATTATACAGGATGACAGTAGGACGCAATCAAGATACTATTATAATAAATAAACAAGCAAGCAAGTACACAAACAAACAAATTAAACAACCAAATTGTTTCTAGGTATGTTTTATTTGGAAGCATAAAAGAAAAGCAAAGTCTATTAAAATACAAATAAAAATTATAAATATTTTATTATATTACTATTAAACTACATTTAATATTGAAAGAATAAATTACTTGCATTTTTAAAAGGTTAGTAGTATCTTTCTTTGGAATTTTGGTCTTTCATCTTCATCCTTCTTTATTTATTCTCTTTCTCTTTTTCTTCTTCTTTTTCCTTTTATTTTATTTTCTTCTTCTTCTTCTTCTTCTCAGCTAAGCCAATTCTGTGTGGATTTATTTTTTTTTTCTTAAATAAAATTTCTATCAGAGGTAGAACAGAGGTGGACAAGGCCAACTCCGTTAAATTTTGATGATAAAGCAGATCAAATTCCGGATCCAGGAATTCAAATAATAATAATAATAATAATAATAATAATAATAATAATAATGATAATAATAATAATAATAATAATAATAATAAT
>JAOUQZ010000044.1:6736690-6746690 GCA_028564935.1 Neosilurus hyrtlii
CGGGTTCTCACTGCTGTCCCCCCAGTGCAGCTAACTGGGTTATCAAATGCCGGCCATGACTCTCACTGTCTATGGTGAGAGGAATGTAAAAAAACCATTGCTGATTTTTGTCAAGAGTAGCCGCATAGCCGTCAGCGTGTTTCTGCCCTGCAATGGCCTGGCGAGCTGTCCGGGGGGTGTACTCTGCCCTCACCAAGAGTCGGCTGAGATGGGTGCCAGCCTCCCTGCGACCCTAATTAGGAATAAGTGGTTCAGAAAATGACATGACATTACTTTTTCAGTTTATTTTGATATATTTTAACCATGGCAGAGACAGGTCAGGTGCGCAGCAGAGCCTCATTGTTCAGAGTTTTAGTATATACACTACATGAAAACATAAAGAAAAGCAAAGTAGTTTTTTTTTTGTTTGTGTTTGCTTGTTTGTTTGCTTGTATTGTTTTGTTTTAATGGCGACTGTGGACTGTATTAGCGCATTTTAGCCACTCTGGTTTGGGGTTCTCTGCTTTGGCTTACAGATTAATTCACACAGACAGTTTAGTCAGTCTCCAGCTTCTCTCTCTCTCTCTCTCTCTCTCTCAAGCACACAGAACTCGCATAAATAGGCTTATTATCCCTTCAGATAAAATACAAACCATGCAGGAGAAGCTTCACCACAGTTTAACATGAAGCCTAGTCATCTTATAACTGCAATATAATTGTAATTCCAAATCACTCAAGTAATAGAGATGATATCACCAGCACTGAAGAATCCTTTTCACAGTTTCTGAGTGTAGGAACAGGAGCGAGGAGCTTCCAAGATGAGAACCTCAACCCCTGGGTCCATATTGGTAGCGTGAGGGTGAATTGTTCGTTTTTAAAGACGTTTTTATATATTGGATCTATGATAGAAGCAGGTCGGATGAGCGTTACACACTCTGAGCCTAGCAGTGTGTGTCTCTTTAGCCTAATCTTTAGTATATACTTTAGCATATACAATTCCTCTCACTCATTAGCCGAACCACT
This sequence comes from Neosilurus hyrtlii, assembly GCA_028564935.1. NCBI lineage: Eukaryota > Metazoa > Chordata > Actinopteri > Siluriformes > Plotosidae > Neosilurus > Neosilurus hyrtlii. The sequence continues at coordinate 6,737,693 of JAOUQZ010000044.1, forward strand.
AATTTGGCAATATTTTTGTGTTTCTGGCACTGGGTAAAGGTGGGGTACACCCTGAACAGCCCACCGTCCATCGCTGAGCCAACACACATACACACAAAACCATTCAGACTCACATATAGGGGCAATTTGAATTACCCTAATGTGCATGTCTTTGGCCTGTGGAAGGAAACCGGAGTACCCAGAGGAAACTCACAGGGAAATCACACAAACTAGAACCCAGGACATTCTTGCTGTGAGGTGGATGTGCTAGTCACTACGCCACCGTTCCGCCCTGTATGTATTGCAGTTTGCTGATAATGTTTATTAGAAGTATTAAGCTGCTTGTATTATCTTGCCTGACCAATATCAAGCCCTGTGTCTCTCTCGTCAAGCTCTTCTCCTCTAGCAGTCTTGTTGATTATGACAGGTGCGAGCGCTTAAACCAATCAATCCTGATTTTCATAAACAGTGCTTAATTTGTTTCACGAGCGCTCTGTCTTTAATGAACAATGCACTCAGGATTTGAGTGGTTTAATTACAGTTTCAAGGTCTTCACTCATCACTGCAGATTAATGCACGAGTATAAAGTGTACATCTGTCAGAAATGACATTTAAAAGCCTCCAGGGCAATCATAGAGGATTCTTGAGATATCTGATTAATGTTTTTTTTCTTTCCTTCTCCTTTTTGCCGAGATTTTCTGTTACCAAGTCATCATGATGTCCTTGAGAAGCTCACATGACCTATCCGAAGGCACTTGCAGAACTAGACGCATGACTGTGATCAGACCAAGGCTCTGTTCCGCCTTTGTAAATCACTATTCAATTCAGAGAGCCGTCTGAAAGCACAGGGATGGACGAGGGCAGCCACGTGCGTCAGGTCTCCATGTGATGTATGTGATGATTTGACTTGGTCTTTCAGGTCTTCCGCCTTCCTCACAAGAAACACACAGGGGGTCAATTACAGTTCGTTTGTACACACACATACACACTTTATCACAACCATTCGTCTGTAAATTATGTTTTCTTTAGTCATCTCTCTCTCTCTCTCTCTCTCTCTCTCTCATTACTTCAGAGCTCTCTAATACCAGCAGAGCTTTAGTTCACATAAAAGCTGACAGGGGCAGAAGATGATCGCTAAGTGACTAGACGAGTTATGTGCTAATAATGCATAATGCAGCATAAAGGACACAATATATCTCTCGTCATGAAACACCCCCACAGATCAGACGCACGGAGTAAATCCGGTTTAAGTTCTGCTCAAAGGAAATATGAAATGTCGTGAACAGCCTGAACAGCTTGTCAGGCCTTTGCAGGGCCAAAACTCACACAACCATTTCAATCAGCCTCCTGTGGATGTTTTTGGTCTGTGGGAGGAAACCAGAGCACACAGAGGAAACCCACACAAGCACAGGGAGAACATGCAAACTCCACACAGAAATGCCCTGACCACGGGAATTGAACCCAGGACCTTCTTGCTGTGAGGTGGACGTGCTAATCACTGCCCCACCGTGCCATCTTTTATTATTATTATTATTATTATTATTATTATTATTATTATTATTATTATTATTATGGGCGGCACCGTGGCACAGTGGTTAGCATGTCCGCCTCACAGCAAGAAGGTCCTGGGCTCGATTTCCAGACTCATGAGTATCTGTGTGGAGTTTGCAGGTTCTCCCCCCTGCATGCATGGGTTTCCTTGTGGGTAATCTGGTTTCCTCCCGCAGTCCAAAGACATGCACATTAGTCTAATTAGCTGTTCCAAATTCACCCCTCGGAGTGGGTGTGAGTGTGAGTAGTTGTGTGTGTCTTTACCTGCGATGGACTGGTGAGCTGATCAGGGTGTTCCCCGTCTTCATCCAGTGTCTGATTGTGTCCATAGTAGGATAAGGCAGTTCAGCAAATGATAAAATGATTAAGAGTCTGTGCTTTTGTAAAAGTACCTACACATCCCGGAAAAATGTGCACCCAGATGTTGTGTGAAGTGAACCAGGCAGACAAGGACAGATGTGCAGTCTGAAAGCTTTTACTGAAAATCAGGGCAGACAAATACAAGATCAGATCAAATATGCATCCAGGCAAAATGTCAGACCATCAGCCAATAAATAAAGTAGGCAAAGGCAAAAATCCGTGAACAGGTAAACAAGCAAAAGTTCAAACCTGAGCAAAGTCTATCTGACTTCCGGTGTTGTGCACAAAAGGTCTGCGGTTCTTCAAACAGGGGCAACCATTACAAAACCCTCACTCACTCACTCACTCACTCACTCACTCGTCAAACCGTTTAATTCTATTATGGTCACGGGGAGGCAGGAGCCTATCTCAGCCAACACTGGGTGAAGGCTCGGTACACCCTGAACAGCTTGCCAGTCTACCACAGGTCCAACACACACACACACACACACCCACACACACACACACACACACACATAACCACATTCACATCCACACCTAGGGGCAATTTGGAACATCGAATGTTAGCCTAAAACTACACCACCATTGACTTGGCCAGGGTTTATACAGAGACAGAGTAAACACATTCTTTCCTCAACTAAAAGTACAGATAGCTGTGATGGCCTGGCGAGCTGTCCATGGGGTACCCTGCCTATATGCAGAGCTGGCTGAGATGGGCGCCAGCCTCCCCGCAACACTAATTAGGATTAAGTGGCTTAGAAAATGAACGAATGAATGAAAGTACAGATGGCTGTGTAAAAAGACTCAAAGTCAAAGTGAACCAAACCAGTACAGGCTCTGAAATGTACTCGGAGTATTAGAGTTAAAATCTCTCTCTCTCTCTCTCTCTCTCTCTCTCTCTCTCTTTCTCTCTTTGTCTTTTTCCAAACTGTGTCTGTTCAGGGTGGACCCCAGTGACCACAACCCAGGTAAAATTAAGCGGTTCGGCAAACGAGTGAGTAAGAATGTATTACACCAGTCTGTTAAATGTCTTATTTATCTATAAATGATAGCAAGTAATAAATGTTAGTTTTTTTTTATGATATTGTAATTTGTGTGACCAACATGCTCCAATAAACACGAGCTGGAACCGAATAAAACTCACCCAGATAGATATTTTATTGATCCTGTATGGGAAATTGCTTTGTTGCAGCAGTTGTAAAAAACACAGCACAAAAGAAGACTGATATGAATACAAAGCAGGGACACGAAGAAGAACAGGAAGAAGAAGAAGAACAGGAAGAAGAAGAAGAACAGGAAGAAGAAGAAGAAGAAGAAGAGGAAGAAGAAAAAGAAGAAGAAGAAGAAGAAGAAGAAGAAGAGGAAGAAGAAAAAGAAGAAGAAGAAGAAGACAAAGAAGAAGAAGAAGAAGAAGAAGAGGAAGAAGAAGAAGAAGAAGAGGAAAAGGAAGAAGGAGAAGAGGAAGAAGAAGAGGAGAAAGAAGAAAAAGAGGAAGAAGAAGAGGAAGAAGCAGAGGAAGAAGAAGAGGAAGTAGAAGAGGAAGAAATCCAATAGAGTATTAATTTATATTAACAAACCAAGAACTTTGGCAATAATAAAGTATACAAACATCATTCTAACAAAATAACAACGTAGGCTTAGCGTATGTACGGACAGCTGTTGTCAAATCATTTGCAACTATTTAATTACAGCAAAGACGGCACGGTGGCGTAGTGCTTGGCACGTCCGCCTCACATCCAGAAGGTCCTGGTCTCAGCCTTTTTGTGTGGAGTTTGCATATTTTCCCATTGATTGCAAGGGTTTTCTCTTGGTACTGCAGTTTCCTCCCACAGTGCAAAGGCATGCACACTGGCTGATTGGCTTTTCCCAATTGCCCCTAGGTGACTGTGATTGGCTATGTGTGTGAGAGTGTGTGTGAGTGTGTTGGCCCTGCAATGGTCTGGTGAACTGTTGAGCTTGCACTCCCTCTTTGGCAACTTACCAATTTCTGAACAGCCAGAAGGGTGCATGTGTTTTATTCTCTTTGTTTTCTGGGCAGCATGGTGGCGTGGCCCCCAGTGCAGCTAACTGGGTTATCAAAGGCCTGCCATGTCTCTCACTGTCTATGGTGAGCGGTGTGTAAAAAAAAACATTGCCGAATTTCATCAAGAGTAGCTGCATAGCCGTCAGCGTGTTTCTGCCCTGCGATGGCCTGGCGAGCTGTCCAGGGAGTACTTTGGGCTGAGATGGGCGCCAGCCTCCCAGAGACCTTAATTAGGATTAAGCGGTTCAGAAAATGAATGAATGGATGAATGGTGGCGCGGTGGGAAGTATATCCACCTCAAAGGTCCTGGGTTCGAGTCCCGGGATTGGTTGTTTCCGTGTGGAGTTTGCATGTTCTCACTGTGCTTGTATGGGTTTCCTCTGGGAAGTCCAGTTTCCTTCCACAGTCCAAAGACATGCACAGTATTCTAATTGGCTGCTCCAGTTTGCCCCTAGGTGTGAGTGTGAATGGTTGTGTGTGTGGCCCTGCGATCACCTAGTGAGCCATTCAGGGTGTACCTTGCCTTTGCCCAGTGTTGGCTGAGATAGCCCACCCTATAAATAAACAGTTTGGCAAATAAGTGATTGAGTGACGAATTATATCAATTTTTAACACTTAATTCTAGCAACAGTTAAGAAATTAATTGCATTAATACTTATTTATAGCAGTTAAAACCTTCCTGAATTCTGTAAATATTTAACGTTACTGAAAAGAGTATAGGTTGTTGATTATGTTGGTAATTTTGTGTGATTTTTACTTATTGATTAGATCATTTTTGTGTCATTAATAATATTTGGCTAAATTACTATCATCCTGGAGATCATAAATTCACATCCAGGTTGATCCGCAGCCTTCCGGGAAAGGGGTACACCCTTGACAGCTCACCAGGCCATCACAGGGCCAACATACACAACCATTCACACTCACTCCTAGGGGCAGTTTGGAACTGCCAATCAGCCTACTGTGCATGTTTTTGGACTTTGGGAGGAAACTGTAGTACCCGGAGGAAACCCAAGCAAGCACGAGGAGAACATGCAACCTCATAATAATGTATATTAAATATGCTAACTGTCACCATCTGACAGAATCCAGAATTTAATATTACTGTGGTGGAATGACAGGTAAAGGAACCATAAAGCATTGAAAACAAACACTCACTCATTCACTTACTTCTACGCTGAACCGCTTAATCCTATTAGGGTCGCTGGGAGGCTGGAGCCATGGACCATGAACAGACCATTGCAAAGCCAATACACACACACACACACACACACAACTATTCACACTCATGTACACACTTATGGACAATCTGGAACAGCCAGATAGCCCAACGTGCATGCTTTTGGACTGTGGGAAGAAACCAGAGTACCCGAGGAAACCCATGCAAGCACAGGGAGAACATGCAAACTCCACACAGAAACAGCCAATCCCGGGACTCGAACCCAGGACCTTCTTGCTATGAGGTGGATGTGCTACCCACCATGCCACCATGCCACCCAGAAGACAATCAAAGAGAATAAAACCCATGCAACCTTCTGGCAGTTTAGAAGTTGCCAAGTTCGCAGTTGAGTTCAAATCCTGAGTGCTTGTAAATCCGTAGACCGGCTCGCTGATGTGATCTGAGTCTCTCCACTCTATCAAGGTCAATTTCAATTCTCATCACATGCTAAAGCTGTGATCCTGTTAATCTGCTCTAAGTCATTTGGCCGTCATCATCACGGCCACTCATGAAGCGGCCCGTCGGGACAGAAATCAATCAGGAGCTGGCGAGGTACGCTTATTCACCTTCACCTTCAATACTTCGCTTTCAGAGTTTCTTCCACGGCTGAGAATGGAGTTTAATAGGAATGAAGCAGAGAGGACAAAGGGAGAGAGGAGAGAGGGAGGTGAATTCATGAAAAAGAACGTTTACAGAGATGAGGCTTTAGCATTTAAAAAAAAAAAAAAAAAAAAAACGAAAAAAAGACTCATTGTATTTGAGGAATGCCTTAAATAGGGAGGACTTTTCTCTGAAAATGCATATATGCGTTCAGAAAGTTTGACATTTCTCCTCAGGGATTGTGGACGTGCCGCCTGCAGAAGCTTCACTTTGTGTTTTGCGCACGGTTGCGAACGCATTAGGAAATAAATAGAAACGTCGGTTTGCATTAGGAGCCAAACAGAGTGTGAGTGAGAATGGAAAGAGGCTTCACAGGCCAACTCTGAATCATCAGCCCTCTTCACCTTGAGGACCCAGAGGTCTTGTGTGTGTGTGTGTGTGTGTGTGTGTGTGTGTGTGTGTGTGTGTGTGTGTGTGTGTGTGTGTGTGTGATTCTGAGATGAATGTCGACCGCCTGAGCCTCTGCTCTTACACCCCACGATGCAAGAGAGAAAACCACAAGAACGAAACATTCTTGTTATTTTTCCCCCTCTCCCTGCTGTTATTTTTTTTTTTCAGCCACACACTCATTTTCCACCCCGTCCCCTCATGCCTGATCTCTCTGTTTCTCCATCTCTCTGTTGATTTCCTCAAACATCCTATCCTCTAGAGCCAGCCCTTCTGAGAAGTGCCTCGTCTCGTCGTCTCCTCGTCTCTAATGGCGCTGCCGCCTGCTCTCTTGCCTGTTCTCCCACTCGTACGAACTCTGATTGATAGGGACGTAAACAAAACAATTTGCTGTCTATTATGTACCAGTCTTTTTAACACTGATGCATTTTTTTCCCACATAATAGCATCCTCATTAAAATGAATCACACCATGCTACTTTAACAACAACGTCCCTGCTGAGGAACATTAACACACAATGGCTCCTCAAGCAATAATGATTTGGCCTTCATGAAGCAATTTATTATGAGTAATCACAATCTTGGGCACTGATTTACTAAAATATAAAGAAAAAAAAAACAATAACACCTGCAAAAATAAAATATCTACATGGATTCCCTGAGATGAGTAAAAGACCCTGTGTCCATTTTGCATGGTTGATTGCTTAAAAGTATAAAATAGAGTGGTGTTAATGTGAATCGATCCAATACAGACCTGCAGTATGATGTTCTGAAGTCTGAATATCATTATGAAACACAGGGACTTGCTATTATAGCTAAATAATCAATGGTAACTTATTACCACCCTGAGGTTCATCAATTGTCTATAGCAGTGCATTCTGGAATGATTTGTTCCTCTTATATCACAGCATTTTGCCAATTAAAGAACATTAGTGCTACATAGTACACACAACCGAACGGCACAATCTGTTTGCTCTGTATTTTAAATGAATTAATTTATTTTGGTATATGTACTCTATGAATGGACTGAAAAGGTGCAACCTTTTCCTAAGTGAATCATTCTTGAATTAAAATAACAGACATTTTTGATGGCAGTGTCTTCTTTATTACTCTTAAGAAAAAAAAAAGAATAAAAACTAGTTAAATTTTTGTATTGTGTTTCAGTGTAGTATATACTAAAGCTCTAAATGAGTGTGTAAACACATTACAGAATGGTTTTATTACATTTTCAAGTAGTAAAAGTAAAACTCTGGTTAAATCGAGTGAATCAGTTTAAGACACACTGTTAGCTACACAGTGCTCAGAGCTTGAGCTGACCTGAACATTTTTACAGAAAAAGTGACCCTATTTTAGGTTAAAAACAGTTTTAAATCTTTTATATGGAGCGTCCACCCTACAAGCAGCCATGCATGAGCTGTTTCTATTGATTTATGTTTCATGTACGTAAATGGATGTAAAAAAAAAAAAAAAAAAAAGAAAAAAAAAAGAAAAGTGTGTAACAGATTTGCGGGTGGCATGGTGGCATATTAGTTAGCACGTCCGCATCACAGCAAAAAAAGGTCCTAGGTTTGAGGGTTTCTGTGCGGAGTTTGCATGCTCTCCCTGTGCTTGCGTGGGTTTCCTCTGGGTGCTCCAGTTTTCTCCCACAGTCCAAAGACATGCACATTAGACTAACTGGCTTTTCCAGATTGTCCATAAGTGTGAATGGGTGTGTGTGCTTGTGTGTGTTTATGCCCTGTAATGGTCTGGTGAGCTGTTCAGGGTGTACCCCACATTTTCCGAATGTCAGCTAAGATAGGCTCCAGCCTTCCTGTGACCCTGGAAGGATTTAACGGCTTGGCAAAAGAGTGAGCGGGTATGTGATTAGCAAACACACAACATAAATAAATAAATCTCATTTATATCTTTACTCCATGACTTTATAAAAAATAATGTATGCAATTATTCTTCGTGAATTGTTCACAGCATGCTCACTGACTTCAGATAATATTATTAGATTGCACATGCAAAGTAGCTTCGCTCTTTGTGATCTTAGCAGATTCATGGCTCAGTGATGAGACAGTCTTCTGTTATGAGCTATAAATAAACAAACAAACAAACGAGCAAACAAACAAATAAATGAATGAATGAACGAATAAATTATTGAATAAACAAACAAACAAACAAATAAATAAATATCCATCCATCCATCTATCCATTTTCTGAAGCGCTTAATCCTTTTCAGGGTCGCAGGGAGACTGTCGCTATCTCAGCCGACTCTGGGTGAGGGCAGAGTACACCCTGGACAGCTTGCCAAGCCATCGCAGGGCAGAAACACGCTGACGACAATCCAACAGCCTACACTTTATAAACAACTAATTAATTAATTAATTAATTAATTAATGTTTTGTATTCAAGCCTACACACTTCAAGTCAACCATAAGTTGCCTCGAAACCTTTTCATATACACTATGCTGCTTTTTCACAGTGTTATAATAGGGTCGACTCTGGAACATTCTGAATGGTTGGTTAAGCATATAAGTACACATCCCTTTTATTAATACTAAGTAAAAGCCTTTATTTTCAACAGTTCCCAACTGGTTTTCAGCCAAATGTACTTTACTCACTTAAAACTCTTGCATAAAAGAGGCATTAATAATAATTCATTTATTCATTTGTTTCATTTTCTAAACCACTTTTTCGTAATTAGAGTCACGGGAAGGTTGGTGCCCATCTCAGATGACTCTGCGCGAGGACAGGATAGACCCTCGCCAGACCATTGCAGGGTCAACACCTACACAACCATTCACACTCACATGTGGGTGCACGATTTTGTACTGT
>JAOUQZ010000044.1:6749190-6753152 GCA_028564935.1 Neosilurus hyrtlii
TCCAGCACAGTAATTCCACGGTCACAGAACCAGGTTTTGGTACTTTTGGCAGTGTGGGCCGGTGCCAAGTTCTGCTGGAAAATGAAGTCGGCATCTCTATAAAGCTTGTCTGCTGAAAGAAGCATGAAGTGCTCTAAAATGTCCTGGTAGACGACTGCATTGACTCTGGGCTTAATAAAGCACAGTGGACCAACACCAACAGATGACTTTTCTCCCCAAATCAACACAGACTGTGGGAACTTCACACTGGACTTCAAATATTTTGGATTGTGTGCCTCTCCATTCTTCTTCCAGACTCTGGGACCTTGGTTTAAAAAAAATCAGACGCAAAATTTGCTCTCATCAGAAAAGAGGACTTTGGTACACTCTGCTTTATTAAGTCCAGAGTCAACATAGCCGGCTACCAGGACATTTTAGAGCACTTCATGCGTCCTTCAGCAGACAGCGTTTATGGAGATGCTGACTTCATTTTCCAGTAGGACTTGGCACCAGCCCACAATGCCAAAAGCCCACTTCAAGTTTCCCTCAGCAGACAAGCTTTATGGAGATGCTGACTTCATTTTCCAGCAGGACTTGGCACCAGCCCACACTGCCAGAAGTACCAAACCCTGTTTCAATGACCGTGGAATTACTGTGCTGGATTAGCCAGCAAACTCACCTGACCTGAGCCCCATAGAAACTCTATGGGTCATTACCAAGAGAAAGATGAGAGACATGAGACTTAACAATGCAGAAGAGCTGAAGGGCGTTATTGAAGCATCCTGGTCTTCCATAACACCTCAGCAGTGCCACAGGCTGATAGCATCCATGACACACTGCATTGAGGCAGTAATTCATGCAAAAGGTGCCCAAACCAAGTACTGAGTACATATTCATGATTATACTTTTCAGAGGGCAGACATTTCTATATTTAAAATCCTTTTTTATTGATTTAATATAATGTTCTAATTTTTTGAGATTCCGGATTTGGGGTTTTCATAAGCTGTACGCCATAAAAATCAAAATTATAACAAATAAAGGCTTGAAATATTGCACTTTGCATGTAATGAGTCTATATATTAGTTTCACCTTTTAAGTGGTAGTACGGTAATACTGAAATAATTTCCACAATATTCCAATTTTCCGAGTTTCACCTGTATTGTGTTTTTCTGGGACAGGCATCAGGTCCACCATGACGCTGAAGAGATAGGAATCTTGATAAAGTGGTGGGAAAAATTATAAAAATCAAAAAAGACAAAACATAATGTACATATGATTCAGCTCTCAGCTACAGGAAATCATAAATGATATGACTGAGCCTCCTGATGGATGATGCAAACAGCAATCAACAGTCGCATAAATGTGAAGGTGTTTGGTGAAGAAATCTCAACCTAGGGCAAATGCTTACAAGTTTGTAGTAAGAATCCATTATCCTTCCTTTGTGTGCCTCTAATTGAAGTGCATTCAGGCTGTGAGAAGTCAGAGAACTGTGGCTTACAGCAGGCACAGATAAGTTTACCCTGGTGGTACACAGCTCACAGCGGCTGCTTTGTAGTCGTCATCTCAAATTTCCCTGAGTGCTCATTGCTACATGACAGACACTCTAGCAATGTCTCATAGTTGATTACAGAGAAAGAAATGTGTGGGAGGCACACACATGGATGGACTTCAGAATGCAGAAGGACACTGGTCACGGAGATTGGGGAGATATCAGTCTTTGAGCTGCCATAACAGAAGAGAGAGACTGCGGCATTTGCTGTAAAGCACCTGATATACGGTATTTCCTCAAATAATTCATCTAAGAAAGCGTAGGTGTGCTTTATTCCAAGGGCATACACCCCAAATCCATGCTAGTGCCACAAATAGAACTTAATTCTGTGGGAAACACTGAAATTAGATAAACAAAGAGGTGCTGGAAAAACAAAAAGGTTCTGCTTTGGGTTTCTCAAATCTACATGATAAGTGAAAAGGAAACAAGGTGGCTAGTGAAGGAAAAAGACTCCCCACATGTGGAACCATGACAATAACGTGGCTTTTATAACAGTGATCTGAAATTCAATAATCGATGAGTTTGTATAATAGTAATCTGACATTTTTATCTACGACAATCTGTCAGACCACTACACAGAATATTATTTATAAAAAAAGATATATGAAATATCCTGAAATGTGAAATATCCAATTTCATGTGTTCACATGAAATATAAGAATGCAGAAAAAAAAGTGAGACACGTAACTTTGACCTTAGCATAGGCTCGTCTGAATATTTCATAAATTGCTAATCTCCTAAGATTGTCGTACCTCAAAATAGTTTCTATAGTGTACTAAAAATCAGTGTGTGAGTGAAGTGTGTGAGGCTGTGAGTGGATCCTTTGTTGAGAACAGTGAGAGAAGAATGGCTAGACTGGATGTTTGTATGTTTCAATTTTACATTATCTTTCGCTATAGAGAATTTAAGAGATCTATTAGCAGAAATGGAATATAGTACGAAATAAAGTATGTTTTTATTGGTGCATAATTACCTGTAACCATGTAACTAATTGTGTTCTCATAAACTTACAATGAGCTATTTATATCAACATTAAGGATTGGTCCTCTATTTATGCATTCTTTTTATGAGTTCTCTTCAAATGTATGTGTCAAATGTTATATTTTCTGGTAATAGACCATGATGAGTTATAATGATAGAAGTAGTGAGTGTAGTAAGGCCCTACAGAGCAAAGGAAAGCTGGAAGAGCTGGACATCTTCAAATCATAAGTATCTCTGCCAAGAAGAAGTGCTTTATTCCAAATTTTTGGCCCAGAACTGGGATAGAGAAAACTGCTGACTCGTTAAAGATTTGGGAAAAATTTCTTCTTAGGAAAACTACCAACAAATCTACTATTACAATGGAAAACGTCCTAGAAATATACTGATTAGGCCTACTGTACGTGCCTTTTTTAAGCTCTGTGGCCTGTGAATGTAGCCGCTGAACTAGTAAAAGGAGATGTAGAAGTAGTATTAGTTCCATTTTATTCATAAATATAATCAACTTTTGATTTGAAAAAGATATAAAAAAATAATAAATGCATATTTTATCAATTTTAAATGAAAATGTGTAATTTAGTAAATCCAGTAGCAGCCTGAAGCACTGGCTACCCCAAGGTTTTTTGGGGAAAATTATAGTTATTTGGAGCTAGTTGTTTATAATGTGCAAAGCAAAAGTATGCGGTTATCTAACCATCACACCCATGTGTCCATTCCAAAAGCATGGGCATTAAAATTACAACAATCTCCTACTCACTTTTTCAACAGCCTCCACTCTTCCGGGAACACTTTCAACAAGATTTTGGAATGTGACTGTGGGAATCTGTGCTTATTAAAAGGGGCCCATTCACTTTAAATGTATTTTAAGTAAACATAATACACAGTATGTTTTTTTTTCTTAATTAAGATACGAGTACCCCTACTCATGTACCCCTAACACAATGATATTAGTAAACACTGCTATCCTGAGGTGAACGAGAGTCCAGGAGACTTGATCTCAGACTGTTCCAGACTTTATCACATGTTTCTGAAGCAAAACAAAATGTAAAAACAGGTGAATAAGAGACACCAAGTCCATGAGCTGGATTTGTTTCACCAGGAAACCTTTAATTCAAGCATACAACATTCTATACAATTATGTTGTGGCAGTGAGGATGTGTTTAAAAGTCCTCTGCTGTCGGCGAGGAGTCAGGTAGAACCAGCACGTGAATAATAAAAGACTACAATTTCATCCCGACAAGCCTGTTTCATGGTTGCATATATATATATATATATATATAAATATATATAAATATATATAAATATAAATATAAATATAATATATATATATATATATATATATAAAAATACACACACACACACACACATATATACATACATACCGTGTTTCCCCGATAATAAGACCTACCCTGATAATAAGACCTACCCTTACTTCAGCAGAACGGTCCAAAATAAG
>JAOUQZ010000044.1:6753252-6764979 GCA_028564935.1 Neosilurus hyrtlii
TATATATATATATATATATATATATATACACATTTTTTTTTATGAATTTATTTCCTCAAAATTTCTCCAAAATGAATTCCTACACCAAAGCACCTGTCCACTGAAGAATAACTGGTACATCATGTTCAGCACTTTGTCCCTGAGCAGTTTCTCTTTTTCGAGCAGTGACCCGGAAACCTTACATAACCTTAAAAGTGTGAGACAGAGACACGTTTCTGCCTCACTGCGTTGTGCCTCACAAAAACCACAGTATTATTCTGAGTGCAAAGATAAATGGTGATGTGATAAAACAGAGAAAGCCAGAAATAAAGATGAAGTAAAGAAGAGGTATTATACTTTATATACTCACTTTATTCAATGTATTTCCTTATATGTGACATTAAAATCGGGTGGCATGGTGGTGCAGTGGTTAGCATGTTCTCTACATCTTCTCTCCGTGCTTGTGTGGGTTTCCTCCAGATACTCTGGTTTCTTCACAGTCCAAACACTTTCACAGTAAGCTAATTAGTAGGCTTACTGAACACAAGGTAAGGGGTTCAAGCCCCACTATTACCGAGTTGTCACTGCTGTCCCCCCAGTGGAGCTAACTGGAGGCCAGCCATGTCGACTGAGACGGGCACCATCCTCTCCGCGACCCTAATTAGGATTAAGCACTTCTGAAAATGAATGAGTGAGGACCAGTGTAATGTGGTTGGCTTGCTATGGGTGGGATTACAAATATTATCCAGAGTGGATAATACTTGAATCAAAATGGTGGAAAAACGCCCTACTCCCAGTTTTTCTCAGTCGCTGATTCCTGAAATCCTACAAATTCAACAGCATGCTCTCCTAAAAGATCTGATGCACATTTCACAGTATGACCTTTGTGCTTTTAAAAACACTTATTTAAACTGTGAATGAATTTTTAAAAATGCCGTCATGAAGCATGCATCAGTTTTGTGATTGAGCGGGTGTCATGATCATATTCACACTTTAAAAATAAAATAAATTTGCCTAAAATAAAACCTTGTCTATTTCCTTTTGATGCAGTGCACACAGGAACTCAGGCACTGTTACTACTGACACACACACGTACACAGAAATGACCTGCATCTGTCATTCACTTATTTATTCATTCATTCATTTGGCGAACTCACTAAGGTCACAGGGAGGCTGGTGCACATGCAACCATTGACACACACACACACACACACACTCACACACACACACAGGGGCAATTTTAAACAACCAATTAGCCTATTCTACATATTGTTGGACTGTGGGAAGAAACCAGAGTACCTTGAGGAAACCCATGCAAAGGAGAACATGCTGACTTTACACAGGAGCAAGAAGCATGGGGAGAACATCCAACTACACACAGAAATGCCCGAGCCCGGGACTTGAACCCAGAACCTTCTTGCTGTGATGTGAATGTGCTAACCAGTATGCCACTATGCTGCTCATATATATATATATATATATATATACACACACACACACATATGGGCAGCATGGTGGTAAGGAATAAAAGGGCTGCAGAGAAGTGACGTGACACACAACATTAAATTTTTTGGGTCTTAGGAGGATAAATGTAAATAATTAAACAAGTGCCATTTACTGTGAGCTGTTAGTATTCAGTGCTTTATTGTTCAGGCAGAAATATGAGGTATAATTATGGTCTATATCACTGAGTCCTAGACTCACAGCTATAGCCAGAACAGTTTTTTAAACTTAAAACTAATTCAATGCCAGACAGCTCAACGGTAACTTGTTTATATATTCATCTCTATTTTTATTCTGAAATCATTTACATGGAAAAAGCAGCAAATGGACAAGTGCAGATACTTTATATTTATGTATGTACAGATGGATGTATGGATGGAAGTATGGATGGATGGGTGGATGAATGGTGGATTTTTCTGTACAATTTTAATATGGTTCAATGCACATATAAAGATTATTAATCTAAAACACAGCAACTTTACAGGAGAAAAAATGTTCATCTAAAAAAGCTCTTGTTTATATAATACAGGAAAGGATGAAGAGAATGAAAAGAAATGCTCGAGACACATTTTCTCTTAATTATCCACTGCATATGTGCTCCAGTTCCGCTTGAGGGAATGCATTCATATTCTCCAAGTAAAGCTTTCAAAATCCTCATAATTGAAATATGGAAGAAAAAAAAAAAACACATCATGCTAAAATATCAGTGCTTTTATTGCCAGTGTGAAATAACCAGAGCTTAAAAGATGTCTTGAGCGTCCAATTTTATTTAATACGCCCATGTGGCCCATTCTGTCAACATCACCCAAACGGAAAAGCAGGGGAAAAAAAGCCCCAATAAATAAAAGAACCAACGCTGCAATAATGGAATCAGTGTGAAATACGGAGCACATTAAACAGATGGTGCTAATAGGAAATGTAATTAATGTGAGCAGGGGTAAAAAAGCCAGGGAACATCACGCTTGTCAATCTATCCATCATATCTGGGACAGGGGAACATTTCATTCCAGACGGATCTAACACTGCTGGCACGGAGAAATGGAGCAACAGCCTGGAGATGATGATGGCAGCAGGTGATAAGCACATCGTGCTGTACGGCACGTCCAACACCATGGGTTATAGCAGGAATGTCACTTCCATCCAGGAGATAATAGAATTTATACTATTACAGGTGTTGTATTCTCGAAGCTGATTGGTCAGAAGGTACTGATTAGGCTTCAGCAGTAGTTCAAGCAAGCGGCACCGTGGTGTAGTGGTTAGCACATCTGCCTCACTGTGAGGAGGTCATGGGTTTGAGGCGTGCTTGCATGGGTTTCCTCCGGGTACTCCGGTTTCCTCTCACAGTCGAAGACATGCACTTTAAGCTAACTGGCTGTTCCAGATTGCCCCTAGGTGGGATTATGTCTGTGAATGGTTGTGTTTTGCCATGCGATGTTCTGGTGAGCTGTTCAGGGTGTACGCCGCCTTCGCCCAGTGAGACCTAATTGCACCAGCTTCCCCTAATTGGATTATGTGGTTCAGTAAACGAGTGAGTGTTTACTGATATCAGGGCAGCATGATGGTGTAGTGGTTAGCAAAAAAGGTCCTGGGTTTAAACCCCATGTCCGGCGATGAAGTTTCTATGTGGTGTTTGTACTGTATGTTCTTACCATGGCTTCATGGGTTTCCTCCTGGTGTTCCAGTTTCTTCCCACAGTCCAAAACATGAACATTAGGCAAACTGGATATTCTTGCCACTAGTTTTGAATGTAAGTATGAATAGTCGTCAGTGTGTGTCGGTCCTGTAATGGTCTGGCGAGCTGTTCAGGGTGTACCCCGCCTTGACCCAGAGTTGGCTGGGATAGACTCCAGCCTCCTCATGATCCTATTTAAGGATAGTTTGGAGAATTAAATAAACTGTTAATATAAAGGTTTCTGTAGGAAGATGTCCACACCAATGTCCCTTACCATCAAAAGTGACATGCCTGACAGCAGATGTGGATTCGTCATGTTATTTGACAGGAAGCAACTGTTCATCAGGATCATCCTGAAAAGCTCGCCAGGCCCTCGCAGACACACAAACCTAATAAATGAAATTTGCTGTTAAGCTGTGCTCTTATGATACTGATCACGGGCAGTGGTGGCTCCGCTCCAAGTTAGTGATCCAGAGGTTGGAGTTCAATCCCAAGTACCACCATGCTGTCTCTGTTGGGCCCTTGTGCAAGGCCCTTAACCCTCAATTGCTCAGTTGTATAAAAATGGTAACTGTAAGCTTCTCTGGATAAGAGTATCTGCCAAATGTCGGTAATGTTAATCTTGATTTGAGCTGATGTTGGTATGTTTCAGCAAATTAGGATATATAGTGATGTGAACTGATATTATTCCGATGACACGTCCAAAGTTATTAGGACTTATACCAATGTCACTCAAATCTGTACCAATGTTCTCCCAATGTTGCTTCAATTTTTTTTTTTTTTTTTTTTACTGATCACTACCGATGTGTACCAATATTCACTGATGTGTACCAATGTTACCCCAATTTTTCCCTATGTTTCCCTAAAAAACACAAACATTTTCAACACTGCCAGAATAGTTTTACATGAAACTCTACAATGTTTCCCAATGTGTACCGATGTTCTCTGGGATCATGATCAGTATTGCGTGCGCGCATCTTTAAGCTACTTTAGAATTCTGATGTTTTTGCATCTTGAAGTTTACAATTATAAAATAATGGTGAGTAAAAGATAATAAGGCTTCTATAATCATCTGCATTTTAGTGAACTGATTACAGCCTGATGAGAAAATGCCACAGTGAGCAGCTAAATGCTGTGCAGTTTTTCAGAATATAAAGTGTTATTGAATGCTGGATATAATCGGAACAAATCAGACTTGAGAGGGCAGTTAGGATTCATGTACAGCAGCTTTATTAAAAATGCATGCTGCTGTAGTCAAAACTGTAATCCACAAACAAAACCAAAAATCAGAAGTACTCAAAGTCCAAAACGCAATTCCACAGTACAAGGTCTAGACCCGTAAAGAGGTTGGGTTCACAATCAATATATTAATCAGTCCAAGACGAGAGCAACTCCAAAAATTTGCAAACACAGAAAGAATGCAGGGGCCATTCACAGGATTCAGTCAGGGAGAACATGCTGCATAGATTTGGCTCTTGTTTTGCTTAAGAATGTTCCTACATGTAGGTATGTGAAAGAAAATGGACTGTAACATTAAAATGGTGCAAAAAAAAAAAAAAAAAGCTTTCCATTGATACTTGGAACATAAAATAATATTGAGGCATTCCTAGTTTTGCTCCGACATATTTTTTCAATTTAAAAACAATGTTTCTGTGCTCAAACAATGTCCTCATTCATTCTGTTTTCGAATCCACTTCATCCTTATTAGGGTCGCAAAGAAGGCTGTTGCCCATTTCAGCCGACTCTGGTTGAGGGAGGGGGACAACAGCTTGCCAAACCATCGTAGGGCCAACACACATATCATTCACACTCTCACCTTGGGGCAATTTGGAACCGCTAATTAGGCTGCTGTGCATGTTTTTTGTACTGTGGGAGGAAACCGGAGTACCCAGAGGAAACCCGTGCAAGCACAGGAAGAACATGTAACTCCACACAGGAATCGAACCCAGGCCTTCTTGCGGTGAGGCGATCGTGCAAACCACTAAACCACTATGCTGCCTATTGATTTTTTAATTTGTTGATTTTTTTTTTTTTTTGCATTATTTATTTATTTATTATAACGTTTTTGGGTAAATTTGCTTTTAAAAAATTCATGACTTGCTCTTAAACCACAGACAGGTCAGAATCTAAAAGGAGAAATAATTTTATTTCCATCTGAAGTAGAAATCCTGCTGCAGGACATAAATTCCAGATATTTTATTCAGTATTGTGAATAGTAAAGAAATAAAAAAGTAGTTTGATTAAATTCAGGGTCGAAGAAAACAAGTGAAAAACACAGATGTATGATGCTGGCAACTACAAGTGCCTATGCCCACCTCCTCTGGGGTATGAAGCAGTAAACCACTAGCTGTAGTTTTTAATCCACACACATCCAAACACATTCAGTGCTAATCGCAGTCTCTGAATGCAGAACATTCTTATAAAAACAAAAGCCAGGAAAATGGAATTTACCAGACGGTTCTTGGGGTTGAAGGTGATTTGGACATTGATTGAGTGGTACAGATTATAGTTGAGGTATGGGGCTGGATCAGAGAGCGTGAAAAGTCTACTGTAGCTATAATGTTGATTAGAGCAGCAACAGAATGACATTTCTTGTTCACAAGCTGTTCAGTATTCGGGAATTTAATATTTTGTCTGGCCAGTAGATTTATACTGTGATATACTAAACTTTTACTGTAATAATAAACCTACCCAGGCTCCGAGCTCCCTCTGAAATGTCCCTGTGCCCAAAAAGCCCAGGGCAGTCAGTACCTGAAACTCTGGTGGTACCTGGTTGGAGTGTTGGGTATGGGCAGACAGTTCTGGCTAAGGGTGTTGCACAGCTCCATGAAAAAAAGCTTTCGGTAGCTAGAAGATTTCCAACAATAAATCTTTGTGGGCTTCGAAGATGCCTTCTCTTCTAAATACATGGGATGAAACTTATTCTAGTAAGAGAACATAGACCTTGAACTATTTGTATAAGTGCTCCTCTAATTTTGTTTTGAGTCATAACCCCTTGCATAAGTATAATTGTTGCATTTACACTGAATTAGTCTTTTGGCCAAGTTAAATCAGACATGTGGCTATTGTTTGTAATGTCAGTGTGTACTACAAATGCAGACTGACTTACTTCATAATTGTATGCTTTCATTATTATACTTAACAAAAATATAAATGCAACACTTTTGTTTTTGTTCCTATTTTTCTTGAGCTGAACTCAAAGATCTAAAACCTTTTCTATGTACACAACAGGCCTATTTCTCTCAAATATTGCTCACAAATCTGTCTAAATCTGTCAGTGAGCACTTTTCCTTTCCCGAGTTAATACATCCACCTCACAGGTGTGGGGTATAAAGATGCTGATTTGACAGCATTTCCCAGGCTCGCCGAAGGCATTTTTCTGTGATGTTTGCATGTTTTACCAAAATTTTTGTAGGTACTCTGGTTTCCTCCCACAGTCCAAAGACATGTACATTAGGCTAATTGGCTGTTTTTCCTTTTGCCCCAGGCATGAGTGTGAGTGTGAATGGTTCACTTAGTGTTGGCTGAGATAGGCTCTATCCTCCGCGTGACCTTACAATTGAGTGGTTCCGAAAATTAATGAATGAATAAACCTAGATCAGGTCAGCTAGTTTAGCTGTTTTTATCGGTTAGCACTAAGCATTTTTTCTGTACTACTTTTCTTCTAAATCAGTGGTTCTTAACCTGGGTTCAATCGAACCCCAGGGGTTCGGTGAGTCAGCCTGAGGGGTTCGGCGAAGGTCAAGATAACACACGCGCGTATGATTTGTGACATCACGCTCCACTTGGCCGTCATTGGCTGCAGCTGATGACATTACATCGCTTGGCCTCGATATCTGTGCTGCAGGGAACTTGGTGCACTCAGTAGTCGACTTTTGACTGTCGTGATTGTACTTCATTTCATTTGTGATTTCCTTCTAAATATTTCAATCCCTTTATACTAACTGTGCCAAGCAAAACAAAAAAAGAAAGTGATCAGACGAATATGTACAAATTGGATTCACATATAATGGAACATGATGGGAGTCAGCGCCATCAATGCGTGATTTACAGTGCCAATTGCAGTGCAAGCAATTCTAGTCTTGCACTGGGAAAACTAAGGGAACACTTCCTAAAGCTGCATGCAGAAGGGAAATACAAGAACACAGCGCGGTTCAAGCTAAAAGGCTACTCTGCCTGTTCTCGGCTTTGTAACCATCAACAAACCGATCCTCACAGCATCGTATGAAGTTGCTTACCTGTTTGCAAAGCTGGGCAAACCACACACCACTGGTGAAACATTCATAAAACCAGCTGCGTTGAAAATGGAGAATATCAGGGACAAAATCTTTTGTGGGATATGGTTTCTGCAGTTTGTTCGGACAGCGCTCCAGTCAGGCTGGGATGAAACTGTGGTTTTGGTGCGCTAGTAAAAGCTGATGTATCACACATCATTGTTAAGCATTGTGTTCTGCACAGACATGCATTGGCAACAAAAACCAAGCCTCCAAAACTGACAGAAGTATTAAAAATTGTAGTGGAATATTGAGTGAACTATGTGTGCCTCTTCAGTGAGTCTTGTAAAGAAATGGGCTCTGAAATCGAGGTGCTGTACCGTTCTCACATTCAGTGGTTATCCCGGGGAAAGGTGCTGGATCGTGTTTTTGCCTCGCATATGGAATTAGCCGTGTTTTTGCTGGAGCACCAACATTGTCATGAAGATTGCTTCGCTGCTGTCAATCATCTCAACAGATGCAGCGTGGTCGAGTCAACAGCATCGAAGCGGAAAAAAAACCTGAAGGCTTTTCAAAAATAGCTATTGATTTGGAAACGACGAACAAAAAATTATAACTTCACAAACCTCCCCTGATGGACAACTGTGTAAGTAAGATCGAAGACGTGTCTGGAATCGGAGAGGTTTTTGTACCCGGGAAATTGAAGCAAGCAATTGCCTATCTGAAGCTTTGCTTGCAAAGTCTCTCGACGGATACTTTCCCACATGAGAGTCATTTACAGCATGGGTGAGAAAGCCATTCACGTTTAGTGTTGCAACAGCAGATGTCAATGAAGAATACCTCAACGGAATCATTGAACTTCAGCAGAGCCAGGTTTAACAGCAACTCTTCAGAACAATGCTCTCAACGTTTTGGTGTCACCAAATCGTAGCATTCCCTCTTGTTGCTAAGAAAGCCCTTGAGATTTTCATACTGTTTGTTACAACGTGTCTTTGCGAGCAATCCTTTTTGAGGATGGTAGACATAAAAATGAAGAAAAGGAACAGACTTTGTTGCGAAAATGATATGAGAGTGACACTTACCAAGGTGAAACCATTTGTTAGCTTGTCTCTGAAAGGCAGCATCAAAAGTCACATTGATTTGCAGTAAATATTCATTATTATGTTTTTGTTTTTGTGGGAAATTCATGTTTTGTTTGTTTTGTTCTTTGAACACAGTGATTTTGTGTGCAGCTGATGCATGGTTCATTTTGGCACTAATAAACCATATACCTGAGACACAAAGATACCATGAAACTTAATGTTTCCATCACAGTGGACCAAAAAACTAAATCCTACGTCATATCCTGACAAGAGGCGGCACTGTGGTGTAATGTTTAGCACGTCCGCCCCACAGCAAGAGGGCCTGTGTTCGATTCCCGGACTCAGGCGTTTCCGTGTGGAGTTTGCATGTTGTCCCTGTGCTTGCATGGGTTTCCTCCGCATACTCGGTTTCCTTCCCCATCGAAAAACATGCCCATTAGGCTAACTGGCTGTTCGAAATTGCCCGGAGGTGTGAGTGTAAATGGTTCTATGTGTGTTTCTGCCCTGCAATGGGCTGGCGAGCTGTTCAGGGTGTACCCCGCCCTCACCCAGAGTCATCTGAGATGGGCGCCAGCCTCCACGCGACCCTAATTAGGATTAAGCGGCATAGACAAATAGAATGAATTGATGATATC
Organism: Neosilurus hyrtlii; assembly: GCA_028564935.1. Classification (NCBI taxonomy): domain Eukaryota; kingdom Metazoa; phylum Chordata; class Actinopteri; order Siluriformes; family Plotosidae; genus Neosilurus; species Neosilurus hyrtlii. Next base: position 6,762,338 of record JAOUQZ010000044.1, read on the forward strand.
TTGATACCACCTCACCCATCTGGCCTATGGGTAATAATCAGCCAAAATACTCAAGCTTCTGTCCATGATGTAGCCCAGAGTATGCACATTCAAGCCTCAGAAGTGCTAATAGAAATGGTAAAGGACATGGATTGTGCTGGCATGCATGGCTTTGGCTTGATAGTGGAAAAGCGGCTAACTTGAAGCTATTCAGGGATTATCGATGTTTTTTTTTTGTTGTATTAATGTGAAATAACTTGTTTCAGAGGCTGTTAATGACAGGCTGTAGCACTGTAAAGACTCAGCAAATTGGGTCTTATTGTTTTATCTGCTGCTTCCCCTTTGGCCGTGTTAAGTACTGTAGAATAGATCACATTCATCATGGAAGAAAAGCGAACTGTCAAGCCTATGGTCAGATAGAGGCTCTAAAGGCAGGAGGATTAAGAGGAAAAGAAGAAAAGAAAATTCACCAGTGTGAAATTAACACCTACTAATACCTTCAGATTGAAACTTTTCCTGACATTGGGAAATCTATCAGCTTTGGGAGATTATGTGCTTAGAGGCAGGTGTCAGTGCTTATTCTTCAATGAAGAAAACATTTGTTTTAAACTACTACTCAACAAAACAAGAAACTCACACTAGGACTTTAAAGTTTTACTTGTTAAGAGATATAAAAAACTCTGTGTTGTGATCATCACTCTCACTTATTTGCTGAACCGCTTAATCCTGCTATTTGGGTCACAGGGAGGCCGGAGCCTATCTCAGCTCAGGTGGGGTACACCCTGAGCAGCTTGCCAGATCATCGCAGGGCAAACCTACACACACACACACACACACACACACATATATCTAGGGGGCAGTTAACCTAATGTCCCACTTTCTGATTCATACTTAAGATATTTATATAATTTGCATTTAAAAGACACAGTGTATTAAGAATTAGTTCACAATTGGGATTATAGAGGTAAAAATACCAAAAGGTAAATTCAAGGACATAAGATAGAATAGGGCACCATGGTGGTGCAGTGGTTAGCACATTCGCCTCACAGCAAGTAGATCCTGGGTTCTATTCCCAGGCTTGTGTTTTTTTGTGTGGGTTTCCTCTGGGTTCTCCGGTTTCCTCCCACAGTCCAAAAACATGCACAGTAGGCTAATTGTTCCAAATTGCCCCTAGGTGTGAGTGTGAGTATAAATGGCTGTATGTGTGTTAGCCCTGCGATGGTCTGGTGAGCTGTTCATTGTGTACCCCACCTTCGCCCAGCCTCCCCGCAGCCCTAATTAGGATTAAGCGGCTTAGAAAATGAATGAAAGAATAAACTAGACTACACTTTGTATTTAAATAGGCTTTTTTCAAACACAATTAATAAAGTACATTATTTTTCTTCTTCGCTTCATCATGGCATCTATTACATAATGATATAACAAGATGGGAATACATGTATATTCTTTATTATGAATTAGCACTTCATAGTCATTTGTGTCTGCATTAACTGAGTATTAATATTTATGATTATCTCAGGAATTGATAATAAAATATACCCATATTATTTATATCCTGCAGGTATTGTTAATAAAAACAGTCATGATTTAATCGAGTGTAGCTTTGGTGTATATGCACCTAAAGCAACATAGTGGAAACGTCTGTATTTGTACACATACCACCTAGTTAGGTTTGCTTCACATGTCATCATCCAATATGTGGTGCATGCAATACTGGCACACCGTTGCTGGTGGTAGTGAAAACTGGCAGACACTTGAGGGGTGTAGACTCAGTGATGTGGAATACTTAGAATGGGAAGCCAATTTAAGGTTAGTGGTACGCATCGATAGGATATCTATCCAGTACTGTTTCTATGGCAACCGCAACTGGGAGCGTTCATGAGAGACAAATTGTCAGTATTTCGAAGCCTTTCATTAAATATAAAGATAATCAGATCTTCATATTTTCCTTGCCTTGTGATTTAACGTGAGCCGGAAGTTGTTGGGAGATCATTCCATTATACGTGCAACATAACATCAGGATTGCGTCAAAGTTAGAGCCAATACTAGCTGGAATTGAGTGAGAGGCGGGGCCTCATCTCATCTTATCTGCCAAAACTGCTTAGTCCTACTACCGTCGTGGAGACGCTGACGCCTAATGTTTTTTTTAATTAGGGTTCGCTGTCATATACAAAATATAGAATTAAGAAAAGATATATACACACAATGCACATCAACCAGTTACAGTGATCTCCTTAAAACACTAATTAAAAACATTTAAAGAAGCATAAAAATGTATGAAAATAGTAATTAAAAAACACAGCTATATATATATATATATATATATATATATAGTTGATTTATTCATCAATAAAACAAGGAGTACACTTGCAAAACCTGCTAAGTCAAGTTTTATAAAAGAAATTAGTTATGCCCCTTATTCTCTTTGTCAGACTCCTGCGCATGTCCAACTGATAGCCCCACTTTCAAAACCTGCTAACTCGTGTCACTGGGTATCTTCAAACGACGGCTGAAAACCTACCTTTTTCGGTAGTACTTAGACTAGCACTATTTTATACACACACGCACAAAAAAAAAAAAAAAAACATCTGCACACAACACCTATCCTCTGAGTTCTTGACAGATGGTATACTTAGTCTGTGTCCTGACGAACCAGTATAAGA
>JAOUQZ010000044.1:6797181-6817709 GCA_028564935.1 Neosilurus hyrtlii
AAACATGCACAGTAGGCTAATTGGCTGTTCCAAATCACCCCTAGGTGTGAGTGTGAGTGCGGATGGTTGTGTGACTGATGGCCCTGTGATGGCCTAGCGAGCTGTCCAGGGTGTACCACGCCCTCGCCCAGAGTCGGCTAAGATGGGCGCCAGCCTCCTCGTGACCCTAAGTAGGAATAAGCGGTTCAGAAGATGAATGAATGAATGAAGAGAATAATTGATTCTAAATAACAATAAATACAGCCCACAAAAATCTCATGGGGAGCTTCACTTGAAAGCAGTGCCTAAATCCATATATGTGACCCGCTCCAGCATAATACAATTTAAGTAAAGAATTTGACGTACTGAGATATTGTTATATTAGGAAAGAGGATTAAATGGTTTAAAAAGATGAATAATACATGATTATTGCATGTAAACGGACTGAGTTACATCACTTTGAATGTCGCTAATCAGGAAATGCTATGTTCGAGAAAATAGTTATTACAGTTACAGAACCAGTTTATGAATGTCCACATCTGAAACTCCTCAACATCCATACGCTAAATGAATCCGGCTCTCGACTAATCAGCACGATCGTACTAGTGCCTTACTAGCAACAGATGAGTTCTATATACCCCAAGTCATATCTACTTTGAGGCTTCTTGTTAGATAATATTATATGATTGGGGGAATCCTTCTGGGATTCTGAAAGTAGGGAGGGTATACTGGTAGTGAATACAGAGAATACAGAAATACCCTGAGCAACCACAAAAGCGGATTAAAAAATTTGCATCATAAGTGGATATTTTTATTGTTTTACAACTTGGACATGGAACTCTTCCTTAAACAAGTATTTTAGCATGGATAGATTGTGTTTATGTATATTTGAACTTGGTGATGTGAAAGATGATTATGCTTTGAAAGATGTATTTTTGGCGATATCACATTTCCTTGCATACCGTGCAACTTAATCTGTATTATTCTGGAGCGGGTCACATATGTGAATATATCTGCATATTGATGCATCTGAAACAAATGCAAAATAGTTCTGTTGTTGCTGTGAGCAGCCATGTGGAATAGACCCTTGGAGAACAGACTTGAGAGTCCTTCTCATGCTCCTGAGTAGTTAAAGGGGCCTTTATTTCTTTTGCTGGAGTTTTAGCTGAATGATAAAATGAATGCAGAGTACATTATTAGTGCAATTATATTATATTATCAGTAAAGTACACATAAGTTTGAATCAAATGTTTTTCCTTTGTCCCCCCACTTTCCATTTAATGCTAGTTATTGGCAACATCCTTACCTTAGATCTGAGCTCCCAACACGAAGCAAAGTGTCTGGTAATACGGTAATGTCTTGACCTGATATTTCATGAGCCCTAATGCCATGTTCCTTCATATGTTTTTTTCATACATCTGTATGTACTTCCATATATACATCCATACACATATGTACATGCACTCTGCTTTTAGGCAACAAAAATTTATTATTTTAAAATAAAATTATTAATTCATTAACTTTTCTGAACTGCTTAATCCTAATTAGGGTCACTGGGAGGCTGGCACCCATCTCTGGGCAAGGGCAGACTGCAACCTGAACTGGCCTTTGATAACCCAGCTGCACTGGGGGGGGACAGCAGTGACAACTTGGTGATAGTGGCGCTTGAACCCCTGACCTCGCGATCAGTAATCCAGCACCCTACCGCCAGGCCACACGACACCGGGCAAAGGTGGGATACACCCTGAAGAGCATCGCAGGGCGACACGCAAACAGCGATTCACACTCACACACACACACACACACACACACACACACACACACACACACACACATACATCTAGGGGCAATTTGGAACAGTCAATTAGCCTAATGTGTAGACTGTGAGAGGAAATTGACAAAACATGGGGAAAACATTCAGACTCCATACAGAAATGCCCTCGCTGAGTCCAGGACTCCAACACAGAACCTTCTTGCTGTGAGATGGATGTGCTAACCACTATGCTACTGTGCAAACCTACCAACAAATCTCTAATATAATATGACTGATACCAAGCAGAATTTAAGGAAATGTGTAAATATTATGTGATTTTTTTTTCATTAATAATGATAATAATAATAATAATAATAATACTAATAAGGAGAAGAAGAAGAAGAAAGTGGTAATTTTAGCAATTGCTGTTTTTTATTTACTTTCCCTTTTACCCTACAATGTAGTATCAAGACACCTGTGACTTCATGCCTGCTGCATGATTTCTGTCTTGCTTTCAGGATTGCAGTAGAGAACCCCTTTATATAGAACCAACGGGGAACCCTCAAGGATCTGCGGCTGTACTGCAATTATTATTTCTGAGAGAGATATGTGAGGCGACTGAGAAGGACAACGCATTTACATTTATTTTCCTTGGGGTGCGTGTAAGAGAGAGAGAGAGAGAGAGAGAGAGAGAGAGAGAGAGAGAGAAAGAGAGAGAGAGAGAGAGAGAGAGATCTCATATAAATGTAAATTACTTTAAAAAAATATAAAGAAATACAATTTTGTTGTCCTACTGTACACAGAGAACTGTGTATCAGAGGTGCGTTTAGCAGGTGTTGTGCACCGTGGAACACTTCCTCCAGCTGCAAAGTGTCTGCACTAATGATTATCATGCAAAAATATGATCATGTAATCAAAAATATATTTATGAAGAAATGTAAGTAAAATTAAAAACAATAAGCAAACAAACAGACAGACAGATAAATTGTACCCTTTACTATGATCTACTACATCTGGAGTACCAAACTAACTACGAACTTCCTTCCTCTAAGTCACTAACTAAAATCTTATCCACATTTTGTCACGTTAAAACCACAAATGTGAAAGTATTTTATTGGAATTTTATATGATGGACCAACACAAAGTGGTACGTAATTGTAAAGTGGAAGTGAAATGACATTGTAAAATGTTTTCAAAACATTTTACAAATAAAAATCAGAAATGGGTGGTTTGCTTTGATATTCAGTTCCCTGATAGAACCCCCTTTTACCGCAATTACAGCTGCAAGTCTGTATGCTATATTTGGGGGTATGTCTCTACCAGCTTTTCACATCTAGAGACTGAAATGTTTGCCAATATTTCTTTGCAAAGCTTTCCTGTTCCTGTTGAACAAAAGCATAACCGCAGTATGATGCTACCAACACCATGTTTCACTATGGGAATGGTGTTAGTTTTCTGCCACACATAGCAAAAAGGGAAATTTGGTCTCATTGGACCACCGCACCTTCTTCCACATATTTGCAAACCCCCCTCCACACACGCACGCACGCACGCACACGCACACGCACACGCACACACACACACACACATAACCATGAACAGGACTTCCTATGGCTTTCTTTCAACATTCACTTTCTTCTAATCACTCATAAAGGCAAAATTTGTGAAGTGCATAACTAATAGTTGTCCTGTGGACAGATTCTACCCCCTGAGTTGTGGATATCTGCAACTCCTCCAGAGCTACCATGGGCCTCTTGGCTGCTTCTTGATAAATGGTCTCCTTGCCCAGCCTGTTAGTTTAGGTGGACAGCCATGTTTTGGTAGGTTTGCAGTTCTGCCATATTCTTTCTATTTTCAAATGATGGAATGAACACTGTTCCATGATATGTTCAAAGCTTGGGATTTTTTTTATAACCTTTCTCTACTTTTAACCTCTCCACTTTATTCCTGACCTGGCTGGTGCGTTCCTTGGGCTTTATGATGCAGTTTGTTCATTAATGTTCTCTGACAACCTCTAAGGCTATTATAAAATAGCTGTATTTATGAGATTAAATAACAGACAAATGGACTCCATTTAATAATTAGGTGACTTCTGAATACAATTAGTAGCATTGGATTTTATTTTAGGGGTTTTAGAGTTAAGGGGGCTGCATGCCACACTTTTCAGACATTTATTAAAAAAAAATTGAAAACGATGTGTCATAACATTTACGTCTGTGGTTGTAATGTGACAAAATGTGGAAAAGTTCAAGGTGTACTTTTGCAAGCAACTGTATATAGAGGGTAATATTAATATTATATTTCTTAATAATGTGAGTCTAATTAGACATCAAACAAGGCCAGGTTGTTGGAGCAAGAATGGCTGGAGCTACAGTCTCTAAGACTGCTGAAATTACAGGCTTTAGAGGAATCTGTATCAAGGGTTATGCAGGCTTTCCAAACACATGGAAGCATGACTCCTGAAGAAAATTAAAGCTCTCTTCAAAAGACTGCAGAATGCTTGAATTGATTGTTTCAAAAACCATCGGACTAATGTGGTCAAAGTGATCAGTCCTGTGTCTACCAAAATTGTTTACCAAGCACTTCATAAAGATTTAAATGAAGACACTTTTCACTTAATCCTAACTAGGGTAGCAGAGAGGCTGCGCCCATCTCAGCTGACTCTGGGCGAGGGCAGGGTACACAACCATTCACACTCACACCTATGGGCGATTTGGAACATCCAGTTACCCTGCTGTGCATGTTTTTTGGACTGTGGGAGCAAACCCACGCAAGCACTGGGAGAACATGCAAACTCCTCATGAAAACACCTGAGCTGGGAATCGAATCCCGGCCCTCTTGCTGTGAGGTGGATGTGCCAACCACTACGCCACCATGCCGCCTCAAATGAAGATAAATTAGCTATTTATTCACAACCAGTCAAAACCTTGGACATAAAACAATTTGTGCGTCCAAACTGGGAGCAGTGGATTGCAGGATAACTTTAGAAGGGGAAGAATCAGAGCTCCTGATAGATATCTATTGAAAGGTGTTCAAGGCTAGTGTTATCACAGTAGTGCAGCTTCTTTAGGGGGGAAAATAAATAAATAAACCGCTTCTGCGATTCTGACTATGGTCTGAAGTGAAAGCAGGGAAGGTTAACACTGAGTTTTTCTTTTACCACCTGATTTCCACGTTAATTTTTTTTTAAACTGTCTTGTTGGTTCATGTTCCGTGCTCCTGTTAGTGTTTGGTGTTGTTTTACTTAATTAGGACAAAATTTTAACAGAATAGGACACAATTTTAACAAATCTGCGAGCATCAACTTAGGCACAGACCCAGGGCAACTATCAGCATCATGTTTCATGGCCATGGGGCTCGGGAGCTCCGCTATAACTTACAGTACCAATCAAAAGTCTGGACACACCTACTCATCATTTCAAGCCACACTCAGAGTTTTAGTACTGTATATATTACATTAAAGCATAAAAAAAGCAAACAAAAATGCAATTATATTAGTTTATTTATACATATTTTACCATGACAGGGGCAGGCCAGGTGAGCTCTACACACTGAGTTAATAGTGCTGTGCAGCTTGGTGTCAGACTACTTTTACTCACCCACTCTTTCATTTGCCAGACTGCTTAATCCAGCCGGAGTCACATGGAGGCTCGTGCCTATCTCATCTGACAGCTTGGGTGTGCATGTTTTTGGACTGTGGGAGGGAACCCGTAGGTAATCAACACAAGCATGGAGAGAACATGCAAACTCAGCACACAAATGCTCGAATCCAGGACCTTCCTGCTGTGACACGGACGTGCTAACCGCTACGCCACCATGCCTTCTTAGTATAGACAAGTAATACCGAAATATACTGTATAATCTCTTCATAGAAGAAAAGACCATATCACTTATTACCATATTAAAGATTATAATTATTTTATAATATCAATTATATTATTAGACTACGAGAAGCATCCATAATATGAATATGTATGAATATCAGTCTGTAATGAAGTGTTAAAATGATTACAAGAAATAAATAAATAATAGAAAGTAATAAAGTAGAAGCAGAAAGTAATAGAAAGTAACAGAGTGCATGCATTAGTATAAACCTGGGATTTAAAGCTGTCCAAGCTTCTGTTGTAGAAAATGAATCCACATTTCCAGATGTGAGTTAAGAATTCACCAGCTCAGTGGTATAAACTGCTGTAAAGTGCCTCCAGGTCCATCAAATTATCATAATCTTTCTATCATTATAGCAATCACACACCGCTAGCAAGCAACATTTTAAACTTTTCTTTTAATGGTTTTATTATCCAAAGATGTTATTTTTAAATTGTTCACATCAGCACATCAAGTCTAAAGTTTGGCTTTTTGTACAGTTTATAATGGATAATATTAACTGTGTGCAAGCACGGTGATGTAACAGTGCATCTGCCTAAGAGCAAGAAGGTCATGGGTTCGAGTCCCATACTCTGCAAGGGGTGCTCACCATGCTTGCATAGGCTCTCATTGTGCTTGCATGGGTTTTTTCCGGGTACTCAGGTTTCCTCCCACTGACCAAAGGCATGCACATTAGGCTACAACTGGCTGTACCAAATTCCCCCTAGGAGTGAGTGTAAGTGGTGGTATGTGTGTTGACCCTGCAGTGGACTACCCGGCTGTTCAGAGTGTACCCTGCATTCGCTGAGTGTTGGCCGGGACGTTGGCTGAGATGTCAGCCTCCCTGCGGCCCTAATAGGATTAAGCAGCTCGGCAGATGAATAAATGAATATTGGCTGTGTATGATAGCAGATGTACTATTACTTGGTTGATGATCGCTTGTATATTCCAGGAAATAGGGTAATTCAAATTCACAATTTAAAATAAAAAATGTGGAAAATGAAATTAAATATAAATTACTTTCTGTATTATTATAATATCAGTATTGTAGTAAACTGCAGATTTAAATTAAGTGATCATGCCAGAGAAGGATCACAGGTATATGGCCAACAGTTTAAAATGTATTGACATTTTTCTGGAGTTGAATTTGAATTACTCACAATTTCATGCAAAAAGCAATGAAAACTAGAATTAAAAATCTTTTGGTAAACATTTTGTCTGTGGATATAATACCAGTTTTCAATAACATAATGTGAAATTGACTTTGATCGGTCCAATAGTTTCCGAGATGTAACGTACATAGAAAAGTCATTAAGTAATTAATATCTCCTAATTAGTGATCTACATCCGTATGCCATGTGTATGTGAAATTCACTTTGATCAGCCCAAAAGTTTTTGCCCTATTAACATCTGAAAAGTTACCTGTAATAATAATAATAAATTGATATAAAGATTCGGTAAAAGAACAACAGTCTGCTGACTCTCATCCACAGACTTATTTTAAAGGGAATTTCTTTCTTTCTTTCTTTTTTAGCTTCAAGGCTTTAGTGATTGCATTTTAAACTGCAATACATAGTACTTAATAACTGCGCATAAGGTCAGTACAGAGAAATTCCAGACCAAGGCTTTGATGTATTGGCTGTATATAGTGGACTGAGCAATGCCGACTCTGGGCGAGAGCAGAGTACACCCTGGACAGCTCGCCAGGCCATCACAGGACAGAAACACGTTGACGGCAACGCAGCCTACTCTTTTTAGAAGTCAGCAATGGCTCTTTTACATGGCCCTCATCACAGACAGTAAGAGACATGGCTGGCTTTTGATAACCCAGCTAGCTGCAGTTCGGGGACAGCAGGGACAACCCAGTGACAGTGGGGCTTGAACCTCCAACCTCAAGATCATTATTCCAGCACCCTACCACTGGGCCACTACGCCCCAGTTTTGTAAACACACCCCCCCCCCCCCCCAAAAAAAAAAAAAAAAAACAAAAAACAAAAAAAAAAAAACATTTTTTAAAATAAATCAATAAATAAAAAATAGAAAAATGAAAAGGAAGCCAAAGTTGATGTCTATGTTTAGTTGAGCAAAAGAAGCAAAAACATTTTTAAAATATAACACTTTACACTTTTTTTATTTCAATAAACATCCATAGTTTTTTTACACCTCAGCCAGTTATTGCTGGAGGGGTATTTTTATTGGCTTGGCTGGCAGGCGGGTGGTCAGGCGGGCGGCATGCCAATAACTTTTTCCTGGCCATTTCTCGGCTCATACGCAGGCCCGCTAATTTGCATATGTGACCTCGGACCTTGTCAAGGTGACCTTGAACATATAAAGTTTGCCTGGGCCATTGCTCGGCTCATATGCATGATAGCTTTCTGAACTTTTGCATAGGCCCTCCCTGTGACCTAAACCTTTGTGTGGGGTTGCTAATTTGGATATGCAACCTTTGAACTTGGCACAGTGACCTTAAACATAAAAAGTTTGTCCGGGCCATTGCTCGGCTCATATGCATGATTTCTGAGATTTTGCATTGGCACTACCTTTGACTTAAACCTGTGTAGGGTAGCTAATAAAATATTAATTGTATGAAACTGTTCATACGGGGGATGGCTTTTGTCCTCTGTGTGCTTGAGGCGTTCTGGCTGAGGGGTTATGATGTTCTATAGAACAGCTATTTTTGTATTTGTATACACTCTATGGTGGAGGCATTATTACTGCAAGCTCCATATGTGCATCTGTCTATGCATTTGTTTATCTGTAGATCTTTGCATCCATCCATGACGTCCAATCTTGATATCTGAACCTGAGTAAAAACCTCTGGATATTTGATCATGAAGATGGATGATCACAAGCTATTAAACAAAGCTGAGCTGATTAAATCTTTGCACCAGGAGGGGCATAAAGTTACCGAAGTGCAAAGTGAAAGACTGGTGGACATGCATGCCAAGATGCATGAACCCTGGAATTAAAATGTCAGGGTTATTCAACCGAATATGGATTTCTGAACTCACAAAAAATTAAATAAATAAATACAATTGAATATGATCTTGATTTCTATGCATTCTATGCATCTGGAAATTTGGAGCAGCCAATTAGCCTAATGTATATATCTTTGGACTGGTGGAGAAAACAAAAGCAAACACAGAGAACAAATAAACTCTACACAAAAGGTCTCTTGCCGAGCAGAGACTCAATCAGAGGACCTTCTACCATCTACCTTCTTGCTTCAGGGCAGATGTGCTAACCACTGCGTCACTATACCACCCTATGTTGAAGCAATCACTTTTATTTCTCAGCACTGTATTAAGGAAATTTCTTGGTCCAGGAGGGAGGAATGTATCTCCTCCACCCAGCGCCCTGAGTCATGGGTAAAATAACCAGCTCCTACAACAGCTGCTAGGGCAGTTCTTAGGACAAGGATCCTGGCCAGTTGCTGCACCTGCCCTGGTAGCTGCACATTGTGGTTTTCACACCCAGGACACTGGGAGTCGGGAAGAGAGGCTGGCTTTGGGACCGCACACCCCACTGTCATCTAAATCATAATGTGCTGGTGTCTTCCTCTGGAATCACATCCTTAACTACCACCATCTACCCAACACAACTATTTCAACTGCCTCAAACCATGTGCAACACGCATCAGTCTAGTCAGTCACCTCAGACACAAACACACATCCTAATCAGCAGAGAAAGAAAGATTCATCGACATCACCCATCAGTGAAATTAAATGTGACATTTGTTTGTTTGTTCAAATATATAGAAAAATCAATAACTGTCATGGGATGTACTTATTTGTTATTTTTTTTTTTTTATGTATAAGTTCGTATGCTTCCCTGAATTCTATCTGACCTTACAGGGAGTGTTTCATACCATTGCATCAAGGAAGCATCATGAGGCCTGCAATACAATCTGAAGATTCTGACAGTGCGCTTTCAGGTTTTCCTATAATGATGAAGTGGAAAAAACAATGACCATGATGTGTGCATTGTATCATTTGAAGCTCTCTGGCACTGAGCTACTCCTGAGTGCTACCTGATTCATAGTGAAGCAGAACCATTTCAAAGACGCAAGTGATTTCAGACTTTAGCATTACATTAACATTTATCTTGTGGCAAGAACACGGGATGCTGGTGATGCACTGAGCTGGATCCTCTTAGGGGCCAATTATGACAGTGAAGAAGAGTGGCTGCTACACTTGCAGCTCAGAGGCAGGGTTTGAGCAATGTAAACGTTGATTTAACACATTATCAACTTGCAAGCGTAGGTAGGTGAGAATGCTCAATTTTCAGCATGTGTTTGCAGTGAAGCTGTGGTGTGAATAAGAAATCTGTGCTGTAGAACTTATCCACGAAGAAAACTAATGAATACAAACAACAAACATCATGATGAAATCTTACTTCAACCTGCATGTGTAAGGCTGATAGTATAATTGTTAATACAATTGTTTGTAAACAATCAAAGCATATATTTATATTATACATAATCAAAATGGTAGCTCACTGGTTACCTTGGATTTACAGTGCCTTGCAAAAGTATTCACCCCCTTGGCATTTTCATGTTTTGTTGCCTCACAACCTGGAATTAAAATGGATTGTTTGAAGGTTTGCATCATTTCATTTACAGAACATGTCTACAACTTTATGGATGTGATTTTTTTTTTTTTATTACTGTGAAGTAAACAACAAATAGGACAAAATAACAGAAAATTTCAGCGTGTCTAACTATTCACCCCCCTAAAGTCAGTACTTTGCAGAGCCACGTTTTGTGTCAATTGCATCTGCAGGTCACTTTGGATGAGTCTCTATGAGCTTGCCACATCTTGCCACTGGGATTTTTGCTCACTCCTCAAAGCAAAACTGCTCCGGCTCCTTCATGTTGGATGGTTTCCACTTGTGAACAATAATTTTCAAGTCTCAACAGATTCTCAATTGGATTAAGGTCTGGGCAGTGACTAGGCCATTCCAACACATTTAAATGTTTCCCCTTAATCCACTTGAGTGTTGCTTTTGCAGTATGCTTTGGTTCATTGTCCTGCTGGAAGGTCCCAGTCTCAAATCACCACCAATCTTTCCCTCGACTCGGATCAGTTTTCCAGTCCTTGCTGCTAAAAAAACATTCCCACAGCGTGATGCTGCCACCACCATGTTTCACTGTGGGGGTGGTGTTCTTGGGGTATTGGGATGTGTTGGGTTTTCACCAGACATAGCGTTATATTGGAGGCCGAAAAGTTAAATTTTATTCTCATATGACCAGAGCACCTTCCTTCTCACATTTGGGGAGTCGCCCATGTGCCTTTTGGCTAACATACCTTCTTATTTTTAATACTTAGTAATTTTTTACTTAGTAAAAGTTTTTTTTTTTTTTTTTTTTTTTTTTTTCTGGCCACTCTTTCATAAAGCCCAGCTTTATGGAGTGTACAGCTTATTGTGGTCCCATGCACAGATACACCAGTCTCTGCTGTGGAATTCTGCAGTGCCTTCAGGATTACGTTTGGTCTCTGTGCTGCCTCTCTGATTAGTGCCCTCCTTGCTTGGTCTGTGAGCTTTGGTGAGCGGCCCTCTCTTGGAAGGTTTTGTTGGTAGCATATTTTTACCATATTCTTTTCCAAGATGATGAATTTGATGGTGCTCCTGGGGATCATCAAAGGTTTGAATATTTTTTTAATAACCCATCCCTGACTTTGGAGGGCTCCTTGGTCCTCATGGTGTGATGCCTCTTGCTTAGTGGTGTTGCAGCCTCTGGGGCCTTTCAGAAAAGGTGTGTTTATACTGACAGATCATGTGGCACTTAGATTGCACACAGGTGGACTTCATTTCACTAATTATGTGACTTCTGAAGGTAATTGGTTGCACCAGAACTTATGAGGGTCTTCATAGCAAAGGGTGTGAATACATATGCACATGCAAATTTTCTGATTTTTTTTTTCAAAATTCTTTTTATATATATTTTTCTTATTACACTTCACCATTGGGTAACTGGGGTGACCCCTACCCGACACTGAATTTCTGATACTTAATGCCAGTTGAACGAAAAGAAATTGGTTCAAAATACAAGTTTTTTTTGTACATTCATATCATATTGACTGTACGTATCAGATGTGCCCTTTCTTTGCATTCCACACCTATGATGCACTAGGGCACTTTTGTGGTTTCTGGTGCAAAGTATATCTTTACCAGAGTGGGTTGCAATTCCTCTGCAGAACCTTTTCTCTAGGACACACATTCATTCATGCTCCCATTCACATCTAAGGGCAATTTGGAACAGCCATATAGCCTAATGTGCATGTATTTGCACAGTGGGAGGAATCCGAAGCACCCAGAGAAAACCCATGCAAGCACAAAGTGAACATGTGACCTCCACACAGAAACACCAGGTGCTGATCTCGAACTCAGAACCCTTGCTGTGAGGTGAGGTGAGAGTGCTAACTGGTACACCACCTTGCCTCACATCCTTTGCTAACATATAAAAAATTAGCACCATTTATTAAACCACAGAAATGGATTTGCTGATAATAAAGGAATTCAGTTACTACCTTGATCCAATCACTTGAGACATGACTGGTCCTGTAAAGGTGCCAAATGCCCCACTTGTCAACATCTATGACATCACATGGGCTTTCTGTTTTATTCAATCTGGATATCTCCAAATGTCACCGCTGTCACCTGCACAACAAGAATCGCCTCAGCCAATGGGATTGCTCGAAGCTGGAAGATAAATGTCGTTCCTTCATGAGAGAAAGTACAATCTAATATCTACAGCATCCATAACTTTCACAGGTCCTGATAGCCTGGCACATGGCTCTATTGCCTCGGCTCATCTGGGAAAGCTGACAATTTTTCTTTCAAGGCTGGAATGGAAGGAAGGAGAGCAAGAGCCAGAGGAAAGCAGATGGGCAATATTTATCTTCGTCTGGAAGAAGATTTAGCTCAAATATTGGGGGTAATTTTAACCTCTGAGGTATCATCAGGGAGCTGCGACATAATGTTTGGACCACCATGGCCTGTCTGCTTGAATGGAGTTTATTATGGATGAAAATAGAAACAGCTATCGGTGCTATATTTCACCTTATTAGCCACTTAAAATTTGATCTACATTTTTAGACTAAACCATGCACTCACTGGCTGTGAGTCTTTATAGATACAACACGTACCACTTTCAAAGGAACTAGGGAGGATGCAGTGTAGGACGCGCACACACACACACATACACTGCATCCTGCAAAGCAAAACGGTCTGTTGATGACAGACAAGCAAACAAATAAATAAATGGCAAAAACACATTAAGCTTAAATGTCACCCAGTTGATCACTATGTAAGCTGTTTTTGTGAAACTTGTACATGGACCATACTTAAAGTGAAATGAAAGTCTATTGTTACAAATAAACATATGCAAATTTTCATTATCTGGTGGTTTTTACTTACGTTTTCAAAGTTGCAATCTGCTGGAATCTGTTTGATAATTTGATAATTGTGAATATGACAAGAATCCATCAGTTCATATAAGGCAAGATAGCGGCAATAAAAACAGTATACAGATATTAAACTAACAAATCAGGTATAAACTAGTAAACGTCTGAATAAAATAAAATTAGGCGCAAATACAAATCATACATGCTTCCATTCACACACATCAAACAAAAGTATGATCGTAAACATGAAAGAAAAAACACATATTTATATGCAAATTAGTTCAGTATTACAAGTGGAAACACAGGGTGATCATGTGACTTTTTTGCCACTTTTTGAATTTCAGCTTTAAAGCCAATAGACAGTCTTGAGAAGAAAGCTGTATCCCAACTCCAAATTAGGGACGCACCAAAGGCCGGTATCTTTCCACTGAATCACAGGAGGATAGTAGCCAGCCTCAGTGCTTTCTACCGGCATATCTCCCTGCAACCTTCCAAGGGGCTCACAAGTACATTACCTGCCGAAACATCTGGAACATGAGTCACCCATATTTCGTCTGTGTGCCAAAATCTAACGCCCAGCTACATCAATCTTTGTACGTTCCAAGGACAAGTAGGTTGTGGAACTCGCTTCTGGCCTCTGTTTTTACTGGTATTGCAGATGTGGGTAAGTTTAAGATTGCTACTAACATTCATTCATTATTCATTTTCTAAGATGCTTAATCCTAATTAGGGTCATGGGGAGGCTGGTGCCCATCTCAGCCGACTCTGGGCGAGGGCAGGGTACACCCTCTGGACAGCTCGCCAGGCCATCGCAGGACCAACACAAAACAACCATTCACATTCACACACATTTGGAACAGCCAATTAGCCTACTATGAACTATTTGGACTGTGGGAGGAAACTAGAGTACCTGGAGGAAGCATATTCAAGCCTGGTGAGAACATGCAAACTCCATACAGAAACCAAACCCAGGACCTTCTTGGTGTGAGACGGACATGCTAACCACTGCGTCACCGTGCTGACCATACAATTAGTTATGCCATTTTAAACTTAATGCTAAAATAAAAAAAAGGAAAAAAAAAGAAAAAAAGGGGAAAAAATGAAAAAGAGAGGTGTACGCTCCTGGGAAATGTTTTGTTTGTACACCCTGACAGAATGTCAGTCAATAAGCAGCTCTGAACTCATTATCCACCCTGAACTATTTACCACTCACCTCACCCCATTACCCAGAGCGCTCAATGATGTTTGTCACTATAATACGCTTAGCGCTGCTTTCTATTAGAGCTATCACGGATATCAACCTGTGACTCGTTATTGCAGGGCTGATGGCTACTGATAAACCCACCATATCCCCTTCGCTGTTTCCTTTACCTTGTTTGCACTTTGAGTCCTCAACTACGGTTTTTAGATTATTTTAATCTACATGTATCTGAAATTGAAACGGTTGCTTGCTTGTAATATTCATTTCCTCCTATGAGACAGCATGTCATCATCCCATGATATCAATTTAGCTTTCCATGGAAATGCTGATGAAGGGAACAGGATTATAGCACTTGAGTCTATATTTCAATTTCAGAATCCAAGATACTCACATTCTAAAAAGTCAAAATCGTACTACTGACTCACTAATTTACCAAACTATTTAATCCTCCTACGGTCCTATCTCAGCCGACAATGATTGAAGGTGGGGTGCACCCTGTACATTAAGCCATACCATTGCAGGGTCAGTACACACACACAACCATTCACCCTCAAATCTAGGGGCAATTTGGAACAGCCAATTAGTAAAATGGGCATGTCTTTACATTATGGGAGGAAACCGGAGTATCCAAAAAAAAAACAAAAAACAGACAAACATAGCATGCCAACAAAATACTCTTTATCTACCTACCTACCTACCTACCTACCTACCTACCTATCTATCTATCTATCTATCTATCTATCTATCTATCTATCTACAGATACACATTTGTGAATACACACATGCAATTTCCAAATGAATATTTGCTGGTCGAAGAAGAGGCCTGCGTCCTGCTGCTCGGCTGTAATAGCCCATTTGACGAAGATAGCGCATAACAGTTTTTGAGCTTGTTTGGATGTCCTTGTCCTTGCAATGTTTGCGGCCTTGGAACTGGGATTTTTCTCCACTGCTCTCTTCATGGAGCAAAGGCATCAATCTCATGGTCCTGGTCGACCTGGTCGCGTATCTGTAGTGGTCTTACCTTCACCGTTGAACTTTTTACTGTTGACAGAGGAATAATCAAATTGTTGGCTATTTGTCGCCACCCACTGACTAACCCACAATTCCACCTCTCTGAAAATAGGACAATTCTTGAGCTCCTGGAGTGTGAGGCATGCTTGCATAGTTTTACCACAATTTGGTGCACCTTTATACAGCAGTCTGACTAGTGTTCATTAAATTTAAGCCATTAAATTGACTGATTTTCAGAGCACAATAGGCTAACTGGCTGTTCCAAATCACCCCTAGGTGTGAGTATTAGTGTGAATGGTTGTGTATGTTGGCCCTGCAATGTCCTGGCGAGCTGTTCAGGATGTACCCTGCCTTCGCCCAGAGTTGACTGAGATGGGCTCCAGGCTCCCCGCTAACTAAAATTAGGATTAATCATCTTAGATAATGAATGAATGAATATATAAGGTGGAAATCCACCCCATCCGGTGTCCAGTTTTGAAAAATTATGTTTTTCTTACTGGAATTCAATGCTTTTTTTATGTAGAATGTAGAAGTTTACAGGAGCCATGTCCAATAAACCGTGTCACACAATGACCAATAGTTTTTCTTTGGTGGATCCTTGAATAAAGGCGGTCAGATGTGATTTTCGGCTGTCTTTTATGTTACAGACTGACATAACCCTGTTGAATGCAACCCAATCAGCTACAGCAAGATTAAGAAATCTGAGATTTAGTTATAGGTAAACTTAAATGCTTAAAATATTAAGTAATGATAGGTTTAAATGCTCAAAAACAAGTCTAAATATGTGGGAACTGCCTTTGGACATGGTTTTGGGTCATTTCGATGGGCTTTTAGGGGAGAAATATTGGGGACAGACCCATAAAAGTGTACATGCCAGAGTAACCCTGGTCATGCGCTTTTAAACAAACATGTAATATTCAATTTATTTCCACCATTAATGGAACATTAAATTACAGCCATTTGACACATATTTATACCCAGGAGTTGTTTTCATAAGCCGTACCCAATACTACAACACGTGTGAAACCCTGATCATGTTTTAAATTGTAAATATGAAAAATATAAAACATTCTAAAGGGTTAACACACTTTTAAGCAACAATAGACTGGTACACTGCTGGTACATTTTTGAAGAATGAGTGATCGGAATTAGAATACCTACATTGCTTTGCTGGTTTATTTCAGCCTTAACACCTTGATCTAGGCACCTAGTATCCATACAAACATAAACAAACAAATAAATACATTTCCTCTAGACGGGGCAGTGGTGGCTTGTTGGATAAGGTGCTGGCTTGCTGATCTGAAGGTTGGGGGTTCAAGCCCCACTATCACCGAGTTGTCACTACTGTCCACTAGTGCGCCTAACTAGGTTATCAAAGGCCGGTCATGTCTCTCACTCTCTGTGGTGACAGGCATGTAAAAGAACCATTGCTGTCATTCATAAAGAGTAGCCAGTGTCAGCGTGTTTCTGCCCTGCAATGGCCTGGCATGCTGTCCAGGGTGGGTGCCAGCCTCCCCACGACCCTAATTAGGTTTAAGCGGATTGATCAATGAATTAATTTCCACTAGATGGACTACATCTCTCTCTCTCTCTCTCTCTCTCTCTCTCCATATTCAGTTACAGAGCAAGTAGAAACAAACCACATGATGATACATATGCTAATTTCCCTTACATCAAATCAAAGCTATTATGAACCACATGATCCCATCCCATAATTATTTCCATTGATATTCCATTCATTGTTATTACTTAAATTTTTGGTAAAATGCTCCAAATTACAAATTCCTATGTAAAATAACATTTGGAGGCATTTTGTTCACGTACTGTCTTTCTCTCTTGTAAAGTCTTTCTTTCTTTCTTTTTTTTTTTAATCCACATTCATTTCTGTTTTCTTGTTAAATTATGATCTCTGTTCTCATTACCATGCGTGGATGTGTGTTCTTCTGCTCGCTAGTGTGGCATGCTGTGGAAAACTCATTAGAATTATTCACCTCCTGATGGTCCATTGATGTAATACACAATGAAATATACAGCATTGTTATGCAGATACTATCAGTGTGAGGCGTGTGTGAAACACTGCTAGGTACACATCTGGAATATATCAGAGAGATGGGGTATTTTTTTTTTTTTTGGGGGGGGGGGTATCATAATTTGTCTGGCTATGTGCGCATGGAAACTGGTTATAATTGACTGAAATGAGTTTTCTCTGTGGATTTCATGATGTGTTGTGTATCACTGTGCTGTCAGTGATAAGGATTCTGGTCCACCCCATTACAGGGATCTCATAAAATAGAGGTGTTGCTTTGCAAAGAATGCGAAAACAAGTGATCATGAATATTTTAGGGGAAAAAAAATCTGTCAGATTTTTAAAAAATGTCACACTTTTAATGAGATTTGTAATAGGATTGTTGGTTGTTGTTTTTTTTTTCTGAGCTGAATATGGACATGTTTTTTTTTTAAACAAATGTCAGCTAAAGTCATTTATAGACCTGCTTATTTATTATTATAAGTTAATTTGCACCAAGACAGGTGGGTTCATCAAAATTCATGTTAATCCACATGTCGACCTTACTATGTGGTCTTATTACAAATGATTTATCCCACAAAGACATTTAACATGTTTATATTCAAACGTTGTCTATGTGTTTAGAGACTGTGGCGCTACCTTTTGCTGGATGTTGAGGTGTATTTGATATTATATCTCATGATATTCAGTATAGTAAAATAATAATCTTAGACGTACGTGATAATGACCAGGTTATCTTAAAGCCTAAAAACACAGGAGTAAGAGTTTCTTTTCTCACTCACTATTTCATTCATTCATTCATTTTCTAAACTAATTAATCCTAATTAAGGTTGCAGGGAGGCTGGCGCCCATCTCAGCTGACTTTGGGCGAGGATGAGGTAAACCCTGGGCAGCTCGCCAGGGCGTCGCAGAGCTAACATACACACATAACCATTCACACTCACACTTATACTTAGGGGTGATTTGAAACAGCCAATCAGCCTGCTGTGCATTTTTTTTTGGACTATGGGAGTAAACCAGAGTACCTGGAGGGAACCCACGCAAGCATCGTGAGAACACGCAAACTTCGCACAGAAATGCTCCGAGCTTGGGAATCGAACCCAGGCCTTTTTGCTGTGAGGTGGACCTGCTAAAAACTGCACCACCATTTCACGGTTTATAATATATTAATTCAGGCAGTGCCTGAAGGTGGAGTTTCCAACACATATCTCTACTGATATCCCGATTCTGGCTTTGAGGGCTGAACAGTGTTCCCTTGTATACGTGCAGTTCAAAGTTCTTTAACAAAAAAAAAAAACAAAAAAAAAAACAGACGAATACACATTTTCATATGTTCACATGCTGTTGCTTAAATAAATACATAAAATAATAATAATGTTAATAATAAAAAGGGGGGGGGGGATTTATTATTAAGATGGTTAAAAGATCACGCCCTCTTGGAAACACCTGTAAATTCAATCAGGTGTAACTAATTACACTCTCCATTGCACACCAGGCTTATTGGCTTTGACCTGTAATTAACTGAATTCATTCTTATTTCAAAATAGTATTTCTATGATAGAGCATTCCAGTGCTAGAAAGTGCAACTCAAAGGAGTCAATTAACTATGGGTGGCAAGGCACTGCCAAAAGATCTTAGGGAAGTTGTAGTCAGAAAATTAATACAAAAAGGGCAAAAAGTCAGAAAATTCATTAATACTTGGGAGCATCATAAAGTGTTTGGTACTACTAGGACATTTCTTGGATCAGGTCATCCCTTTAAACTGGATGTAAGAGCAAAGAAAAAATGCTTGATGTGTTCAGCATGGGACCCAAGAACCCTTGTACTGGCCCCATGATACAATGAATGTTTAAATCTCAAGGAATTGGACAAGTACCTGTTCTTGCATTCTAAATCTCAGCCGACTTTGGGCGAGAGCAAAGTACAACCTGGACAGCTCGCCAGGATATCGCAGGGCACAAACACGCTGACGGCAATGCAGCCTACTTTTTATGAAAGACAGCAATGGTTCTTTTACATGTCTCTCACCATAGATAGGGAGGGACATGGCTGGCCTTTGATAACCCAGAGGGGACAGCAGTGACATCCCAGTGACAGTGGGGCTTGAACCCCCGACCTTGGGATCAGTAATCCAGCTCCCTACCACCGGGTCACCACTGCCCCCAAACATTTCTTCATCTCCTGAAATGAATTCCCAACTACTCCGCTGTCCCAAGCTCATGGCTCTTCAGTTAGTTGGTGTGATTCTCCTCAAACACAATCAGACATTTTTCCTCTCATGTTGAATCATTCTTAGTCAGCTGTACCTGTGAAGCCAGTGTGCTTTTAGCCAGACTTCATACACATCCTAAAAATTGCACTAAGGTTTTGTTGAATGTCATCACAGAGAGAGGTAGTGAAAGTGCAGCACTTTCTACCTCCCAATATTGCGGTTGCTGCTGCTTTCTGTAATAATATCCTAGCCTGAGACTCAGATGTGGATGGTGTGTGGCTTGGCATGCCTCGGACACTGAGTATACGTTATTGAAGAAGGTTATTGACAGCTAATTTGGTCCTAGGAGGTTTATGTAGGTATAAGAGTCTTGACAGAAGTCCCAGGTCCTTTTACCATCAATCAGGACTGGAAGGTCTAAAGTGGCTGTATATGGATGCATCAGCACATTCCCCTACTTTCATCTAATCAGTACCAGAAAAATACCCTGGCACTAAGTGCCTGAGAGAGACAGAGATGCAGAAAAATTGTTTTCCTTGTGGATATGTTTAGGACAGCAAGCATTTGTCAAGACTTGATGCAGTTAACATTCATAAATGGCCTCTAATTTCAGCGTTCTTCTTCCTCTCCAGGTTTTTTTTTTTTGTCACAGACAGGATTTTAATACTGAGTTCAGTCGGTAATAAATAAATAAATGAATACATAACTAAATAGATGGACGGATAGACGGATGGACGGACGAACGACCGAACAAACAAACAAATAAATATATACTAGTAATAATAATAATAATAATAATAATAATAATTATTCACTCATTCATTCATTCATCTTCTCAACCGCTTATTCCTACTTAGGGTCGCGGGGAGGCTGGCGCCCATCTCAGCCGACTCTGGGCGAGGGCGGGGTATCGCAGGGCCATCAGTCACACAACCATTCACACTCACACTCACACCTATGGGTGATTTGGAACAGCCAACTGGAAATGGAAAGCCTACTGTGCATGTTTTTGGACTGTAGGAGAAAACCAGAGTACCCGGAGGAAACCCACGCAAGCACAGGGAGAACATGCAAAC
>JAOUQZ010000044.1:6824328-6834468 GCA_028564935.1 Neosilurus hyrtlii
CAGGATGCGCCAGGAAATGGAGTGTTCAATGTTGTTGTCTTTGAGGTTCCAGATGTGTTTGCTGAGTTCTGTGCTGTGTTTGTGTTTGGTGTGGTGGAATGAGGCGGTATGATTTTTATATCTTGTTTTGAAATCGTTTTCTGTGAGTCCGATGTATGTTTCTGTTGTGTTGGTGTCTTTGTGCGTGACTGAATGTTGCAGGCAGTTACCGTTGAGCAGGCAGGTATTCTTTTGTCGGCTAAATATATATATATTTGTATGTATATTTGTATATGTATATAGATATGTTTCATTTTCTTATACTGAGACTGTATCTAATTCTTTACTTGGTATGGAGCAACTCTGTGCACAAATTCCAAATTCTGATCTGATTTGAGTAAAGCTGTTGAAGATTCCGTTACTATCTTATTTATCCTTTGGTTATTATGGCAATATGTTATGACTAGTTATGGATTTTTGTAACATTGTTGCTTCATACACACCCATATTGATTGTCCTGAGGGAAAAAAAAGACAGAATTACAGGGTTGAGGTTGTACAAGCAATATTACTCAATGAGACCCAGCAAAGAAAAAGAAAAGATGGCTAAAGCCCCAGAGGTGTTTTAGTAATTTGTGCTACACTAGCTGAGACTAGATCCACTAGCCTTTACTCCCTACATGCATCAGTGAGCCTTGGGTGCACAAGACCCTGTCACTCATTCAACAGTTGTCCTTGCTTTTCATTTCTATTCCTGGAGAAAAAAAACCCTAAATACCGTTAACACCCCTAAAGACCTGCTGTTTTAGAGGTGCTCTGATCAATTTAGCCTTTGGCAAAGTGGCTTAGATCTTCCCACTTGCCTATTTTCCAGGTCTCAGCACATTAACTTCAAAAACTGTTTTTTTCTCACCAGACCTGTAGAGTAGCAAACACCACTTCCTCTGGTATTATCCATACACCAATGTACAGTACAGCATGTGTTTTTTTCCACATCATATAGTGCTATACACTATACATCAGGCAAGGTAGACCCTTGTGTTGTTCAATAACTCTTAATCCCCAACTAGTGTCAAGAGTCAAATGTGTTGAAAAAAGGAAAGTTAGCAGAGAAGTAGAATTGCTGCTCCTCAGCGTTCAGAGGAGCCAGTTAAGGTGGCTCTGGCATCTGATTAGAATGCCTCCTGAACGCCTCCCTGGTGTGGAATTTCAGGCATGTCCAACTGGGAAGAGTCCCCGGGGCCGACCAAAAACACACTGGAGTGTCTCAGGTGGTCTGGGAACGCCTCGGTGTTCCCCCGGAAGAGCTGGAGGAAGTGGCTGTGGAGAGGGACGTCTGAACCTCACTGCTTAGGCTGCTGCCCCCGCGACCCGCCCCGGATTAAGCGGGAGTTGATGAAGATGAAGATAAAAAGAGATAGGAAAGAGATGATTCAGGTCTTCTTTTATGTCAATCGTATTGTTATTACTTTTCCGTATAGAATAGTGAGTGTAATATTGTCACTTTATTATTACTGATTTTTTTAAAAGGAAAAAAGTAAGTACGCTCTCTTCAGTTTGATTTTGCCTGGAGCCTATCTCAGCCGACATTGAGCGAAAGGAGGGGACGCTCTGACCAGCTCACCAGACCATCAGAGGGCAACCCACACACCACTTATACACACTCACACCTGGGGCATTTAGGAAAAGCCAGTTAGCCTAATGTGCATGTCTTTGGACTGTGGGAGGAAACTGGAGTACCTGGAGTAAACCCATGCAAGCACAGGGAGAACATGCAAACTCTACACAGAAACTTCTGAGCCCGGGACTAAAACCCAGGACCTTCTTGCTGTGAGGCGGACGTGCTCAGTGCACTGACTTGCTACAGCTAAATATACACCACATAACACAGCTTTTAAACAATTTAAATATGATATTATGAGATAAGACAACTAAAAAAAAAACACATCTTCTTCCTCTCTATTCATCTCTTACTACCTGACATGAAAATTATGTTCAGCTGCTTTACTATGCAAAGATATGTGGATAGTTTGCACAGTGATTATTCAGGTTGTTGCTTTTTTTACAGTCTCTGGGGGATTTGCTTGCTATTTTAGACATCCAGCAGCAATGGATGATTACCATGATAACAGCCATCTCTCCTGAGAAGTAGTCTTAAAAAAATAAATCAGTTCCGCTCAGCTAAAGTGCCGGAGGAAAGAGATGAAAAGTATTGAGACAGTTGTGACATTCTTGTGTAGAACATTAGCATAAACGATGCATAGGAAAGTAGCAAAAGGAAGGAAGTGTAGTTCTGGCTGTCGCTGGGTACACGTATAATGGCTGTGAGCTTTAGAAGGTGTGGAATAGATTGCTCAGTGGATTTTTTGCTCTTAATCGTTAAGAGGGTGATCACATTGGAGGTGCGATAGAAATGCAGCTGATGCGAATGGTTATTCGCTGTTGTCTATTTTCATTCTCAAAATATTCTCAAATTTGTAACACAGCATTCACGGCGTGGCAGTTTGGAGTCCTGGTTCGTGAATTCATCACAAAAATGTTCTACCATGTTTGATATTTCTGTGAATGTCGCAAAGCAAGGCTCTGACGCGGAGTAGTGTCCGTGTATCATGAGAAGGTCGCAAAGTTGTCGTTTTGCTTACAGATTATTTGTTTTTTCTTTTGCAAGAAAATCGGAGACTTTTAAACAGAAAGATTGAGAAAAGTTTGAGACTTGCTGGCATCTGCCATATTCCATACATTTTGTCATCGCTTGTATTTTATTGACATTTTGTTCACACTAATAAAAACTGAATGGTTTATGAACAAAAAGCGACCAAAACGTAACTAACTTACTACAGGGGATTTTTTTGTTTGTTTTTGTTTTTTTTTGTTTTTTTTGCCAAACATCTGCAAGCTAATCCTAAACTACTTGCAAATCATTCGCAAAAATTGTCACACAACCTTCTCGCAACTTTTGCGATAATATACATATTTAAGCCACAAAATATTCACTTGCATATGGAATCACACATCATCTTGACGTAAATTTCAAAATTTGTAAAAAAACAAGGGTGCACCTCTAGTGTGATCACCTCTAATCCATTGATTACCAATCTAACCTTTTTATTAACACATTAATACACTCCATTACATTACAATGCATTCCATTACACTCCAAAACATTGTCATTTAAAGTTATTTCTCTATTAGTCGGTTATTTACCTTGACTGTTAATAACTTTGCTGGCCCCCTCAATTAGCTTGACCTTGGCTCCATTGGCTGGTATACGCTGCCCTCTGAAGCATTGCCATACCACAGAGTTGTGACATCATGCCAATTTTTTTTCAAGTCAAGCTTCCCAATCCATTTGTAAATACAGCACGTTTGTCTTTATTAGCAAATATATCTATATTATTATTATTATTATTATTATTATTATTATCGATACTCAAAGTTCAATGCGGATGTGTTTGAACTATGGGAGAAAGCTGAGGTACCCAGACAAAACCCATGCAAGCACAGGGAGAACATGCAAACTCTACACGGTACCGTCCCTGCTGAGCCCAAGACTCTTCACCACCATGAGTACCATTAATTGCATTTAATTTGCCAAGCCACATAATCCTTTAAGGGTCGCAGGGAGGCTGGAGCTTATCTCAGCTGACTCTGGGTGAAGAAGAGGTACATCCCGAACAGATCGCCAGACTATCACAGGGCCAACACTCATAACCATTCACACTCACACTCACACCTAGGGGCAATGGAATAGCATGTTTTTGACTGTAGGAGGAAACCGAGGTACCCGGGGGAAACCTAAGCAAGATGTAAATTCCACACAGAAACGCCCAGGACTTGAATGCAGAACCTTCATGCTGTGAGGCAAGGGTGCCAACCGCTATGCCAACATGCCTCCCAACCATTATGTAATGTCCAATATCAGAACAGAGATCCGTTCCTAATGCATAAACCTTTCCTGATTGTGTTTAATTATTATTTGTACTGACTGTTTACTTTTTGTTGAAGTCTGAAAAGTAAGATATTGGTTATCCCAGCGTATGTAGTGTTTATCCAAGAAAAGGTGAAAGCAATCGCCCCAAGCGCAGTACTGGTATTAGAGAAAAGCCTGAAAATGTTTCAGAGTGTAAGAAAAGATTTCTACTGATCACCAGCCTGAAATGGGAAGCTACCTCAGTGGGTTCTGAAACCAAACACCTGAGCCATGAGCACCATGCATTAATAATTAATAAATAATAAATAATAAACACAAAAATACGGTAGAAAAGTGTATGTGTATGTGTGTGTGTTTGGGTGGGGTGCGGGGGGGTTTTGGGGCGTGGAGAGTGGTGGGTCGGTTAAGACATTATTTATGAACCAAGGCAACATCGTGCACCTGAGGCTTTCATTTGGAGTTTCATTTATTATGGGGATTTTCATAAAAGAGTAGCTGCATAGCCGTCAGTGTGTTTCTGACCTGCGATGGCCTGGCGAGCTGTCCAGGGTGTACTTTGCCCTCACTCAGAGTCGGCTGAGATGGGTGCCAGCCTCCCCCCATGGCCCTAATTAGGATAAAGCAGTACAGAAAATAGATGGATGGATTCATTGTGGGGGGGGGGTATTTTTATTTTTTTTATTTTTTTATTTGGTATAAGTGTGTTTTGTTTTGTTTTGGGGGATTTTTTCGTGAACAATCTCCACCCACTCTATGCATAATTATCCAGCTGATGTTCTTGAGGTGTAAGAGATATCCAACTGTGCCAAGACAGCGGATGTATCTTCAGCTTGCTTCATTTCCTCGGTGTAATGTTCTGTCTCTCCTTTCCTGCTTTGGAAGTAGTGATTGCCTGTAGGGCTGATGCCACACACACACACACACACACACACACACACACACACACACACACACACACACACACACACTCACACACACCCTGAAAGACATACACACTTCACATCATAACTCTGTGTAGTCCAGAAAGTAGGGCTAAGAAAAAAAGAGACCTGCATAATAATTTTTAGGGAGCAAAGCAGTACAGATGCACCGTAAAGCAAGTTATCATTCATCCATTTATTCTCTGTATTGCCTATCCATTGGCATCGCAGAGGAATCTGGGGCCAATCTTCCTGAACAGTTTGTCAGAGCATTGCCGGGTCAACACGTTACTATTTACACACACATACAACTATACTGCCTGGCCAAAAAAATAGTCACACACACGAATATGCTGTTGTTTCTCCTTTATCCTTGCTTACAACACGTCATGCCATTGTTTTAACAAATGCTTATTTCCATCCAGTGTCGGGTTCATTTCTCACTGACGTCTTGAATCGATAAGGATAAAACTGAACCACTCCATAAAGTCTTCTCCAGCACATCCCGAAAACTTTCAATAGGGTGAAGGTCAGGACTCTGGGGGGCCGATACATATGTGAAAATGATTCCTCGTGCTTCCTGAACCACTCTTTCATTATTTGAGTCCTCATTTTATATCTTTACCATCACAGAAGAAAAAGTGCATTCATGTGATAACCTGCTCATTCACTACATTCAGCTCATCAGCTGACTTCATTTTATTGTCACAATAATGTTGCTGAGCCTCGACCGGACCAACTGGAGCAACAATGCCATGAAGATTACATGCTGTGATCAAGTATAAAGACTCTCTATGAAAATATTAGTGTTCAACTATTTTTTTTTTTTGTCCGGACAGTGTATTTCACACCTTTGGTGTGATCAGTCCATTAGCATGTCTTCGTGTCTAATGTGCATGGGAGAAAACCAGAGTACCTGGAGGAAACCCACACAAGGGAGAACAAGCTAACTTCAAACAGCAATGCCATTAGCAAACCTGGGACTCAAACCCATGACCTTCTCATTGTGAGGTGAATTCATTCATTCATTCATTCATCTTCCGCTTTCGGGTCACGGGGGCAACAGCCTAAGCAGTGAGGTCCAGACGTCTCTCTCCCCAGCCACTTCCTCCAGCTCTTCCGGAGGAACGCCAAGGCATTCCCAGACCAGCTGAGACACATAGTCCCTCCAGCGTGTTCTGGGTCGGCCCCGGGGCCTCTTCCCAGTCGGACATGCCCGAAACACCACACAGGCATTCAGATCAGATGCTCGAGCCACCTCTGCTGGCTCCTCTCAACGCTGAGGAGCAGCGGTTCTACTCCAAGTTCCTCCTGGATGAAAGAACTTTTTACTCTATCTCTAAGGCAGAGCCCTGCCACCCTGCAAAGGAAGCTCATTTTAGCTGCTTGTATTCGCGATCTCGTTCTTTCGGTCACTACCCGAAGCTCGTGACCATAGGTGAAGGTCTAGACTAAGCGTGGTTCAAAAGACCTCTATAAACACAATATTTTCAAGGACACAGTTTCCCTTGCCTGGATGCGAATTACCGGGGTCCCCCCTGGAGCTAAGCCTGGGGGAGGGGCTCGAAAGCGAGCGCCTGGTGGTTGGGCCTTTGCCCATGGAGCTCGGCTGGGCCCAGCCCGAAGAGGAGACATGAGTCCGCCTTCCCATGGACCCACCACCTGTGGGAGGGGCAATAGGGGTCGGGTGCAACGCTAGCCGGGTAGCAGCCGAAGGCGTGGGTTTTGCTGGATCGATCCTCAGCTACAGACTCTGGCTTTTGGGACATTGATTGTCACCTCTCTGGTGGGGAAGGAGCCTGAGCTGGTGTGTGAAGATACCAACTAGATATAGTTGGGCTCGCCTCAACACATAGCTTGGGCTCCGGAACCACCCTTCTCGAGAGGGAATGGACCTTATTATTGTAATTATTCTTATTATTTAGGCTTAATTAAGCCTAACCGAGTAAACGAATATAAGGGTGCCGACTATACATTCTAACTTTTGTATAATGTCTGAATATCCAAGGCCTGAACATTGATGTGTGAGAAATCCTTACTGTGCACACTTATCTCAACTTTGAATGCATTGCTTTGTGTGTGAGTGCAGAACAAAAAAAAAAGCCGATCTCATACCACAGGCACATCGTTAGCCCAACAACAATGACACTGCAGCCATCAAATCACGGCTTAGACCATCACATAGAGCACGGTCGATAGGTTGTGACACATGGTTATGTTTCTCCTACATGCTGATGCTCAGTGTGTGTTGCCCTCTGCCCACTCGGTGATGTTGATACTTCCTGCTGCTGCTCTGCGGAGGTGAGTAGCTTTTGCACATTCTGCGTGCGCCGACCTGGCCTTGAGGCACAACCTCGTCTCATATCAGAACCAATGCATCATTAGCTTGTTCTCTGCCTGCTGCTTCTTTCTCGGCAGGCGACATCTCTGTCTCTTTGCTCCCTCAATAATGGATCAGGAGATGAAGAAGATACAGAGCATCACTCGTAAATGCCTGCTATTTGTCACCTGGCCTCACTTCTCTATCGACACACAGGGTATGCCTGGAGTGTTATACAAATGACTTCACCACGGAGACAGGTTTACGCTATGTTATACTGTTCTCATGAAGTCCCGCGAAGTAAAGTAGATATGGAGTCGTAACGTATGAGGGGGGGGAAACAAAATCGAACATAAAAATGATGTTGAAGTGCGGTTAGGCTGCTTTCGTAGATACACCAGCAATTTTGTGCTTATTCTGTTTCTATTACTCTCAAAATAATGACCAATTTTGTTTCTGATCTATTCGGGGTCATCTAAGGACATGCCAGCCGCGAGCAAAGCCGTCTCAGGCAGATGATTTAGAGAGGAAGAGAAACGCTGTCTGAGATCCACCAGGCTGAACAAATAAGTAATCTGTCGACTGTCAGTGAGCTTTAAAAGAAACAAATGAACAGTTATAGTCAGACTGGGACGAGGAAGCCCAGCATTCAAAGCTCCATTTCATTTCATCTGAGAAAGAAAAATTCGTCTGAAACTATATATTATCTTTCCACGCCTTAATCAACTATAAATTTTGCTACGTCTTTGCTGTCCTCTTTTTAATGCCCAGATTGCTACACTCATTTGCTTTGTCTTCAAACTACAAAGATTTCTGAATTAATTAGGCATACAAATGCACTGGAGGCACCGAAACTTTTTTGAGTTTCTCCCAGGGAAGATTGATTGAGGAAACAGAGAACTGTAATTTGCTATCATTTAAAAGAAAGCCCATTTCGACCTTCTGTCGTCTACCAATCTTAAATTTTTGTAATCACAGTGTTAGGAGATCATTATTATTACACATTAGTCAGTTTGCTATTTCTTGAAACACTGCCACTCACTCAGTCATTTGCCGAACTGCTTAATCCAACTAGAGTCGCACGGACCCTTTTAGCCGACTCTATGCGAAGGTGGGTAGAGGGGTACACCCTGACTATCACAGGGCCAACACAAACACAACCATTCACACTTAGTGGCACTTTGGAACAGCCAATTATATATTTTGAGTTAAATACAGAAATGAATAAAGGAAAGTTAAATCTTTCAGATGAATAATCCTTTTCATAAATAATCGTCGCCATATTTCTTTGGCGTGAACGCCTTCCATGTCATAGGTCAAGAGGGATAAAAGCGGTGCTGTAAAAACAGGATTGCATAAATAGCTTTCAGTATATCCGTGAATTAACAGAGAATAAATTAGTGCTGTGTTGTGTATTGAATTTGTGTATGCATGTTGGTTTGTTGGCTTGTTTATTGTTATTCATAGATAAAGAGCATATGAACTGATAAATCTACATTCAAGTAAACAGCTGTTCCAGGGACAGTCATGGACACTGCCGAATATCAAGGATTGTCTAAGGAAGAGGGGACTTTCCACAACAGGCACTAAAAAGGTATTGTCTGCATGAGTGTATATTGCTTGGGAATTGTACATGCATCGCGTCTTTTCCCTCTTGACCTTTGACCCTGCCCACTGTAGTCACGTGACATGGACTTTACGAAATGGAGTATACTGGTCTAAATCCAGGGTTTTGACATATAGGGAACATTTCGCTATTGCTCTTAACTATTTCACTGATTTAGTAGTGCAACAGTGGGCCAAGTCCAAAATCCAAGATGGCGGTGCTCATACGTGAAGCCTAGGAAAAACATACCTGAAAAATAGGTTCTTCAGGTAATAGACGACTCAGAAAATAAGTATTACTTTAGCTAGGACACCGCGGCATCTGCTTGTTGGTATTAAACTGGAAGTTATTTATTGTTTTTCGTAATACATTTCCTGGACATTTGAACTTAGACCACTGTTAAAATCACAATTTTTGGGAAGATGCCAAAGTCTCAGCAACACAGCAAATTAGGTCGTTAAAGGGTATCCAGGAGAAGTATTCGGTGAGACTGAAGGCATTGAAATATGAATCATACTGATTTTGTTATAGCCTTAAAACTTTAAAGCGCGCTCCTGAAAATTCACCAAAATGATGGACTTAAATAATAAATAAATAAATGCATTTATTGAATAATAAAAAAACCCTACACAGTGTCTTACAACAAAAAAAAAAAAGACAAAAACAAAAGTAATAGAGCTAAGCTGTTAGCATGGAGGCTAGTTTGTAGCAGAGCTATTAGCATGCTGTCGGTTTGGGTTTGTAATTAATGTGCTGTATGTTCTGTTTACTCATTTCTTCAGTTCACTCTCAAACACACACACACACACACACACACACACACACACACACACACACACACACACACGCACACACAGCACAAACAGAATACTAGCTAATATTTACAAGATTAGCCATGGATTCACTGAGGCTGTTAGCTTGCTTTAGTTAATGTTTGCCCACATACATTAGTTCTGTTGTGTGACAGTAATTAATTCCTTCATTTTCGTACTTTTTAATCTGTTAAATTTTATTTCTTGAAATTGAAACAGTGCTTTATATATATTTTTGCAGATATTTTGAATTTCAACTGGCATGGTAGCATAGCAGTTAGCAGATCCGCCTTACAGCAAAAAGGGTTCTGGATTCGTGTCTCTGTGTAGATTTTGCATGTTTTTCACGTGCTTGTGTAGGTTTCCTCCAGGTACTCTGGTTTCCTCCGGGTACTCCGGTTTCCTCCAAAAGTCCAAAAGCATGCACATTAGGTTAACTGGCTGTTCCAATTTGCCCCTAGGTTTGAGTGTGAATGGTTGGTTGTTGTTGTTTTTTTTGTTTTTGGTGTGTGTGTGTGTGTGTGTGTGTGTGTGTGTGTGTGTGTGTGTGTGTGTGTGTGTGTGTGTGTGTGT
>JAOUQZ010000044.1:6842788-6853413 GCA_028564935.1 Neosilurus hyrtlii
TGGCTGAGATAGGCGCCAGCCTCCCCGCGACCCTAATTAGGATTAAGCGGTTCAGAAAATGAATGAATGAATGAATGTTTATATTCTGTAAAGCCACCTACACAACAGAATGCTAAATGTGGATCCTTCAAGTGGAACCTCAAGTTTCTTCAAATAGCCCTCATTACCTTGAGGGTTCTTCGACCTCATGTACGTCATATATTTTTTAATATAATTAAGTAATGAGAATTGTTCCCGACTTGCATGTATGAGACCATGTTATCCATGTGACCCTAAGAGAAAGCATGTGTCATAATAGAAACAAAACTCTAATTGGCCCAGTGTCTCTAGTTTAAGAGCTTAAAAATCCTCTCCAACTTAAAGAATTGAGAAGCCACGTTGTTCTAGAGCCAGTAGAGATGTTGTACCATCTGCCAGGAGGACGTGCAGGTCATGAGGTTAAATATCATCAGGACATGTCATAAGAATGCTCTAATTAAACAGTCTTAACTTCCTAGGGCTACGCTTAAAGCTCTGCAGGGTAAAAAAAAAAAAACAACCACAAAAAAAATAAAAAAAAAAACCATCAACAACAACAACAACAAAAAAATGAGACAGAAAACAAAGTGGCCTAAGAATAGTTTCTCTCCAGGCTGTCTTACGAGACTTCATAGCTCATAAGAATCAAGGCATTGCAATTACTTATTTTTTTTTTTTCGTGGATGTTGGCTGAAGGGCAGGTGTGTCATTATACTCACAAGTAAGTCTGGAGGATCAATCGAGCATGACTGGACTCATCTTTAAAGTCATCACTCATAATTTTGATAGCATCGTCTCGTAGGGCAAGTTTCATCTGATTACGTGTTTAACATTCAGATGTGCAAGAGGGAGCACTTCTTTTCCTTAGCACTACACTGCACTCCTACTGTTCTGTGTTAGCTCACACTCAATCTGTTCTCTTTCCTCTTGTACTCTCCACTCCGTCTTTCTCATATATATTTATATCAGATCTTATATATGTACCAATCAGTCCTTCATTTAATTTTCCGAACCGTGGAAAGTCAGGGGGAGCTGACACAGGCAAAAGTGGGGTACACCCTCAGCAGATCATCGCACGGTCAACACAGACAGTACCTTTCACACTCACATTCACGCCAAGGGGGAAATCAAGAATATCCATTTAGAATATTCATCCGCGTCTTCGGGGGCAGTGGTTAGCATGTCCGCCTCATGGCAAGAAGGTCCTGGGTCTGATTTCCGAGCTTGGGACGTTTCTGTGTGGTGTTCTTCCCGTGCTTGCGTGGGTTTCCTCAGGGTACTCCAGTTTCCTCCCACAGTCCAAAAACATGCCCCGTAGGCTAATGGGTTGTTCCAAATTGTGAATGCTGTGTGTGTTTTGACCTGGGGAGTTGTATGGTGCCAGCCTTCCCACGAGCCTATTTAAGATGAAGCGGTTTTGAAAGTGAATGCATGTCCTTGGACTGTGGGAGGAAACCGAAGTACCCAAAGGAAACACAAACTGAGAACATACAATCTCTAAACTGCACAAAGAATGGCCCTTGCCTTCTTTCCTACTCTCTTTTTTTTCTTCAAATCTAATCCTTTGTGTTTTGTGTCACTTGTGATGCAAAAACCAGTGGGTAGTATGTCCAAAAACTCAATATGCATTTTACAGTGGGTGAACAGTACTCAGAGGATACCCTATAGCCATAGTATGAGAAGGTACTACAGTATGCTACACTATAATATCCCATAACTCAGCTGGAGCCTCTGAATAACTGAAGAAGAAGGACTCACCTGGGGAAAACCATACATATGGTTGTCGGGGTAAAACATGGAGTTTTCTAATCACAAAAAAAATGGGGTTGTCTAATAGTTTGAGCAGCCTAAATAAACTAGGTTTTATTTTTTTTTGCTAATGTAAATCTATGCTTGTCACCTAATGCTAAGCTAATGCTAATACTACAAAGATCTGCATTAATGGACAGGTAGGATAGTGATGGAATACAGTTTCTACAAGGGCAGTCCGGTAGTAGGTACTTCCCTGGCAATAGATTATCCAGATGCAGGCTGCATATTATATATTCGTTTATTATATATTTTGTCATTTTTATTTTTAACACCATTCTGTCGGTATAAACTCTGTAGACTGTTATGTGTGAAAATCCCAGGAGATCAGTGCTTTCTGAATGACTGCAACCGAGTTCCTGGGATCACATTTTTTCCCCCCGTTCTGATGTTTAGCTCGAGTTCAGATCAAAGTTCCTCAGCTTTGCATGAGTTTGTGCCGTACTTGATGATGAAATCTCGAGCAAAATGATGTCTCCGAATCATCATCTGAAAAATGTAGCACTTATCCGCCACGGTTGACTGGAACCTGGAGCCAGTTCTACCTGACTTCAGGCTTATCCAAGATATCTATGATCCGGTGTTAGATCATCTATCTAAAATTGTCCAGCACCAACATCAAGTGTTTGGAGGACTCGTCTACTTAGTTTCTATTTTTATAGGAACCACAACAAGTAATTTGCTTAAAATGAGGAAACGTAGGGAACATTTCCCACACATGAAACTCCAAGAAAGGATGTTTTTAGGTAAGACTGGACACAATTTATTCATTTTTATTTTATTTTACTTTATTTTCATTCATTCATTCATTTTCTGAACCGCTTATTCCTAATTAGGGTCTCGCAGAGGCTGGCGCCCATCTCAGCCGACTCTGGGCGAGGGCGGGGTACACCCTGGACAGCTCGCCAGGCCATCGCAGGGCTTACTTTATTTTCTTTTCTTTTCTTTTTCATTTATTTATTTACTTTTATTTCTGTAAACCAAAAATCACATGTAGAAACCAAAGACTGAATGCACTGTAACTTGCCACGCCTCTTGCGCTGACCATCCTGACTATCCTATCCTGTGTGAACTACATGTCATGCTTTTTTTGAACTGACCAATGCTGTGTTGCCTTACTCTACTGAATGTGTATAAGTCTGAATTATCATAAAATAAAGAGACAACATTGTCGACCGTGACTGTTTTTTCCTCAGGCGTGATGAGGCAAGGTAATGTCTGATCGGAGTAGGGGGGTGGTGCAGGGTGGTGTCTAATATGGAGAAGATTGTGGGGACTTCTTTGTTTGAATTGCAATGCAATCGTGACTTTTTCTCTTAATAGTCAGTGCACACAAAACCTAACAGATGTTAACATGCTGTTCTATATAACGGAAAAGCATTTGAGCACCTTCTACCCCCAAGCGTTTATTAAAGTCCCAGCTTCATTTCTTGCTAGAATTTTTATTAGCCTTTAAAACCCTGGTCTCTTACAACATATTGCAGAAAGTCTGAAAAGCGTAGCTATAATTCTTAACTCTAATGGCTTTCATTCGTTGGCTGGGAGAGAAAGTGAAGTCTTCATCATGGTAAATGTTGAACTATCCATGACCTGACACTGAAGATTTGAACTTGGAAAAAGTTGTTACTGTGGACTGTGAACAAGGCTATTTTATAGAGTGTGATTCCTACCTTAATTTCTGTGAAGGCTGTATATTACATAAAAAGGGGGGGGGCAGTCAGGCATTTGCAGTATGAATGTGGACAGACAAGCGGAAAAGCTGTTAAAGATATGCCTTTGAAAGTTGCTCGTGCACTATGAGACGGTGATATACCTCTGGCACCAACAGAAGAATGTTCAAAGGCACATTTCACAAAATTGGCCCTAATTTTCTCATGAGAGAACAAGGCACTCCAGCCTTTAAGGATGAAGACTGCATTGGCACCGAAACCACATAATGGTCCAATTTTAAATGAGAAGAACTCGCCCGAGAGAACACTAACTCAAAAAAAAAGGCACTTGAAATTTATGAGTGTTTACACTTTCAAGAACTGGGTTCTCGCCATTCTTGTGTTGTGTTCTAATGCACTTAACATCACCATGTGCCTGTAGACGTCATACGTGGAAGCACTCAAGTGTGTACTGAGAAAAACACAGCATTATCTTCCTTGTTGACTTGGAAGTTTGTGAAAAATGAAATTCAGAAATATTATATCAAGCTACATTATGTCGCATCACTGTTAAATGTGTTTAGACCTGGCTTATATTCATATATTGTGCATACTACTATCAGACATACACTATGCTTACATTTATGGCAGTTGACAGACGGTCTTATCCAGAGTGACTAACATTTTTTATCTCTTAGGCTGTGCATTTAACCTTGCAAATGCACACTTGGTGCAGTGGACAGCAGAGAGCAGTTGGGGGTCAGTTGTTTTGCTCAAGGGCACTTTAACTGTATTTCCACCTCCATATCGTTAAAAATCCATCCTTATTAAAAGAGATACTCCTTGCTAAAATGCTTGTTTAAGAAAGGGATCAGTGTCCGAGTTGTTGTAAAACTATAATATTTTGCTGATTTTTAAACGGCTTTTGTGGTTGCTCAGGGTATTTCCTTATTCTCCATATTCACTAACAGAATACTCTCCGTACTTAAAGAATCCCAGAAGGATTCCCCCCAATCATACAACACTAAACCAATTAGAAGCCTCAAAACAGACATGACTCGGTGTAAATAGAGCTCTGTAGCTAGGAAGACGCTAGTACAATAGCGCTGATTGTCCGAGAGCCGGATTCATTTAGTTCATGGATGTTCTCGGGTTTCTGAAACAGACATTCAGCAACTGGTTCTGTAACTGTAATTACTATTTTCTCTAAAGTAGCATTTCCTGACAACATACAAAGTAGTAACATAGAAAGTAAAGTTAGCGACATACAAAGTGATGTAACTCAGTCCATTTTCATATTATAATAATGTATAATACCTCAAAATGAAAGCGGATTTAATTCTCTTTCGAAAATACATCAATATCTCAGTATGTCTAATTTCCTACTTAATCCGTATGATGCTGGTGTTGGTCACATATATTTTTTGTGTGTGTGTGTGTGTGTGTGTGTGTGTATTAAGGAATACCTTTTAATATGATTATATTTATATCTTGTGGTCTTTTAAGTATAAGTCTATTTGTATTTTTGTTTTGTGTCTTGTTTACTGTATGTGTAGGAGACCAAAGACAATTTTCTGGCCTATTCTTTGCCTGTATATTACCTAAAAACCCAACCTCTGAGGCATGTACTCAAGAGAACTCAAACTGACAGTGAGTCTGTGCATAACCTCACTAAAATAAAGTTTCTCCATGGAAATACTGACACATCATTGAAATGTGACTTTCTAATTTTTGGTATATGACAAGTGGGACCAGTATATAGAGTAAGCAAATGCACTGTCCCCATCATGAAATCTCGTGCATGGGTCGAGTTCACGTTATCACGCTGAAAACGTGAAAGTAGCATCTCTTCAGGGCTCCGGCTAAATCCTCCCATGCCCATGGAGGCCCATCCAAAACCATGCCACCCTCTCCGCACGCACAAGCACATTTGATTGGATATATTCCAGTGGACCGTGAGGCAGTAATTGGTTGGCGTTTTTATATGATTATAGTGGCCACAGATGACAATTGTTTTAATGTTTTTTTTTTTCCTTATTAACAGATCTCATTAGTTAATGATTGCTGTCGGGGTCCAAAGATCATTTCAACCAATGTAACAGTTTGTGTATACAGCTAAACATTGACCAATCCCAGCTTTAAAGGTGCACACTAATGGACAGACTGACTAAAGCTTTTTATTTATTTGTCTCGGAAAGGTATTTTATACCAATTTTATTAGCAACGAGGTATTTCCATCAGATCCGGACACTTTTATTTTTAATCATACAATATAGGGAGACACAACCTCGCCTAAAACATAAAGATTAAAGGGTCCTGGTTATTTTGGTGTGATTTGTCCTGATTAATTATAGTTTATTGACCATGAATGCTCTGTAAACAGTGATAGACTGAGGGCATTAGTATTCATTTAGACGGTGTCATGCATCCCAAATGTATTGTGCATTTCACACCTCGCTCCGCATCATGAGCTTTCATTACAGCCCGGCCACTACATCTACAATGACACTTACGAGAGCACCTGCTCGTGATCTTGGCCTGTTTCCTTGACAACTGTGAATTTTATGGCGCTAGCACTTGAATAGAGGAGTTAGACGTATCTACGAGGGTAATTGATGCCAGGAAGTCAATCAACCCCTTTCACTCCCTTCCAACTGATGACTTTTGTCGGTCAGGCATGAAAACGCTTTTTCTCCCTTTTGGGAGATAACTTGCTTCTTAAAAGACCGAATTCTATGGCCTGTGTGATTCAAGAAACAGGCCATTTCGTTCAACCTCATCACATCTGTACCCAAGAAGCTTGACTGAGTTTCAGGCAACAATGCCAGCACAGGGAGAGGAAAGCAATCCTGATGAAGTGTGTCCCTGGGCTTTTGCTGTAAACGGGGTCTCATAAAAAAATAGAAACCTTTAGTTGCCGGTAAAACCTCATGACAGATCAAGGATGAAAGTCTTGGCATGAATGGAACAACAAATTGGGACCCAGTCACCTTGTGTTAGCCTTGGCAGTGGGCTGCTTTATTGCGACATTTCGTTATGGGTCTGAAAGTGGGGAGAGAGGAAGCCTTGCCGATTGTTGGCATTTAAAAAAGGTAACAGGAAATATCCAAGTGGTGGCTGAAGAGAGTCACGGACCGAGTCATGAACAGATTTGGCAGCAGTTTTTATGTTCAATGAATTTCAAATCACAATGTCACTCACACCTAGGGGTGATTTGGAACTGCCAATCAGCCTAATGTGCATGTTTTAGGATTGTGGGAGGAAACTGGAGTATCTGGAGGAAACCCATGCATGCACGGGGAAAGCGTTTAAACTCAATATAGAAATGTCTAAGCCCGAAAATCAAACCAGTACCTTCTTGCTTTGAGGTGGACCAACTAACCACTGAGCCACCGTGCCGCTCAGAGACAAAGTTGAATTTATTTATGTGTGTGTGTGTGTGTGTGTGTGTGTGTGTGTGTGTGTGTGTGTGTGTGTGTGTGTGTGTGTGTGTGTTTAACTGCACTTGGATTTTCCATATGGCCATTAGCTTTCTATGTTTTTTATTTGCAAGCTATTGTCCAGGGGACAATAGTCTCTTATATGTGACAAAAATAAACAATACAAACTTTGTGGTGCATAAGTTGTGCGCAATGACGTAGTAATTGACACGTCAACTTCACAACAAGAAGGTCTTAGGTTTGATTCACAGGCTCGGGCTTTCCTCTGTGGAGTTTGCATGGTCTCCACATGCTTTCATGGGTTTCTTCCAGGTACTCTGGTTTCCTCCCACAGTCCAAAGACAAGCACATTAGGCTACCTGGTTGTTCCAAATTGCCTTTAGATGCGAGTGAAAGTGTGAATGGTCATTTGTGTTGCCCTGTGATGGTGTGGTGAGCTGTTCAGGGTGCACCCTGCTTTTCCTTAGTGTCGGCAGAGAACGGCCCCGGCCTCACTGTGACCCCAGTAAGAATAAGCAGTTTGACAAATGACAGAATGAGTGAGTGATGGAGAGATAAATGTTTGTGCTTGTTTAATTCTCAACAGGAACCACCCAGCATTGCAATGCTTGATTAAAGATCAGTGAGGCATCGTTACATTGTAGGTCTTATTTTTCATACTGGTGTGAGCCTCACTAGAAAACCGATTGTTTCATGGTTTGATTACAACCGATAATTTTGTTGTCATGACAACATGACGTCACGCTTTACGATTGTATTGCACACATTAAAGATAATTATCGGTCATTAACATCCAAAACGTCTGTTAATTCTTTATTTATCT
This sequence comes from Neosilurus hyrtlii, assembly GCA_028564935.1. Taxonomy (NCBI): domain Eukaryota; kingdom Metazoa; phylum Chordata; class Actinopteri; order Siluriformes; family Plotosidae; genus Neosilurus; species Neosilurus hyrtlii. Next base: position 6,850,528 of record JAOUQZ010000044.1, read on the forward strand.
GTTTTTTCTAAATGGTTGGTGCCATAACGCATCCACAAAAACAGTGGAATCTCGTTAATTTTAAATGTGTTTCTGCCTAATATGCGCCCACCCCTTGGACCCCAAATTTGTAACATGGGAATTTCCACAAAAAAAGCAATTTTTTTTTTAATTTTTATATTTTTCACTGAAATGACCACATTTGAGCAACATGACAGCATTTTGCTTTGCTCCGTGGCAGCGTCCACACCCGCACAGTAACACATTCACACCCGCATATTATCTATAACACCTCAGCTATGTGCATTTTAATAAGTTTGTCACCTGTTGTCCTGTTTTAAGCCTTTTTCTTCACACCTGAGCATCTTCTTTATTCGTTTTATGGTCACATGACCATATTTACACTTTTAAGAATAAAATATTACATTTAGAGTTGAGGTACATTTGACTCCCACATGCGCATATTAATGAAACTCTACTTTATTTGTAATAGCTAAATGAGTGTTTCCATATAAGGTCAAATCAAAACACACTCAGTGAAGTCCTTTACCATATATGGAGTGGGGCCTGATCTCAGATGGGTGGTATTTGATGGGGCAAAGTGTGATTTCTGCCAGTGCACAGTCTGCTTGTTTTTGTGTGCTGAGGTCGACTAACGTGTGGTTTGATGTTTTCAGCACATGCAAGGTTAAAACACAGTATAAAAAAATGTGAAATATCTGCATAACATAGTAAGATGGTGTTAACATAGCAATATATATATATAATTTTTTTTTTTTTTTTTGGGGGGGGGGGGGAAAAAAAGCCCCAACTTTAATAAAAAAAAAAACATAAAGTCATCAATGATGCCTCGCTAAATAAAAAATCCTGGCTTCTCCAAGCTGTAATAAACATAAAATCTGTTACGATTAGACTTCCGACATCGCCTACCCACAGTTCTGTGATGCCATAATATGAAAAGACACGAGCGGAGGCCGAGGTCAATGCATGATGATCTGCTGATGCGTTTCCTGACCCACATCTCAATCTCATCTGTGTTTCAACTCAGCTTGATTCAGTCGTACTTAATTACACACTTACCTTCAGCAGTGAAATGAGCAACGCTGCTTCCATGGAAAGACATCATGGGGGAGTGGAAATGAAAAGATAGAAACAGTGAGAATGAGATTTAAAAAAGGAAATAAAAGAAAGAAAGGGGACATACGTATATTCGCAAATGCACCACAGGCTACAACACTAATCCCATCAAATGGCGGGAACAGGATAGGCGTAGCTTCCAATCCCATGTCAGACATAACCAATTATACAGCTGATAAGGCTTCTGAAGCTCCCTGTGGTGGTAACTGTGCCTCTGCACTCATACTGGTGAGGACAATCGGGGATATATGTCTCAGCGAGAGACGTCTTTTAGGTTTGGATTAGTAACTCAGATTCCTTTTCATTAGATGTGAGACAATAGCTGGTAACAAGTACCACTGTGTACTGAAGTGCCTTAAAGTGAAATGAAAGGTTGGCCTTTGAACATGTGTTTACTTTCATTATCAGGTGGTTTTTACTTACAGTTTTAAAGTTGCAATCTGCTAAAAAACTGTTTGATAATTTGCATTAGCCAGTTTGAAAAGGCTGTTCACTTTTGTGAGAGTGCAAAATCGTGAGGATAGGATGTGAATCCCCCAGTTCATATAAGTCAAGTTAATAGCAATAATAACAGTATACAGATAGCTAACTAACAAACCATATATATATATATATATATATATATATATATATAGTGAACTTCTGAATAAAATAAAACTAGGCACTTCTATAATTCATACACATGAGATGACTATGTGACTTTTCACATTACAATGGCACCCCCTGTGTGCAGAGTAATTGTTTTTGTCGTTGTTATTGTTTGTTTGTTTTTGTATTTTAATTTTTTTTTTATTTTTGCAAATCTACGGCCAAAGTAGGACTTCATTAGGTAAGTTTTACATGGTTTCTTGCCTTAGAACAACGAGCCCTGCCACTGGGCAGCACCGTGACATGGTGGCGAGTGTGTCTGCCTTGCAGCAAGAAGGTCCCGGGTTCGATTCCTGGTCTTGTGTGTGGAGTTTGCATGTTCTGCTCGTGTTTGCGTGGGTATCCTCTGGGTACTCCGGTTTCCTGCCCCAGTCCAAAAACGTGCACTGACTGACTTCTGGTTACATTGTGTAGGAATAAGAGGGTTGGGGGGGTGGCTGTGTGTGCGTATGCTGTCATTTGCTCTGTCACTGAGAGTTGATGTCCTCACCATGGCATGGATGTGTATCCGGGATACAAGAGAAGCAATAACACTCAAGGTCTTTGTCCAGTCAAAGCTCCAGTCGATCATTACAGAGGTAGCAGGAAATGTGTCTTTCTACAGAGGAGGAGGAGAGGAAGAGGAAGAGAAAAAGGAGGAGAGAAGGAGGAAGAGGAGGAGAGGAAGAGAAAAAGGAGGAGAGAAGGAGGAAGAGGAGGAGAGGAAGAGAAAAAGGAGGAGAGAAGGAGGAAGAGGATGAGAGAAAGAGGAAGAGAAAAAGGAAAAGAGGTGGAGGAGAGGATGAGGAAGAGAAAAAGGAGGAGCGAAGGAGGAGAGGAAGAGAAAAAGGAAAAGAGGAGGAGGAAGAGGAACAGAGAAAGGAAGAGAGGAGGAGGAAGAGGAGGAGAGGAAGAGGAAGAGAAAAATAGGAGAGAAGGAAGAAGGGGAGGAGAGGAAGAGAAAAAAGAGGAGAGGAAGAGAAAGATGAGGAGAGGAAATATGTAGCCTGTCAAGTGTGGACCTCAAATGATTGAACGTAACTCAGATTATTCTCAATCAATTGATATCCTGTGTGTGTGTGTGTGTGTGTGTGTGTGTGTGTGTGTGTGTGTGAGAGAGAGAGAGAGAGAGAGAGAGAGAGA
>JAOUQZ010000044.1:6853513-6867855 GCA_028564935.1 Neosilurus hyrtlii
GAGAGAGATTAGGAGAGCGAGATAGTGTGTGTGTTTGTGTGTGTGTGAGTGTGTGAGAGAGAGAGAGAGAGAGTGAGAGAGAGAGAGAGAGAGAGAGAGAGAGAGAGAGACTCCATGCACATTAATGTGAGGGTTTCTCTCATGATTTCTTGGAGTTCTAGATTATAATTTCTGTTCATGTTCATGTGTAATCATGCTTCCTCCTTTTTCTTTCCTTCCTTCTTTCTCTCATTTCTTTCTCCACTCCATGAGCTTATTGCTTATTGGACTTCTGTCCCTTCTTCTTTTCTTCTGTCCATCCTCCCCTACTTCTATCTTCTCTTATTTCTTAATATGTGTATTTTCTCCCTCCCCCCATCTTTCACCAATGATTCATCCTTCCCTCCTGCTCTTTCTTTCTTTCGTTCTTTCTTACTTTCTTTGTGGACTTTTGACGTCCATCTTTTCTTCTGTCATTTCTTCCTTTCTTTTATGTGTTTTTATTTCCTTATGGACTTCCTTTGTTCTTTCCTGAACAGCTCGCCAGACCACTGCGGGTCTTCTTTTTCTTTTTTACTTCTTTTTTTATTTCTCTGTTTTTGTCTGAATATTTCTTTATGGATTTTCCCCTTCTTCTCTTATACCTTAATTCCTCCCTCCTCCTTCTCTTATTTCTCAGTAGATTTATTCTTTTCTTCTCTTTCCTTTTCTCCTTCTTTCCCTTTTTGAAATTCTTTCTTTCTTTCTTTCTTTCCTCCCTCCATCATAGCATTATTTCTTTCTTCCTTGTTTCTACCCCCCTCCATAATTTACTTCCTTTTTTCCTCTTCCTTTCCATCCTTTACATTCTTTTTTTTCTATTTCATCCTTTGTTCTGCTTCTTTCCTTCACATTCTTTCTTTCTTCTTTCCTTCTTCCCCATTCTCACTTTCTTTCCTTCTTCCCTTATACTTTAATTCCTCCTTGCTCCAGCACTTATGTCTCAGTGGACATTCATTCTTTTGTTCCTTGTTTGTTTGTGTGTTTCTTTCTTTCTTTTTTCTATACTGTTTCCACCCCCCCCATTATTTACTTTCTTCCTTCTTCCCTGTTCTGTCTGTACTTCCTTTCTTTGTTCATTTCCCACATTCTTTTTTCTTTCCTTCCTTCCTTTTTTTCCTTGTTCCATACTCGTTCCATCCTCCCTTCCTTTTTCCCCATTTTTTTTTCCTCTCTTCTTTCTTTCATCCTTCTCTCCTGTTGCAGTGAGTATGAGCGATTGAGCATGGACATTTCACCTTCTGGAATGCTTTTGTGGGAGTAAACCACAGAACCCACATGGACTCGGGGAGAATATGAGACACAGTAAGGCATCTGTGACGAGTCAGTGATACCCACTGCACCACTGTTTCTTTTTTTTTTTTTTTTATCTTTGTTTTGGCCAATCATTCTTGTATTTCATCATCACATGGGTAAATTCTTTTGAAGCACCCCCTTACCCCCCTACTTACCCCCACTCATATCCTCTGTCATTTTTTCTCAGATGCTTTGTTTGCATCGCTGCCTTTGCTTAACTGCTTTTTTTTCTGGCCTGAATGTCTTTTTTTTATTTAAAAGTTCTTTGCCTGTCAGTCCGATACTGCTCATGAATGCCATTATAAATATCACCAAACACACTGAATTGGTGAGCAGTAACTCTAACGTTTTTTTCATGTGACCTAATATAGACTTCCATGATTCCAGAGGATCACATGCCACTTAATTTCATCCTTTACAGGGTATGTGATGTGCTTTATTTATTTATTATGTTTTATTTTATATTAGTATATTCTACACGGGAACTTTGCGATCTGATTGGCCCTGTAATGAACTGGCGAGCTGGACAGGATGTATCCCACCTTGCGCCAGAGTTGGCTGAGATAGGCTCCAGCCTATCCAGTGACCCTAGTAGGATTAAGCTGTTCAGCAAAGAATGAATATAGCTTCTTACCACCATATACTTTAGGGAGGTGCCGGTTATCGCTGAGAGCTATCAGCAGTTGCGGTTGCCGCAAACCTCTCTGAAGACAGGGTACACCATGAGCAGCTCACCAGTCCTTCACAGTGAACACTTCTTACAATCCAGTGCTTAAAATAAAACTGTATACAAGTCATGAAATAACTCACTCTTACTCAGTCACTCAAATGCCGGACCACTAAATCCTAACACTGGGGTTGCGGGGACGCAGGATCTCACACCCTTAACAGCTCCCTAAACCACCGCAGGACAACGCATACACATAACAATTCACACTTACACCTTCAAGGACCTTCTTGCTGCGAGCTTGGGTTTGAGTCACAGGCTCAGTGGTTTATGTGTGGGGTGTGTTGTTCTCCCTGTGCTTGCATGGGTTTCCTCTGGGTACTCCAGTTTCCTCCACACAGTCCAAAGACATGCACAGCTGGCTAATTGGCTGTTCCAAATTGCCACTAGGTGTGAGTGTGAATGGTTGTGTGTGTTGTCCTTTGATGGACTGGCGAGCTGTTCAGGGTGTACCCCGCCTTCACCCAGTGTCGGCTGACATAGGCACCAGCCTTGCCGCGACCCTAATAGAGGATTAATCAGTTCGGCAAATGAGTGAGTGATGAGTGAGTGTTTTGTTTGACCATAGAAAAGGATAAGCACTACAGGATAAGCTTGTAGAGGGAACTTTATGAAACTATGGCTATGAGTATTATTATTCCCATTGTGTGTGTGTGTGTGTGTGTGTGTGTGTGTGTGTGTGTGTGTGTGTGTGTGTGTTTTCTTTGAAGTGGGTGTTATGGAGGAGTGTGGAGTGTTACCTCAGTGCAACTTTACTATAATTGCTGTAATGAGAGTTTTCTGAATTATGGCGGTTTTGCTAAGTGGATGAAACTTTAACTCTGTGCATTAGCAGCCGTTGTGCAAGTTCGGCGTTAATCAAAACTAGCGATGTTCAGTCAAATCGCAAGGCAGACGGAATGGCGATGTACCTCGCACGCAGTAATTACCTTTAATAACACGGTTTGTTCATTATTCAAGCTCATCTGGCAAATTTCCTCTTTAATTGCTGCCATTATGGACATCAGCAGCTGCCCACACAAAACAGCGCTGCCATCATTATGCAAAGTTATTGCCTAATTAATAATGCCACATTGCTGGAGGAATCTTTTTAAATGATCTCGATGAGTAAATGTCTTAGTAGTGATGAAACGGTAATTATCGACTGCGAGTTGTGACCTCATCTCTGCCTGTCTGTGTTCAGGGTTAATAGCATTTAAATACATTATGCAGATCCTGGCCATTAAGAACGTTTCATGTTTTATGGCTTTTTTTAATGGACCACCCACAGTAGCAATGCAGAGGCTCACCTTTACTGCTGAAGCCGACCGAGTGTCATCCTGTCTGCATCTCTTGCTGTTTTCCTCGGTGTCGGAGGTTAATGCTGGCTTCATTATAATCTGGACGGGGTGGGTGGGGTGGGATATATATATATATATATATATATATATATATATATATATACACACACACACACACACACACACACATTACATTGCCAAAAGTATTCTCTCATCTGCCTTCACACACATATGAACTTAAGTAACGTCCCATTCCTAATCCACAGGGTTTAATATGACGCCCACCCTTTGCAGTTATCAGATATCCAACTCTTCTGGGCTTAAGCTTTCTACAATGTTTAGGAGTGTGTTTATGAGAATCTTTGACCATTCTTCCAGAAGCACATTTGTAAGGTCAGATACTGATGTTGGATGAGAAGGCCTGGCTCGCAGTCTCTGCTCTAATTCACCCCGAACATGTTGTATCGGGTTGAGGTCAGGACTCTGTGCAGGCCAGTCAGGTTCTTCCACGGCAAACTCGCTCATCCATGTCTTTATGGACCTTGCATTGTAGGGGGCCATTCCCAAAATGTTCCCATAAAGTTGGGAGCATGAAATTGTCCAAAATCTCTTGGTACGCTGAAGCATCCTTTCACTGGAACTAAGGGGCCAAGCCCAGCTCCTGAAAAACAACCCCACACCATAATCTCCCCTCCATCATCTTTACACTTGGTGCAATGCAGTAAGACAAGTACCGTTCTCCTGGAAACCACCAAACCCAGACTCGTCCATCAGTTTTCCCAATAGAGAAGCGTGATTTGTTACTCCAGAGAACGCGTCTCTACTGCTCTAGAGTCCAGTGGAGTCCAGTGCTTTACACCACTGCATATGACGCTTTGCATTGCGCTTGGTGATGTATGGCTTGGATGCAGCTGCTCGGCCACTGAAACCCATTCCATGAAGCTCTCTACACGCTGCTCTTGAACTAACCTGAAGGCTACATGAAGTTTGGAGGTCTGTAGTGATTGACTCTGCTGAAAGTTGGCAACCTCTCAGCAGAGAGACTACGCACCTAAGTATTCGCTGACCCCGCTGTGTCATTTTGGTGGTATCCAATCCCGGTACCACGCTGAAATTCATTGAGCGCCACTTTCTTTTACAAATGTTACAAGCGGACTGCCTGCCAAGGTGCTTGAATTTATACACCTTTGGCCATAGAGGTGATTGGAACACTTGGATTCAAATATTTGGATGGGTGAGTGAATACTTTTGGAAATACAGTGTATACACTTAATCTTACTAGGCTCACAGGGAGGCTGGTGTCTATCTCAGCTGACTCTGGGCGAAGGCATGGCGCACCCTGAACAGCTCACCAGACCCTCATAGGGCAATACACACACAACCATTCACACTCACACATAGGGTAAGTTTGGAACCACCAGTTAGTCTAAAGTGCATGTCTTGGACTGTGGGAGAATACTTTTAGTACCCAAAGGAAACCCATGCAAGCACGTAAGTATAAATATTACATAAATATTGCTCTACTTCTACTTTAATTAAAGATTACCGCTACTGGTCATCCTTTACCATAAATGACCACAAAAAGCACAAAACTGGAAATTTTATCCTGTGGATTTTTAGTAGGAGCTGAACTGCGCAGTCATTTTTCCCTGGATGTGATGTCAACACGCTGGGCGGGGTTCATGTCTCTTATGGAGACAGTGATACGTCACATTTAATGACTCTGAGGATGAGAACGCTGCGTGACGGTAAATCCAAAATGGCTTATGCAGCCAATGTTTTGTCGACTCGGCTTTCCTGTCATCAGTTGGTTTAGGAATAAAAAGAAATGTTTTCGATGATTTCTGCGCAGATGTTTGTGCAGATCAGCACTGGCCGATAATGTGTTATGCTATACGGGTCAGTGACGTAACCCAGCCAATCCAACAAGTTTGCGTCACTACCAGGCTGAAACAGCCATTCAGAAATGCAACATGTCTCTGAGCATGCCCAGAGTTATAACTAATTCCCACTCATCAAGTATTGTCTTCCCTATCACATGACCACCACCAACCAGGAAGGGGTGTAAGCACATGCCTCCCTAAGTGACATGCAATGCTGCCTCTTTATGAACTATTTAGAGGCGGCCTAACAAACTCGGAGGGAACACCCTATTACAGACAGCTATGGATTGGTTGGTGATCGCTGTGAGTGACAGGGAAGTGTGCATATGCTATCCCTCCCCACCATGAGAGCTCGGCCAATCAGCTCCTATGGACTCCCAGTCACGGATGGGTGTGGCATCGACCTGGATTTGGTGATATGTCTGTCGATGGGCCACTCGGGAGCCCAGCATGCCTAGAGTAATAACACTCACACGTAAGTTGAATACGGGGAAGGACTGATGTTTCCGTAAGGAACCGCTGTTTTTATTCGTGATCGTTTTAAATAGCTAGTAACACTAATTCACCCCAGGTAGCCTTTCAAAGTTTACAACAGTGTAGTTTGACTGCCTGCTGAGAGAGATTTCTCCCTCACGTCACATGAACCTTAAGGGAACAACACGACAGCACTTTAGTCCTGTCACCACGTTCCCTTCTTCCATGTGAAGTATTTTGTTTTTGCTTTTCTTCGATTGCGTTCACCTGGTTTATTTTATGCTCATGATAAATTTGCCGCTATGAATCATCGGTGTTGTTCTTGCAATGCATTTGTGTATCAGTAAACTCTGAACTTTCATTTCCTGATTCATTCTGTTTTTTTTTGGTTTTTTTTCCCCACTTGTGTGGATCTTTATTATGTATTTACAACGTCACCTGCTGGTTTACTGACTCACTGTGGTCGCTTTGTCTGCAGGAACAATCAGAGGAGCTAATCAGAACACGACTTAATATTCTTTATGGTTATTATTTATAAGATATGCTTTACATGTTTCCTCTTATGTATTTTCTCAGCTGCCATATCATGTTTTTGTGAATACTTTTCTTACCATATTACTGACTGTGTAATTACCATCATATATATATATACATTGTTCATCACTAACGAGTGTTTCGTGTGAACCCACGTTTTGTTTCAAGCCCTACGATGCTGCGCAAACTCCCTGCATCCTCTAAGCTTCTGGTGATGCGTCCAAGTGCCAGAGGAAGATCCTGACCATTCAGGAAAAGGTAAAACTTTTATAATGTGTTAAAAAGTGTTTTTAAACAAGTTTAAATCTGTTAAGAGAGTGTGTAAGGAGTGTTTTAAGGCTTAAACAGGCTTAAACAGATGATTTTTGGGGTGGTGTTTCTATTTCGTGGATTTTCAGCTATCTCATGAGTGCTGTGACCTGACTGGTTCGCTGTTTTAGGATCTTTTACTGTTATGTGCTGAAGATGAGGTGGATGTCTCTGAATAGATCCTGAAGTAGAATTATTATAGAGGGGTCTATTCAATTTACAGACATTCACTAAGCCTGTGGCGCATAATTGTTTTAGTGTAAACTGCTCACTCATTATTCATTTGTCGAACCACTTAATCCTACTAGGGTCACGGAGAGGCCGGTGCCTATCTACCTAGAAGCAATTTGGATGTCTTTGGACTGTGGAAGAAAACCAGAGTACTCGGAGGAAACCCATACAAGCACGGTGAGAACTTGCAAACTGCATACAGAGCCAAGTGCCTTCCTGCTGTGGGTGGACAAGCTAAACTCTACGCCACCTTGCCGTCCCAAATATATTTCATTTATATATAAAGTAATAAATAATATATTTCCTTTAGGGTGAACTTTTCCTTTAAGAAATCAAAGCATGACCGTCTTTTTGATCTGATCCACAAGAGGCAGTTGGATAAAGGTAGCACCATGATTACCACCCCCAACACACACACACACACACACACACACACACTATCTCTCTCTCTCTCTAACACCCCACCCCCCACCCGCCGCGCCCCTCTCACTCCAGCAGTGAGATAGTAAATGTCATGCTAGGTTTTTTTTAGCTCACCGTTTGCTGAGGAACGTTTTGGTGCTAAACACACATCATGGCCTTGTGAAAATTCAGCACTCTGATGCCTTCCTGCTCGTTTATTTCTTATCTCTGAAGTCACAGCACTTTTTTTTTTTGTACCCCTCCGCCCTATTGACCCGACAGGTGGCCAGAAAGTTCCATTTCAGCTTGACAGTTTAAAGGTTTGGCTTGAAGATAAGAAAGAAAAATGTGATTTTTGTCAAAGCGCAGACGCCGATAACAAATTGAAAAAGTCGCGGCTTTAATTTCGTGTAGAAAACCTTGTCACGTCTTCATTCTCTCAGTGCTATCGAAATGGGATTTTTGGTCTGAATTAAAGGTAGTGATTTCCTTATCACTTTATTTATCCGGTAGTTTGGCAGCTAGAAATTGATCTGTAAATGAGCTGTCATAGCGCTGATCCTCCTCCGTGTTGATCGACTTCTGGATGAGGTGACAAGGCATCACAATTTTGGCAGAGTTTTTTTTTTTTTTCTTTTTTTCCCATTTATTTATTTATTTTGCACCTAGAATTGAAACCGAGTCTCTCCAGCTGTGTTTCTCACTAGTACACACACTACAGTGGCAGTGTGACGTCATCATTTTTCCCCCTCCTAATTTTATCTTTCCTTCTTGTTGGATTTGAGATTTGATCTTTCTTTACTCCAGTCACGTCTCCACTTTCTCACAAACCGGTATTGGTTGAAATAAAGCTTGGTCTTCACAGATCTTAGAAGATATTGAATTTTTAAACCATAAATGAAATTATTGTTTGCTTTGATCCAAGTGTGTGTAAGCAGGGATTAATGTCCCAAACATACCTCTATTCTTTTCCGTGCTACATATCCCAGTTATTAGAGTTTAATTAGAAAAGAATTGACAGAAGAACACACCGAAACCCAGCAGGGGTTCATGAACATGGATAAATCCTTGCAGGATGATCTTGATAGCACCACACCATCAAGCCAGATGAGGTCACAAGACTATCACACTTCACTTATTCTATGGGCTACAGGGTTGTATGTTACCTTTTTGTGCACACAGTACAGGTGTTACAGAGGTTGATAGTTTTGTAGCACTGATTGAATAGTAATATAAACATCTAGTACCACCATGAAAAATAACCACAAGTACTGCAGTACACACACAACGACTGCCATCATTTGGGTGGCAGCCACATTTTACCTTAGTGATAGCAATTAATAATCAATTCATAATAACAAAAATAGTAATCTGATTGGTCTGCTACCAGGGGATTCAAAATCTATCCAGAGTGAATAGTGACTAAATCAAAATGACGGACACTCAGGGTTAGTGACAGTCACTTGTAGTAGATAGCTATGTACCAATACCTTAAATGACAGTTAAGGGGCAGCCGTGGCCTAATGGTTAGAGAAGCAGGTTTGGGACAAAACGGTGCCAGTTCGATTCCCGGAACCGGTGGGGGATGAGAGCTGCACCTTTCCTTCCTCCTCCTTCATAGCTGAAGTGCCCCTGAGCAAGGCACTTAACCCCCAACTGCTCATCGGGTGTCGCAATGTTTGTGTGTGTGTGAGTGCTCACATTGGATGGGTTAAATGCAGAGCCAGATTTTCCTTTTGTGATTAATACAGTATCTCAAGCATGGTTGACTTACATTTCTGTGTAGTAAATACTAAACTCTAAGTGGGAAGGCTAAACAGATGTCATTGGCTCCGATCAAAGTGCAGAGCTCACCTGACCTGCCTTTGTAATGGCTAAAATATGCTTTTATTTTAGTTAGCTTTTCTTTATGTCCCTGTGTAGTATATACTATTACTCTTAAAGAAATTTAAAGAGATGCCATTACACAGCTCTTCTTTGCTTTTCTTCTTGTGCTTTTTTTGCTTATGTTCCCATATTGTAGGAAGTAAAACAATTACGCATCTTAGGCTGAGTGGATATCACTAATTTAAATAATCCCCTTGATGTTCCATTTTGAATGACGATTATTTTGGATACTTGGATTCCATTTTTGGGATGGAATGTTCTGAAATTTGTCTCGCAACATTCGCAGTATTGCATTTTGGTCGCCTGATTCATGAACTTATGGAAAAAAATTTCAAACATGTTAGAAATGTGCGCGAATGTCGGAAAACGAGGCTCTGATGCGAAGTAGCCTCGCACTCTTCTCAAACACTCACACATGTAGTGAGAAGGTCGCAAAGTTGTTGTTTTGCTCGCAAATGATTTGTGTTTTCATTAACAAGGAAAAGCGACAAGTTGAAGACTTCCATGTAGAAAGTTTGAGACTTGCTGGCATCCACCATATTCCGAATATTTTGTAATCATTCGTGTTTTATTTGCAGTTTGTTTACGCTAAAAGCAAGTAATTAAAAAACAAATAAAATATTGAATAAAACGAGGTTGATTTATGACAGGAGATCTGCTTTTTTTGACAAACATCTGCAAATCATTTTCACGACTTTTTTACGAATTTCAAAACTCACAAATAAATAAATAAATAAATAAATAACTGGATGAATGAATGAATGAATGAATGAATGAATTAATAATAATAATAATAATAATAATAATAATAATAATAATAATAATAATAATTTTTGTCAGTTGCATTTCTATTGCACCTCTAGTGTGATCACCCCCTTAGTAAAACAGTAACTAATGTGGATGCTTATTTTTTTTCTTTTGAATACAAAAAATTTAGGCCGCAAAATGAGAATGTAAGCGATGCTTAAACCTAATCTGTTTTGGCAGTGAATATTCCTACCTCAGCAGCAGCTTGATTTTTCAATTAATTAGTGTTGAGTTTGCTCCTGATTTGGATCTAATTTTATATCTCACTGATTCTCTAACTATCCATATCTAAAGTTTACAATAATTATCTCTCAAATATTTAGTGTGTTTTGCCCTCTTTTGCTGGGAGTGGAAATCTGGCAACCGCTGCATTAAACCTCTGCTGTATCTTGGGTTTAAAAGGAAGTTTGATGATCACAGTTTTGTACTTTACATTATCCTCTGCATGTTACACTCTGTATGTTATAACGGTGGCTGATGCAGTTGTGCTTCGTGGTCATTAAAGGCTCATTAAAGTGTGCTGGCAGTACCGAATCTCTAATAAAGAAATACGGAACTGGACTGGTAGCTGCAAACTTGGCACTGTATTACGATTAACTTCGGACACGTCTCCCGTATGTCAATCTCCCTGAGCCCTCATTTTCTACTGGATTGGTCACTATCCCATGGGCATGAAAGAATCAGTCATCCACGCCTTAGCCTTCTCTTACTCTTATAGCAGACGTGAAACATGTCCTTGGTGATGGCTGCGACATACCATGCCAGACGTTATGCAGAAGGCAGGAAGTCGTGAAGAACTCCCCTTGTGGCCATGACCTTACCATTTACAAGTACAAGAAATCAACAGCATCCAGTCAAAAATCAGTTTAGCAGCTAGAGCACGTTTGTCTGCCTGTGTCTGATACAGGAGGTGTGTTAGGCAGGTTTCATCTAAATCTATAGTTCAAAATGAAAGAAAAAAATTAACACAGGAGCCATTTAACCCTTTTCAGGGGTGGCCTGGTGCTGGATTACTGATTCCAAGGTCGGGGGTTCAAGCCCCACTATCAGCGGGATGTCACTGCTGTCCCCCCAGTGCAGTTAACTGGGTTATCAAAGGCCGGCTATGTCTCTCACTGTCTGTGGTGAGAGGTGTAAAAGAACCATTGCTGATTTTTGTCAAGAGTAACTGTCAAGCCCTGCCGTCCAAGGTGTACTCCGCCCTCGCCCAGAGTCAGCTAAGATGGGCACCAGCCTCCCCGTGACCCTAATTAGGATTAAGTGGTTCAGAAATGTTCCTTCTTTTCCCCAAATTTTACATAAGAAACAAATATAGAACAAGTTTTGGCAACCACAGTTTAAATTAATTTTAATTCTGCAAGCTAACCATTAACTTGTCTTATACGATTCTCCTCCTGTGAGCATGAGGAAGCAGGATTCTTGCCTCAGTAGGCCTTAATGCCTACTACAGGTCCATTTGCTGACCATCCATCCATTTGCTGAGGCTCTTAATCCTACTATGATCAGGGGGAGCATGGAACCAATCTCAGCCGAAGGCAGGGTACACGCTGAACAGCTTGCCAGTCAGTGACAGGGCAAACACAGACACACATTCTCACCTAGGGGCAATTTGAAACAGCCAAATAGCCTAACGTGCATGTCTTTGGACTGTCGGAGGAAACCGGAGTACCCGGGGAAACCCACACAGGCATGGGAAGAACACGCAAACTCCACACAGAAACACCCTTGCCGAGCCTGGGACTCAGCTCATGCTTACCACAACGGCACTGGGCCACACTCCAGTTAGTTTTGAGCCATAACTGCCATCATAACTCTGGGACATTGGGTATGCTGCACCTCTATTATGTGACATCTACATTCATTCATTCTTTCATTAATACATTCAATTTCTAAGACACTAAATCCTAATTAGGGTCACAGGAAGGCTGACCCCCATCTCAGCCAACTTTGGGCACCAGCAAGATACACTCTGGACAGATCACCAGGCCATCGCAGGGCCGTGACATCTGCAAAGATAAGGAAATTAATGGAACGCTCGCTTGTATCTATCCATAAACATTTTTTTTTAGAAAAGGTCACTTAAAAGTCAGTCAAAATAAATCATTAGTATTATATCAGTGTATGTATTTTAAATGTATTGAATTGTGAATGAGTAATATTTGTCAAACAGCTCATTGGCTTTGCATTTCCTTACAATTTATCCTAATAATAATTTCCAGATATTTAGGAATTATTTATTTATAAATTTTTTTTAACCAGCTAGCATATTTTTTTGCAGTGCTTACGGTTGTTGGATTCTAGCGCGCTGAGATGAACCACACTGAGCTGCTGAGGCTCTGAGTAAGTCATAAGATTTTCAGTAAGCTTCAGCTGTTTTGTACAACATGGCTGTGGATGAGCTTGAAAGCCAGACTCGATGAAACGGAGGGCGGTTTATGTCTGTCTGGCGTGACATGCTGTAAATATTACAATTAAGATGATACATCCACTTTTCTGGAGTTATTATAATAACCATGAATGGAGTTACATCTGTATTAATGGGAAATTTTGTGAACCCACATTCACATCATCTGATCAGAACAAATGTGAATAAAATATTAAAGGTCATTCTATTAAAAGAGAGAGAGAGAGAAATAGTAACTAGGTGCTGTATTCAGAGTTGCTGAGGCACGTCTGCCTCACAGCAAGAAGGTCCTGTGTTTGTGTCTCACTTACATTTACAATTACTTGCAGATGCCCTTATCCAGAATGATTGACGCTATTATCTGCTTTACACAACTGCACAGTTGAGGGTTAAGGGCATTGCTCACGGGCCCACCAGTGGCAGCTTGGTGGTACTGGCACTTGAACCTCCAACCTTCAGATTTGTAACCCAGAGCCTTTACCATTGAGCCACCACTGCCCCCTGTGTCTTATTTACATTTATGGCATTTCACAGACACCATTATCCAGAGTGACTTACGTTTTTTTTTTGTTTTGTTTTTTTATACAGCTGAGCAATTGAGGGTTAAGGGTCTTGCTCAAGGACCCAACAGCGTCAGGCTGGTGAGACTGGGGCTTGGACCACAAACCTTCAGATTATAATCCAGAGCCTCCACCACTGCGCCTCCACCTCTGAGACACCACTGTATCAGTCTCGCGAAGTCATTTCTGTGTTCTTCCCGTGTCTGCGAGGGCCTCCTCTTGGTACTCTGGTTTATTCCCCCAGTCCAAAAACATGCATATATCTTGGTTTGCATGTCTTTGGACCCTGGGAGGAAACCAGAGTTCCCAAAGGACTACTCCGGCACTATCTCAGGGCACTAGAACCCAACAACCCCAAGCACAGGCTGACCAACAACCCTGAATGTCTGAAAATGCATCTCACTCACAATGTGAATGGTTGGCGTTAAGTAAGACCACGCTCTATGTAATATCCCATCCCATCCTTCCGGAGAAAGAAAGGGAATTGTCTGTGGGTTTTAGCCAATTGGTGATGTTGTACTGCTCATAAAAATGCTGTTATGAAAAACAAATGGAAGTTTAACAGTCTGTCTGCTTCTGTTGGTGTCTGACCTCAAATTAATACACTTGATACAAAAAAAGTGTCCCGGTGTTAAAATTGCTGTTTAATTTTTTGTACCTATTTCCAGTGCCTTTTTTCTTGCAAAAAAGGTCACTATGTTACCACTGAAGGTAAACTTAATTTAACTTTCTGTTAGCAAGATGCGCGTCCAATACCAAATGCCTCCCGAGTCTAATCAATTATCGACGCGGAAATGGTGGAGAATGCAGAACACTGATAAGCTTTTGTTGACTTGGGCTAATGAAGAAGCACGAGGCAGGGATGCCGATTTGATTTAGCTCCTTAAGGAAAGTGTGGGTTTTTTTTTTCTTCTTCTTCTACTTCTCCTTTTTTCCCTGTGGATAATAAAAAAAGGCAGAAAATCCAATTATTCCTGTAATGGAAATATAAATTCGGCGGGGTTTGCCTAGCTGTTGGTGCTACAGCAAAACCCAGTGAAACACGTGCAGGATTGTGCGGTATGTGTGCAGAGGCTGGAGGTGTATGTTAACATATTTACACAGCACTCTTTATATGAGACGAATTAATCATTAGGATGCGAAGTGAAATAATTCTTACTCACTTGCTCATCTTTTTAGAACATTCCCTGAACACCAGTCTAATTAGAATCCCTCTGTAGTCTGAGGCCTTTCAGGGATATTTGAGGTAGTCTGATATGCTCTCACATTTTGTTAATATTTCAGCTTCCAAAGTAATATATATGCTCATGTAAGGTTTCTGGCATGATATTTTTTATGCGTCCATGACAAAAACTCGACGAGTAAGTAAAACGATTTCACAAAAATTCTGTTTGGCTCCACCAGCGGAACCTTTGACTCCAGGGGGATAAACCTCCCTTAGCTGTAAAGCTAAGCACACACACGCGCGCACACACACACACACACACACACACACACACACACACACACACACACACACACACACACACA
>JAOUQZ010000044.1:6867955-6879311 GCA_028564935.1 Neosilurus hyrtlii
TTGGATAAGTTTGTGTGTGAATGACCTTGACCGACTTTTCAAGGTCACAGAAGCAAAACCATATATAAGGGGTACGGACATTACTTGCCATACACTGAAGCTGGGGCTTTTAAACTTGCTATGCTTGTTCTATATTGGCATATTATGAAATGGTCTTTTCGGTGGGAGTGTCTGGACCCTTGTGGTCTATTTTTATTTTGGGTTTTGTGTATGTTGAGGTCTTATGTTTGGTTTGGTCTTGTGCCAAAGGCTATTACAAATGGCACAGCAGTTACAGATGGTCTCCAATGGTCACAATGTTGTTACTAGCATGCTGCAGTATGCCGTAGCCTCTGACCATGCACATGCACTAAAATATGTAATGATATGGAAGGACTGACATTCAGGTTGGCAGCTATTTTTCAATAAGAAAATTTTAAATATAAATATATTTACTGTTTTGTGATTTATAAAGATTATTCCAAGTTGATAATGTGTGAATCAGAGTGGCAGAACCTCACGGGTTACTACAGTCGTTTGGAGAAGTTAGTCTAATGATCGTCATGCTTTAAAATAAAAAAAAAATAAACCATGGAAATCTCATTTAAGTTTGTTTTTATTGTGTTTCCGTATAGTATATACACTCACAAACTAACAGGCTGACATTTTGTACAAATATCATTAATGTGCTCACCCTGGGTTAACACTGGGGCACGATGGCCGCAGTCTCCAAATCTCAAGGGAACTTGGTGGATTCATGATGATGATGATGAGGGAACTCGGTGGATTCGTGATGATCGTGCTGATCGTGGCAAGATTTTTAACTGTCAAAAATTTTGCCGCTATTATCATGATGTATTACGATTTTATGCCAGTCGTGATAGAAAGTAGGAAGCGCAATACAGCGCCGTAGAGCTTAACAGACTTTAACAGAGCGTAACAGACCTTGATGCACCATCGTAGGGGATCTTGATGAACTTGGAAATACGATTCCTTAAAGTTTCATCTCTTGGATGCCCCCTGCCCCCTTTCGTGCTCCAAGCGTGCTCATAAATCGTGGAGCGCCACGCTTTTTTTAATCACGGAGATCGCGGTCAGCGTGCCCCATTGTATACCAAGGGTTAGATTTCAATAGTGACATAAAAATAGTGTACAATCTTTAATACTAAATATTAATACTAAGTGCTCAAGATGTGGGAGGCTTTTAAGTGATAAACAACCTTGGTCTCAAATTCCTGGAATAATTTAAGCAATTTCAGCTGATGTGAAGTGGCATGTATTTCTGTGTCCTTTTTGTCCTTCTAAAACCTTCCACTGGTCGTCGATGACGGAGATTAAACGCAACGTCCTTCTTCAGTACACATGAACCTCAAAACAATAATTCGGCTTTATGCTTCAATAAGAGTCGGACCACCATTATCGACTTTAAATGATTTGTTACTCGGCTTTGACAGCTGTAAAATAAATTCTTTTCACCCGGTAGCGTTGCTTAATTCAGGGATGCATGTTTCATTAAACATTTCATTGATCCTTCCTGCTGGTTGCTAACAGCTTGTGTGTGACCTCATTAATAAAGACTACCCTGGGGCTTCAATCCCACCTGCTTATTTCACTTTTAGAAGCCTTGATGACTTTAATGTGCTGGGTAAATACACTCCAAATGGGAAGAGAAACAATTCAATTGTTATTTCAGGTTGTACATTGTTTCAGAGTCTCTTTGACCTTTTGTTAAAGCAATATCTGCCGGCAGTGGGAAATTTATGGGCTCTGTGCTACAACCTGCAACCTGCATGGCCGAGTGCCAGAACACTGACTGCTGTTTGCCTAACGATAAAGGAGAATTATATAGTGCCTTTGTTTAATTAGGGCCCTCTGATGAGGCTGGGATCACTGTCAAACTAATTCACCACATGGGGTCTGTATCTTTACCAATCTGTAGTCCTGGCAAAATGCTAAGTGACCAAGAAAAAAAAATAGCATTTTTATCATGCGGCATAATGGCATAGTTGTTTGCGTGTCTGCCTCCCAGCAAAAAGGTCCTGGGTTTGAGTCCCAGGTTCGGTAAGGGTGTTTCTGTGTGGAGTATAAATGTTCTCCCAACGCTTGCGTGGGTTTCCTCTGGGTACTCTGGTTTCCATCTACGGTCCAAATACATGAACATTAGGCTAATTGGCTGTTTCATATTGACCCTAGGTTTGAGTGTGAGTATAAATGGTTGTGTTGACCCTGTGAGGGTAAGATGTACCCCGCTTTCCCCCAGTGTCGCTGAGATCGACCCTTGTAGGATTAAGTGGTTTTGCACATGATGCTGGATAAGAAGACTCTGAGACTTCTCATTGTCCTGATTAGAAAAGTTATACACCTTATTCATCCAATTTATTAATCACAGATTCCAATCTGGGGTTCCCAGTGGACACGGTGCACACCATCGTGCTCCAATTTGTCATCCTTGGGAAAAAAAAAAAAGTGTTACACTGTAAGCCTTAGAATAAAGAAGCGTAAAGGAATTTCTCCACACTAGACATGATTAGAGTTCATTTTCTTCCTCCAGACTAAAATATTTAAAGCCATATTGCTTCAGTTAATGCTTCATTGGGCCGACGTGGCAGTGGCTCACTAAGGATATAAAAAATGATCTAGAACAACTTCTTATACTAGAACGGCACTCATACAGTGCAAGGTACCGCTGCCAGGGTAGCACGTTCCTTCTGTCTTTACATCACTTTTTGTTTCAGTCAGTATCACGGCATCTATAATTCTTCGCCAGCCGCGTACGTGTCTCACACACACACACACACACACACACACACACACACACACACACACACACACACACACACACACACACAAAATCAAGTAGCATTCAAAAACTTGTCTCATAATTGTTTAAAAAATTGCTGTCATGTTAGCATACCAACAGCTAGCTTGCTCACTTTAAAATCCCACTGACTGCATGTTCTTATGTGGAACCCTTCCTTATACGGGCATGAGCCACTCCCACATTTCATATCAGCACTGTAAAGACGGATGTTAGCGATGCTGTTATGTAAAATATAAAAAATAACACCTTGTTTTCTCCTTTTTGTCTCGACCCTGACAGTCTTACATCAAATTGTCCCTATGACGCTGGTGGGCGGTGTCCCAAGCAAGTCTGGTGAAAATCCGGACACAGGTGTGGTAAGGATTTTCTTTACAGACAAACTGACAGTCAATAACTCACTCACTCACTCACTCATTCCCCAAACCACTTAATCCTACTATTAAGGTCACAGGGATGCTGGAGCCTATCCAAGTCGACACTGGACGAAAAATGGAGTGCGCACTGAACAGCTCACCAAATCAGACACACACACACACACACACACACACACACACACACAAAACCATGTGTGCTCACTTTCACATCTAGGGGCAATTTGAAACAGCAAATCAGTCTAATATGCATGTATTTGGCCTATGAGAGGAAACCTAAATACCTGGAGGAAACCCACACACGTACAGAAACACAGAAACGCCCAAGCCCAGGACTCAAACCTTCTTGCTGGAAGGCAGACATGCTAACAACTATGCCACAGTGCCGTCCAGCAAACTGACAAACAACAGATAACATAATATAATTTACATATAATTTACTTCATGGGTGGCATGGTGGTTAAAACGTTTGCCTCACAGCAAGAAGGTTCCAGGTTCGATTCCCAGGCTCAGTGCGTCTCTGGGTGGAGTATGCATGTCCTACCTGTGCTTGTGTGTGTTTCCTCCCGGTACTCGGGTTTCCTCCCACAGTCCAAAACATGCACAGTAGGCTGATTGGCTGTTCCAAATCATCCCTAGGTGTAAGTGTGAATAGTCGTGTGTGTGTGTATTGGCCCTGCAATGGCCCAGCAAGATGTTCAGGCTGTTCAGGGTGTACCCTGCCTTCGCCCAGAGTTAGCTGAGATGGTCACCAGCCTCCTCGCAACAGTCAATAATTAGGATAAAGCAGCTAAGAGAATTAATTTACTTCATTTGGCTGATGCTTTAAACTAATTGAGAGAAGATATAGCCAGACAGTTGGGAATAAAAATGTAAGGTCACCAGGTCTGTATGCGCAGTTTGGGCATGAGAGTCAACTTTTGTGTAGGTTAAGGCAAAGTTACACATCCGCAGTTATGAAGAGAGAGGTATTTTGCCACAACTTGGACCACCAGAGAGCTTTAAATGAAGACTTCTTTTTATAAGTGCCGGATTTACAACTTAGAAATGTGACGTTGAGGAAATCAGATGTGTGCCAGTCTATCCTTGGAAGGCCAGTGCTTTCACCAGACGCCGCCTTTAAAACCAGAAAGGCTTGGAAAAACAGATGGATGGAGAACAAGGTGTGTTCTACATGACAGAGCCGTAAAAAGAGCTGCTTGCATGCTACTGATTCAGTGTTTGACAGCCCTTTACTCTTGCTTGACTTGCGGTGAAGCGCGCGATGAGCCGTCTTGTTCTTCGTCTTGTCACAGTACAGCTAGGGCATTTACGATGGCGTCAAGCTCAAGTGTGGTAACCCATTTTCTCTACTGTTAACTAATGAAGCAAAACGTTGTCCACCCTCCCATTAAATATGTACGATCCTGACAGTTTAGCTTTTGCAGAGTCGAATACAGGTCCAGTCCCTAGTGCTCAGCTGGTGACACATTCTCTTTGAGGTACTTATTCCAGGGCCTGACTGTAGTAACTCAGTGATTTTGATTATACACGCTATTGGAAAAGACATTGGCAGACAATAAATTCTTTAGTTTTATATAGTGTTATAAAAGGGATGCCTATAACTATTACTTGAGAATAATGATGACGTCTGGGGTCCATAGACAGTTTCTCACAGGACATATTGTGAGACGGTGGGAGAGACAGGAATGAGACGGATGTGAGACGGATGCTGTCTGCTGTTTATAATTCTCCTCCTCTGCTTGATGATGTGATCTCATGTGGAAATAAAGTATACGCCAGTAAAAGCCCTCTGTGTTCTTCACTCACTCTCTCACTCAGTCATTTGCCGATATGCTTAATCCTATTAGGGTCACAGGGAGCCTATCTCAGCCGACACTGGGTAAAGGTGGGGTACAAAATGACAAGCTCACCAGACCATCACAGGTCACACACACCAACAATCACACTAACATTCACACCTAGGGGCACTTTGGAACAGCCAGTTAGCCCATGTGCATGTTTTTGGGCTATCGGAGGAAACCGAAATACCCAGAGGAAACCCAGGCAAGGACATGGAGCGCGTGAAAACTTCACACAGAATCGCCCAAGCCCAGGACTCAAACCTTCCTGCCAAACGCCCAAGCCCCGAACCCGAACCCAGGACCTTCTTGTTGTGAGGTAGATGTGCTAACCTCTACACCACTGTGCTGCGCTCTTTTGTTTCTTTAGCTCCCGCCCACAAAGTGGCTTTGGATCTATAGGAATGGGTTCTGTCCGTCTGTCTGTCCGTTACACTTTAGTAATTTACTTGCCGCCTGCGGCTTTCACACTTGGTATGCTGGCTCACTCCTAGGATGAATTTGTGTGTGAGTGACCTTGAACTACTTTTCAAGGTCACTGAGGCAAAACTGTATTAGGTTTCCGGACATTTACTTGCCGAGCGCTGAATCTTGGGCTTTCAAACTTCGATATTATGAAATGATCCTTTTGGAGGGAGCGTCTGGACCCCTGTGGTCTATTATGTAAATTACATTTCCTGCTAGTCACATGGTTTGACTTACATTTCCACACCCTTTGCGTATACATTTTACACTTTCATTACATTATATCTGAAATGTGGATATATTAATTCACAATTTTGTTTTAGCGAAATAAATCTGTGTCTTTACGGATCTCCTCCCTAAAAGGTTGGCTGAGACTCTTACAATCCGACTTCTTGTAATGAATTCTGACACTATCATCTAAATCTTTTTGTCTCCAATTCCCTAGAATCCATTTATATTCATGGGTAACAAAGAAACCTGGCCACTGGTTTGGGAGTGTATGCCATACAGTCAGTGTCCTTCCCATATTCACATTCCGATTCAAGGTTAGTGCTGGGGTATGAAGGCTGAATGTTTCATTTGGTAGTGGGGCCTGAATTGTGAATGCATCGCTTCTGGCAGAGTGTTGTACCTGGGGAAAGTGAAAGAATATGGAAGAAGAGTTAAGAATGAAGAAGGGAATGAAGAAGAGGACACTGCTCTAGGAAGGTCAGAGTTTCTAGCTGTAATTGGCTTAATGCAAGCTCCATACTCACATGAAATCCATAACAATTAGATCCATGATATTAACTGAATGTTATGCTGCAATATAATGCAATAGTGCGACCTTAACAGTGATCAGCTTTATACAAACCTGAATGCTGCCTAAATGCTTAATCCAATGAGCTTAAAACAACAAATAAATAAATAAAATAGAGTTTAAAAAACTTCCTGAGATGAAGCAGACCCAAACCCATCGCTGACTGTGTTCTGTATGATCAATCAGCCATAATATTAAAACCACCTGACTGGTCTGTGGAGAGACAGCCCCATGCATGGCAACCTGTATTGCTTTTTGTGTTTGGACTCCTTCCTATCATAACCAGCATTACCAGTTTCAGTAGACGTTTCATCACGT
This sequence comes from Neosilurus hyrtlii, assembly GCA_028564935.1. Taxonomy (NCBI): domain Eukaryota; kingdom Metazoa; phylum Chordata; class Actinopteri; order Siluriformes; family Plotosidae; genus Neosilurus; species Neosilurus hyrtlii. The sequence continues at coordinate 6,874,550 of JAOUQZ010000044.1, forward strand.
GGACTATACACCAGGACCGCATTAGCGTCACAGTGCTATGAGCTTGGAGCATGCAGGGCTTACCTGACCCGTCTCTGTCATTGTTAAAATATGTAAATACAGTAAACTGTGAAAACCTCAGTTTGCTTTTCTTTATGTTTCCGTGTATGTACGTATGTGGGTATGTATGTATTTCTGTTATTTTTGTGTTTTCTTACATCTATGTCGGTGGGATGGCTGTTTTGTTTTTCTCTCTTCTGTAGCCCCAGCCCACTGCACTGAATCCTATTTGCGCATCACAGAAGGACATACTTGAACTTGGCCCTACCTGTTGGGTTGTGATTGGTGGAACGCGCTTCCAGCTGTGTTTTTAAACAGTGGCAAATCACAGCTCAGGGCACCAATTGCCTTGTTTAGTGCTTTGTGTGCACCTTTCCGATATTGTAATTTTTATTGCTGTCTATTTGTGCCCTGTGCCTAGCGCTGACTCTGCTTGTGTTGTTTCCCCCTGATCTGATTACTGATTTGTATGTATTCTATACACATTTTTGTGTATGTATTCATGTGTAAATAGCACTGTGGTTAGTAGGAAGCCGCTGCCATTTATTTTTCCCCATGTTTCCTCCTGGTTTTGGGTTAGCTGTGGAGGGAAGGTTTTGTTCATTATTTTGGCCTGGTCAGCTTCTGAAGAAGTGACCACTCATAACAAAGAGCACAACGTAACAGTGATCATGATCTCCTTTATAAACCTGTATGTTATGGTTCGACCTGGACCGGGTCATAACATCCTAGAGTCTTGACGACTCTATTCTCATAGAGTTTTCTTAGCAGATTTTTGAGAGGGTAAGTTGCCAGGCCTTTATTCCTAACCCTCCACAGCACCTGGTATTTCCAGACAGTCTCTCACAGAAATACTAACCAGGCCCGACCCTGCTTAGCTTTCAAGACCAGACGGGATCAGGCATTCACCGGGTGACCGGAATGTGTTCCATGTAGTATGTACCAAACTCTGAATGAGCAGTTTCAAGGCACAGTTAGCTGTACAGCGCTAAACTCAGCTCAAAGTCAATCGCTAGACCATTCCATATGGTTTGAAGTTCATTCATTCTATGCAAAATTAAAAAAAAAAACTTATGACACCTTTCAATTTTTTCTGAAAAAATATGTTTTTGTTTATTATCGATACTTTTACCTCAATATACTTGTCCGAATAATTTTTATTTCATTCATTATTATTTTTTTTTTTGGTTCTCTTTGCCTACAGTATCATTGTTCAATACATTTTTACCAAAAAATTATAGAGAAGTAATTTTTTACTTCTTTTTATCAGGAGCCCTTTTAGACAAAAGTGGTGGTGTATCATCTTCACTGCACAATACTGTCTGGTTTTGGTGTGTTTATTTGCCTTTTGTTGCTATGTAGTAACTGTATATTAAAAAAATTATGCTTACCAACATTCATTCCGTGGACTATTCAGCAACATTCATCTCACCTTTGGGAAATAATTTCAGGAAGTGTACTATTTATCTTTAGGGTTTTCATGCTTATGTATGTCTTTGAACTGTGGAAAGAAACCAGAGCACTTGGAGAAAACCCATGCAGGCATGGGGAGAACATGCAAACTTTACAGAAAGGCTGCTTTCAACCAGTAGATTTGAACCCAGACCTTTACTGCTGTGAACCATTGTTCCAGGGCAAAACCTGTGTTTTTACCTCTTTTTTTTTTTTCCTTTTCTGTGTTGCACCTCTTTGATATCATCTATTATGGAAAATCAGCACCTGGGGTGGCATGGTTGAAAAGGATACCGCGTCAAAGTAAAAAGGCCCTGAGTTCGAGCCCCGTTCTCAGCAAGGGTGTTTCTGTGTGGAGTTTGCATGTTCTCTCTGTGCTTTTGTGGGTTTCCACTGGGTATTTCAGTTTCCTCCCACAGTCCATAGACATGCACTTTGAGATAACTGGCTGTTCCAAGTTGGGCACCTTTTGTCCCAAATTGGGCCTGCAAGAGCCCATTTATTTATTTCTTTTTTCATTTTTGGGAGAGCGCTTTAATGTTTTACGGCAATAAAAAATCAGCATGATTTATATTTCAATGCCTTCAGTCTCACTAAATACTTTTCCTGGATACCTTTTTTAGCCTAAATTGCATTGTTGCTGGGACTTTGGTATTTGGCCAAAAATTGTGATTTTGTACTTAGAAGATTTGCGACAAAACCATGGTTGAAATTGTATAAATGTCCAGGAAATGTAGCAATTTTATGAAAAATAATGAATAACACTCAGTTAAATACTGACAAGGGGCAGTGGTGGCCTGGTGGTAGGGTGCTGGATTACTGATCCTAAGGGCGGGGGTTCAAGCCCCACTATCAGCAGGTTGTCACTGCTGTCCCCCCAGTGCAGCTAACTGGGTTATTAAATGCCGGCCATGTCTCTCACTGTCTGTGGTGAGAGGCATGTAAAAAAACCATTGCTAATTTTCGTCAAGAGTAGCTGCATAGCCGTCAGCATGTTTCTGCCCTGCAATGTCCAGGGTGTACTCTGCCCTTGCTCGGAGTCGGCTGAGATGGGCGCCAGCCTCCCTGCGACCCTAATTAGGATTAAGCAGTTCAGAAAATGAATAAATGAATAAATACTAACAAGCAGATGCAGTGGTGTCTCAGTTCTCTATTAACTGAAGAACCTTTTTTTAAGATTAATGTTTTTTCCTAGATGTGGAGGCTTCACACATGGGCGCTGCCATCTTGGATTATTGGCCCCCTGTTGCACTAAAAAATCAGTGAAATCGTTAAGAGCAATAGGAAAGCGCCTCCTATATGTCAAAATTGGAATCCTACCTGGATTTAGACCAGAGTTCATCTGAAAGATTTATCTTTCCTCTATTCATTTCTATACAAAATTGACAAAAATAGACGCAGCCCACTGTTGCTCTTAGGGGATCAACTGTCCCTGAATAGGAGTATGAATAGTTGGCTGAGACTGTCCTCTGACCATAGTAAGATTAAATGGATTGGCAGATGAATGAGTGGCTGACTGAATTAATGAATGAATGAATAATCAACACCTTTTGACCAATCAGTATCAATTATTTTACTCTTAAAAAAAGAGAATGAGTATTTCCCAGGGTTCATTCCTGAGCTCCGATATATATGTTTATGAATACATTCCAGTGCTGTATGAATACAGTGTTGACAACAGTGTAGCTTTTAAAGTGTGCACACCAAGAGCAGTTCCATGCTTTGAGCCTTTTGTGATATTGCCATGAATGTTACGGTGCGAGCAGCACATACAAACCACGCTGAAATGCTGATTTCAACCGGTTACTCGTTTAAAAATAAAAGCCTTGTGAAAACATAGAGCTTCCTCTAATATTCTGTTCGGCCTAAATAAAGTGCACTTTAGTAAATGCTTGCTGACTAAATATAGGTTTTATGAAAGTATCAGGATGAATGGTAAAATCAGTAGTTTGCAAATTCAGTGCTGTCTAGGAACTTAAAGGGAGGAGTGCACACTTGTTCTGGTGATGCACTGATAAATAAGAGGTATGAAAACAATGAAGTGAGAACTAAGCTCAGATATTTACACTGACAGTGAGTTTCATTCATTCATTCATTTTCTGAACTGCTTATTCCTAATTAGGGTCTCGGGGAGGCTGGCGCCCATCTCAGCTGACTCTGGGCGAGGGCGGGGTACACCCTGGACAGGGTACCCAGAGGAAACCCACGCAAGCACAGGGAGAAAATGCAAACTCCACACAGAAACGCCCGAGCTGGGAATCAGCAACCACCGTGCCGCCCTGACAGTGAGTTTGGTTTATGTAATTAATTTCTTCATGGGTATCATTCATTATTTTCCTAAAAGAGTGCAGTCATAAACATGGCTTAGGTGATGAAGGTTACTCGGGTGAGATAAACGGATGCCTTCGAATGTTAAGATTAAAATATACAGAAGATGAGCCAGGGGCGGTATGATGAGGGCGTAGTGGTTAGCACATCCACCTCACAGCAAGAAGGTCCTGGGTTCAAGTTTTGTGTGGAGTTTGCATGTTCTCCCCATGCTTGCGTGGGTTTCCTCTGGGTAGTCTGGTTTCCTCCCACTGTCCACAGACATGCACATTAGGCTAATTGGCTGTGTCAAATTGCACCTAGGTGTGAGTGTAAATGGTTGTGTGCAAGCTGCTAAGGGTGTACCCCACCCTCGCCCAGTGTTGGCTGAGATAGGCTCCAGCCTCTCTGTGACCCTAATAGAATTAAGCAGTTTGGCAAACAAGTAAGTAGATGTACAATATTTACGTCATCAGCCTGTCACGGCACTTTTCCAAACATAAACTCCAACTCTCAGAACCATTTGCACCAATCCCAGTGACCTGATTTATAACCCCCATAACATAAACGCACTCACACCTGTCGGCCAATCACCTAATCACTCTGAGAGAAAAATGCCACTATAGACTGTTACTATGGAGTTGTAAACATGTTCAAATATGTTTTATGTCTTTTAGAAAATTTCTCGCTTATTGGATGATCTGCTGTGATCAGAATCATACTGTTTTCTTGCAGTACTCCTGTGATTGCACTACATTAAACCCACGAGACTTCCTTACATACCCTAATTTATCTAATAATATTTTTTTACAAAAAGTGTTAGGTTAGCTCATGTACATCAAACATATTATCACAGGAATATCATCCTTCTCCTATCCCGTAGCCTAAGCGCAATTCGACCTCTGCAACTGATCCAGAACGCAGCTGCACGGCTTGTTTTCAACCTTCCAAAATTTTCTCACAC
>JAOUQZ010000044.1:6898133-6903133 GCA_028564935.1 Neosilurus hyrtlii
TTGTGTCTTCCTGCAGCCACAGAAACAAAGCCCTCCTAGGCAACACCTGAACCACTTCACACTGCATAAATTAAAGCACACCATTCACACAATGATGACTGTGTATATACTGTTGTAAAAGAATGTTCTTAATAAATCCCCTGATGAGGGGCAACCACGAAACAGGCTTGTCGGGATAAAATTGTAGTACTATTATTTTTCCCACATACAATTTATATATATATATATATATATATATATATATATACACAGTATCAGAGATACATCGGAACAACATTGGTACGAGTCAGAGCGACATTAGTATAGTTCGTAGTAAAACCACATGAAACATTGGAAATCCGGTAACAGTTGGAGAACATCGGTACATATCAAAACAAAATGTAGTTATCTTTGTTTGTGCATTTGTATCTGCTTAAATGTATTTGATATCTTTTGTATATATGTGACCCGCTGCAGCATAATACAGATTAAGTCAAAAGATAGTGTTCTGAGTATTTCTGATTATTATTTATCACATTTTCGTCCAGGTACGCCATTTTCAACTTTCTTCTGCTCTTACTGTAAACACTACCTTAATACTTAATCCGTGTTTTGCTGGAGCAGGTCACATATATGGACTTCTAAATCAGACAGTTAGTGGGCTGAGAATTAATTGGACCTATCTTCACTTTTTACAAAATGGAGATAGAACCAGTTCATTCTTAGCCCTCAAGATACCTTTGATCTTGACTGATCTTGAAAGGTCAAACCCCAGGCATCTCATACATACTTGAAAGGAAAAAGTGTCTAGCTAATTTGGTTACAGCCATATCATATAAAACATATTACAAGATGACCACATGGGTAATTAATAACAGTACCCATATAGTGTGTAACATTGTCCATGCTATGTGGCAGAGGTTTCTTACACTATGAGTGACCTTCTAGTTATTATATTGTCAATAAGATGTTGTTTTTGATCTCATTTCTCTTACATATCTGACACATACAGCCCTTATCTATTGATTTATTGAACTACAGTAAAAGCAAATATAGGGGACCTCATGGTAATCAGAGGAAAATTACCAAGACCATGCTGTCCAATAACATCATTTTACATCTTTTTTTTTTTTTAACCGTTTGAGGCCTGGCTTAAAAAAAATACACACTATTACATCCCCTTTCATCACTTACCACCTAAAAAATTAGCACCTTTCTTTATACAGACATGCTGATCATCCCTTGCTGTCCACTTTTCTTTAATCTCCCAGGATGCCTCTGAATTTCTCTATTCTCTTCTCTATTTCCCATTTGTGGGTAGCAGTGCAGCATTCTTGCTTTCAGCCCCGACCCTGAAATCAGTGTTCCCATCAGAACTGACCCAGAGAGATAAGTCAAATCCTATTCAGCAATCAGAACCAACTCACATAAACACTCCGATGTGATGACAGGCTATGGCAGCTATTTCCATAATCATCCACTGCAGAGAACACTGAGCTCATCTTGCGAAACCAGAAGCGGCATCTCTTCTTATGCACACATTCTGCTGTTTCACTACGCCATAAAAAAAAAAAACACTAAAGACTGTATTTAGAGTCAGAAATCTGAGAGTTACACCATGCAAGTGCAGGTTTTTAGAGCTTACTACTCCATGATGCCTTGCTTACAATAACACTTAACACAGCAAATGCTATTATCGGCCCCTATTGATATATACAGTATCATTCATTCATTCTTTTATCCATTCATCTGACGAACTGTTTAATCCGACTAGGCTTGTGTCGAGGCTGGAGCCTATCTCAGCCAACACTAGGTTAAGGCACGATACACATTGAAATGCTCACCCGTCCATACCCAGAGGAAACCCGAAACATTCCTGATACATTCCAATCCACTCAGAAACGAACGAGCCCGAGACTTCTACCCAAGACCTTCTCGCTGTGAGGTAGACATGCAAACTACTACACCACCATGCTGCCCACATCTAACTCATTACAAAAGAAGTTCATGCTGATTATAATTAGAAAGCAAGGGCGGCACGGTGGCGATGTGGTTAGCATGTCCGCCACACAGCAAAAAGGCGCCGGATTCGATTTCCGGGCTTCGGATGCTTCTATGTGGAGTTTGCATGTTCTTCTAGTGCTTGCATGGGTTTCCTCCAGGTACTCTGGTTTCCTCCTACAGTCCAAAGACATGCACAGTAGGCTGATTGGCTGTTCCAAATTGCCCCTAGGTAGCGAGTGTGGTAAATGTGAGTGTGAATGGTTGAGTAAGTGTTGTCCCTGCGATGGCCTGGCGAGCTGTTCAGCGTGTACCCCGAACTCTCCAGTGTAGGCTGAGATGGGCGCTGGTTATCCAAAAGAGCTGTGGTATCCACAGGGGTAGTAAGATGGTGTGATTATTCGTGGTTCTCACTGCTCCCTGGTTTTTATTTAGGTGTTAGTTTTGAACCAAGTTTAACTGTATATTACTTACTGTAATTTTTATTTAGGGTGAGCGCTGTTTGAACATTTACAGAGCTGGGGAGAAAGCAGCATTTTTAATAACTTTTTAATTATTCATTTATTCCCTCTTTTAAATAGCCGCTGAATAATAATTAGGGTCGCGGGGAGGCATTGGATTAGTTTATTGCTTCAGGTTGTTTAAAAAATGCCTTGAATATCTGGAGTGCCTGAGTAAAACTATAGCTTTGTTTCTTCACTTGTGAAAGATTCAGACACCATTCATACTTTGGGCGACTGACTGTAACTGAACTAAGTGGAAGATTTTGTTTAACATCGATTTTTCTCAAACCTTTTTTTGTAAAATAAGAAAGAAGGCTAGATGAGCTGAAGAGTATTGACTTCCATAATAACATCTCGATTTGGATGGTTATTTTACTCACTCATCACTCCTTTTCCAAACCGCTTCATCCTGTTAGAGAGTGGGGAGGCTGGAGTCTGGCTCAGCCGACATTAAGTGTAGGCAGGATACATCCTGAACCGCTCACCAGACCATTGCAAGGCCAACATACACCACCATTTACACTGACACCTAGAGGCAATTTAGAGTAGCCAATTGGCCTAATGTATATGTCTTTGGACTGTTGGAGGAAACCGGAGTACCCGAAGGAAACCTTTACAAACACGAGAAAAACATGCAAACTCCATACAGAAAAGCCAGAGCCTGGAACTCCAACCCTGGACCTTCTTGATGTGGCAATGTGATAACTACTCTGCCACTGTGCCATTATTATTATTATTATTATTATTATTATTATTAATATTATTATTATTATTATTATTATCATCATCATTTTTGTTATTATTATTATTATTATTATTATTATCATTATTATCATTATTATCATTATTATTATTATTATTATTATCATCATTATTGTTGTTATTATCATTATTATTATTATCATTATTGCTGATATTATTATTATTTTTACTATTATTATTATTATTATTATTATTATTATTATTATTATTATTATTGTTAGTGTGCTAATGCTTTCATCTTTGCTTTAGCTTCATGTTGCAATTTACCAATGATGCTGCCTTCAAACATTGCGACCGACTGGGGCCATTCTGTGTCACGTTGGGACATTAGAACACATGGACATTAGATCAACTGGCTTCAATAAATTGCCCATAGGTGTAAGTCTGAGTGTTGTTTGTGTCTGTGCTCACCCTGCGATTAAGGCGTCCTGTTCAGGGTGTGCCCATTTCTCACCTGGAGTCAGCTGGGATTGGCTCCAGCTTCCTTCAGGACAGTGATGGGTAAGTGATGAGCTATTAATATGAATGGATAAATTATAAGACAGTCATTGGTATACTTTGGATCATGTTCTGCCGGGTTCTACCAAATCTGAAAACTATTCATTCATTCATTTTCTAAGCCACTTAATCCTAATGCGGGTCGTGGGTAGGATGGCGCCCATCTCAGCCGACTCTGGGCGAGGGCAGGGTACACCCAGAACAACTCACCAGGCCAACGCAGGGGTCAACACACATACAACCACTCACACTCACACTCACACTAAGGGACAAAAATTTGGAACAGCCAATTAGCCTAACGTGCATGTTTTTTGGACTGTAGGAGGCAACTGGAAAACCCAGAGGAAACCCACACAAGCACGGCGAGAACATGCAATCTCCACAGAGAAATGCCCGAGCCTGGGAATCCAGGCCTTCTTGCTGTGAGGCGGATGTGCTAACTGAAAAGTATTTTTATTATTTATGTAATTGTGATCATTAGAGGTGGCAGCCGATGTGCTTAGAAGTCATTTGTTCTTCACCCATGAGAGGATAAGTACCAGTTTAATTACCTCATATTCAATCTGACCAATGGTTTCACTAATTAAATAAACTGAAGAAATGGATTCATTATTTTTGTGTTCCGTGATATGCTAAACAGCAGATCAGCATCATTTATATCCACACCCTGAAATTGAACATGAGCCACGCTCAGACATGTTGTTATCAAAGCTTGACCTCGGACAGACACATCTGTTCCCTTTATATATTGGACATAAAAGATGAATAATGACCTGAGCGTCATTGTCAGTGCTGGAAATTGGGGAGGACTCAGATTCACGACGGGAGAACACGTCATGCCTTTGAAAAATGTACTATTGATTAATAACATCTCTCTTTTTACTACTTTATCTTCTCAGGATATGAGGTCATCAGAGGGCATCTACCCAACTTCCAGATGAAGGACCGTGTGGACGCGGTTGAGACAGTAGTTAGAGAAGCTGGTTATATTAGGGACCACTTTAAAATGATATCCAGGGGCAGTGGTGACTTAGTGGTTAAGGTGGTGGGTTACTGATCCAAAGGTCAGTGGTTCAGTCACCACTATTGGGCCCTTGAGCAAGACCCTTAACCCTCAATTGCTCAGTTGTACAAAAATAATCATTGTAAGTCTGGATAAGAGCTGCTGTCAATGTAAATATCTATTTGTTTAGTAAATTTAAATCAGAAATAATGTTTTAGTTTATACTTCAGTAAGCTTAAAATTTTAATACTGAG
>JAOUQZ010000044.1:6905633-6915034 GCA_028564935.1 Neosilurus hyrtlii
TTTTTTTTTTTTTTTTTTTTTTTTTTTTTGCGGTGGTTGGTGTTTGTTCTAAAAATGCTGACTTTTATTTTGAGAGCTTTCCACATTCAGACTGTATTTCTAAACCTTGCATTTTCTGCATACATAAAATAAACATAGGAGGATATTTATTCCCCTCTCAGCAAACTGCACATCCCAGTGGTTATTAAAGGCTCCTTTGAAAAGTATAAACCAATTTAATCATTATAAATTGAATTCCAAAGGCTTGTAGGCCTCTTTTAGATTCTGATTAGAAAAAAAAAAAAATTGCGCAAGATAGGAACACAATTTATGCTGACAAAAAAACATTACATAGAACTCTTCAGATGTGTACACAAAATATAAAAAGTGAATAAATAAATATAAGAGCTGAAGAATAAACTCAGATGTGACCTTTCAGCTTCAAGTAGTTTAAGACAGGAGTTATTATATTCTTTCTAATTATCTTTACTACAAATTACTCACTCGTTTGCTGAACCCTTAATCTTATTAGGGTCTCAGGGAGGCTGGAGCCTATCTCAGCCATAACAGGACGAAGGTGGAGTACTCTCTGAAAAGCTCGCCAGGCCATCACAGGTCCAACACAGACACAATCATTCACACTCACACCTAGGGGCAATTTAGAACATCTAATTAGCCTAATGTGCCGGACCACTGAGTGAGCCGAGCCAGACTTAAGCACATAGTGCGGCTGAGAGAGGATACTAGAAGACACCAAGCATAACGCACATCACAGATTTTGTGAAATGCAGTGTTCGTAGAATTGGCCTGATTTATTGCTCTGGATATTTCTGTTGATTCTCAGCAATTCCACTCATAGCAGATCCAAGGATAAATCAAGGGCAACTTGATTTGTTTGCATGTCACAAGCTGGAGATGAAGATGGAACCAAACGCTGGATGAGGAATTTATTGGGAACTGGCAACCAAACACAATACATGAACAGAAACAAAGCATTGGTCAAACAAGACGTCTAGCCGGCTAACAGAGGTCAGAAAGCTAGCAAGACACCATAAGGAACTGAAGGCACTAAGGCACAAAACAAAGAATGAGATTGAGAACGAAAAGAACTAGCGACGACCATTACAGAAGACTTCCACACGGAAAGTTTGAGACTTGCTGGCATCCGTTATATTCCGTATATATTTTGTCATCATTCATATTTTATCTGCATTTTGTTTGCGCTAATCGTGCGAACAAAAAGTGAATAGTTTGAGAACAAAAAGCAAACAAAATGCGACTGATTTATGACAGGAGGACGCTTTTTTTTTTGCCAAACATCAACCATTTTTTGTATAATTACTCGCAAATCAGTAGGAAAAAACTGTCGCTCGACCTTCTCACGACTTTCGCGCGATATGCATATTTAAACCGCAAAATATTCGCTTTTATGTGAAGTCACAAAACATCTTGATGCATTTTTTTTTTTAATTGCTAAAAAATCAATTCGCATCACTTTCTTTTCTATCACACCTCTAGATTGACACTGGGCAAAGGTAGAAACAGCTCTCCAGACCATCACAGGGTAACACATGCACAGCCATTCACACCTAGAATCAATGTGAAACGACTTTTAGCCTAATGTGCGTGTCTTTGGACTGTGGGAGGAAAACGGAGTACCTGCAGAAAGCATGGAGAAAACATGCAAACTCCACGCAGAAACACCCAAGCCAGGGAATCGAACCCAGAACCCTCTGACCATGAGCTGGACCCACTAATCACTTCACCATTATGTTGCCAGGTATGACTGTGTTATGCTAGAAACCTCTAAAATGAATACTACTTTCGGAATGTTTTGCATTCAGACATATAAGCCAATAAGTATTGTGGTTTAGAGCTTTCCAGCCCAGAGTTGGCTGAGATGGGCACCAGCCTCCTCGTGACCCTAATTAGGATTAAGTGGCTTAGAAAATGAATGCATTCATTAATAAAGAAATAACCATTGAAATGTGGCTATTTTGTGTCATGCTTTGTGTAGGTATGTGACAAGCACAGCATCTGCGGCCGCTAGCCGTGGTGAGTGCACAGTGTTCATTTTCGGAAGTTAAAAAAAAAAAAGTATTGAAAAAATGGAACAGATGTAAAAATAAATGTCTAGCTACCTTAAACCAACATCCATACAGAGTAACATGCCATATTTATAGTGAACTCGATGATTTTGGCAGTAGTCTATTGGCTACTTCTTGCTGCCGGCTGTTTACATGTTCACCCAGCGTGTCCAGTGAGCATGTCCCAGAGTGGCGTGTGAGCTGAACTGATAGTGAGAGAGCGAGAGAAACATCATTGCTCAGAAACAAAGCTGTTTCTAGTCCCTCTATAAACTGGTCCCAGATCGGACTCATAAGAGACAGTATAGTGAAGTGCCTGTGTGCTTTATTTATCCAGCCAGCCACTGCTGGGCCCTTGGGCAAGGCCTGTTACCCAATTGACTCCAGTTACCAACATTAACGCCACATAAAAAAATTTATTTGTGTGCTAAATCTTTGTTGAAAACCTCAACCTTAATACGTTCGTCTCATAGCAAGATGGTCCTGGGATCAGAGGTGTCTGTGTGGAGTTTACATGCTCTTCACCTGCTTGCACAGGTTTCCTCTTGGTACTTTGGTTTCCTCCAACAGACCAAAAACATGTATTTTAGGCTAACTGGCTGTTCCAAATTGCCCGTAGGTGTTAATGTGCGAATGGGTGTGTGTTGCCCTGTGATGGACTCGAGAGCTGTTTAGGGTGTACCCTGCCTTTACCCAGTGTTGGCTGTGATAGGCTCCAGCCTCCCTGTGGCCCTTGAGTGAGTGAGTCTTTGAGATTTAACTAATTTAAGAGCAAAAATAACAAAGTATTGCATTTAATGAGTTAAGATTTTAGGGCAGAATGATGGCGGCATAGTGGTATGCATGTCCACCTCGCAGCAAGAAGGTGCTGGGTTTGAGTCCTGGGCTTGCAGCGCATTCCTGTGTGGAGTTTGCATGTTCTCCCCATGCTTGCATGGGATTCCTGCGGGTACTCCGGTTTCCTGCACATTAGGCTAATTGGCTGTTCCAAATTTCCCCTAGGTGTGAGTGGATATGTGTGTTGACCTACGATGGATTGGGAAGCTGTTCGGGGTGTACCCCGCCTTCGCCCAGAGTCGGCTCCCAGCAACCTTTATAGGATTGAATAGCTTGGCAAACGAATGAAAGAATATTGATTTTATATCTGCACCCTACCTAATATCCTGTCTGCAAAGTCTTGATGCAGCACCATTTGAAGCCCATGATTCAGATATTTTGCTTCCTGTCAATATTTTCTATAAAATTTTGTTCTCAGACATCCTTGTATTTTCAGTAAATGTAGTAGTAGCACTATATGCACCCCACCCTGTCCTTGGGTAACCACAGTGCTATTAAGTGCACTAGGCTTCTCTGTATTTGTCTGTATGTGCTGGCATTAATAAACATGCTGTATCTTATATTCAGTGTTTACCCTGTGAGGAAAATATGTGGCGAACTCAAGCATATTTTAACTTTAAATGAGTTTTGCAGGATTTTATTTTTTTCTTCATAGTTATCAGCAGTCACCACCAAATAATCTGTAATCTCCAGAGAGACTCCTCCTTCTCTGACAGGTAGAGATACGTGATGTGAAACAGACATAGGTAGAGGCTGAAGTTCATTATAACGTTCTTTCCAGGCTGTACCAACCATCCGTTTTCTGAACTGTTTAATCCTACTAGGGTCACGGGGATGCTGGAGCCTATCTCAGGTGACTGTGGGCGAAGGTCAGGTACACCCGGAACTGCTCGCCCCAGTGCTGGGTCCTTGAGCAAAGCCCTTAACCCTCAGTTGCCCACTTGTATACAAATAATAAATGTAGATCAGGGGATAATGTAAAAATAAATGTCTTTGGACTGTAGGAGGAAACCAGAGTACCCTGAGAAACCCACGCAAGCATGAAACCCACGAAAACAGAAACACCGTCACTGAGCCTGGGACTTGAACCCGGGTCCTTCTTGCTGAGAAGCGGACATGATTACCTCTGTGTGGATTTTGCATGTTCTACATGTGCTTTCGTGGGTTTTTCCTGGTCACTCTGGTTTCATCCTACTGTCCAAAGATATGCACATTAGGTAACATACTATAAACAGTAAATGGTTGCTTATACTGGATTCCCAAACATCATTTACTTTCTTAGTCATTAGACTGCAGTAGTCTAATCAACTCAACTCATATCTCATCTCATCTCATCTCATCTCATCTATATATATATATATATATATATATATATATATATATATGATTGGACTGGAGTGAGAAACTGGAGTGAAAAACTCTGACACACACCCTTTCCCAGCCATTGTGGGCTAGAAAAACTTGAAAAAATTCACCATTTTGAGTTTGTGGTCAATTCAGAGTGGAATAAAATTCCATTTATTCTCTCTGCCTTCGCGCACCTGATGACCATTTCCTTCACATCTCTGAAGGACAAAATTAATGAATTCTGGTTTGGTATGCATTTCTTTCCTCTCTCCACCCCTAGACAAGAGGCTCTGAGGCTCATAAAAAAAAAAAAAAAAAAAATTTTGGATTTTTTCTTGTGCATGTTTCATAAGAAAAGGAAATAAAGAAGAGGGAGAGGATGAGACGTGAAAACAAAAGGCTACGCCGCTGAATATCAGGTGAGTAATTAGGTCGCTCGGCTGTGATGCCTCTTCATTGTTACTGAGAATAAATGGCAAGGATATGAGCCAGATATCCAGGAAATAACTCATCATTTTGTTTCTGGAGGAAAGTCCAGAGTGCTCGAGTTTATAATAACCTTCTTTACTGCATAGAAAGTGTCCAATTATCTCTGACCTTTCCATGTCTGGGTTTGACCTGCACAGTTTTCAAACTCGAACTAGAGCAAAAACAAATCAACAAAAGCACCCCTGGCCTGACTCGATTTCAGAACATATTAATATGCAATATCTCCGAATAAACAAAGATTAATATTCCTTGAACTTTACTATACACCCGGAACTGACGTTAATCCTTAAAGTTTTAAACTTAAAATAATCTATTTTATACTTTAAATCTTCGTAACACAGTCTGCAAAATGAGAGAGGAAGTTAGGTGCACTGCTCACTCTCACTCATTTGGCGAACCGTTTAATCCTGTTAGAGTTGTGGGGAGATTGGAGCCTATCTCGGCCAACACTAGGCAAAGGCGGGGTACACTCTGAACAGCTCACGAGACCATTTCAGGGCCCACACACAACCATTTATACTCACATACACACCTAGGGGATGTTTGGAACAGCCGATTAGCCTCATGTGCATGTCTTTAGACTGTGAGAGGAAACTTGAGTACCCTGAGGAAATCCACACAAGCACAGGGAGAACATGCAAACTCCACTCAGAACTACACTCGCCGAGCCTAGGGACTTGAACCCAGGATCTTCTTGCTATAAGGCAGACACGCTAACCACTACTGTACACCACACTACTGTTCATTCATATTTTTATTTTATAAACTGCTTAATCCTGATTACGGTCGCCCGGAGACTGGCGCCCATCTCAGCCGACTCATTTCAGCTGCTTGTATCCGCGATCTGGTTCTTTCGGTTCTTTTCCATGCTTCTCACCACAGACAGTAAGAGACATGGCTGGCCTTTAATAACCCAGTTACCTGCACTGGGGTGACAGCACGGACAACCCGGTGATTGTGGGGCTTGAACCCTTGACCTTGGGATCAGTATTCAAGCACCCTACCACAGGGCCACCACTGACAGGGATACAGAATTTGATCATCTCTAAAATCTAATGGAATCTTCTCTGTCCGAAGCCCCGCCTCTGGTAAAACGTTCAAGAAAATCAGCACATAACGCCTGTGTAATCGTGCTAACAAACAAATACACAGATTATGGGTTAAATATAAGCTTCCTGGCAAAGGTTATAAAAGTGATACAAGCCTCATATGTTGGTAGATGAGATTTTGGGGCAGATGTTGGAACACACTTTTAAATGTGTGTGTGTGTGTGTGTGTGTGTGTGTGTGTGTGTGTGTAAGAAGTGCTGGTATAGGAAATCTGATGTGGGATTTGAGAACCATGTGCTGTGCCTGTGTGTAGAATGTGAAAGAGAATGAAAATCAAGAAAGGCATGAATGGAATGAATGTTCTGGGTTTTTTTTTTGTTAGCAAGAGCCCTTGTCAAGGCTATGTGCTCTCACACGGCAAACGTCCTCGAATCTCTGATCTGATCTTGTCTCTGGACTAGTCCACCTCCAACACAATATTATTCCTATATTAATATTAATCTGAATACAGAATTATAAATGTTTATGGATAGTACTATTAATATGGTATGTAGCTTCAAAGAATATCAGGTAATAAAAGTTAGCCTTGAGCCTTGATTATTCATTCATTTTCTTAATCCTAATGTGAGTCGCGGGGAGCCCGGCGCCCATCTCAGCCAACTCTGGGCGAGGGCAGAGTACACCCTGGACAGCTCGCCAGTCCATCGCAGGCAGAAACACACTGACGGCTATGCAGCTACTCTTAACGAAAATCAGCAATGGTTCTTTTACATGCCTCTCACCATAGACAGTGTGGAGGCCAGGCCGGCCTTTGAGGACCCAGTTAGCTGCACTGGGGGAAGCCTTGATTAGCATTCAGTTTCCTCTTCTTAATTATATAGTTGCTTATTTCAACCACATTCAGTTGTGCTGAAAGGTCTGAATAAGCAATGTAGGGAAGCACAGTGGTGTAATGGTTAGCACGTCCGCCTCACAGCAAGATGGTCTTGGGTTCGAGTCTGGGCTCGGGCGTTTCTGTGTGGAGTTTGTATGTTCTCCACGTGCTTGCTTACTTAGGTTTCCTCCAGGTACTCCGGTTTCTTCTCACAGTCCAAAAACATGTACATTAGATGAATTGACTGTTCCAAATTGCCTCCAGGTGTTAAGTGTGGGTGTGAATGGTTGTGTGTTGGACCTGCAATGAATTGGTGAGCAGTTCAGGGTGTATGTACTCCGCCTCTGCCCAGAGTTGGCTGCGATAGGCTCCAGCCTCTATGCAACCCTGGTCGGAGGAAAGGCAAAATAAATAACTGAATAAATGAATGGATAACATGACTGAATAACGATAGATCTCCTGTAATGTGTAACATTTAATGAAAATAAGATGTTATTTTGTGGGATTTTATTTTTCCTTTTTTTTAATTGATGCATGATTGATATTCATTTTAATAGCAATGCAGTCTTTGTGCAGTGAGGATGTACATGTGTTTGTGCCTCGAGTCACGATGTTCTGTCCTTGCTCATATTGTTTTGTTGCTTTCATAGCCTTAGGCGTTATCTATATGGTCTAGTGTGTGCCCTCTCACACACACACACACACACACACACACACACACACACACACACACACACACACACACAGTCAAAAACCTGCTGCCAGCAGCTTTCATTTAGACTGTAGAATACCCAGGTTGTCTTTATGCATTGAATTAACCTAATCTTCTGGAATAATCTGGTCTGTTGATCTCATAATTCTTTGTTCTTACGTCTGATGAAACTGCAGTGCTTTGATGGCCATTCAAAAAGAATTGCGACCATTTAAAAGGGTTCCATTTATATCAGTATAATCCAGAGATTTCTTTTTTCACGCTCGATTTTGTATCTTGGGTGGTGGATCATTTTGTCCAGGTGCGTTTGACTTTTTGAGAACAAAGATGAGACACTAATGAACAAGTTCCAGAAGGTGGCAGTACTGTGCAGTAAAGTCATTCGTTCATTTTCTAAGCCGTTAAATTCTAATTAGGGTCATGGAGAGGCTGGCGCCCATCTCAGCCGACTCTGGGCGAGGGCACCCTGAACAGCTCGCCAGACTATCGCAGGGTCAACACACATACAAGCACTCACACTCACTCATACACCTAGGGACAATTTGAAACATCCAATTAGCCTAATGCGCATGTTTTTGGACTGTGGGAGGAAACCAGAGAACAAAGAGAAAACCCACACAAGCACAGGGAAAACATGCAAACTCGACACAGAAACGCCCTGGAGCCCGGGAGCCCAGGAATGGAATCCAGGCCTTCTTGTAGATTGGCGGACGTGTTAAACACTGCACCACCGCCGTGCAGTAAAGTACAAACTCAAATGAATGTTAAAACTCAATCAGAACTAAACCACTCACTCACTTAATCACTTTAAGCTGTTAGAGGCTACAGCCTCCCAGTGACTAGGAGGATCAAGTGGTTCGGCAAATAAATGAGTGAGATTTACTTCTGACAAATCTAAGACTGGAGGCTCCTTTCATCAAGGTTTATTACATGCCGTTTTTATTCTTGGATAATGTGGAACATTTTCAATTGAAAAAAAGCTGTAGCCTAATGGTTAGGGAAGTGGGTTTGGGACTGATAGGTTGCTGGTTCGATTCCTAAACCAGCAGGAAAAATGTGTGGTGGTGGGTGAGTGAGGTGCACCTTTCCTTCCTCCACCTTCATGGTTTAAGTGTCCTTGAGCAAGGTGCCTAACCCCTAACTGCTCTCTGGGCACCACAATGTGTGTGGCAGCCCACTGCTCCGAGTGTGTGTGGTCACTGTTTACGTGTGTGTGTGTGTGAGTGCTCATTTTGGATGGGTTAAATGCAGAGGCAATAATTTACCTTGCGGGATTAATATGGTATATCAATTAAAACAATAAAAAAGAAAAAAAATAATAAAAATTTTGTGTGTATATATATATATATATATATATATATATATATATATATATTTGTTACTATAACAATAATATAATATATTGATTATTATAGTACCACAGGGAAAATAAAGAATAAAAAGGTGAACTTTGAATGAAAAGGAAAACTTATGCATGCCACTTCGGCAGCTGTGGTCTGATGGTTAGAGAAGCGGCTTTGGGACCGAAAGGTCGCTGGTCCAATTCCTCAACCAGCAGGGAAATGTGTGGGGAAACCTCCCACATTGGGGGAGTGAGCTACACCTTCCCTTCCTCCACCTTCATGGCTGAAGTGCCCTTGAGCAAAGAACCTAATCCCCAATCCCTGTGTGTGTGTGTGTGTGTGTGTGTGTGTGTGTGTGTGTGTGTGTGTGCTCACTTTGGTTGGGTTTAATGCAGAGGCAATAATTTCTCTTGCGGGATTAATACAGTATTAAAAAAATAAATACGTCAATAAAACCCTGCAATTTGAAGTAAGAACTCATGTTAATATTTAAAATGTAAAATTTATCACCTTTTTGTCCAATAAGAATCAAGAACGAAGCATCGCTGTGGTGTATTATGCTTTTTCTAGCTTTTTTGTTACTTTTGCTAATAATGGAGCATCTGGGAAACCTGCACACACACACACACACACACACACACACACACACACACACACACACACACACACACACACACACACACA
>JAOUQZ010000044.1:6927034-6949041 GCA_028564935.1 Neosilurus hyrtlii
CCTGACCTTAACCCTATTGAAAGTTTTCGGGATGTGCTGGAGAAGACTTTATGGAGTGGTTCAATTTTTCCCTCATCGATTCAAGACGTCGGTGAGAAATGAATCCAATTACAGGTAGAAATACATGTTGATGATGTTTAAGTTTGTTGACACAATGCCATAATGATTACTGCCTGAAAAAAAGGTGCGGTCCAACAAAATATTTGTGTGGGACTTTGTTTTTTATTAGTGTAGGCAGTGTATATACTTTAGAGGGGTTTTTTTGGTTGGTTGGTTGGTTGGTTGTTGTTGGTAGAAGGGAGCAGCAAGGGAGATAAGATAAGGATAAATGAAGGGAATGGGCAACTCCAGCAATAGTGATTCCATTCTACAAAGGGTGCTTTCACTTTAGTCTATTTGAATTGAACTTTGGCACATTTTCCATGTTGGGAAGCATCTTGAGGTACAGTATATGAGAACACTACAATAAATCTGAGGAAAACTACAGCAGCAATGAGGAAAATGATGGGTCTATGGACAACTAAGAAAAGGTGGACTTAGTCCTCTGCCAGTTTGATTTAAGTTGAGCCATGAAATGAATCATGCATGCTGTTGTAGATATGAGGTGCTAAAATTACCTTTAAAATTAAAACTTAGACAAAGGACAAAGCTGTAGTGCCGCAGAATTGTAATATTTGAATATTTGGATTGGCTAAACCTGGGTTTACACGATGTCCATGATTTCCACAATTTGAGAGAGTCCATCGAATGGAGGGATCGAATCATGATGGTCTTGTGGGAATTTGGTGGATTTGTGATGATCGCAAGAGAAATTAGTGGGATCATGATGATCTCGAGGGAACTTGGTGGAATCTTGATGATCTCGAGGGAACTTGGTGTATTCTTAATGATCTAGAAGGAACTTGGTGGAATCGTGATGATTTTGAGGGAACTTGGTGTATTCTTAATGATCTCAAGGGAACTTGGTGGAATCCTGATGATCTGATGGGAACTTAGTGGATTTGTGATGATGTTGCAGGAACTGGGTGGAATCGTGATGATCTTAAAGGAACTTGGTGGATTTGTGGTGATCGTGAGGGAATTTGGTGGATTCTTGATGATCTCGAGTGAACTTGGTGGAATCGTGATGATCTCGAGGGAACCTGGTGGATTTGTGATGATCTTGAAGGAACTTGGTGAATTTGTGGTGATCTTGAAGAAACTTGGTGGAATCGTGATGATCTTAAAAGAACTTGGTGGAATCGTGATGATCTTGAAGGAACTTGGTGGAATCCTGATGATCTTGAAGGAACCTGGTGGAATCGTGATGATCTTGAAGGAACTTGGTGGAATCCTGATGATCTTGAAGGAACTTGGTGGAATCGTGGTGATCATGCTGATCGTGGCAAAATATTTGACTGTCAGAAAATTTTCTTCTCCTGGATGCGAGCTGTCTCCTTTTTATTCTCGAATCATGCTCCAAGCGTGCTCATAAATCATGGACCTCCACGCTTTTTTAATCGCGGAGATCGCAGACATCGTGCCCCAGTGTAAACCCAGGATAATAAATAAAGAATGGATACATTGGACGATACATTAGATATTGGAGCTACTCATGAACTGTATTTTGAGCACCCACTCTCTATACGATTCTCCATCCTTGGGTGTACTACTCCATTTCAAACCATTTCAAACCAATAGATGAAAGATTTGTGAGTCCTTTATTTCGTCATACACAACCCTCACACTTTTTTTCCCTTTGGTTCATTCATTATATGAAGAGCGAAGTCCAGACAGTAAATGAACCAAAAGGCCCAGACTCTGCAAATGGACTAAATAATGTGAAAGCGCCCCAAGGAGAAAAGAATGAGGGGATCTTACATGTACAGTCAGTCTCCAAGATACTCTCAGTCTACGCTTCACCTGCTTCCTTTAAAAACAAGTCAATTCAGCTGTACTATACAATACGTCGTGACAATATGTACAATAATACCATCACTAGCACTGGATTACTGTTTGAGCAGGTGATAATGCCTAGTCTGAGATAGATCAAGGTTTTTAAGGTTAAAAGCTTTATGTTATTGAGAGACTCAAGGATTTGTGTTTGGTGTAGGGTGGTGGCTGATGTGTAGTCTAGGGATGTGGGTGGGTGGTGGGGGGGGGTATTCATGTTGGGCAGGAAGGGGGAATCAAGTTGTTGCAGGGATTTCCTGGACTTTAAGTAAAGGTCATTTAAGAATAAATCCAAGTGCTTTTTCTCCAAGACGATCACAAATAAATGATGAAATGTGTCATCTTCTATACATTAGACTGCTTCCAAATGATTTCAGTGTTAAATGAGCAGGTTGGTGGAACATCAGGGCTTCAACTACTAGAAAATTACAGTACAATATCATTAAACCAGAATTTACTATAATCTAGTTTAACTGTAAGCAATATAATCTCATGCTATGCAATTTGGGATCAGTGAAGAGGATTCAAGGCTTTTCCCTTG
Source organism: Neosilurus hyrtlii (assembly GCA_028564935.1). Taxonomy (NCBI): domain Eukaryota; kingdom Metazoa; phylum Chordata; class Actinopteri; order Siluriformes; family Plotosidae; genus Neosilurus; species Neosilurus hyrtlii. The sequence goes on from JAOUQZ010000044.1 coordinate 6,929,508, forward strand.
ACATGCACATTAATATCTAATGGATTCAGTAGATTTTTGAACTGGCCTGACCTTACACATACACATGTAGTCATATTTTATATAGTGGTCTGGGAAAACTCATCAGATGTCACTTTTTTGGTTGATTTCTGGTTAACAGATAAAAAAAGATTTTTATTATTATTTTTTTTTTTGGACAAAATGCTTTAATGCACAATTCAACATTTTATAAGATTTTATCTGCGAAAGACCTCAGGCTGAGTGGATGTTGCTAAATTAAATAGTGACACTCAGCGACACTCCCCTCGCCTTCGGAAAATAATTGGCACATATTCTAAAAAAAAAACACATCTGACAAAGAGACAGAAAAGTTTAAAGCCGGATATTAATAAAAGTGTCTAAAAATAGATTACTTGAAAAATAGAGTACTTGGTATTACTCAAGTAGTCTCTGAAAAGACTTTCATTAAAAATCAGTTTTCTTAAGATCATGGCTTACAGACAGACACACACATACAAACACAGACAGACAGAAAGGCAGACAGATATACAGTATAGATAGATAGATAGATAGATAGATAGATAGATAGATAGATAGAAAGAGAGAGTGATAGATAGATAGATTAATAGATAGATAGATAGATAGATACATCCATACATTTATAGACAGACAAATCGATACATACATAAATACATGGACAGACAGACAGACCGCATGCCTGACCGACCGATTGATTGTTAGAAAGACAGACAGACACATACATACAGACAGACAGACAATCTACATAGATAGATAGATAGATAGATAGATGGATAGATGGATAGATAGATAGATAGATAGATAGATAGATATAGATAGATAGATAGATAGATAGATATAGATAGATAGATAGATAGATAGATAGATAGATGAGATAAATAGATGAGATAGATAGATAGATAGATAGATAGATGAGATAGATGGGATAGATGGATAGATGATAGATAGATAGATAGATAGATAGATAGATAGATAGATAGATAGATAGATGATAGATAGATAGATGAGAGATAGATAGATGATAAATAGATAGATAGATATAGATAGATGATAGATAGATAGATAGATAGATAGATAGATAGATAGATATAGATATAGATAGATAGATAGATGATAGATAGATAGATAGATAGATAGATAGATAGATAGATAGATAGATAGATAATTACTTGTATGCTTTCTTTCAAATATAAGCTGTTTAACTTATATGGACAAGCAGAGTTTAAAATGCCAGAACCGTACTTGTGATTGAGTTACATAAAATAATAACATTAATAAAAAATCACTTCAGGAACTTATGTGGGTTTTCAGAGCCACTGTATACATGGTAGAAAATGTGAAGGGTTTTCCCAGGCCACCATTCATCCATTATAAGGAGGATATATATTATTGCTCTACTCAGACTTTGGAACTGGTTGGAAGAATGATGCTTCGATTTTTAACAGCAAACAGCATGTTTATGTTAAAGTGGATATAATGCAGAGGAATCAAAAAGTATAAGAAAACCTTTGGGGATCTGAGCATATGGAATGATTCCGGAGAAGGAGAGTCTTTTTCTCTGTGTATTGTCTAGAACGAAGGAAAAGCACCATGTAAAATCTGTAACGTCCATTCTGAACACAACAGAGTTACACAGAAAGCACATGATGGAGACGTCACTGACTCGAGCACCCGGTTCAGCAGAGAGGGCGTTCCGGCACACGACAAAGCACACTGCCTGTAAACCACAGCGCCTGCGCTTCTCTCACATGCTGCGAGAATTCGGATCAGACCGATAACGCTTCACACTCTGCCAGGCTGAGAGTGACGGGCTTTGTGTTCATGCTGAATAAGGCAGATTGAAGAGCTGTTCTAAAATCAATTCTGAAGGATCTCAAGGTTACTCATATGACAAGACGCTTCATCCTGTTAGGGTCGGGGCGTGACTGGAACCTATCTCAGCTGACACTGGACGAATCTGGGGTACACCCTGAACAGCTCACCAGACCATCATAGGGCAACACAATCACACACACATAAAACTATTCACACTTACATCCACACCTAGGGGCAATTTGGAAAGGTCGATTAGCTTAATAACGTGTCCTTGGACTGTGGGACGAAACCAGAGAACCCAAAGAAAACTCATGCAAACATGAGGAGAACATGGAAACTGCCCTCAGAAATGCCCATGCTCCGGACTCGAACCCAGGAGCTGCTTGCTGTACGGTGGACTAACTACTACGCTACTGTGCTGCTCATGGCTCTACTTAAAACGTAGAGGGGAAAAATATCTCCTCCTAGATGTGCAAGATCTTCATTGTTATCATCTTCCGCTTCTTCCGGGGTCGGGTCGCGGGGGCAGCAGCCTAAGCAGTGAGGTCCAGACGTCCCTCTCCCCAGCCAAGGCCACTGTGCCGCCTAATTCATAGTTACAGCTGTCTAAAATTATCTACCTGGAATTATAATTATACTTATCGCTTATACTATATCTTTAGGGTGCTATAAAGAAGCTGTTTAAAAAGGATTGATAGTAATTTATATATTTTTGTTAAATAATAAATAAAAATAAAAAGGTTGCATGTAGAAACAAAGTTTAATTTGGTTTGTCCCTATGGGCAACTCCTGAAATTAATTTTCCTATATGATAGTTTTAATTAGAACCTTTTTACACTCTCTTTGCAGGACGACAAAACCCCCATAATGTTTCTAGTGCTCCCTGTGTGTTTGGAGTTAAACAGAACTAGACTAAAATCCTTCAGAACTGATCTTTTTAATGGGTTAATGCATGAGGATGGAGAAGCAAGGGGAGGCTAAAAAATGTCAGCCAGACAATCCCATTGCCAGGGGTTAAAGGTCACAGGTAAAGCGTGGAGAAGGAGAGGATGATGGAGCACAAACAGAAGGGAAGAGACCTTGAACGCACCACAGAAGTTCACGTAAACATACACAGGTCATGCCTTGGACACAAATGATACTCTAGGGTTACTTGCCAGTTATGTCTTTGCCACAGGACTGCAGTCGATGTTTGAAGACATCAAGAAATATCACATTTGTAAACTAACACTGGCTCAATTGTGGAAGACTTGGGCCTCATTTATCAAGCTGGATGTAAACAAATCTACCGGTATGTCATTTATCAACACTAACCGGCCTGGGTCAGCTTATGTATAAGGAGACTTATTAAATATATATATATATATATATATATATATATATATACACACACATTATTCTCATACTGAGCTCACACACCATAATGTTGGCTGCCCACTGCTCTGAGTGTGTGAGCTCAGTATGAGAATTATGTATATAATGTATATGCTGTTCACCCCCCCTTCCACCACATTTTTCCTGCTGGTTCAAGAATCGATCCAGTGACCTTCCAGTCCCAAACCCACTTCTGTAATCATTAGGCCATGGCTGCCCCTATTTTTCATATTTTCATAATAATACCTTGGAAGAAACTCATTCATTCATTCATTTTCTAAGCCGCTTAATCCTAATTAGTCCTAATTCAGCCGACTCTGGGCGAGGGAGGGATACACCCTGAACAGCTCACAAGGCCATCGTAGGGCCAACACACATACAACCATTCACAACCATTATGTGTAAGGATGAACAATACCGCTACTCTTTAATACAAGTACAACTTTGGTGAACTTTGCATGATATTCGGTTGATAAGCTCAACTTTAGTAAAACATTGATAAATGAGGCCCATAAAGAAGAAATTAAAAAATAACTACAAACTGCTTCCCTTTTTTTTATCTTTTTTTTTTAATCTGACAATATAATAATATTAATCTATTTTTTCAGAGAATTGTTTAAAATAGTCTGGGCTAAGTCAAGTGCTGGTGTCTTCGTTCTCACCAACTCCCTGGCGTTTCTACACAAAGCCATGTCAGGATCGAGCTTCTCCAGGACGAAAACGTTCCTCTCCTTCAGCTCGTTTCTTAAAGCCTCGCCTTTGATGAGGTAAACATGGGCCATGTAGGGAATGTTCCACACACCACTGGTACAAACACAGAGATGGAGAATTTCAATCCCACTATAAATCACATTGTTTGATTGCAGGCCGGCTTTTCATTTTAAACTTCTCAACTTGTTATTTGTGTTCCATGGACTGAGTCCATGGTTCTGTGTTGGTAGCAAAAGAGAAAAAAAACAAAAAACACATGGTATCCATTTCAAGCATTCAGTCTGCGGTGAGATTGCATGACATAATCATCAATTATCATCTTCCCAGCCTGCTGTTATAAAACAGCGCAAGAGCTTTTTGCCAAATTGACACAGGCGGCTGTGATGTGAATTGAGACTAGCAGGAAATAAGTCAAGGCTTGTGTATGTTCTAATCAGAGAACGTTAGCGAGACCATGGTGGTCGGGTGTAAATGCTGTAAAATAATATCGGTTCTGTAATATCTTTCCAAGGATTTTCAGAGTTCACTTACACTCGCTTCCCCTGCACGATGTCGATGTAGTCCTCAGAGCGAGCGTAATAACCATCCAGACTCAGAGCTCCCCAGAAGTTGGACCACAGTTTGCCATGACGGGTGACAAGTGGGCCGATTATTTTTCTGAATAAAAAGAAGAAGAGAGAGGCAGCCAAAGGGCATGTGTCAGTCAGGACAAAAAACATTTCCATAAAAAAACATTTACTGAAAGCCAGACAATTATCTGATCTTAAACCTCTCACCCATAAAAAGCCCATAAAAAGGTTACAATGGCTCACAGGGGTTTAAATGACCGGTGGACTAGAATTTGTATTTATATTTTTGCTAGTGGATAAAACAGTGAGACAAACAATAAAGAAAGCAGCTAAATATTCCCTATCACAGATATTTCCCACAAAATGAGGCCAATACACATTTATTCATTCATTACTTTACTGAACCACTTTATCCTACTAGGGTTGTGGGGAGGCTGGAGCCTATCTCAGCCGACACTGGGTGAAGGCAGAGTACACCCAACGGGGCAATACACACAAGCATTTACACTCACAGTCTTACCCAGGGGCAATTTGGAACAGACGGTTAGCCTAATGTGCATGTCTTTGAGCTGTGGGAGGAAACTGGAGTTCCCAGAGGAAACAAGCACAGGAATATGCAAACTTTAAACAGAAATACACAAACCCAGGAATTTCTTGCTGTGAGGTGGACATGCTAACCAGTACGCCACTATGCTGCCCGTTAACCAGACAGTGTTTTTAAAATATTGGTAACTGTCTTAATTTTTTTTTTTATGATTTATTTTCTGTATTTTTTGGTAACCGTATCACTTTCATAATGCCGTATATGACATAAAGGAGTGTACACAGGGTTATATTGGAATCCAAATCCCACTTTCTGGAATTTTGACCAGTAATGACCAACCCTGGCCACACATGCGGTTATCATTATGCCCTTTTCTTCAACATGGAACATTTTCGGCCTTGTGAACAAAAAGAGGAAACAAAAATTATTTAAAATGTAAATTTATTGGATAAATTTATCCAATTTGCCTAGTTTTTGTCACATCTCTGCCAGCTCCACCCCACCTAAAACACTCTTGGACTCTGGACTTCTGAGCCTGGGTTCCCAACACACTTCCTTTCCTGGCACTCACTTGATTCACCTGTTCCTGGTTAGTATCTGGTGTATTACTGTCTGGGTCTCATTGGCTGTTCAGTCATTCAGTTATCTACTTTATCCAGCTTGATCTACATTTTCTTGTCTGTTCACCATTTTGATAATTCAATCTGTCTGTTTGTCTCCCGCCCCTAGTGATTCCCTTGACGACCATGCCAGGCTCACAAAGTCTGCACTTCTGTGCTTCTACGTTCTCATAGGCTCCACAGACGGTCTATACAAGCCTGTGTGTCTGAATTATTATAGACTTGCTTGTTTAGTGCAAGCCTGGGTGGAGGATCATGTGAACTTTATTTACTGTTTACTTAATTGTTTGTGTTTACTCTTCTTCTGTATCTTAGTTCTCACTGACTCCTTCACCTGCGTCGTCTCTCTCGCCTGAGAACCCTGATAGTTGTAAGGTACAAGAGATGACACACAGCTGTAACAAGATAATTAGGTTATGTTACTATTTTTTCATTACGTCTCAGAAAAAAATAAAAACTAGTTCCCACCGTGCCTAAATTTGTCAGCCAACAGTCTGTGCAGTGTGGCTTACTGAACCCCACCGTGAACAATGCTAATCACATCCAGCTAACTTACGCCATGGGCAATAGTCCGATCATCTCAAACCTCATCTCAGGAGTCATGTCAAAACACACAGCTTTTAAATGTAAATACATACACATATGAATGTGTTTTGTTCCTTCCCAATCCTCCCCCCACCTCCGAATTTAGTCATGGCTAATTCACACCTGTTGAGTACTGCCTTCCTATCATGTGACCACCTACAACCAGAGGGAAGGGAGATCAAGCACGTACCCCCCTCGATGACCCTCATCTTTATGAACTGCTGCGCATTAGGGTGATCCACAGATGATACCCAAAACAGTTTTTAAAGATTTGTTTTTGTCTCACCCTCCCAAAATGTGACCCTACTAAAAGCAACATCACATGCAAAATTTCAGCTCATTTGATTTAACTGGTGGCCCACGGACCTCAAAAAAATTGCATGATGCAGTATTGATCGATGCTATTGCAATCATATATAAATACAACATATGTGACAATGTTATGTGTGTTACTGCGAACTATAAGAACAGTTCAACAAAATAACTTTACTTATAAATTTACTAATATGTTTGAAAACTGGAAAGGTTAATTAAGGTCAGTGCGTCCATGATTACACTCCGTCTATAAGATCGAGCTGCACAGAGAGTAGATTTTTTACTGTCTGGAAACTTTTCCCGATGTTCCGACACAACTTGTGGAAGGAACTGAAACGGATCCTCATTCGTTGTCAACAATTTTTTGTAGCATCCTACCAGAGCTCCACCCCTCTTTGCATGGTCACTGATGACTGAAAGAGATGAGTCACTGTTTTCTGCTTGCCTGAAAGTATCTTGGGTCTCCCATGTTTCTGGATCCTCAGAGAGGAAGGTATTTGGAAGCCCACGCTTTTGGAAAAACAGCTTTGTGTTTTCAGAGACTTCCAGCGTGCGTTCAACAAAGCTACTGACACCTGGGGCTGGACGCTTTTAAGGCAATGAATCAGTGGATTTACCAAGAGTCGCTTTGTGGAGGAGCTCACAGACGAGTTGAAAAACAGCCAGAGCCACAAGCTCTTCAGTACAGCCAAGTGGTGATGGAATTTTTCAGCAGTTACTTTCGAGATGGCCTGATTGATGCCCTTATAGCTAAACTTGTGTGCCACCTCTAAACCTTATCTGATCTGGAATTTTTTTTTTTTGCATGTTTTTTCTTAGGATAGAACAAAATTATAGGGTGAGACCTGAATATTTCCAAAAAAACAGTTTTTGGACCCCCCTACTGCACATTCATATTCAGGGTCAGCATAACAAACTTGGACAGAAAGCACTATCCGCCCCATGTATGCACAAGCTCACCAATGCCCAAGATTGGCTGGTGACTGCTTTATGAGAGGGCGAGGTTAGCGTATGGTATCCCTCCCTCCCGTGAGAGCTCAGCCAGTTAGCTCCCATAAACTTTTGGGCGCAGATGGCTGCATGTAATAATATATAGAAATCTCCTAGCATTTTGTTTGCCTTTAACTGTGCAGGTCAATTTTTATTCAACGTTAATAATCTTGGAATTTGTCATTTTAAATGTCAGGTATGAATAGCATGAGCACAAATATTAAGTGGGAGGAAGGAAATACTTTTTAGTTTGAATAACGTGTAGGCAGGCGGCATGGTGGCATGGCGGTTAGCACGTCCACCTCACAGCAAGAAGGTCCTGGGTTCGATTCCCTGGCTCGGGCGATTCCGTGTGGAGTTTGCATGTTTTTCCTGTGGGCCCAAAATTCTAAATCGCCCCTAGGTGTGAGTCGGCTGAGATGGGCGCCAGCCTCTCCGCGACCCTAATTAGGATCAAGCGGCTTAGAAAATGAATGAATGAATGAAGAATGTACAGGCTATAATAATTATGAAGGATTTAAATTCTGTAACCCAGAACTTAAACATTGGAGCTGCTTCAACAGCTTGACATGTTCACATGATGTATGTTACTGTCAGGGGGAAACCATGAAATTAAAAATAAAATCCACTACAGCAAATTATGGTGCATCTCCAACATTTCCCCCCAGATACAAGGTTTCCAAAGTTGGCATTTTTAAATACGCCTGAAGGAATTTCCCAGTGCTTCTATAAATATCTGAGTATAGGTTACTGTATGGGACACTCTATAGACACTGCTAAATATTGAGCCATGGTCAGGAAGCTGGCGTCAGGGCATTGAGTTTTACATTCCATGTAATGTGAAATGACAGTCTAGACCTCAGAGTAATGCATCTTTGCACTGTCTCTATAGTCCGTTGAGAAAGCACAAAAGTAGGGTGGGTGCACTTATTTTTAAGGGGCGAGGACGGTTCGTTTGGGAAGGCAGAAACATTCCTATAGTTTCATCAGTTGAGTGATACCTTATGTTGTGTGAACGGAAAAAAACAAAGACGACTTCAGCAAATCAGGAGTATTACCTGTTCTGTTCCATGAGTAGCTTCAGTGTCTGTCGGTTTGTGAGCATGACGTCAGTGTCGATGCTGAAGTAGTAGTCACAGTCAGGATCTCTTCGACACAAGTCCCTGCTCAGAAACACGATAACGCTCATAAGTTCTAGAACACATTCATTGTTTTATTTTATTGAAAATTCTCCCTGTGCTCATTTGGGATTCCACCGGGTACTCCGGTTTCCTCCCACAGTCCAAAGACATGCACATTAGGCTAACTGGCTGATCCAAATTTCTCCTGTGTGAGTGTGAATGGGAATGGTTGTATGTGTTGGTCCTGTGATGGTCTGGCGAGCTGTTCCTGGTGTACCCTGCCTTCGCCCAGCATGGGCTCATATATATGTGTGTGTGTGTGTGTGTGTGTGTGTGTGTGTGTGTGTGTGTGTGTGTGTGTGTGTGTGGGTGAATCCCCTGCATCTGAACAGCCATACTGAAGCACAGCAAAAAAATAAAAAAAAAGCTAAAATTTTAAAGTAAAAAGATTTACAAAATCTAGTTACCGGTGATAAATTAGCATTTCTTTCATCAAACAAACCAGTGTGATGAAAATATTAGCTAAGACTAGCATACTAATAACTCGAACATTACACTGTGTTTTCATTTATCAAGATACTTTGAACGGTAGCAGTTAGCTATTAGCATTTAGCTGATATTAGCAGTGTTATTAATTAAGACAGCTTTGTTTCAAAATCTTACTGTCAGAATGTTTGCTAACTCTGATTAACCTGTCGCTAACAGCTAGTGTCATAATACACACTTGGTTATAAAAATAAAATTCACAAAATACAAGAATAATTAAAAGTAAATAATTACATTTTTATGGCATCATAAGTTAGCCTTTTTTTTAATCTCATATCAACTCATAATATATAATATATTAGTTAGCATATCTTATTCAGCATATATGTTTCATAAACAAAAAGGCCTTACATGCCCAGGTTCCTTGCTTCTCCTTGGCTCAAGATCTCCTCAGGGCCGACGACCTTAAAACTACGGAATATATTTTTGTTCTCCTCCCAGAATGCCTGTAAGTGCTTCTCATGGTAGACCTCCTATCAGCGACGAGATGGGGCAATAAGAACACCGTTAGCTTTAAAACTATCATTAGCACTAGCTTGAAGTCCAAGGTGTTTCTCAGTTAGAATGTAGCTGCACTCTTACACTGTTATGGAAGAAGAGGTCCAGTTTCTCTTTAGGATAATCCAGGGTCAGGAGACGCTGCAAGAACTCGGGTAGAAATGGGGTTGGCTGCTCGATAAACACACCGATCCTTACTCGTGGGAATTCCTGTTTGGGTGAAAGAGAAGCTGTTTAAATACACTCTTCTGCCAAAAAACAAATAAATAGCTACTGCATAGCGGTTATATCTCAGACAGTAAGGTCGCAGTGACCTTGACCTTCGACCTTCAAAATGTAATAAGATTGAATCACCCTTGAGTCAAAATGAACATGTGTGCAAAGTTTGAAGAAAAGCCCTTAAAGCATTCCCACGATAGCGCTTTAAAAAGAATGACACACGTGAAACTGCAGTGACCTTGACATTTGACCTATGACCTCCAAATTCATTTCATCCTTGATTCACGGTGGGTATTTATGCAAAAAAATCCCTAAAAGCATTCTTTAGATATCATGCTCACAAATGCACATACAGACTGACAGGCAGACATGGATTTTGTTGGCATGGAGACATTAATTCATTCATTTTCTAAGCCGTTTAATCCTAATTGGAATTTGCTTAATTTTCTTATTAAAAAAAAAAGCGGCTGATGACACTGCTTATCTATTGAAGGCTGGAGGGGACACTGGAGCCAATCCCAGCTGGCATTGGGTGAGACACCAAATTCACACCTATGGCCAATTTAAAGTGCTCAGTTGATCCAGCATGCACTCTGTACATAGCAAGGCCCCAGCTGACCATCAGGTTTAAACCCAAAACCATCTTGTTGTGAGGCGACATTGCTAAACACTGTTAAGCTCTGGATATGTTCACTTATCATTCTTTGGATACGTGTTTATTATGTATATTTGTCCTTACGTTTAAGTGCATTAAGTGGGGCTGGTGGCGTAGTGGTTAGGGTGCTGGGATCATGAAAGACATGGGTTTGAATCCCTGTTGGACCCCCACCATGCTAAGACCCCTGGGCAAGGTCTTAACCACAAGTGTGCCATGTCCACCCAGCAGTATAAATGGGTACCAGTAAAAATACTAGGAATGTAACCTGTGATGGACTAGCGTCTCATCCAGGAGGAGTTAAACTCCTAGTCGCTTTACGCTACAGAAACCGGGGATAAGCCCCAGCCTGATGAGCCACTAGGCTCGGGTGTAAAAGCCCAACAGACTTACCTTAAGTGCATTAAACATGTTTCACAAATCACCAGTGCCAGTAAATTGCAGTTCATGCAGTCATACACTAGACCATTATATGAGATTCCCAGAACACTTATCCAATGAAAATATGGTACAGTCATTCCCGCTCTTTCAACCCCCTTTGTCCTTGGCTATCAGCCAGAATGAAATGTGTGCTTAGCTAGCTTCACATTCCTTGGATAGAGGGAGTGAGAAAATAGCAAGACCAAACCACAGACTCAGTGAGTTTGTATGAGTCTGGGGGGGGTGGAGGTGGGGACATACCTTATTTCATTTCATGCATCATATGTAAGCTCAGCAATCCCATCATGAGAATAGAGAGAGGATACAAGGTGGTGTTCTTATGACCCACATAAACCAAATTGATTTTCTTGCAATGTTTTTGCAAATTTTGAAATTCGCATCAAGATGTTTTGCAACTCCACATGCAAGCGAATGTAAGTGGCTTGATTACATAGGTCACGCAAAAGTCGCAAAACAATTTGTATTACTGATTTGTCAGTAATTTGCAATTGGTTTGCATATGTTTGGCAAAAAAGCGAATCTCCTGTCGTAAGTAAGTCGCGTTTTGTTCGCTTTTTGTTCTCAAACCTGGCAGATGCCAGAAAGTCTCATGTGGAAGTCTCCAACTTGTCGCTCTTCCTTGCAAAAGCAAGCCCTCGTTTTGCAACATGTTTGAAATTGCCATTTATATCAGTTGGTTTTCTATCGCAGCCCTAATGTGATCACCCCCTAATCTAGCTAGAGCTCCATGATAGCACTTGGTGGCTGTGCTGAAGCAAATTCTAGCTGAAATTGGGCAAGAGGTACACAATGAATTGGTCACCAAACTATCATGGGGCTAACAAATTTAGGCAGACTGCCTTCACACTCATATCTACAACTATAGACAGTTTAGAGTAGCCAGTTCACCTAATTTACGTTTTTAGACTGTGGGAGTAAACTGGGGTACCCAGAGGAAATCCACACAGGTATGGGGATATATATTGTGGACCCAATCAGCCACAAGTTTCAAACCCAGAATCTACTTGTATTCAAGCGGCAGTGCCCAGTATTAAGTACCCAAAATGCACCACTGACAAAGGCAAACTACCCGACCCCAACACTAATGCAACTTTGGCTAACAGATAATAAATAAATAAATAAACAAATACTAAACTTTTTATATTATTTATCCATTTGAGTCAGAATGGTAATAGCCACAATGTCAAACTTGAGTGTTCCCAATGTTTGAAACAAAAATGGCAAAATATACAGGGCTGTATCTGCATTAAACTTGATTCAGCCCTTGATGGGTGCAAGAAAGATTCATAAACATTTGCACATTTGCTAATCAAGTGAGAGGACTTTATTCTAAGGAAAAACTGAGTTTCACATAAATGTCCTCTACTGTGATGTAAACTGAAGGACATGACTGTATGGAAACAATCACGAATATGGAAACAACTGCACGTTTTCACATTCCACTAGGAAACATGATCTAATGTAAGCTTTGCATTCATTTGAAATTAACATGGCCATTGTTTTAATTTCACCATATATCGAGGGAATATATAAATAGGGGCAGCTGTAGCCTAATGGGTAAAGAAGCGGCTGTTGGACTGAAGAAACGCTGGTTAGATTTTAGAACCAGCGGGAAAAAATGTGTGGCAGTAGGGCAGTGAGCAGGTGTCTTCCCTTCCTCCACATTCATGATGAAGTGCCGTTGAGCCAGGCACCTAACCCCCAACTGCTCTCCAAGCACCCCAATGTGTGTGGCAGCCCACTGCTCTGAGTACGTGTGTGCTCACTGTTTATGTGTGTGTGCTCACTTTGGTGGGGTTATATGCAGAGAATCAGAATAAATACATAAATAAATAATTATATAGTGATCAGAAGCATGATCCAGACTGGAACAGCCAATTAGTCTGACGTGCATGTATTTGGATCAGGTGGTTTTTACTACTTTCGAAGCTGCAATCTGCAAAAATTCATTCAATAATTTGCAGTAGCCTGTTTGAAAATGCTGACATTTGGAATCTGTTTTACTCTCGCGAGTGCAGGTAATTGTAAGAATAGGACATGGATGTGTCAGTTCCAATAAGGCAAGAAAAAGGCAAAAACAGCAGTATACAGATATTAAACTGACAAATCAGATATAAACAAGTGAATTTCTAAATAAAATAAAACAAGGCACATTTGCACATAATACTACACTACATTTACATACATCAGACCAGCATCTGCTTGCTTGTGGTGCCTCTGCACCATTACCTTCATTATCATAAAAGAAAAAAAAAGAATATGGCACAACAACAAACCTGCCGAGAGAGGGATATCCAACAAAACTCACAGACCAGACCAGGAAGGCATTAATCAGAGACGCAACAAGAATACGCATAAGAAAGCTAACACCATCTCCACATATTTTGGTCTAAATTATTCTCCTATAATAGAAACACCTCTGACAGAATCCAGATTTTATCTGTTCTGTATTACTTCACCTTCCAGCCAGTGCCATGTGGCAGTGATGATGTCACCAAGGTTAAGGAAGAGGACACAGACACTAAGCAACAGACACAACAAAGAGCCGGCACACTGATAAGCCTAAACAGCACATTTAGAGATTGCCAGGCTTAGTTGAACTCGGCTGAGCAAATTTTCAGGCCAACCACTAAAACTTGCCCTGTGCACGAATCCCATAGCGTTTTGGCCACTAAAAAGTGGTCTAATGCTGGGTGACACCCGTTTAAGTAAACCCTGTATAAAAACCAAAAAAGCCATTTCCTGCACCACAGTAACACAGAGTTTCCTTTTCTGAGACTCAATTCTCCAGACACTGTTGTTGTTGTTGTTGGATGTGATGACAGTTCTGGTATATGTCAAGAAAGCCCCATGTCCCAGGATTACTCCTAAAGTAACATACACACTCCCACGAATAAATACACAGTAAATCAACTCGCATATTCCCGAAAATCATGAAATGGCATTTTTCAGAGAAATCTCAATCACTCAGTCACTCATTTGCTGAATACTACTTCTAGGTTCACGGGGAGGCTGGAGCCTATCTCTGCCATACACTGGGTGAAGGCGGTGTTCACCCTGAACAGCTCGCCAGACCATCGCAGGGCTACACACTTAACCATTCACACACATATTCACAAGTAGGGGCAATTTGGAACAGCCAATTAGCCTAATGTGCATGTCTGTGGACTGTCGGAGGAAACCGGAGTACCCTGAGGAAACTCACGCAAGCATAGAGAGAACATGCGAACTCTGCAGAGAATCACTCAAGCAGAGCCCGGGAATCGAATTCAGGACCTTCTTGCTCTCTCTGCCTCATCGCCCCGGTGTTCATCTCTGATTAAATCAGGTGTCGCTGCTGTTTTGTCCTGCGTTGTCCTGCTTTGTCGGGCTTCGCGGCTGCTTTGTTCGGCTGTGCTGCTGCTTTGTCCCGTTTTGTTCCTGTGCTGCCTTGATTTTGTCCTCTTGTTGTTTTATTCACCTGCTGTTTGCTGCTCCTAACCGCTGCTTGGTGGTGGCTCGCTGTTTGTTGCACCGCTTGGCTCCGGTGCGTGTTCAGGAGCGACGGCATTGGATAGGTTTAATTATGAGTGAATGAGTGCATGTGTGGTATTATTTGATTCATTTAGGATTAATAATTTAATTTTGGTTGTGTTTATTGTTTTATGATAAGTTAAGATTGGGTTAAGTTTTTATCTTTTTATTATTATTGTGATTGTTTCTTTTTGTGAATTTGGTTATTGATTTGTCCATTTGTTTCCTTTTTAGTTGCTGGAGACTGGTGGTGTTGGTGGCTGGTGTCCTTTTTCTGTCTGCTGTGTCCTGGGAGTGGTTAACTTTATTGAGTGTCTACTTGTCCATGCGTGCTGGGTGATTTTGGTTTGTTTGGTTTATTTTGACGTTAGCTGCCATCCACTTGTCTCCAGCCTTCAATTATTGTTTCTTTTGGACTGTATTTTTTTATTGAATGTCTGTGATTTTATAATTGTTAAAAATAAATTGTGTTAATTTTTGGTAACCACGTCTCATGCCTGTCCTTGAGCCAACGTAAGTGTGTGCCTATATATTAATTCTCCAGTTGAAATTCCTGGGGTGGCGTAATCGGTTTCTTTATTTATATTTATATGGAATTGGTTAATTTAAGTAATCCAGTCATTAGATTATACATATTTTATATATATTTTTTTCCTTTCTTTTTTTTGCCCTCCTCCCTTACCTCGTGCCACCACATCTGGATAATGCCATGAATGGAAATGTCAATGTACTTACAGTGAGTTGTGTCAAATCCAACATGTCCTGGTCACAGATAGTACAGCCACGCTCGTAGGTCCAGGCATTTGGGACGTAATTAGCCAAGTAGTTCAAATAAATCTGAAAATGAAAGTGATGAAAGTCAGGGAAAAGGATAAACATGATCTAAAACAAATGTGGACATTGTATCTATGGAAATGAAAAATAGTTCGTTCAACTACATTTTCTCATTTTGATGGTGATCTACAGGTAGTGTAACACGTGTATATGCTAGTGGTTTGATAGTATGCAGGATGATTATGGGTGCATATAACTAGGTTAATGGCTCGTAAATGTTCATTTTTAATGCATTCTTATAGCATAAAGCAGATTAACATAAGATATAAGTATGAGGTAGTTGCCCATTGACTATATTTTATCTTACACATCACTGGAGCACCGTCAAACTCCGATGCTGCATAATAAAGTCCAGATCTAAAGCTCATCATTGGCAGACAGATTCAAGTAAAATCTGCCAAGATGGCAGCCGCAAACTGGGACAGTTTTAACAGTAGGAACATTTCTGATACAAGAATATTTTCAGGAAAGCTGGAACATTTTATGGAATTCACATGAACAAGAACAATTACTTTTAGGACATTGTTCTTGGCACTTATAAAGTTCTTTCTACCAAAAAAAAAAAATAATAATAATAATAATCCAGACCAGGACCAACCAAATCATGCAATACTGAAAATAACTCACTGACTCAATAGTAGCATGTTGTTTTTCATTTCTGGATATTTGAAGAACCCTTTATTTTTCTTGAAGATTATGGATCCATCTACTGTACAGCTATTTAAAGCATCCAGCTTTAAATCTGTTCACTCTGACCTAAATCTCTCCTAAATCCAAAAATGTTGTGTCTTTTCTAAGGAACTTAAAGAAAAACTTAATTATAAGTAATTCATAGTCGCTGATTGTAGAAAGGGGCAGCACAGTGGCATAGTAGTTAGCATGTCTGCCTCACAGTAAGAAGGTCCTGGGTCCGAGTCCCATGCTCGGGTATTTTGGTGTGGAGTTTCTGTTCTCCCTGTGCTTGCATGGGTTTCCCTCTGGGTACTCTGGTTTTCTCCCAATGTCCAATGACATGCACATTAGGCTAATTGTTTTTTTCCAAATTGGCTGTAGATGTGAGTTGGCACCACATTGATCTGGTGAGCTGTTCAGGGCCCTGTCTTTGCCCAGTGTTGACTGGGGTAGGCTCGAGCCTCCCCATGACCCTAATAGGATTAAGCAAATGAGCTTTACCTTGACCCATTACCTTGACTGTCATGATCTTTGCTTTTAACAGAACTTCCATATTGGTCATCTTGTGCCACCATTTGATATTTAAAGTTGACTATAAATCATTAGAGTACATATAGATCTGATCAGATTGTGAAACTCTTTCTGATTACAGCAGCAGTTCTTAAGTACAAAACCACTCTTTCATTCACTTATTTGGTGATCCCGAATTAAACACGACTGACTGACAGAGACAAGTAGAGCCTGATGGGAAGGATCATGTGTGTTCCTTGGACAGAACATAAGAGTTACATGTTTGCGTGTGATTAGATTGTTTTATGTGATGTGACTGGATGCCAGGCAGACATGTATACTCCAACACACTGGTTTTAACTTCTGGAAGCTGTTGCTGTAATACTTAATGGTGAAGCTAACAAAGGATGGCCAACAGATGCATCAGCCTGTAGAATCTCGATGCAGTTAAAGTTGTTAGTGTTGTACGTAGCCCCGGAGTTAAGTCTTCCACCAATTCCATATAGATTGGAATTAGTGCACTGGGGCAGCCATAGCTTAATGGTTAGAGAAGTGGCTTTGGAACCGAAAGGTCACTGGTTCGATTCCCGAACCAGCAGGAAAAATGTGTGGTGGTGGGGGAGTGAGCTGCACCTTCTCTTCATCCACCTTCATGGTTGAAGTGCCCTTGAGCAAGGCACCTAACCCCCAACTCCTTTCCGGGCACCCCAATGTGTGTGGCAGCCCACTGCTCTGAGTGTGTGTGTGTGCTCACTTTGGATGGGTTAAATGTAGAGGCATAATTTCCCTTGTAGAATTAATACAGTATAGCAAAATCTGAGAGGTCAACAGGGTACAGTGGAAACTGAAAAGCCATTGTTGTTTATAAAAAGACAGAAGACATAAAGCAGATGGCTAACTTTGCACCCTGACAGAAGCACAGAGGTGTTTCTGGTTCTTCTGAAGTTCCATGCTTACATTTACAGGACATTAATTGAATGTCGTGATAGCCATGGTGGAGGGGAAAGAAAAGCAACAGCTGGTCTGGTGGACAACATGACGCAATCCTTTAGATATCTGTTTCCGTCTTTCCTCAGAATTTCACAAAAGAATGAATTCTTGGCTCAAGCTTTCAACCTTTAGTAAACTATCAGCTGAATTTTTTGGAAAGCCTGTGCAAGCACACACCCCACTGATAAACCATATGTGTCCAAAGTTTTTGTTTGTGAAATGCATGTAGCTTGCTTGACTATACATGCCACATGTAAGTGACTGTGCACAGGAAATGGCTACAAAGTTGTTGTAGTTACTTTTCTTTTATCACACATACATATTCCATGAGCTGAAGTTAGTCTGCTTTCACACTACACTTTGCTTTATGAGAAAAAAACAACAAGTTACCTTCACCACACCACGTGGATAATGTGACAAATAAGCCCTATATGGGTAATGATTTTAATTACTCATATGCTTATTTATGATATGGCGCAGTCTGTTGGGCTTTTGACACCTGAGCCTACTTACTCATAAGGCCAGAACTAGTTTCTGCTATCTAAAGAACCCGGATGCAACGTTAGTCCATAGCATGTTACCTTTGTAGTATTTTTATCTGGTACCCATTTACACTGCTTGGTGGACAGAGGCATGTTTGTAGATAAGACCTTGCACAGAGGTTTTGGCACACTAGGAGGTTCAAACTCAATCTTGAGCCCAGCACCTTAACTCGTACACCACCAGCCCCTTTTTACTGTATACATATATTAGTTCTACATATACATAGTTTCCTATTAGTGATTAATTTTGTTTCATACAAGTTTCAAACTTCAAAGCGCTCAGAAGCTTGCAGTCTTGAGTTTGATCTTTCAAGGTCACTCAAGGTCAAAGGTAATTGTCTCATTTGAAAGTCCATATATGGACTTTCCTATGAAAGTTCCATATTAACAGCATGTCTGTTGCCATTTGTTTCGAAGTTATAAGTGCTCATAATCATGTGACCTTGACTTTGACCTTTCAAGGTCACTCAAGGCCAATGGGGATTGTGGCACTTGAAAGTGTGTTTATGGCTTCCTATCTGTCCCTCATAGTATCTATGAGACTGTGTCACTTTGTTTCTGAAATATAGGCAATTTTACAGTATATAATAAGCTATAACATTTCCAGTAATAAACTATAAGGTGGAATGTCTTTCTCCAAAACTCTGTGACCTTGCTTTAAACTTGACCTTTGACCTGGACATTCCAAAATCAAATTATCTCTGGGACAGAGGTAGGGTAGTGTCTCTGCCAAGTTTTGTGAAAACTCATGCAGAGGGGTGGTCACAATTTTGTTTAAAAAAAAAAACAGGCAAACTCACAAACGCTGGTAATTACAAAACTGTTGGGCAGAGATAACAAAACAAACAGAATGGCGAGTTTGAAAGCAGCCTAAGGAATGCGCTTACTTTGGAGTTTATGTTGCCATGGATGACCGCAGGAAGACTGTCGTGGACTGTGTTTCTAATTCTGACTCTCTCGGTCCCGAACTTCATCAAAACTTCATCTACAATGAAAATACGACTGTTTACAATTGAAAGTAATCACTTCAAACCCCACTTTGACAGCAGTGTATCCCAGAAGAACCACACTGTTGTAATAACAATAGAAAGTGGTTAAAATAACTCCAACAGGCCAAAGACGCTACACAAGAGCATCAGTACATCACTACATGTATATCAAGGCAAAATTCCAAGCAGTTTGATAGATGTAGAAGCTCTTTGTGAATTCACTCACCCACTGCTCCATTTAGATTCTGAAATATCTGGCATTTGTGGTCCAGGGTCATATTAAGACTTTCCTAAAACACACACACACACACACACACACACACACACACACACACAGGATATGAAGCAAGAGCATAAACGGCCTGACTGTGTATGCCCAACCCCCCCCACGCGCGCGCACACACACACACACACACACACACACACACACACACACACACACACACACACACACACACACACA